>OZ016504.1:15526487-15537275 GCA_963966595.1 Physocephala rufipes
ATCATTTAGCCATCTGCCAGACGTCTATAGTCGTCCAAATATATGGAAAAACTACTTCGTCCCAAGGAGTACTGCACGATGGGCTCCTTCTCGTCGATGCCACCGGACGCCCCACTGCCACCGGATCACCAAAAGTTTTACGCGCCCGAGCTGGTTTATCTCGGCGCAATTGAACTTGGACCCTTGTGTTTTCAGCTGATCGTCAAGACGGTCAGCGTAAACTTCATTGTTGTTGGCTGCGGACATGGTTGATGATATTCACTTGTTGGATCTAAAAGCGGAGAATGTAATTAGTCATCGAAACAATCGCTAGACTGGCCAACACGATCTACAACTGACACAACATATAGAAGGCAAACTACTGGGTTCCGTCTTGTCTGTCGGTACGTTTTATGCAAGGTTCATCAAAGTTTTCCTTGAATTATTTAAGGTCCCTAATATAGGCTGTACGGATCTTGTTATTTCCTGATATGTTGGGCTAAACAATGACTGGTGAAATATACTCCTTGATTTGGTATGGTCCTTCGTGTTTTGGGGCTAACGTAGCGTTGAATTTGTCCACTGCCTTCGATAAATGATGGGTTTTGCGCAAAACTTTAGTTCCTACTTCCGGTTTGCATTGCCTCTGTCGCAGATTATAGTGCCTGGGCTGGTCTTTCGAAGCTCTTTCGAGGCCTCTCCTAACGATTTGGAATATTTCTTATAACCGGATGCCTTTGTACTCGGGATTCTGTGGCGCTGATCCAGTACCTCCAGTGACTTCGTCGAAGAATGATCCTGGGAGACGTGGCTCTCGATCTTGAGTAAGAAATGCTGGATTAAAGCCTATCGTCTCAGATGCCATGGTGTTTATCGCTAATGAGATTTCTGGGATATACTCGTCCCACTGTGTTTGCTTGTTCTCTATAATTATTCTTTTATATTTCTATCTAATATTCTTTTTATATTTCTGTTTGCTCTTTCCGTTGGGTTCTCCTGAGGGGTATAAGGTGCGGTAAACTGTTTTCGTACTCCTATACTTTGAAGAAATTTTTCAAGTGGTCTATTTCTAAACTGGAGGCCATTCTCTGTGACAAAGACTTTTGGAACTCCATATCTCGCTATAATTCTTTCACGGAATACCTTCTCTACATTGTCGGCGGTCGCTTGTCTTAGAGGTATGATTTCTGTCTACATAGAGAACTTATCGAAGAAAACCAATATCATTGAGTCGCCATGCTTTGTTCGAGGTAGCGGTCCAATGAAATTCGCGCAAATGATAGACCACGGCTCATCTGATATTCGCATTTTTCCTGCGACCTTATTTTGTTCCCGCTTATATTTTTGACAGGATTCACAGCATCGAACATGTTTTCCTATGTCCCTGAACATACCCGGCCAATAATACTTGTTGGCTATCCTTACAATAGCCTTTCTAATTCCTTGATGTCCAGCACTCGGGTCATCGTGATTTTCTGTAAGTACTTTGAGCGCGCAGGTACTTTGGGATGCAAAGCTTACATGCCGCACAGTCCTCGTTTGTTTAACTGTCCTGGAATATGTCGATACATTTGGCCATTTTCTATGACGTAATCAGCATATTTCTCTGGGTTCTTCCCGACTTTGGCTGTCTTGATTTCGGTCCAATTGCATTTTTTCCTCAATCATCACGCTGCTTAGTTTTTCCACGGGTTCTCTGGACAATTTATCTGCGACTACGTTGCATTTACCTTTTCGATACTTCACATCCAACATGTATTGTTGTAACTAAAGCCCCCATCTCGCTAGCCGCCCTGACGGACTTTCCAGTGAATTTAGCCACTTAAGTGCGAGGTGATCCGTTATGACACAGAATCTATAGCCTTCCAAGTATGGTCGAATTTTCCTAATTCCCCATACGACAGCGAGACATTCCTTCTCTGTGGCTAAATAATTAATTTCTGCCTTGTTAAGATGTCGACTCGCATATGCGACAACTTTCTCGCCTTCGTCGGTATCTTGCGTGAGAAAAGCTCCTAATACATGATTGCTTACGTCGGTCTGCAGCCTGTAATGCAAATGCAAAGACAATAACAGGTGACATTAAAATTGAAGAACACACAATGCTAAAACTCTTCAATCTCGATGACGAACTGAAATTTTATTTAATGCCTTCTTTAAAAACGTTCGATGGAATTCTAGGAAATGATTCTTTGAGGGACATACAAATAGACGTACTTACAAGCGAAAACTGTTTGCTAATAAAGCAACAAATAAAAATAGAACTTAAACAGCTTCCATCAAAAGCAGTAAATGCTATAAACATACGGGACGACCACTTATCGTCGCAACAAAATATTGGTATGAACCAAATAATAAATGAATACCCAAATTTGTTCTCAGAACCTGATGAAAAATTAACGTATACTACGAAAGTAGTTGGAGAAATAAGAACCATAATGGACTCTCCTGTTTATTCAAAGTTTTACCCATATCCAGCATCTCTGAAATCAGAAGTGGAAAAACAGGTAAAAAACTTTTGATATATATATATATATATATATATATATATATATATATATATATATATATATATATATATATATATATATATATATATATATATATATATATATATATATATATATATATATATATATATATATATATATATATATATATATATATATATATATATATATATATATATATATATATATATATATATATATATATATATATATATATATATATATATATATATATATATATATATTATATATATATATATATATATATATATATATATATATATATATATATATATATATATATATATATATATATATATATATATATATATATATATATATATATATATATATATATATATATATATATATATATATATATATATATATATATATATATATATATATATATATATATATATATATATATATATATATATATATATATATATATATATATATATATATATATATATATATATATATATATATATATATATATATATATATATATATATATATATATATATATATATATATATATTATATATATATATATATATATATATATATATATATATATATATATATATATATATATATATATATATATATATATATATATATATATATATATATATATATATATATATATATATATATATATATATATATATATATATATATATATATATATATATATATATATATATATATATATATATATATATATATATATATATATATATATATATATATATATATATATATATATATATATATATATATATATATATATATATATATATATATATATATATATATATATATATATATATATATATATATATATATATATATATATATATATATATATATATATATATATATATATATATATATATATATATATATATATATATATATATATATATATATATATATATATATATATATATATATATATATATATATATATATATATATATATATTGTAAACCTTGTTTAACTATCACTCGATATTATGAAAGCTTTGAAAAACGAGAGATCACATATATATGTTATTTATGTCGATAAAGAAAAAATGGAATTGAATAAATAACTGCCGTATGGATAAGACGTATTTTAAAACTCAGATGTGGGGTTAACTAATTGAGTCTCCTGATAATTATAATACGTTACAAATATTTTATTTTGCCAATGATGTTACGGGTACCAAAACAAAAGATGCTAGAAGATTTAGCTAAGAAGGAAATATATCCTTCTAGCAGCATTAACATTACTCAACTAAGACGACTATACGCCAATCTAAATGGCCAAGGCTATAGTGGTGCTGAATTAGACGCAGCCGAAGAGTCCAGAGCGCCTGACGATGAAGGTTTAGGCCCGGATCGATCGAGTGACATCCAACCCATATCCGTAAATGAAAACTTGGACCAAGAACTAGTTATGTTCAGAAAACGTAAGGAGCTCTTAGAACTTCAGCGAGAGATTCGCTTACTGGAAGGAACCAATCAAAGTGAACGGCGAGCGGATTTTGGAGATATCGAACACACTATTCCGAAATTTTCTGGTGATAATCACTCTCATGCTGTTCATCAGTTTATCAATGATTTTGAAGATATCATGCACCTTATAAAAGCTGATGAACGTTTTAAACTTCTAAGTTTACGCCGATCACTAGAAGGTACTGCTCGTGTTTTCCTTTCGACTACCTCGGCTCTATCATACAACGAATTAAAAAATGAATTAATTAAAGAATTTGGTGAAGGCGTCACAGGTCAAAGTATCTACCCAATTCTTGGGGCACGTAAGTGGAATAGAAGGAATGAATCGTTGCATTGTTATGTTCTCAACATGCAATCAATCGCTCGAAGATCAGATATACAGGAAAGTGAGCTGATCGACTACATAATCGATGGTATTAGCGGAAGTGTGTCGAATATAAATCTGTTGCTACACGCTCGTACTGTGGATGAATTGAAGGGTCTGATCAGTCGATATGAATATCGATATCTCAACCAATCGACTTCACTAGGTGAATCTGGAGGGAAATCGAACAAGTCGCTCAACATTCTAAGACACAAAAACAACATACTTAATGAAACGGTTGCTAAATTATGTTTCAATTGCTCACAACCAGGACATATAAAACCAAATTGTTCTCATCCACCTCGCCCAACTGGGTCCTGTTTCCGATGTTGGCAAATGGGCCATGATCAACGTTCATGCACCAACCCGAAGAAGATTCCACACTCATATACGAAACCGGCTATTGATCGAATGATAGCAAATGTGTCCCCAAATGCAGATGGCGATGATGAATTTATTAACAACATAGACGTTGTAAATACGGTAAGCGTTGTCTTTGAAGACCAATTAACGAAGGATAATAAGTCTCTTAACTTGCTTTCTATTTTTGATACTGGTAGTCCAACTAATTTTATTAAATCGTCATGTGTCCCAGTCGGACTCGCAAAAATCCCGAAAAATTTAAAATATAAAGGAGTCGGTGGGTTAAAATTAGAAATTCTTGGTGAACTGGACTGCAGTATTAAATTTGGATCTCAAATAAAAAGAATTAGTTTATATGTCCTTAGAGACAATGCTATGTTAGTACCACTCATTCTAGGACGAGATTTCCTAAATAAATTCAATATATTCCTAACGAAACGTAGTTATCAATACAACAAAAAGAAACTTTTATCATTATGTCGAGATAATGTTTGTCGTCCTCCGTTAAATGGTATTCAAAAAATTCTTAAAAGGTACGATCTCCTCTCTATGGCCAATTTTAGTGACACTATAGACGTTCTCGCCATTAATACTGAATCTTTGAACCCCGAAATTGATGTTGACATTTCATTAAAAAAATCTTATCGAATTATCAGTAACGAATTAATTGCTGACAATTATTTAAATCCATGTAAAATAGTATCCAAACCATATGACTATGAAATGAAAATACATTTGACGACAGATGTACCAGTGTTTTGCGCTCCTCGTCGCCTATCATATGCAGATAAGGCTATTGTTCGAACCATGGTCGATGAGTTGCAACGGGAAGGAATCATACGCCCAAGTCATTCACCTTATGCGTCTGCAATAGTACTAACGAAAAAGAAAAATGGACAGACGCGTATGTGTGTTGACTTTCGCGGGTTAAACAAAATAACAGTACGCGATAACTATCCCCTGCCACTAATCGATGATTGTATCGAATACTTACAAGGTAAAAAACTATTTAGTGTGATGGATCTCAAAAGTGGGTTTCATCAAATACGTGTCGCAGAGCAATCCATTCCATACACCGCATTTGTTACACCAAGCGGGCAATACGAATATTTAAAAATGCCCTTCGGTCTGAAAAATGCGCCTGCAGTGTTCCAACGTTTTATCAATAACATCTTCAAAGATCTAATTGATACACATAAGATAATAATATATATGGACGATATTATAATCGCAACCACCGATTTTGAAGAACATAAAAAACTGCTCAAATCCGTCTTGTCTAGAGTCACCAGCCAGAACTTAAAATTGAACTTATCTAAATGTAAATTCGCTTATAGTCAAATCGAATACTTAGGATATTCTGTTAACGAGAAAGGTATCTCTCTCACCGACGCACATATTTCCACGATAAAAAAGTATCCAGTACCGAATAATCATAAAGAGCTACAGTCATGCATTGGCCTTTTCTCCTACTTCAGACGATTTGTTCCCTCTTTTTCTACTATAGTAAAGCCACTACATAACTTATTAAAAAAGAACACAAATTATCATTTTGACGAACAGTGTATGAAAGCATTTACTGAATTAAAATATCGACTCACGAATGCGCCAATACTCTGTATTTATAATCAGGCAAGTGAGACTGAGCTGCATTGTGATGCTAGTACAATTGCATTTGGCGCGGTTCATATGCAAAAGCAAACCGATGGGAAATTGCATCCAATTTCATACTACTCAAAGACTACGACAGCTCCCGAAAGCAAATATCATAGCTTCGAACTCGAAACACTAGCCATAATTTACGCTCTTCGACGATGGCGAGTCTATCTAGAAGGCATACCATTCAAAATAATAACCGATTGCAACTCCTTGACTATGACACTTAACCGTAAACCAATGTTTCTTAACCTGTGGTTCATGGACCCCTCGGGGGTCCATGGATCATATTTTGGGGTTCCTAATTTTTAAAATGTCCTTTAAAATTTTTTTTGTCACGAAGGCTTTTAAACCGTGCGTCTGCCAATTCCCAATAGAGACCTCCACAATACGAGAAAAAAACATTTGAAAGAACAATTTGAAAAACTGAGTAGCCTTTGATTTTTATTTCACTTGGAATAAAGTGCGTTAGAATCAGTTCCACAAAGTTCTTGCAAATTCTTAAAGCGAAATATTTGTTCGTAAAGTATTGTATTTACTAGTATTCTTTTTCGAGGGCGTTTTTGTATCATAGTTTTTTCTAGTCTTTGTTTGTGTTGACGGTGTTTTCAAGTAAAGGTGAGTTCAGTCAAGTAATTCATTTGTGAACAATTTCAATTTGAATTCTTAATAATTTCGTTTGATTATTTGATATTTTTTTTAGCCCAAAATGTCCAAAAAAAGAAAGTACGATGAAAGTTACGTTAAATATGGATTCTGTTGCATGAAGGAATCGGACGATGTTGAAAAGCCACAATGCTTTCTGTGTGGAAAAGTTTTGGCAAACGCCAGTATGAAACCGGCAAAATTGATAGAGCATCTCAAATCTCTTCATCCTGAAAATGCATCTAAAGATCTAGAATTTTTTACAAGGAAGAAAGCCCAGTTTTCGAAATCTGGAACATTAATCAAACTTGGATTTGGTATTCCACAAAAACCTTTGGTTGAGGTTTCTTTCAGAGTTGCATATCGTATTGCCAAAAGTAAGAAACCGCATACTATTGGAGATACATTAATTAAGCCATGTGCGCTAGAAATGGTTGAATTAGTTTGTGGACTGGAACAGAGAAAAAAACTTGAGGCTATTCCATTATCCAATGATGTGATACAGTCAAGAATTGTTGAAATTTCTTGTAATATTGTGAAACAGATCATTAATGAATTGAAAGCATCGCCATTTCCCTTTAGTATGCAACTGGATGAAACCACAGACATATCGAATTGTAGTCAACTTCTGGTTTTTGTTCGTTACGTGTCAGCTGATACTATCAAAGAAGAATTCGTATTTTGTGAGCCTCTTTTGCAAACTACAAAGGCAGTTGATGTTTTAGCGGTTTTGAATGTTTTCTTTTCTAAACACGATTTCGACTGGAAACAAAAACTTCATTCGCTTTGTTTGTATGTTATTGTTACACATTGTTTTTGACATAGACATGCGTTGGCTACTAAAACTCTTCCCACCGGCTTAATAGATGTATTGTCAAACAAATTTTTTTCACAGACAGGTCCGTGACATATTTAAAAATTTTAAAAGGGGTCCATTGCACCAAAAAGGTTAAGAAGCCCTGCCGTAAACAATTAAATCCAAGAATTGCTAGATGGGCACTTGAGCTCGAAAATTACAATTATACTATCCATCACCGTGGCGGTATGCTGATGGGCCATGCCGACGCATTAAGCCGATGTCAAATTGCCGCCATAATGGATGCAAATGACGTCGACTTTCAGATACAAATTGCACAAGAGCGAGACAAAACAATTAAAAAACTACGCACTCTTATGGAAACCGAAAATGTAGACGGTTTTGAATTATCTGACGGACTCGTCTACAGAATTGAACATGAAAAGAAACTTCTCTATGTACCCAGTGAAATGGAAGATAATATTATTAGATTAGTTCACGAACAAATTGGTCATCAAGCCGTCGACAAATGCCGTGACAAAATAAAAAGCCACTATTGGTTCCCTTCAATGAAGTTGAAGATCGAACAATTCATAAAAAATTGTTTGAAGTGCCTTCTGTACGCCGCTCCAGTGCGCGTGAGTGAACGAAATTTGTACAATATTCAAAAACTACCAGTTCCATTTGACACCCTTCATATAGACCATTTTGGTCCACTGCCTTCAATAAATTCAAAATGGAGGAACGTCCTTGTTATTGTTGACGCTTTCACTAAGTATGTAAAATTGTATCCAACAAAAATGACGAGTACCCGCGAAGTAATCGGGGCCCTCCAAAAATACTTCAACTACTACAGTCGACCAAGAAGAATTATTACCGACAGGGGGACTTGTTTTACATCCTTAGACTTTCAACAATTTTTACTTAAGCAAAATATCATCCACATTAAGACTGCTACGGCATCCCCTCAAGCAAACGGGCAGGTGGAACGAATAAACCGGGTAATAAAGAATATGCTAGGTAAACTTTGTGAATCGATCAACCACACAGATTGGTCAGCTAAATTACTACAAGTAGAGTATGCGATAAATAATTCTGTGAATGGTTCTACAAAGAATACACCAAGTGTCCTTTTGTTTGGTGTCGAACAGCGAGGTGAAATAATTGATGAGCTAACTGAGCATTTGCAGGAAAAACATCAAAACGACATCAGCCGTGATCTCAGCCTCTTGCGTTCAAATGCCGAAGCTTCAATTAACCGTAAACAAGTGTATACGGCGAACCACTTTCTAAAAAACAGTTCTCCGGCAAAAATCTATTCGGTTGGTAATTTTGTCGTTATTAGGAATGTAGACACTGTTTCTGGCACTAATAAAAAATTAGTCCCTAAATATCGCGGTCCATATATCGTTCATAAAGTATTGACTAATGACAGATACGTCTTACGGGATATTGAAAACTGCCAGTTGACGCAGTTACCGTACGATGGTGTTATAGAAGCCAACAGAATGCGGTTGTGGTTGGGGCATAGAGAGGAGATCAATAGGGAATAAAAGAATGGCAACGCTTACGTTTTTACTTCCCCTACAAATTTAATTTTTACTTTCCATACAATTTTAATTAATAGTTTGATCGAGGACGATCAATTGTCAGATTGGCCGAGTTGTAAACCTTGTTTAACTATCACTCGATATTATGAAAGCTTTGAAAAACGAGAGATCACATATGTATGTTATTTATGTCGATAAAGAAAAAATGGAATTGAATAAATAACTGCCGTATGGATAAGACGTATTTTAAAATATATATATATATATATATATATATATATATATATATATATATATATATATATATATATATATATATATATATATATATATATATATATATATATATATATATATATATATATATATATATATATATATATATATATATATATATATATATATATATATATATATATATATATATATATATATATATATATATATATATATATATATATATATATATATATATATATATATATATATATATATATATATATATATATATATATATATATATATATATATATATATATATATATATATATATATATATATATATATATATATATATATATATATATATATATATATATATATATATATATATATATATATATATATATATATATATATATATATATATATATATATATATATATATATATATATATATATATATATATATATATATATATATATATATATATATATATATATATATATATATATATATATATATATATATATATATATATATATATATATATATATATATATATATATATATATATATATATATATATATATATATATATATATATATATATATATATATATATATATATATATATATATATATATATATATATATATATATATATATATATATATATATATATATATATATATATATATATATATATATATATATATATATATATATATATATATATATATATAATATATATATATATATATATATATATATATATATATATATATATATATATATATATATATATATATATATATATATATATATATATATATATATATATATATATATATATATATATATATATATATATATATATATATATATATATATATATATATATATATATATATATATATATATATATATATATATATATATATATATATATATATATATATATATATATATATATATATATATATTATATATATATATATATATATATATATATATATATATATATATATATATATATATATATATATATATATATATATATATATATATATATATATATATATATATATATATATATATATATATATATATATATATATATATATATATATATATATATATATATATATATATATATATATATATATATATATATATATATATATATATATATAT
>OZ016504.1:15539975-15554696 GCA_963966595.1 Physocephala rufipes
ACTTGGATATGTGATATTTTCGAGGTTCTACTGATGGGACTATTAATAGTCTTAACATTTCCGTAGGTAATTTATCCATATTTTTCTTGGGCAGCTTACGAATGATCAGAGGACCGGATGTGATAAGCAACATGGATAATAAATCTCTATTCGTGGCGCTACGTGAAAACTTTCCTTCTCTCGGAATACAGGGTGAAGCTTTTCAAATCCATCTTCGAAGGTACGTGTTGATAGAGGTGGTTGTTCTTCGCGTGCTGTTTCTTCTTTACCCATTCCTCGAAAAGCTTTCTTCTTTAGATCGAGTATTCTTCCTCTAGGATCACAGGAGCGCACAGTTGATTTAATGGATATGTCACCTTCGCCATCAAATATAGTTTCGACTGAGTCCTCTGCCAATTATGCAAATATATACTTATTGTTTGGTACATTTCTCTGTATCTGGCGCCCGTTTGGGACACATGGGAGTGGCAGGTGTTTTTTTATGTTTCGGATAAGTATAAAATTTCAATCAATAATCGCAACTAATTATTCCTTAATTATCTGAGTAATGGAAGTGTCATGGTAAAAAATTAAAAACAGCAAATTGTGCATATTTGAGTTATACATGGAAAAGCAGGTAAGCATTATGGTAAATCATATATAAAATAGAAAGTGGTGACATGTGGTAATAAAGGCTTCTAGTCCATCAAAATCGAAAAATATTTTTAAAAAATGAAAAAATGTGCCTGCATTAGCAGTTACCCCAAAAAATTATTGGGATTGCTGAACGTGCTACTGAAATTCAAAAAATAAATGAGTGCGATTTCAAGTCTCGCATTGCCTGACTTCTGAGCACTGGGATTCATTGATGTGAGGGGTTAGGCATAAATAATTATCATTTCTAGAGGTTTGAGAGTATTTCCTATCATATCCAATCATTAATTTTTGGAAGCTTGAAAATGAATTTTGTCCAGCTAGTTTTTCACTGGACGAAACACTGTGCGACGAGTGGTCTAGTTTATTTTATAATTTGTTTGAAGTTATAAAAATATTTCTTTATATCAAATGTATATAAATTTGTGTGAATTTTCTACCTCCGATTTGACGTCCGCGCTTAGTTTATATGTTGATGTTGGTTGAGGTTTCCGACAGGGTTGGATGTTGAAGTATATTGGAACGAGTTTCCGTCATCCCTTGTCATGTTTGGTTTGGAGACAAACCGGTTTCGGCGATGTGTCATCTTCAGTGTCTGATGTCGAGAACGACATCAGACACTGAAGATAGCACATCGCCGAAACCGGTTTGTCTCCAAACTAAACGTGACAAGGGATGACGGAAACTCGTTCGAATATGCTTAGTTTGTGTTTCATCTTGCTTTCTGATCCAGTTTCAAACCTTTTTTTGAGGTTCTAGCTAATCGGTCAGTGTGAAATATTTGAACAGTTGAAGTTAGTCAGATAAAATAATAATAATCCCAAATTCTTCCTTTGTGACGAGTGCCAATTGATATGCCTTTTTAAGAAAACATTTTAATTGATGCAAACAATACACCCGCAGGAATTAATGCAGATATCTTTTTGAACAATTAGTACTAAATTAAGTATAAGGTGTATAAAATTTTCACTTCCAAAATGCACGATATCTACGTATCTCGAAATCTCTAATTTTTTTCCAGTGGCTATGGTTGTTGCCTGTGTGGGAGACGATAAGACGTGAGGATAGGACGTGTGTTTAAGCAAGACTCATACCTTTCTTTAGATAAAAATAAGAACTAAGGAAATATACTCCAAACTTTCGAGTGTAGGACACGATTGTCAGATGATGCTCCTTTCAAAATTAAATCCCCATTTGCTTTACCAACTCATCTCAATCACAATTTTTTTTCAAAAAATTTACATAATATAATTGTAGGCGCCTGCTGCGTGCTTCGTGTAAAGTTCATGTAGATTTATAATGGCCAATGCTGTCATATTGGCCATCAAATTTCAGATGCAGTATTTCAAGAGGCTGAAAAATAATGGCAAGGATATTGACTTCAAGTTTCATGTAGATATCTCCTTCCATTCGGCTGCAATCGTGATTCCCACAGGCGGACAGACAGACAGGAAGAGTGACAGATGGACATCGGCAGATAAATAGACTTGGTAGGTGATTCTAGGAAGGAATATATATACCTGTACCTACTTTCCACGTCTACTTTAATGCGCTACAAGCGGAAGAAGTACGTGAATATACTCTGTCCCTACGATTGTAGGGTACAAAAATACGTGGCACTGGACCCAAATCCTCCATAAATTTTTTTCAAATTAGCAAAGTATGAAAGAAAGGGAAAGGTACTGCGTTTTCGTGTTCACTTCTCCATCAGTCGCGACAATGAGCGATCTTATACACCATGAGCTGTTTTATGCACTATACTTTATGATTAAATCTGGATTAGTAACAAAATCGATGCGACAAAACCACGAACGACAAAATCCTGAAACGATAAAAGTCCACACCGATTTATACCGTATCGGGCCGGAACTTTTGTCGTATCCTTCGCACATCACCCTGTATATGGATGGATTTTTGTACTATACTTGTTCATAATTGAAGAAAACAAAAATAAAGGAAACTAAAAATAGCGCGCTGTCCTAAAAATTATGTGTTTTCTTGATTTAAATTTCGAGGCTCCGTTATCGCTGCCAGTATATTCAAGCAGTCTGGGCTTCTTTCACCGCGCGAACGCCTATCGATAAACCGATGTTGTGTTGATCCACAGCCTAATTTATTTTTAGATTTCTTAATCGGGTTCGGAGTGTCGATGCTGTAAAATAATGTTTTGACAAACAGAAACACAAACCTTGATTGCAAGCAGAAACAAAGTTCACGACGTTGCCTCGATAAACGTTACGTAAAATACTTTTTTGTTATTCATGACTGGAATTTTTATGTCAAAACAAACCAAGACTCAAAGTTCATTTAAAAAGTATGTTCATTCGATTGAAAATACATTTTATTATGGCATTTTTGCGGCACGTGGCATTCTCTTTCTTTCCAAAGCTGATTTATTAAATTGAAAAATTAATACAATAAACAACCAATCACTTTTGCTTCTCTAATTCATTAAAATATAAATGTTTATAAGTATATTCGTATATATGAATATTCACATTATCAGATATTCTTCGTCTTCTCCCTTTAGCTCATTCTAAAATCAATTGACAAAGATTTTTAATGAAACTAATTAAATTACTTTTAGGAAAATACTTTTAAATAAGGCGCCACAAAAAAGTCAAAAACACCGGAAGAAATATAATGAACTTGAATGAATGGTGGTTTATCAACGCTTTATACCTTGAGGCCAGTTTGCCTTGAAAGGCAGCTTAGGAACATAAATAATATATTTTGGACTTACGTGTAGAGTATTCGGCAAAGTAATATAATTGCTTCCTATTTTATGATTTTAGATGTGTATTCGTTTCCAACTAAATCATGTCGACTTCTGTAACAAATCATCCTTGAATATATTCGCCAGTCATCCAATAATCTAAAAATTGTGCCTTTATAGATTTGTTTTTGGATGCTTATCTAAATTATTTTCTACAAGGAGAGGACTTTGTAGAATGAAAAAGCTTAGGTAGGAAACATCAGTACGGCTCAAACATAATAATAAAATCTTTTCGACTTTTAGTAGTAAGTGTTCTAGAAATTTCATGTAAAATTTACTGAATAAAATTTATACACTGGAAATATTACTGCCTACCACTGGCTTCATACTGGTTTCGTACCCACCCTATTTTGTACGAAATGCCACCATTTGTGCACAGAGCTCTCTTCCATTTGGATGAATTGACTCAGTGTTCCATTACATTAGAGTAGCACTTGCCCTTGCGTCTTTACGTAGGTTGAAAGTTGAAAAACTAAAGATTTGTTTGAATCCATTAAACATAAAAATTATTATTTATTAAAAATTGGTTAAATCAAATACGATTCAGTAATTAAAAACAGAAAACTAATATATCTAGAATGTATTTCTTATAATAAACGAGAAAACCGAACTACGAATTCTCTGGTATAAAACGAAGAATCGCCCAAAAACGAACTTTTTCCTCACATAAAAGTATTCTGTAAAAAAATTGTTGGTGCTTGGGGGTTAAAAATTAATCATACATATCTATACCTTACTGTAAGATTTTAAGAATTATATATTTCACAGATTTAAGGGAATCGTGCATCCCTTTTTTGGTTAAAATGAAATAAACCACTATTGATTACGATTGGTGTAGATTATATAGAAATGAAGGGTGAGTAAAATGCTATAACACACTCGATGAAAAATATTAAAACTCGAATAAAACATTGTCATTTTAACGAATTTCTAATTTTCAACAACGAGCGCATCAAGTAAAGAGATGGATTTATCTCCACTATTTCCCTCCTCTCAGCGTGCGCGAATAATCGAATAATGAATAAAAATGTATTTCGTACACCCATGAAGTTTACAGTGAATATACCCTATTCGTTCGGGTGAAGGGTATCAAAAGTGAGTTTATAATTCGGCTCGATCTATCTAATTGTTTTAGTCAAATAGTTTGGCTGTTTCATTATTAAATTTATATATGTATATAATATGTTTTTTATATTATTTGACTTTAATTATTTATTGTATTAATTTGGGTTTATATATTTTACCGTTTCAATAATAATGCTTACTGATTATTAGAGTGCTTTACTGGTAATGCGAGTGACTTTTGTCTCTAAGCAATGGTTTATAAACTATATTTTACCATGGCTCCCTTGGATCATGTCCCTCCTCTCTGCTCCATCATTTTATAAAATACGGAAACCACATTTTTAATACTAAATATTTCATTAGGATAAAGTCTCACGCTTAGGACTCTTAAGATGGATATACTTGCCTGTTAGCGCAACGTTTATTAAATCTCAGTATTATTGATGTGGAATATTAACTATTTTTTGAACGTTCCCTTTTGTTTAGTAAACGCATCCAACAGTATTTGAAAACATTCTTCGGACTTGCCAATTTAGCCAAGTAAGCGTTTCAATGTTTCGTTTTAATGTTCCGGGTCTCACTCTATCAGCTCACTCTATCAACTCTTTCGAACTTTCACCAATTATTTCAAATCAACATACTCTTCTTCAAGCTATTTGGATATGTTATTGATGATTGTTTATTGATTGTTGTCCAGCCTGTTATTGATGAATCCATTGTTCTGGGTGCCCTAAGGGATATTAAATGCACTTATAATTCTGGTCTTGACAGTATTCCATCGTGTATATTCAAATATTGCGCTAATGAGTTAGTAATTTCAAATGCGGCTCTTTCCAGCTTCTCTCTTCATACCGGTTATTTTCCTCGTGCTTGGAAGTCCTCATTTATTTTAACCCTGCATAAATCAGGAAACAGACATCTCATAAATAATTATCGCGGCACTACAACAAATTTTTTGGAATTAGTGTCTCAAACTATAAAGAATTTTAAATTTTCTTTGCAGACTGATGTCATTTACACTGACTTCAGTAAAGCATACGATGCACAGTGGCAGATATTTTGAAATAGCGGCCAAAAGTTTTTTTTTTCACAGTCGCCAATTTTACAATTAGTATGCTTATATGAAAGATAATACATCAGAACCTAGGGTGCCAAAAAATAACAGCTCTAATTTGATCCTTTCACTAAAAACAGGACAATCAAAGCTAGTCCTTTTCTGTTTTGGCCTAAAATTTTTGATTTTCTGTAATTTTTTTATAGTTTAAATAATTATAACTCGGCGAGTTTTGCTGATATTAAGTTCCGGTCTTTTTTATTTATTTTTCTAATCTATTTTATATTTAAATAATATTAAACTAAGTTAAATAAGCGTTACTAATAATATGTAACAGGTATTTAAAAAATGTACCAAATTTCAATAAATTTTCATGTAAATTGGATCGGGAATCAAAAGGGCCAGCGTCGTCCAGAACAAATTTTACACGATCGCATAGCTGAGTCTTTTCTCTAGATTCTGTATATAGTTTTATTTGCGGAAGCTTGCGGATGTGGTACCTGGAGTATTTTTTATGACACAAAGTCATCTAATGCAAAATTAAAGGATTCTTATTTCATGTTTTTTTTTTTGGCTGTTAAATGATTATGAGTATTTTGTTTCTTTAAATGATTGTTTCGTTGGAAAAATAAGTGTTGTATTTTTAGTTATTAGGTACCTATACTTAATTATCAGGTACCTAAAACATTAGGTAATGGTAGGGTATGGGTATAAGTAAAGTTTAAACGTTTTGATGAATCAGGTAGCAGTGTTTATGAAGAAAAAAACCAATTTTATGACCAAATAATTACCTACAAATATTGTTAAGGATGTGTGAAGATTAGAGTATTTAAAGCGCTGCCAAAATATAATTTCTGTAGTGTTGATAAAAACATGGTGAAGTTCACATATAAGACTTTGGCCGATATTTACTTTGTACGAAAAGAGGACCAAGATGTTATTTCGTATATTCTCAGTAAAACTTTTTGCGATTCTTGTAATGAAGAACGTATTGAAACATATACAAATAAAATAAAAACTTTTTTGTCGCATTTGAAAACGCGATATAAGGATGTGCATCGAAAAAAAGAGGTGATGTACCAACGCTATAAAAATTGGATGGAAACTGAACTCGTCTTTGAAAATGAAACTACTGATAAAGGCAGCGAGAAGACTGGTCGACCAAGGAAATCGATTGATGAGTGCAGTGAACGATCTCGAAGGCGCAAACTTGGCAACATCAATGAAGAAATATCCACCGAAATAATAAAGGAATCATTTCTTCATCAACTAGGTCCATCAAAAAATAAAAAGGACAAGGTAGAACTAATTGAGAAAGTAATGGAAGCTACCCCTAAACGCATAAAAAGATTACTGACCAACGTTAAAACTCCAACTGAAGAAAAAAAGTTTACCCCAGATGAAGCATTTGCATTATTCCTAGATTTAAAATTGACTAAAAATCAGTATATAGAATTACGCAAGCGAGCCAATGGAAAAAAATGCAACATCTTTCCATCATACGACGAAATAATTGCTATAAAAAAAGACTGCCTACCTTCGAAAAGTGCGATCGAAATTACTCCAAGCTCAGCAGAGGTTAAATTACAAGATCTTCTAGAGCACACTGCCGAGAGATTATTGCTTTCATTAGATGAAAATTGTCTAAAAAGTCTTGGCGATTGCAATCTTACTCTTGTTTCTAAGTGGGGATGTGACGGATCATCTGGTCAGAAGCAATATAAACAATTTAACGCAGAGAATTCAAATGACGGCAACTTGTTTATGATTTCTTTTGTTCCTTTGCGATTAAGGAAAAATAAAATAGAACCTGAGCCGTCAACCAGCAAAGATATATGGAGAAATGAAACACCTTCTTCAACAAAATATTGCAGACCAATTAAATTTGCATTCAAAAAGGAGACAAAAGATGTCATAGTCGAAGAAGTTGATAAAATAAAAAGCCAAATTCAGGAACTGCAGCCAGTATTTTTTGAGATTTATGGACATCGTATTCAAATAGATTTCAAACTTCTTCTCACTATGATTGATGGAAAAGTAGGACAAGCCTTAACGGATACTAAGGCATCATCTAGCTGCATTATATGTCACCAAACCTCGAGTAAATTGAACCAAGTACCACCAAGTGATAATGACTGTAAAGATGCGTACGAATTTGGATTGTCCCCTCTTCACACTAGAATTCGTTTCATGGAACATATTCTCAAATTGGCTTATGATTTGGAATTCGGAGCTACAGGAACAGTTAGAAGAATATCTTTGTATTTTGCCTTTATTATTATAATAAATAATTAATATAAGTATTCAAAAAACACAACATTTATAAAAAAACGCAGTATGTTTGCAGTGTTCTTTATTCATGACGGATATGCTTAGAAAGATTTAGATTGTAGTAAAAGTACGAGGTAGGTTGATAAAATCTGTCATATCTTTGGTTCCCCCATGTCAATTTTAATGGTTGTAGCATGAAATTAAAGCTAAAGATTAGGGTAGCAAAGAAAAAAAAAATAAATTAAATAATTTAACGCGTTCAGAAGATATAGACTTTTGACCGCTATTTCAAAATATCTGCCACTGTGCGATGTTGTAAACCACAAGCTCCTAATTATCATACTAAAGTTATTTGGATTTACTAAACCTCTCTTAAGTTGGATCAAATCGTACCTCAGTGACCGCACTCAAATAATTGTTTTAAACAATACTATATCTAAAGAGTTTGCTGTACCGTCCGGAGTTCCGCAAGGGAACCATTTAGGACCGTTTCTGTTCATCATTTTCATAAATAATCTTCCATCGGCTATTGTGAACGGAAATGTACTTATGTTTCCTGATGATGTGAAGCTTTTGTTATCCTACAAAAACCAAAGTGATGTTTTACTACTTCATTGTGACATTGATTCCTTAACTGCATGGTACAACGTAAACTGTATAGACCTTAATTTAAAAGATTTCAAACAAATCACATTTTCTCGTGTTTCCTATCCTGTATTCCGGAATTACACTATTGGTTCCTGGAAATTGTTCTTTTATTGTTTATTTATTGGTTCTTTTACATTCATATTAGTGTCATTGATAGCAAAGCAAACAGTTTATTGGGCTTTACTAAGCGATGGGCAAATGAATTTGATGACCCTTACGTAACTAAATTATTGCACACCTCCTTAATGAGACCAATACTGGAGTACGCTTCACCCGTTTAGCGTCCATACTATGGCTGCTACATCTCCCTGCTATAGCGTCCATACTATGGCTGCTACATTGAATCTGCACAAAAGCAGTTTCTAGTTTTCTGCCTGCGAAATCTTCAATGGGATGGTTCAGTAAATTTACCATTTTATGAGTCTCGGTTAAAATTGATAAATCTACCATCATTCGTTAATCGGCAAATAATGTTAAATTCTACTTTTATCTTGAACACTCTGTCCGGTGTTACCAATTCTTCATATTTGCTTACAACAATCATCTTAATGTTCCAGTGCCGTTGCGAAAGGGGCAACAAAATGGCAGTGACTAGTCTGGTCAATTATAGTTCACTTGCCACGGACTAGACTTGGCTTGTTCCGAAGCCTCACCAAAGACGATAAAATGGTGCCATGGATGATGTGCACATAGGGTTCTTCGAACCCCGCTAATTTAAATCCCACAGATATAGCACATCGTGGGTAGGCCCCCCATGGGATCTCCCTGGTGGCTGCGGTACGCGGGTAAGGACACTCCCTCCACGCAGTGTTGCGTGTGGAAGAATCCCACTCCCTCAACTCGGCAGCCGGTAGCCAAATACTGGCTGAGGTATTAGATAGACCTCGATCGTGACCTGCGAGGAATGTCCTGTCCTATACAGGCTTCCATAGGTACACAAATGCTGCAATAGGGCAAAGTTGCTGCCGTGGTAGTCGAAATATTCATTCCATTCATGATCATAGCTTCATTCGTTCTCTTGTAATCGTGATTTCCACAGACAGACAGACAGACAGACATACAGGCAGACAGACAAACAGACAGACGGACGGACCGGGCTAAATCGACTCAGGGGATCATTCTGATCCAGTATATATATACTCTTCCACATCTATTGTAGCTCCTTCACTGCGTTACAAACTTAGTATCAACGTTAATATATCCTTTTCCACTTTTTTAAAGGGAATAGCATATAAAAAAGCAAAAACGTTGCGTTTTCCCCACATTATCAGTAACCACGCTTGTAAACCCGGACGATGAGTAAGACCTGTGCTAACATCAAACTCCACATTATTAGAGGCTTTTCTCCTATAACCAGTCACGAACTTATTCATTCCTATAAAACTATTAGGATAATTTTTCTTGAAAAAAAAAATTAAACTTAATTTATTTACCTACTAATGTAATGTGCGAGTAATCTGGTACCACAAAGTAAAATTAGAAACATAATCTAATATTTCTGGTCTAAAAAAATCAAAAGATTTTCAGGCTATACCAACTCAACTGATTTTGGAGTTAACCCAACAGTTATTGTTTTACCCTAGCAGCTATTATTATTCCAGACTACTATTATTTTGACCGCAGCTGTGTAATCCTCGCTAATATTCGTGACTTGGGCTAATCCACGCCTTAGAGAGACGCGTCTCCTAGTTTGGAATATGATGCCATAAGGGATAACTAATAATTTGGGTTCGATGATTTGGGTCAATTTCGAAAGTTTCTGCAGTGTCTGATCCGAAAACAATTTAGACATTTTCAACAAATAATTCAACAAATAAACATTAATTATGCTGTTGCGATATTAGGGCAAGCGAACTTAAGGCAGGATACGTGCAGTAATAGAAATTCTTCAGAAGGATCACCGTGTAGTGTAGAGTTTCATGTTAATGAGACCACGTATTTCTGTTAAAAATTCTCTGGTATAAAACGAAGAATCGCCCAAAAACGAACTTTTTCCTCACATAAAAGTATTCTGTAAAAAAATTGTTGGTGCTTGGGGGTTAAAAATTAATCATACATATCTATACCTTACTGTAAGATTTTAAGAATTATATATTTCACAGATTTAAGGGAATCGTGCATCCCTTTTTTGGTTAAAATGAAATAAACCACTATTGATTACGATTGGTGTAGATTATATAGAAATGAAGGGTGAGTAAAATGCTATAACACACTCGATGAAAAATATTAAAACTCGAATAAAACATTGTCATTTTAACGAATTTCTAATTTTCAACAACGAGCGCATCAAGTAAAGAGATGGATTTATCTCCACTATTTCCCTCCTCTCAGCGTGCGCGAATAATCGAATAATGAATAAAAATGTATTTCGTACACCCATGAAGTTTACAGTGAATATACCCTATTCGTTCGGGTGAAGGGTATCAAAAGTGAGTTTATAATTCGGCTCGATCTATCTAATTGTTTTAGTCAAATAGTTTGGCTGTTTCATTATTAAATTTATATATGTATATAATATGTTTTTTATATTATTTGACTTTAATTATTTATTGTATTAATTTGGGTTTATATATTTTACCGTTTCAATAATAATGCTTACTGATTATTAGAGTGCTTTACTGGTAATGCGAGTGACTTTTGTCTCTAAGCAATGGTTTATAAACTATATTTTACCATGGCTCCCTTGGATCATGTCCCTCCTCTCTGCTCCATCATTTTATAAAATACGGAAACCACATTTTTAATACTAAATATTTCATTAGGATAAAGTCTCACGCTTAGGACTCTTAAGATGGATATACTTGCCTGTTAGCGCAACGTTTATTAAATCTCAGTATTATTGATGTGGAATATTAACTATTTTTTGAACGTTCCCTTTTGTTTAGTAAACGCATCCAACAGTATTTGAAAACATTCTTCGGACTTGCCAATTTAGCCAAGTAAGCGTTTCAATGTTTCGTTTTAATGTTCCGGGTCTCACTCTATCAGCTCACTCTATCAACTCTTTCGAACTTTCACCAATTATTTCAAATCAACATACTCTTCTTCAAGCTATTTGGATATGTTATTGATGATTGTTTATTGATTGTTGTCCAGCCTGTTATTGATGAATCCATTGTTCTGGGTGCCCTAAGGGATATTAAATGCACTTATAATTCTGGTCTTGACAGTATTCCATCGTGTATATTCAAATATTGCGCTAATGAGTTAGTAATTTCAAATGCGGCTCTTTCCAGCTTCTCTCTTCATACCGGTTATTTTCCTCGTGCTTGGAAGTCCTCATTTATTTTAACCCTGCATAAATCAGGAAACAGACATCTCATAAATAATTATCGCGGCACTACAACAAATTTTTTGGAATTAGTGTCTCAAACTATAAAGAATTTTAAATTTTCTTTGCAGACTGATGTCATTTACACTGACTTCAGTAAAGCATACGATGTTGTAAACCACAAGCTCCTAATTATCATACTAAAGTTATTTGGATTTACTAAACCTCTCTTAAGTTGGATCAAATCGTACCTCAGTGACCGCACTCAAATAATTGTTTTAAACAATACTATATCTAAAGAGTTTGCTATACCGTCCGGAGTTCCGCAAGGGAACCATTTAGGACCGTTTCTGTTCATCATTTTCATAAATAATCTTCCATCGGCTATTGTGAACGGAAATGTACTTATGTTTCCTGATGATGTGAAGCTTTTGTTATCCTACAAAAACCAAAGTGATGTTTTACTACTTCATTGTGACATTGATTCCTTAACTGCATGGTACAACGTAAACTGTATAGACCTTAATTTAAAAGATTTCAAACAAATCACATTTTCTCGTGTTTCCTATCCTGTATTCCGGAATTACACTATTGGTTCCTGGAAATTGTTCTTTTATTGTTTATTTATTGGTTCTTTTACATTCATATTAGTGTCATTGATAGCAAAGCAAACAGTTTATTGGGCTTTACTAAGCGATGGGCAAATGAATTTGATGACCCTTACGTAACTAAATTATTGCACACCTCCTTAATGAGACCAATACTGGAGTACGCTTCACCCGTTTAGCGTCCATACTATGGCTGCTACATCTCCCTGCTATAGCGTCCATACTATGGCTGCTACATTGAATCTGCACAAAAGCAGTTTCTAGTTTTCTGCCTGCGAAATCTTCAATGGGATGGTTCAGTAAATTTACCATTTTATGAGTCTCGGTTAAAATTGATAAATCTACCATCATTCGTTAATCGGCAAATAATGTTAAATTCTACTTTTATCTTGAACACTCTGTCCGGTGTTACCAATTCTTCATATTTGCTTACAACAATCATCTTAATGTTCCAGTGCCGTTGCGAAAGGGGCAACAAAATGGCAGTGACTAGTCTGGTCAATTATAGTTCACTTGCCACGGACTAGACTTGGCTTGTTCCGAAGCCTCACCAAAGACGATAAAATGGTGCCATGGATGATGTGCACATAGGGTTCTTCGAACCCCGCTAATTTAAATCCCACAGATATAGCACATCGTGGGTAGGCCCCCCATGGGATCTCCCTGGTGGCTGCGGTACGCGGGTAAGGACACTCCCTCCACGCAGTGTTGCGTGTGGAAGAATCCCACTCCCTCAACTCGGCAGCCGGTAGCCAAATACTGGCTGAGGTATTAGATAGACCTCGATCGTGACCTGCGAGGAATGTCCTGTCCTATACAGGCTTCCATAGGTACACAAATGCTGCAATAGGGCAAAGTTGCTGCCGTGGTAGTCGAAATATTCATTCCATTCATGATCATAGCTTCATTCGTTCTCTTGTAATCGTGATTTCCACAGACAGACAGACAGACAGACATACAGGCAGACAGACAAACAGACAGACGGACGGACCGGGCTAAATCGACTCAGGGGATCATTCTGATCCAGTATATATATACTCTTCCACATCTATTGTAGCTCCTTCACTGCGTTACAAACTTAGTATCAACGTTAATATATCCTTTTCCACTTTTTTAAAGGGAATAGCATATAAAAAAGCAAAAACGTTGCGTTTTCCCCACATTATCAGTAACCACGCTTGTAAACCCGGACGATGAGTAAGACCTGTGCTAACATCAAACTCCACATTATTAGAGGCTTTTCTCCTATAACCAGTCACGAACTTATTCATTCCTATAAAACTATTAGGATAATTTTTCTTGAAAAAAAAAATTAAACTTAATTTATTTACCTACTAATGTAATGTGCGAGTAATCTGGTACCACAAAGTAAAATTAGAAACATAATCTAATATTTCTGGTCTAAAAAAATCAAAAGATTTTCAGGCTATACCAACTCAACTGATTTTGGAGTTAACCCAACAGTTATTGTTTTACCCTAGCAGCTATTATTATTCCAGACTACTATTATTTTGACCGCAGCTGTGTAATCCTCGCTAATATTCGTGACTTGGGCTAATCCACGCCTTAGAGAGACGCGTCTCCTAGTTTGGAATATGATGCCATAAGGGATAACTAATAATTTGGGTTCGATGATTTGGGTCAATTTCGAAAGTTTCTGCAGTGTCTGATCCGAAAACAATTTAGACATTTTCAACAAATAATTCAACAAATAAACATTAATTATGCTGTTGCGATATTAGGGCAAGCGAACTTAAGGCAGGATACGTGCAGTAATAGAAATTCTTCAGAAGGATCACCGTGTAGTGTAGAGTTTCATGTTAATGAGACCACGTATTTCTGTTAAAAATTCATATAGTATTTTTTGGTTTTGATTTCTATAAAAACAACCAAGAGCGTTAACCTTGGACCGCCCGAAGTCTTTATACCCTATACCTGAAATATAATTTCAGTCTGATCATACTAATCAGTTGACGGTGCACGCCCCCTTTAATATTACATTTATCTTTTCTTGATTAATTTATATCTAACTCATCTTCAACACATCCTTTGTCAAGAAGTCAACATATAGAGGGGGCGTGTCTCACCCATTTTTTGTGAAGTGACAATATCTAGCACTAAAATATCGGCTATAAAAGTCCTGCAAAAAATTTTGAAGAAACTGTGAAGTTTTTTAAAGGAGATTTTGTATAAAAAGTAGGCGTGATATTGGTGCGATTTATCACATTTTTCGATTCTAAGTGGAGGCGCGACAGATACAGAGAAGTATATATATATATATATATATATATATATATATATATATATATATATTATATATATATATATATATATATATATATATATATATATATTATAATATATATATATATATATATATATTATATATATATAT
>OZ016504.1:15554896-15598473 GCA_963966595.1 Physocephala rufipes
CCCAAGACTCATCGGAGCCAACAATATCACATCTATGAATGCGTTTTCCTTGCGATTGTAGTTCAGCAAATTGTGAAACGATTGGATCGCGGTTACATGAAGCGACAGCTACAACAGTGTCATGTTCGTTTAGAAAGTAGGCCGCAAATTTTAAATTCTCTAAATCGCCGGTTATAACAACATCGCAATAGTCGCCGTATCCGGAATAACGTAACCCTTTTCCAAATATCATAGTAAAAAAAAATGGTACAGCATGTAACTTCTGCACTCGAAAGCCAGCCATATTTATTCCAGCTATACGACCGTGATATTGCGCTAGCTGGTAATGACCTATTGTGGCCCGCTTATTTCCGATTGAAAAAATTGGAGCATTAGCTATATCCCCTCCAGCGTAGACGTCGGGAATGTTTGTTTCAAGACATATATCTGTATCTATGGAACCTTTATCATTAAGAATAATGCCTGACTTCTTTAGGAAATCCGTATAGAAATTAGTGCCGGTGCCCATTACGAGGAGATCGCATGGTATTTTCGTACCGTCCTTAAGCTCCACTTCTGCAACATTGCCCTCGCTGTTGCCAATAACTCTTTCAATGCCGCTCAGTACAATCACCACAACGCCGTTATCCTTAAACAGTTTCAGAATACGTTCACCAATTTGCTCACCAAAACTTCTCTTTAAAGGCACATTCTCTCGACAAACAAGCGTTACCTAAAATGATGTGAAGAGAATAAGTAGGATATAGTTTCTACATTGCTGAGACATGTTTTAACAGCATTCTGCAACTCACACTTTTCACTTTCGATATTAGATAAGAAGCTGCTTCCAAAGCTATAAAGCTGGATCCTAAGCACACAACATTCACATTCTTATCAATCGCTTTACTTATTTTTTGAGTTTCATCATAATCGCGTATTGTTACCACATTGCCGAGATCAGCACCCGGGATTGGTGGCTTATACGGGCGACAACCCGTTGCTATAAAGGCCTTGTCGAATTGAATAGTATCTCCATTCGAACAGATAACGCTTTTGTTAGCAGTATCTAATTTTACGGCTTCTACACCAAGCATGACTTCGATACCATACTTCTCATAAAACTCCGGGGTCCGAAATTGAATTGTTTCTATTGAAATGTCCATTGATTTCGAAATTTTTACGCGATCATAAGGTAAATTATACTCTTTACATAGCATGACTATACGTCCCGTAAATCCTTCTTGACGTAAAGTTTCAGCACATACACCTCCGGCTGGACCACCTCCTACAATGATGAACACATGTTGATCATCCTTAGAGCGTTTGACCATATTTCTCACTCGTTTCACATTCTCAAGGTCTTTTGGTTTGGCGTAAACCTTAACGTCGCCGTTTGATTCAATACTGACTTTGTAGCACGGAAGTGAATCTAAACCAGGAAAGTCTTCAATATCTCCAGTTACAATGTTGAAGCAGGCACCGTGCCAGGGGCAGCGGACACGACCTTCACCCAATGCGCCGAGATGTAACGGAGCCCCGTAATGAGAGCATTTACTGCCTATGGCGGTAATTTGACCATTTTGCTTTATAAGCAATGCTTTCGTATCTTCATTCAAATCTATTCGCTTCATCTCATTCTCACTAATTTCGTCTTCTTTGCAAGCAATGACCGATGAACCATTTTCTTCCATTTTTTGATCTGGCGTCAGTTGATATGAACCCGATATTTCTAGAAAAGATTTTCAAAAATTTGAATCTATTTTATGTTTGCTTTCTTGAGTTTCTGACAATTATTGACATTTAAAGACATTTATTTTAATTCTTTTTTCTTAAGTGAGCGTTATATAAGAATCCAGACACATTAATTTAATATTTTTTTTTCAGAACCACAGAAACTGACAGCAAGACAGCAAGACAAGACAAGATTTAACTGACAGCAAGTTTTTAAGAAAACTTAATGGATCACGAACACGAAGACGGAGACGAAGCCGAACACGACACAAAACCAAACGGGTATATTATAACTCTTTCATGATCGTTCGTCTTAATCCTTAAGCCGTGTGTCCACTACCAAGTTTTCTTGCGCAAGTTGCTTTCAGAAGTGACTTCCAAAAGTTTTTGTCGTGTAAACACGTATTAGAAGTCGACTTCCAGAAGTTACGGCTTGCAGAAGTTACTTGCAGAAATTATGTGGAAACACGTGTTTGTTGCTTGCTGGAAGTAACTTGACGGACTTGCTGTGAACTACAAGTGTTTTGAAGACTTGCAGAAGAAGTTGGATATACGTGAGTAAACGGTTTGTGGTATTCTCTTCTGTTTTCAGTTTTGTTTTTTTTTTGAGTTCTTTTCAAAATTTATAAAAATGGACAAAAATAAATTCGTTTGGAGTAGTGAAAAAACACATTTGGTAAAAATCGAAGAGTAACTAAAAGCCGGTCTTTGGGAGGTATAGCCAATCTCACTTTAGTATCCTGCTTTTGAATACTTGTTTGAATTAAAGATAAAATGTATTCAAAATCATCATTAGACATTCTCAGAAAATTTTTAAGCTGCATGGAGCCTTCGGTCCGCAATTCTTCAAGTAATGTATTTTGGAAACTTATATCTACGCGCCGCAGCACCCAATTTCTCACCCAAACACTTCTTTTATTTGTAAAAAGCAAACTACTGCAAGCTGTACTCACATTGTGTGGAAACACGTCTGCAATTTCTTGCAGCAAGTTCGTCGTGATAACTTCTACAAACTACTTCTGGAAGCAGACTTCCGCAAGTTTCGGTTTAAGTGGAAACACTTCAGCAAATACTTGCAGAAGTTCTTCCGCAAGCGACTTGCTAGTGGACACACGGCTTTATGCTCGCTGATATTTGTGACTGTGTTCTGTGGGATATTCTGGGTAAGTTTTTAAAATCCTAAAATTCAATGCTCGTGTACTGAGAATATCCTCGGTTAGTGTCAATTCAATTAGTCAATCATATACCAACATATATGACAACATATTCGCTGTTTTTTAATGAACTGGGGTCTCCCAAGTCATTAAAAAACGGTAGGAAATATGTAAATGATTTAACAACTCAAAATAGGGCTTAACTAACCATCTGACATGCCTCACGGATGTTGTTCTCCTTCTTGTTGTTGTTAAAGCTATTGTTTCTGATACCGAAAACAAAAACTATTTTCGTCGGAAACGTTTGTGGGCGTGGCTACAGCCTCTTAAAGTTTGAAATATAATCGTCGATTTCTCCTTCCCTTGAATTCATAACGGCTTGATATTAGTACCGTTGGAAAGCCTATTAAAAGGCAATTTTTTTATGTAAAATGACATTTTCTCGAAATATACATAGTTTTTGAAAAAAATTCCATTTTGTGTTTTACTACCTTTTTTTAGAATTCTAAACCTTTTTACACACAGTGACATGCTATTTATTTATTGTAATATACCGAATGGAAGAGACACAATTAACAGCGATAGTATACAATTTATTTCATTCAAATCGGTCAAGCGATTTTTGAGAAATCTTCTTTTTTATTGAATTACACACTACACTTTTTCTGTAACTGGAAACTTGTATATACTTCATGACAACACCTACAAATTTTGCAACCATGGGCATTTCTCTACTGTGTAGCCACGCCCACAAGCGTTTCCGACGAAAATAGTTTTTGTTTTCGGTATCAGCAACAATAGCTTTAACAGCAACAACAACAACAACATCCGTGAGGCATGTCAGATGGTAAGTTGTTCCCAAAATAGAAACAAGTTTGCGTTATTTTAAGACTTGAAAAATTTTGAAACTTGAAGAAAAATTTGAAACAAGTTGCATGTTATTTTAGGACTCTGATTTCCATTTTTAAAACTTAACATTTTTTTTAAAACGGAATCGTATTTCAACGTTCAGGAGTAATTTGGGTTTGCACCAGCTAGAGATAGGAAACTCTTTTCCCTTAAAAAATTGTGACAAATCAACACCAAAATTTTGTACGACTGAAACTCATGTACAAGTCATACATGCGAATATTATGTAAACAATGATCGATCGTTCATATTAAATTTTCTTGTGAAACAAATCAAGGTCCAATATAGGATTTAAAAAGTTGATTCAATTCTCTTTTTCCAAGCGACGAATGGACGTGAAGGTGAAATTGGTTAACGCTACAGAAATCAATACGAAGATCCTAATTTGAGGAAACGCATAGATCAAATAGTAATGGCAAAATAAGAAAGTGAAATTATGGATATTTATCAAAACGTTAGGATGGATAATAATTATATTCCTTAGAGCTTACAACATGGCAACAACAATGTTGGAGAGGATGAAATGAAGGTTACGCAATTGCAGATGCATATTAAACTAGTAGAAGAGGCTTTGGCGAGTATTGTGAAATCTGTTGGCGGTGACGGTGCTTTGCGTGAATGTGTTATTGCCAATTGGTTGACAATATGATAGTATTTATATAAATTATATTCTGGTATCCAATCGCTAATGCCCTTCTTGGCGATTGGATACCAGAATATAATTTATATAAATACTATCAGACCACGAGATTTTGAATTAGAGAAAGTTTTATATTCCCCTAACATTTTTGTTTATGCATTTGCGGAATGACCAATTACTCTGAATTTAATTCACCCAGAAAATGTAACAGGCAAGAGTAATTTTTAAAGTCATCGGAATAAATGACGCTGACGTTAATACATTTTGGATAAATTCCAGGAGTGCTCTCGCTGGTATGGATGCCGCTTCTATATTTCCTTCATGTGAGAAATGGACAACGAGATCTGGACGCTTGTGCTGCTCCCGGCAGAAAACCAATTTTAATGGTACAAGCTGTACTTCCCGCTACAACTATGTATAATGGTATACAAGGAAGTCATTAAAAAATTTATGCATTGGAATGATGTATGCATTTCCACGACACCCAATAGGTATGCATGTTGGCGCGTTACCGGTTTTTTCGGATGTCCGATTCCCCAGTAGACTAGAGTTGGGCTAAATAGTTCCGGAAAGGGAACGGACATGGAACGATTCCTTTATTCTTCGGAACTAGTTCCGGACACATGTCCGGAACTGTTTACTTGACATTTGTCCGGGACATGTCCGGAACTCTTTCTTTGACATTTGTTTCATGGATATGGAACTATTTATTTAATTTAACTACTCCGGAACTTTTTATTTGACATTTGTTCCGGATATGTCCGGAACTATTTGTGTTTTGGAATCAGTCCAGTAGAAATGAGAGCTGGGTTGTATTCTCTCTACACTTAGAATTTTCGCCGATAGTTTTACCCCCGTGACCGCTGCCTGGAGTTCTAGGCGGGGGATAGGCATTGGCTTGAGCGGCGCCACTTGATTTCGCAGCCACTAGAGCAAGATAAACTTGTTCTCCGGACTGCACACGCAAATAGCTTACTGCGGCGTATGCTTGATCTCCCGCGTCGACAAAAGTATGTAGTTGTGTGTCGTCTGCATTATTAATGAACAGTGTATAACAGCGTGGAATTTCAGTCGCAGTTATTAGCGATACAACATTTTTCCAACTGTTCTACTTGTTGTATAGAACGCCAGCTATATTGTCGTCCCAACCTATGCCGGAACGCCAAATTTCTTGAAGTATAATCTTCAGACCCGTTGTATAGCACGACAGAAGACCCAACGGATCGAAGATTGACATAAGAACTTGCAAGACCTCTCGCTTAGTCGGCACAGCGTTTTCCGCAAGTACGTTTCGGCGTAGTTTGGGAAATCTAAAAATAAACTGAAGCACATCGTTATTGGGATTCCAATACATACCGAGGATTTTTTCGGCGTTGCCTAAACCCACGAACTGTTGGTCGCCTATGGTGTTGCGGCAGAGCTGTGATCGAACCAAGGTGGAGTTGGATGTCCAATTATGCATAGAAAAGACTGCTTTGTTGTGTACATATTGTACTTGTTGTGCGAGCTTAAGAATTTTATCTTCTCCATCGGGTCTGTCGATAAAATCATCGACGTAGTGATATTTCTGGATTGATTCGACCGCACGAGGGTATTCATCTTTAAAGCGTTCCGCATTTGTGTTGCGGACATAGTGCGCGATGCATGGTGCACAGCAGATTCCAAATGTTAAAGCTCGCATTACATAAATGCTTGGTTGTTGCGGCTGGTCAGTTCGGTCGTACCATAGAAACCTCTGGGCATGCATGTCGCTCTCTGCCACGTTGATTTGGTGAAACATTTCATAAATCGTGGAACTTCGCGGCTGCATCCCACACCAACCGTACCTTCTTAGGTTTATTCGGGTTGAAGGTGGTGAAAATAGGCAGGTACCATTTTAGAGATGAATTGTCGATAATCTCTTTTGGCGTTAGCTTCCTGGCGTAACCTTTCTCGATTAGATTATTTATTTGAGCTTGGATAGTTTCCTAAATCTGGGTTCCTTGCGCATTTGGTCTTAAGGCACATCGCGCGTTTAAGTGCCGTCGAGTAGTTGTCAGGAAGCTTGGTCTTTCTATTTTTCCAGAAAAGTTCTACTTGGTATCGACCGTTGTTCTCTTTGCAGCTTGCCTTAAGAATGCTGAGCGCCATTTTATCATCTTCTGATATTATTTGCTTTGTCATCGAATATTCTACGTTAAATGATTCCTTTACGATTTTATGCAGCTCTTCATAGCGTTTTGAGCATTCACATGTATGAATATTGACCTGGCCGATTGTCGTTACGCTTCTACCGCCGCCTTGGACCGCCCATCCTAATCGGGATTTCACTGCGATGGGCTGATGTTTTGTTCCCTCGCGCACCTTTAGGGGAACGGCCGGGTACCAATTGTCACAGCCTATGAGCAGCGCCGGCTTAGCACGTTCGTACGATTGTATCGGTGTATTTGCCAGGTGAGGATAACGCTCCGATATTTCAATCATATTTACTGACTGATCCGGAAGACCGAGATTTTCCACCGAATGAACGCCTTCGAGAGTAAATCGTTTCCCGTTTTGCACATTGCAGATGTTTAGCGATGTCCTCACAGACTTTTCTTCAAACCTGGTGGTCTCGCCGATCCAGAGCAGACATAGAGGATCGGTTTCGCCCTCAATTCCTAATCTTTGAAGAATTTTGTTCTCGATTAGCGTTACTGAGGAGCCTTCGTCTAAAAGTGCGAATAAGTCAATAGACTGATTATTGTGTTTAATTTTTATTGGCACAATTCTGAAGTACAGTCTGTCGGACTCTCCAAATTCTCCGTGTGAATTTAGTGGTTCAGCACTCATAACATTGGTGTTCGAAACTGTACTCACGTGACTTCCCTGGTTAGTCTGTTGATTGTTGTATTTATGTAGCTGGGGATGGTGCATCAATCCACAGTTGTTGATTTCGCAACGATTTTGTCGATAACACCTACATCGATGAATGTTGAGGCATTGGCGACAAAGCTTGTTTGCCTTTACGAAATTCCACTTTTCGTCCAGAGCTAAATTTTGGAACGCAGCACACTGAGCCACTTTGTGTTCATTCGTTCGACAAAGTGCACATTTAAACTTGCTACCTAATCCCTCGCGCACGTGTGTGTTTATCGACGTGCTTTTCGAGTTGCTAGTAGCAGGCACTACCGTACTGGCGGCTTCGGCTAATTGGAAAAGCCAATCACTAAATGATTTCACTATTGGGTCTGCTTCGTTTTTGATATGCATAGCCCAGTTCAACTTATAGTTAGGCGAAAGCTTTTCGAGCAATTCTTGTACTAGCAAAGGGTTACTTAAATGTGCTTCCAGCTTACATGCCTCCATTGTCGAACAGATATTCTTCACGCAGAGAGCGTAGTCAATCATTGCTTCGAGCCGTTCCTTTGGCGGTGGAAATTTTCTTACTTTCTCAATCATGCGTTCAATGATATGTTCAGGTCTCCCAAACCGCATTTTAAGAATGCTAATTATTTCTGGCACCATGGCGGGTAACATTAACTTACTTCTTACAGTTTCCAAGACCTTGCCCTTTAGGCAAGCTTGCAGACGAATTAAGTTTTCTGCATCTGTGTACCCCGCCATTGCTGTGCTGAGTGGCCACTCATCAGGATCGCCACTGAATCTTGGCAGTTCCTTCGGCATTGCCTGTCGAGCTGCAATTTGTGCTTGTGAAGGACTTTGATGAAATTCATAAGGGACTTCTTTGCATAAATTCGCGTATTTTCGCTCCAGGTATTCCTGTTTTAATTTCGTCTGTTCTTCTAGCATTTCCAATTTCAGTTGTGTGAGCGCTCTGGCGTCTTTTTCGCTGGATTCTGTGGCTGGTCCGAGAGCTTGCGTAGGTCTTAGAGTTTGTCCTCGTTGAAGACGTGGCTAATGGCGTCATTCCTTTACCTATTAAAATGGCCGACGAACCGGGTTCGTTTCTAGTTTGGTGTGACGTCACAGCACTCGCATTTTTCTTCGGCACTGTGCCTATACCGTTATCCATTTGCGAACTTGCCGTTGCAGCACCACCAGTATTTGTAGGAGCTCCAAGTTTGCATATGTCGCAGATAAAACTCCTTTCTGTGATGGAATCGCCCACCCCGACACACTCGAAATGGTACCAGGCGTCGCATGTGTCGGACTGCACCATGGGTCGAGAGTCAGCTTTGTTGCATTTTTTGCAAGCATCATCTTGATTATCCATGACGGAGTTTTTTCAATTATACGACGAATCAGAAATTTTCCCTTTTTCGTTTTAAAGAAACAAATCTTAAAGAAATGTTGCAGTTTGCAACTTAATAGAATAATAAAGAAAAAACACTTTAAGATCACTTCCAATTTTTATTATAAAAATATTTCAATATATATGTGCTTTAAGATGTGTTTTTCTCAGTTAACAGTTCGAAGTTTTTCTTGCAAAAGGAATGATTGAGATGGATGCAATTGCTTGTGTTGAGATAACGTAGAATAGATCACAGGGTGACTCCGGCAACAGTGGTATAAACTAAATTTTATCGTTAATTATTAAAAAAAAGGAATCATTAAACCATTATTAAGCTCGCTAACTGAGCTTGAAACTACTTTTCAATTTAGAACATTTCATTATTTTTTGTATTGAACAAGATTATGTAGGTCACATTTGTTTGTAATATCAAATAATTCAATAATATTTATACGAAATTTTGATAGTCTTCAGTTCAAGCATTTACTTATGTATTGAATTATTGAGATTGTTACGTAAAACATACTCGTACAATTTATGTACACGTTTCAATGCGTTTCATCGGTTTCGTATTTTTTGATTCTTATTTGAACTTAATATTCAGCGCTGCCAGCCTTTTTCGCTATATATCTTTTCACCACGATTTTTAAATTTCGAAAATTAAAATTTTTTTTTGAATATTCCTATTCCCTAACTATTTCTAATTTTATTAAAAATGCTAAGTGTGCGAGTATGCAGTAAAGTTGGATGTCCAGACGATGGTCACATTTTCAGGTTTCCGGACGCTGCCAACGATGGATCACGGTAAGATGTTGGTCAAGCGGCGGCAAGTGTTTTCCTATTGGGAGCTCCAGTTGTTCCAATTGGAAAACGTGCAATGTTAGATTTAGGTGAAATTGTAATTGCATTGAAATTTTTAACTTCAATACCAACCTTCTAATCCAAATGAGGGTAAAAATATTTGTGATCTGGTTTTGTTTAGAAGCTATAGCTCAATAAAATAAAAGAGCAATTAATAAGAAACAGTATCATACTGCTAAAAAATTTCTAAATCAGAGTTATACACTGCATGTCCTATTTGTCAGGACTAGAATATATTTTGTTTTAAAGGTTTTTAATAGAGAGCTTGTCTCCCAATTTTAAACAAAAATTCCTTTCCGTCGCGCATCTCTAGAATCAGTACGACAAAATAATTCAATGGCAATCTACTGCATTGATCGTTGGGGTACGTGTATGTATATTATATTTGTGAATGGGGGTTTTCGTTTTGCTTAACTAAACTTATTTAGCTTTTAACTTCTCATTGTGGCATTATATCACAATTAACATTCATAACATAACATTCAGTTTATTAAATTTTTCTTTCACTTTTTACGTATTATTATACAATTTTATGTGTTTTACAATGTATAATTTATAAAATAAGTGTGTTTTGTGTATTTGTATATGGGTGGTATAGGCCTACTGTAGAGTTGTGTAGTTCCGGACATGTATAGTTCCTGGATATGTCTCCGATCCCGGAGATGTTTGTAATAGTTCCGACTAAACCTCTCCGAGTAGTTCCGAACTATCCATATTCAATTATAAAAGACCACAATTGAATTGGAGTAGCTGTGTCTATCTGTCTCTCTCTCGCTTATTGGCATTACCATAATAAGGAGAAAAAAAAATAGTTTCTATTTCAGAGTTGAAAAAATTCAGAAATCAACAAAGCTTTTGTAATTACATTGGTATAATTTTTGCTGGTTTATGAGTGGTTGCGGGCGTCTCGCTGATATAAGGCAAATCTAATGATTACCCAAAATGGTGAAGTGATGCTTGTGTAACAACGGAGGTTAGTTATGAAATTAAACAGTTCCCGAGGTTAAATCGTTCCACGGAACGAAATAGTTCACTAAAAGTAAACATGTCCTCGGAGCTATTTATTCGGATAGTTCCGGATAGAATTTAATAGTTCCGGACCGAAACATATCCGGAGATGATTACAAATACGAATTAAGCCTATCTTTGATTTCATTTTCGAAATCCTTTCAAATCCTTAATTTAAGATTTTCCAAAAAGGTTCTATGTAATGAGATTTTTTATGAACATTATTATAAATATTTAGAGAACACCTAAAGCAATAAGTTTAATAGGTGAGCGTACACATATAATCAAGACATAAGTAATAATATTCCTTTCTTAATTTATTGATAAATTACTTATTATAATTTATTATATTTACTATTTATAAAAAATTATTGTTTATAAAAATGTATTACTATAAATAATAAAAAAATATTATAGGTAATAATGTCTTTTAATAAATGAGATATTATTATTATTAATTTCGGATCCTCTTTTTTCATTGCATATTGTTTAAGATACTAAGGGTTAAAAATAAAAATATATATTAAATGCAATATGCTGAATGTGTTAGTTTTTCATAAATGGAATAATTTTCAAGTGCATGGATAACGGTATGGAGAAACCGAATTTTTGAAGTGAAGCAATTATTTGAATTTACGCATGTTCTGATAACCGATCTTTTGAACCGATCTAACTGATCAACCGTTTCTTTGATTTTGAAGTGCTAAAGTGAATTTGAAAAAAGAATATATAAAAAATATACAAAAATACATGAAATATATCAAAAATAATACATAAAAAGAGGATTTTATTACACTTTTTTCGTAATTACTGAAAACATAGTAGAGATACAAAATACATCACAAATAATTTTTTATATACGCAGCTATGATTTAATATTTAAGGTAATTTTCTCTCGTTTGTTATGTTCAATGATATAATAAAGTTATCGCAAGTTAATGGTAATGCGAAGGAAAACCAGTGTGCCGTGGGAGCACTTCGAAAAGGCAGAAAATCGAAGAGCAAAATGTAAATATTGCTCTGAATGTATTTCTTTTTCTGCCAGTACGTTAGGAAAGCTAAGCAGCCGCCTAAATAGGAGGCATCCCACAGTAAGTTTTTTCTTTTTGCAATTCACATGTTATAAAATATTTAATCAAATAAAACAGGATGAAAATTTGTTCCTTGCGCCTACCAATATAAAACCTAAATTTCGATCCATTACTGTTCTGCTTGAAAATTATAAAACACATCACAAATAGTTCCGGACATATCCGGAACAAATGTCAAATAAAAAGTTCCGGAGTAGTTAAATTAAATAAATAGTTCCATATCCATGAAACAAATGTCAAAGAAACAGTTCCGGACATGTCCCGGACAAATTTTAATTTTAATTGTCCCGGAACTATTTATTTAATTTAACTACTCCGGAAATATCAGTTGCATATTCTTGCAGCGACTCGCTCGCTTTCTGATATCTGTTCAGTAATTTCATACGGAAAACTTTCCTCTTGTGGTCACTGCTATATCGACGTTCGAGGGCAGCCATTATTGCATCATAGTTTCCCTTTTCATCATCAGAAACAGTTTGTAGAACTTCTGTGGCAGATCCTTTGATAGATACCACTAAGGCTGCCACTTTATCGGCCATACTCCAATGATTGGCTTGTGCAGTGGTTTCGAACTGCATCTTGAAGATTTTCAACTATGTATATTTGATGGTATGGTTCCATCAAAGGTTGGAGCCTTCAACTTCGTTGAACTGACTGTTGTGACTGGCCCGCTGGATGCCATTTCTCTGTCAAGACGCAACACTTTTGTCTCCAGCTGTTGTAGTTGCTCTTCCGTTTTATCCTGTCTTGCTTGCAGCTGAGCAGAGTTACCCTCTATCCGTGACAGTTGGGTTTGCAGCTCTGAAGTATTATTTGCCAGCTGCTGCTGCAATTGTGTGCTGTTATTCTTCAGTTGCTCCTCCATACATAGGGATAACTCTTTTTCAGTTGTGCTGACTCTAGTTGCATTTGTGTGGTGTTATTTTTCAATTGCTCCTCCATGCGTTGGCTTAATTATTGTGTGTTCTTTGCCAGCTCCTGCGTCATTGCCGCAAGGAGCATGTTCATATCGAAACCTTGAGCTTGCTGTGGTTCTGGCAGTTGTTCTTCAACCTTTGATGACGCTCCGGCATCATCGTAACCGAATTCATAGCCATCTACATCGATGCCATCTTTTTCCAATGATGCACGCAGTCTCACTTGCAGCTCCGCCTTGTTACCTGTCACAGGGAGTCCACGAGCTTCCAACTCTTCTCTTAGTTGAAAAATTTTTAATTCTGCAAATCTCACCATGGTACAGGATTATTCAGCAATCCCACTTCTGACACCAATTGTTACGTTATTTGTAAATTCTACTCTGAATATTTCAGGTTCGATCACTGGATTGTGAATAATCCAATAAAACACTTTATTTAGCTGTTTAATATATATATATATATATATATATATATATATATATATATATATATATATATATATATATATATATATATATATATATATATATATATATATATATATATATATATATATATATATATATATATATATATATATATATATATATATATATATATATATATATATATATATATATATATATATATATATATATATATATATATATATATATATATATATATATATATATATATATATATATATATATATATATATATATATATATATATATATATATATATATATATATATATATATATATATATATATATATATATATATATATATATATATATATATATATATATATATATATATATATATATATATATATATATATATATATATATATATATATATATATATATATATATATATATATATATATATATATATATATATATATATATATATATATATATATATATATATATATATATATATATATATATATATATATATATATATATATATATATATATATATATATATATATATATATATATATATATATATATATATATATATATATATATATATATATATATATATATATATATATATATATATATATATATATATATATATATATATATATATATATATATATATATATATATATATATATATATATATATATATATATATATATATATATATATATATATATATATATATATATATATATATATATATATATATATATATATATATATATATATATATATATATATATATATATATATATATATATATATATATATATATATATATATATATATATATATATATATATATATATATATATATATATATATATATATATATATATATATATATATATATATATATATATATATATATATATATATATATATATATATATATATATATATATATATATATATATATATATATATATATATATATATATATATATATATATATATATATATATATATATATATATATATATATATATATATATATATATATATATATATATATATATATATATATATATATATATATATATATATATATATATATATATATATATATATATATATATATATATATATATATATATATATATATATATATATATATATATATATATATATATATATATATATATATATATATATATATATATATATATATATATATATATATATATATATATATATATATATATATATATATATATATATATATATATATATATATATATATATATATATATATATATATATATATATATATATATATATATATATATATATATATATATATATATATATATATATATATATATATATATATATATATATATATATATATATATATATATATATATATATATATATATATATATATATATATATATATATATATATATATATATATATATATATATATATATATATATATATATATATATATATATATATATATATATATATATATATATATATATATATATATATATATATATATATATATATATATATATATATATATATATATTGGTGCTGTCTTCGTCGTGAGGAAAGTAGACAACTCGAATTGATTGCTGAGGATTTCGTCCCTAGCAGATTTGGATTTCATGAATTAATTTTACTTTTTTGCTTACTATTACCTATATGGTCGGATGGTTATGAATTATTGTATCGTGATTATGCATTGAATTTTGGGATGTTGTCTTTAACAAACTTATGTTTCAAGAATTCATTTTACTTTTGAAAGAATTCGTTATTATTTGGTTTTGTCGATTCCTGTATTTATTTATTTTTTCTCCATATTTCCTATTTTTATGGATGCTAATAAACCCTGCTAATTGGTATTTTATTTGCATTATAGATTGCGGATGTGGTAGACAAGTGATATTTTATTGTAGTTTCATATAATTTCCTTGCTCGAAAAATTTATTGCTGATTTTATTGGTGAGATGAGAGATATTCACGTCGTTTCATATCCCTCGCCATGTAGTAATCTTTATCACCTGGATTATTTGAACTCTGTAGAGCGTTACAACTGTTGGGAGCTTTATGTAAGGTGTGTTCTCTAACATTCATGGTAGGATGTCTAGTGATTTTTTTCTTACTTGTTGGATCGATGTCAGAGGGTTCCTGTAGGTGGGGTGCTATCGGATGTGTCAAATTTCTTGTGAGGTTCCACAGGGATCTATCTTGGGCTCCATTTTTTTACCCTATATATTAATGATGTGCCTAGCGTTGTTTCTCACTCATTGATCCATATTTTTTTTGCGGACGATGTTCAACTGCTGTTTTCATGTAATACTAGTGATGCTAACCATGGGGCATCATGGGGCAACGGATGAGGTTGATGCTGTCACAAGGTGGGAACCACTGAATATCAACAAAGCTCAAGCCATTACATTCAAAGCATTACGTTCGAGGTCTTTGGGCCAGAATCTACAGCTAATCCGGCTGGTGGTTTCTTTTGTAAGTCGTGCCAAAAGTTAAGGTGTGGTGCTAAGTGAAGGTCTATCTTGGGACTGACACGTCGCGCTGGTGTGTGGCAAAATTTTTCTCTCTGAGATTTTATTGTATTAGGAATTTCTTTTCCCGTGAGACCAGGTTAAAATTGGTAAAGACACTTATTCTATCCTATGTTTTGTATTGCTGTGAGGTGTTTAGTGGATGCAGTACAGCTTACATGAACAAGCTAAATTGCTGTCTTCGTGCAGTGATTAGATTTATTTATTCTCTTAAGTGGAGTGGTCGCGTTTTGCACTTGGTACATAATGTAATTAGGTTAGGTCTAAATACGTTTTATAATTACAGGGTGTTCTATTGCTATACAAAGTGATCAGATTCCGTGAACCAATGCACTTATATAATAAGTTGGTGTTTAGTCAATCGGAACGTATCCATAAATTAATTTTCCCTCGTTTCAATACGAGTTATAGAACGGTCATTTATTGTAAGGGGGATAAGGCTATGGAATAGGCTCCCGTTTAGTATAAATGATTGCTTGAGATATTCTAGATTTAAGGCAGAGGTCTTTAACTTCTTGGTTGGTAACGCTTAGTGCTGCGTGCTCGCTGGCTGCCCTCAAAATAAAAAAATCAATGCTCTTGGTGGATGTATATTGTGAAACATGTGGCGATATGGTGAATGACATGGGCTGTGTGTTTATATGAGGTGATTGTCTTCTCTCAATCTCATATGAAACAATATCTTGTTTTATTGTACTTTTTAAGTTTTTTCTTTTCCTTTCGGTTTGTTTCCAGTCGCATTCTGTGGCTGGTGGTTATTTTACTTCATGGCTTTTCTGCTTTTCTTATGAGCTATGTGCAATTAGTGTAAAGTTTACTGACCTTTTTTGTACAACTTAAAATTTTCTAAATAAAGGAATTTTAACATGCTACTACTTTTTCACCCTTAAGTTCTTTTTTCCCTAAATAAAATATGTGATTACTGCATGCAGTTATACTTAAAATAAAAAGCTAGATTATTTCAGCTCTCATACCAAATTTATTTCATGCAGGTCGGTGATTTATTTATGGAGAAAAACAAGTTTCAAATTTACAACGAACTACTTTTTCAATTAGTTGTTTGTACACTTTATCAAGGACTCGTGGTGCTGTCCTTGATAAAGTTTGATATATAATGTTAAGGTAAGTTCGCACATGATTACGTATCGCGATTCGCACAATTATAATAAAATATTTAAAGTTAGCCACAACAATAAGGGGCATAATGGTCATAGCGTTAACTAAATTATCATAGTTTATAAGAGCCATTGTTGTATACTTTACAAAATCGTACCATTACAAGAATGCATATTAACAAAATTCAAAAAGAGTAATTCATACTTACTATAGTCATTTCTCTTCGTAAATAAACCACCGATTTGCATGATAGAAACGTGTGAAATAGGTGTGTGAAATTTGTGTGAATGCTTAAATAATCTAGTTTTTTTAAGTATAAATGTATACACTAATTACACATTTCATTTAGAAAAAAAAATTTAAGGTGGAAAAAAGTAGTAAGATGAAAAAATTTCGTTTATTTCAAAAACTATTGACATTTCGATAAAATGCTTTTTTATATAAATTATTAATATTTATACGAGCTTTCTAATGGCACTAACTGTACTTGGATATTTGTTGCAGTTTAGGACACCCCAAGAAATACTTTACAAACTTCAAAGTACATCAGCCCCTCCCACAACGAACAGCCGTAATTCCTTATATGTTTCTAGGGTCAGGTAGAGAGCGCAAAAAATGCCGAGCTAGTATGATCATGTAAATATGTTCCAAACGTTGAAACCGCAGATCAGCTCCTTGCAAATGTTATTCAGAATTTTCCGCATTTTTATAACAAAGGTGTTATATGTAATGTATAATTTATTACACCTTTCTGTATACTTAGGTGATACCGGCCACATAAATACTTTTTGTCCGTATAAATTTGAAAATTATATAACAGAATTGAGGAAAATTTTACAATTTCAAAATTAATTAATGGTTTGATTATGCTGCTTTGAGCCACATAAGACCTGTCAAAAACCTATCTTTACACGGGGTTTGTGTGTGTTTCTACTCAACACGACAATTAACACGAACTTTAGGCGCCTATCGAAATGCTTTCCATATTTTCACAAGCGGCGTCAATTGACAGTTCAATCATGCTGCCACATCTCATTTCTTCAAATTCTGATGTAGCCATATCTTTAAAAACATGTTCTTTGCCTTAATAAACGTTCGAGATTATTCGTAATTGAGTTACAGTATGTAACTCAATTAGACAAAATATTTTGCACACAATTTTTAGAAAACAATAGAAAAATTTGTTATTTGCTAATATGATATTAAATGGAATAGTGATGACGATTTCTTCTATAGTCGAAAATTGCACAAAAATTATTGTTTAGTCAAGTTTTCTAATACACTTATTTTTGTAACCACAAATTAATACAGACACAAGGCAAAGTAAAGTAAAAGAAGTATGTCGAATCAATAATCCACATAAAATGTCGCATATAGTGGTATGCCAAAAAAGTTCCAAATATTTTATATATGAAACGGGGACAAAATTGGAAATTTATTAGATCTATTCAAAATTAAATACGTCCAATTTATATGGAAGAAGTCAACATGTTATACAATAGGATGGAAATATTGTTTTTATTTTATGGTTATACAATAGGATGGAAGAAGTCAACATGTTATACATAACAGTATAGTATAATTTTTCCTATAAGCTTAGTACTTTAATATGAAATTTTATGGAATTTTAATATAGAATATGTAATACAAAACGAAGGCAAGAGACCTTTCGCTCGGGACACTTTGTCTAAGGAAGCTGACGAAAGTTTTGCATACTACAACAATTTGGAGCGTTTCATCAAAGCCAGTATCGCTGATTTCCAAATCGTTTCTTTTTGTGAAGTATGGCCCTTTGTGTTTAACGTTTTTAGAGTAACGAATTGACTATTAAATACTTGAAAAATATAATACAATACTTTTATAGTTTACAAGAATAATCAATTATGGCAACGGGGAAATAAAGTGCGTAATATAAGTAAATTTGTACAAATACTGTACCAATATACCTAAAACAATTTCATTATATCCAAACATAAATGTCTGTTCGTGCTAGTGGTAACGCTCGCAAAATTGATAAACAAACACGAAACAGTTCAGATATCTCATTTCCTTTTCTACAAATTTCTTCTAATTAGCGAAGTTCGTGCAGAGGCAGCATCATCAGACTAAAAGACAAAAATTTATTGATAATTAAAAAGAAAAGTGTGTTCAAAGGAAATAGAATAAAATAAGATATTTTAGAATTCAATTGCTCTTTCTAAGTGCTGCAGTCAGAAAATTGCTGTTGTAGCTACTTAGACGTATAAATGTCTCAAAAATATTAGAATTTTTTTCTGCCACTAATTGGCATAAAAATCAGAGAACCGATAAACCTCTTTAACTTCAAAAGGATTTGGAATTTGACTTTTTGACGATTTGATGAAGAAATACATTTTTTTTAATTATTCGAATTCTTCACACCAATCCAGTAGGGATTTTTCAAATATAAATATAATGTAAATATATTCTAAGAAAAATTGCTGATTTGTAAATTTTCTAGAAAAACTGGATGATGGGGAAAGCAATTCAAAAAATTGCGAATTTAGAAAATAACGAAATAAATCAATTAATTAACTGTAACTTTCTTATAGTATTCTTATTTGCTTTACCGCTGAAATGTTACACTTTACAGCTAGTTCACAGCAGAGAATTTAGTGTCGTTGAACCAAGCTAGTGGAAGAAATAAATTAGAACTTGAGTTGTTATTCCTAATCAATAGCTAGGAGCAATTACAACTGGAAGGAAGATTGAAAATGTCGGAACACATGAGCTGCGTAGGTACTTGCATAACTTCTACGCAAGCGGAATTTGCACGAAAATAAAATTAGGAATTACTGTTAATACCAGTCTTGCTTTAAAATAAAAATGCGCATTATTGAGACTTGATTTTTTCGAAATGAGAAATTTTCTGACATTAAAACCATAGGGAATTTGAAAGCATAAATAAGCAATATTGATGTATCTTTTTGAAGAATAACCAATCATCACGCATTCTTTAACTTTTCTCTATAGCTTGTGGTTATAGCGTTTGGTTTGTTTCTAAACCAAAATTCAGTTGGCATCACGTTTTCCTAAACTGCTCTTATAAGACTAAGGTTTATCAAATAAACACCAGCAAGTGCAGATTCACTCCACATATTCTGTGGTACATTTAATTGGGTAAGTACTATACGAATTTTTTCAACTAGTTCTGTTGGACCTTTCCGTATTCCGTATATATTGCGTTCTGTTGAGCTGAATATTCTACTGTTTTAAATTGAATTCCTTTTTGTTTGTAGTAGTTTAATTGTTCATTAAAGCAATGAACAATTGGTCACATCTTAAGACTGATATTCTCGCGTTGAATTTAGCTGTCACTTGCGTCTTTTTCTTTAAACTTCGAATACTTCGTTTTCTTTTAATAGGAAAAATTATTGATAAATATTTGTATTCGGCTATGAATGAAGCAAAGTACCTATATTTCCATTATAGGTTTGAGGTGTTATCGGCCCACATACGTCACTATGAATTCGCTGTAGTGGACGATTACTTCGTTCTCGAATAGTATTGAAAGGGTCACGACATTTTGTCGTTTACACAAATTTCAGAAAATTGGACTGGATTTATCTAACCAATTCCAAGTACAATTTTTTTTGAACTATTGCTTCAAGATTATTTTCACAAGCCATAGACCGTTTCGTCATTTTGGCATGAATTTACATTAATCATATTCGTCGCAAACTTAGTTCATATGTTTCTCTATAATTTTGATGTAGCAACTTAGCTTTTATTATTCATTATTATTGCGATGTCTCCTTTAAAAATAACCTATAGACCATTGTCAGTATGTCGGTGAACAGAAATCAAGTGACATAACATAATAGATAACCAGATCTCGGAGATCTGGAACATAAACAACGTTCTTCCGCTTTACAAAGGTGGTACTGTTAGTGAAAGTATATATTTCCCCGATCTCTTCTGATTTGAAGGCGTCTCCACTATTAGCTATATTCATTATAATTGGATTTTTTAGAGTACACATTTTTGTGAAGTAATCCTTTTGGTTCACAAGATGACCACTATAACCCTAATCCAATTTAACTACATCTCCAAGCATTGACCCATCATATCTTTATTTACCATAAAACATATGACATCTCATTATCGTCTCTGTTGTTCATTAAGTTTATACCTTTCCTTACATCGGTCAAGTAATTATTTGTAGGATATGTTTTCTTAACTAGAGCTCTACAATTTGCTTTTAAATGACCACGCTCCCCAAGGTCACTGCACTTTCCGTTAATAATCAAGCGTCTTCAGTATGTTCGAAGAGAGAAAAGTTCATTCGAAATAATCAATGCATAAACACTTTTGTAATAATTACTTTTCCTACAATGTATATGTGTTATTACGCTTTGCATAACGCCCTTGTTTTATTAAAATGACTACGACGGCTTCAGTCGCCATTTGCCTACATATCGCCAAAGATGAGACCATTGTAGTTGTCATTTATGGAAACGTATTCAATAACCACAATTGCATAAGAGCTGGTTAGTTCTAATAATTTACCTGTTGCTTCGTTGTTTGAATTGCCTTTTGTTGTTGTTGCGTACTCCTTACAATTTATGGAACCCATATCTGTATTTATATAGATACCTTCAAAGAGCACGGGATGATAACTTCGGAAACGATAATGTTGAAATGCTCTAAAACTTAAATTCTATATTTAAACTACTAAACAGCCATGTTAATTTTCAACCTTACTTGGTATGAAAAGTTATCTGCTATAATGCGTCACACCGATTACATATCGAGAATAACAGACGTCGACTCACCCCACTTATGAGCGAGTTTGGTAATCTTGAGAAAATAGAACTAAATACATTCGATGTAATACACTTACGGATGCGCATGTGGAATTAAAATGAGTGAAGGCCAACTTATATACCCGTTTGGTTGGTTAGTATCAGAGATAGTGTTGGGAACTATCGAACACAAACTATCGAGCAGAGACAACGAGATAGGAAACTCTTTTCCCGAAAAAAAATGTGTCAAAAAAACGACAAAATTTTACACGACCGTAACTCACGTACAGGGGTTATGTATATGTTGCGTAATTCACCAAATTAAATGTCACGTATAACATTTCATGAAAATATGTAAACAACAGTTCGCTTCGACGGCTTGATTTGAAAGCACGTTTTGTGCTCTATAGTGAAAATAATAAGAAAAAGAGTCACGAACAAGAATTTAAATTCAATAAGTTCTATAGATAAAGTTTAAGTAAAAGAAAATATTAATACGTAGAACATAACACGGGCTTCAGCCCGAATTCGGATGGGCTGGCCAACACCACGTGTCTCATTTTCATGTCACCACAAATCCCAAAAACATCCCAAAATAGAATAAAGAGCTAATGAATATTTTGGAATCCCGTAGGAAGGAACAGCAAGAAAGAGTTGAGGACGATGTTGACATTACTCCGGATGAACTCAAAATTGCCATGAATAATGACAGTAACTCGTCCTTCGGTGATGGCAAACAGCAAAATCAAATACTATGCGCGGATATTTTTGAGACCGAAAATGTAGAAATCGAGCCGTTGCGAACGTTGTTTAGGAAACCTAGGAAGAAAACGCGTAAAGAATCAGCTCATGCTAAAATATTGAACAAAAAGTGGGTTTAGTAAAAAGCACCGGAAGTAAATAGCTGCAAAAAGAAATCCACGAAAACAGCTGAGAAACGTTTTTGGGAGCGCTGGAAGGCAAAAAATTAATTTGCAATCAAGATACTACAAAGCAGCCCACACAGAATAGAAATTATCAAATGAAAGACTCGCCACTTAATTCGAAAAGGAAATTAAAAAAGGCGCGCCTAACAAATTATTCAATTCACAAGAACTCAGTCATGGAAGTAAAATCAGGCTCCATACTTTTTAAAATTTACGGTAATTCTATTAAATATTTCATTTTTCGTCGTTTCGAATCGATTAGTATATTCAATTTTTCAGAATTTTCAGATTTTCATTGATTTTAATGAGTAAACTTTCGAAACTTGCGAATGAGCTAAACTTTCCTCTAGTTCTAACCAATTCAGAACGCTAAACAATTTATAGTAACTCACCAAGCATTATAATAATGTCACCTCCCAAACCGGAAACAGTGTTCATAGAAGAAAGTTATCAAGATAGCAACTGCATAGAATCAATGCCTCTCCTGCATGAAGTCCTCAGGAATGGCAATGAAACTTTAAATAATTTAAAACGTATAGAAAGCGCGAAGTAATCCAAAAAGTAAAAACAATATAATGGTCGGAGTCTAATTAATTTTGTATATTTTCCTTTCTAGAAAAGAAGGAGCAAAGAAGTGAAGAGAAAACAGACGCAAAAAAGACTACGGAGGAAACAGTATCAAAAATGGAAGTAGCCGAAAGGAATTTATTTGATGAGAGCAGCAGTAGTGAAACGGATTTCCTATAGTAAACAAATGAAAACATATAATTTCCATCAGAGGACTGTGTGCACTTCCACGCCACCCAAGAGGTATGCACATTGGCGCGTTACCGGTTTTTTTTTGGATGTCCGGTTCCCCAGTAGGCCTATAACACCCATATACAAATATACAATGCACACTTATTTTATTAGATATACATAACAAATTGTTAGGAAATTAAAATTGTACAATGATATGTAAAACATTTCACAAACGTTAATATATATGAAATTTAAAATGATTGTTACGATGTTACATTTTATGAATGTTAATGGATGTTGGTGATAATTTATGATATAATGTTGCATAGCTAGTAGTTAAATAAATTTAGTTAAGCACAGTTAAATTTAGTTAAGCACAGTTAAAGAGTTAAAACGAAGCAAATATAAAAAGTGCATTCACAAATAATCCTATTACCTATACCTATTTGTACCCAGCATGCAGTGTATAACTCTGATTTAGAAATTTTTTAGAACAGTTTGATACTGATTTTTATTAATTGCTCTTTTATTTTATTGAGCTATAACTTCTAAACAAATACAGATCACAAATATTTTTGCTCACATTTGGATTAGAATGTTGGTTACTCAAATTAAAAATTTCCATATCAGAGCTATACATTATTACATAAATCTAACATTGTAGGTTTTCCAATTGGAACAACTGGAGATTCCAATTGGAAAACACTTGCGGCCGCTGGACCAACATCTTACCGTGATCCATCGGTGGCAGCGTCCGGAAACCTGAAGAAGTGACCACCGCCTGCACATCCAACTTACCTGCATACTCGCACACTTGGCATTTTTTAGCAAAATTAGAAATCCTTGGAATGTATAAAATTTTTTTTATTTTGAAATTTAAAAATCGTGGTGAAAAAATATATAGCGAAAAAGGCCCAGCGCTGCAAATTAAAATCAAAAAAGAAACTTCAAAAATACGAAACCAATGAAACGCATTGAAGCGTGTACATAAATTATGCGAGTATGTTTTACGTAACAATCTCAATAATTCAACACGTAAGTAAACGTTTCAACTGAAGACTATCAAAATTCCGTATATATATTATTGAATTCTTTGATATTATAAACAAATGTGACCCACATAATCTTGTTCAATACCAAAAATAATGAAATTTTCTAAATTGAAAAGTAGTTTCAAGCTCATTTAGCAAGCTATAATGGTTTAATATAGTGGTTTAATGATTCTGTATTTAATAATTAACGATAAAATTTAGTTTATACCAAATTACAAAATGCAGGCAACACTGTTTTCATACGAATGCTAAAAAATTTTATTAAAACACTACGAGCCGCATAAGCAGGTAACACTAAAATGGTCAAATCTAGCTGTGAGGTCAAAAAATAATTAAGGAATGCCAACGCCAGTATTTATATGCATTTTCTTTTTTAAGATTTTCTCATAAGGATGAATTCATCACAATTATGTTGAAAAACTAAGATGTGTGCTAGTAAACGCAAATAAATCATTTCGTATATATTTTCAATATGAATACTGAATATATTGAATTGAACTAAACTATTCAGGATAGAAAAATAAACTGTTAAATTATTTATATTAATTCAAAATGATGATAGAATATATAAAATAATTACATTAATTCACATTATTATTAATAATACATTATTAAATAAATTCTTTTAAATATTTGTTTAATTAATTTTACCATCACTTTTATTGTAAAATTGACATGAATGCTTATTAAATGCTAGTTAAAACGTTATACCACATTTAGTTTCGTTTATATTCTCGTAAAATATTAACAATATTTTAATTTAAGGTGAAGATTATTAAAACACATATACGGTAATTTAATTGCTTCGGAGAGTGATTAGTAAACATGAAAATCAAAACAAAGCCCTTCACTTGGATTTAGGGTAATGTTAATAAAGCAACATACAGAATTTGTTTAAGTAAATTGTTTTAAATATTTGTTTAATTTATTTTACCCTCCTTGGAATTATTTGCCCCATTAAATAAGTCACTCCATTTTTGCGAATCACTAAATTATTGCACGAAATTACATTTCATTTATTTCCTCATGCTTACAAAAGCGCAATGTTTTTGCCGATAAATTATTAGATATATTATTGTCATCAAACAAAGTATGAACACAATGCATGTACACAGCTTAAAGCATAAAAGTGTACATGAAATAGAATTTAATTTTATAGATAAATATCTAAGTTGGAATATCTAAACAAATGTGGTGGGAATTTTAGACCGAAATGTCATTGGAGTCTGAAACTCAAATATTGTTTGGGTCCGTAACATGCAATTCCGCGAATTGTTTGGGTCTGTAACAACGATTTCCTGGAATTCCATTGTTTGTTTGGGGCTGAAAGTCACTAAAACTACCTGAAATCAGAGTTGTAGTTAGAGAAGTTTCCTATCTCGTTATCTCTGTTTGATATTCTCTTAAGTAGAGTCAACTGACAGTTCAATCTTGCTGCCACATCGCGTCTCTTCAAAATCCGATGGTGCAATGTAGCCATATCTTTAAGAAATTGTTTTTTAGCATAATAAACGTTCAAGGGATTGGTCCTAATTCAGACTTTTACCATGAAACTCAATCTGACACCAATTTGAACATTTTTGAAAACATTTTGCATAAAATTTATAGTAAACAATAGAAATTTTTGTTATTTGCTAACATGAATTAGGAAAAACTCATAAATCTAGTCCAGGTGAATCTGGTTCTATACAAAAAAAAAAAACGCTCCAGCGTCTGTTTCTCCTCCTTCGCAACCACTGGGCACACTTGTATAAATTCCAGAACAATGCTCTGATTCTATACTTGGACAGTATTGTTTAGTCAATAATTTTTTATTTCAATAGTTAGTATTTTAATTAGTGTTAGGAACTATCAAATAAAAACCATCGAGTTATTCGATAGTTGTTAATTATTCATTCATTCGATAGATTTTGGTAATCCAAACATCATTCAACGAGGTGACTAAAGTTTTGCATACTACAAAAAATTTGGAGCTTTTCGTCAGAGCTAGCGTCGCTCTTTCTCCAATCGTTACTTTTTGCGTAAAAAGGCCCTTAATGTGTAATGTTTTTAAAGCAACGAATTGACCATTAAATACTTGGAGAATGTAATACAATACTTTTATTGGTTTTATATTTTATTGGAAAATGTAAAATAATGCTTTTATTGGTATAAAAACAAGTATGGTAACGGGGAAATAAAGTGCGTTATATGAGTAAATGTGTACCAATATTGCATCAATATACCCAAAATAATTTCATAATATCCAAACATAAGTATTTGATTCATGGTAGTGGCAACGCTCGAAAAATTGATAAACAAACAAGAAATAGTGTTCGGTTATCTCATTTCCCCTTTTTTACAAATTTCTCCTTCTCAGCCAAGTTCGTGCAAAGGCAGCGTAATCAGATCATTATGGTCTGATTATGCTTCCTTTATGCCCCACTCACACAGGGGACATTTGTCTCGGGACACTTCAAATTTGTTGTCGCTTCACCAGCAAAACGAAGAAATGAACTGTGGACTATGAATGTATGAATTTGTCCCTTGTGCGACACTTGTGTCCCATGATATTTACTGGGGACACCAAACAACGGGTTGTCGTATCGATAAAACAGAATATTATGACTGTAACCAGGCATGCATTTGTATTGTATTTACAAAAGAGCATTATGAATTTGCGGATGGTTTGTTCTATCGAGGTTTTTGCTAGGACTACAAAACGTAAATTATATTATTTTCTTTGTAGTTTTTTGACAAAATCTTATTTTATATATTAGAACCATGCATTCACTTATATTGTTTCACAAATGTCTATGGCTTGTGCATTAGAATTTTATGTTTACAAATATTTGCACTTTAAGTGCACATTTTTTGGAAAGAAATCCAACAGTCCATCAAATTCTAAGCCAACCCTAACATTAAACAATATAAAAATAAAAATTAAAAATTAGCCAATTAAAACTAACAAAAGCACTAATAAATTAAAATAATAACAAAAATTTAAAAACCGCTACGAATGTTGTCGATGACTTGGTTTGGTATTCCAAGCTTTAGTAGGATTCTCCGGTGACCAAATATCGCAAAGTTACGGCCAGCTGCTCATCCGGTGGCACATCTTTTCGCATATGTGTTTCAGCCTTCTGCAAATCGACTTGGATAGAATTTAGCAATTCAGTGAACTTCTCTGACATTCGCAAATAATTCCGGTGCGAATATTTATTGCACACTTGGACGCTATTTGTCAGAACTTCGAAGGCTCCATTTGAGTTTTTTCTTTTCGCACAGTTTTGATCCATGAGCTTCTACGACGAGCTCTACTAACCTCCTCCAATTGTTCCACACTATTTAAAATTGATTATATTATGTTTGCATCTTCATACCGAAAAGAGAATAAAGCATCCACAAAATCGATCCCCATAAAAATTAACGCAATTTTAATTTGTTCAAGATTTTCCATTGTCAACTTAGCGCGCACCACAAAATGAAATGAAATCAAATAATTTTCGAAAGTAGTCAAAAAAAACAAGTTTTATTAAAAAAATCATGCATGGTGATACAACCTACATTCCAATTTGTCCCCTGTGTGAGTGGTATCGGGGACAAATAAATGAATAGTTCCATGTCTCGAGGCAAATGTCCCCTGTGTGAGTGCGGCATTACACGAACTTGGCTGAGCAGGAGAAATTTATAAAAAAGGAGGAAATGAGATAACCGAACACTATTTCGTGTTTGTTCATCAATTTTGCGAGCGTTGCCACTAGCATTAATGAGACATTTATGTTTGGATATTATAAATTATTTTGGGTATATTGGTGCAATATTGGTACGCATTTACTTATTTAGCCACTTTATTTACCCGTTACCATACTAGTTTTTACAAACAATAAAAGTATTATTTTATATTTCCCAATAAATTATAAAACCAATAAAAGTATTGTATTATATTCTCCAAGTATTTAATAGTCAATTCGTTGTTTTAAAAACATTACACTTTAAGGGCCTTATTACACAAAAAGTAACGATTGGGGAAACAGCGACGCTGGCTTTGAAGAAAAGCTCCAAATTGTTTTAGTACGTAAAGCTTTCTTCAGCTTCAGGTCAGTATTGAGGCTCTAAATTTATGCTGGTACTATATAATATGTAGACTTCTGTCCTTCTATCCATAAATTGAACATATTTTGTTAATAGACCTAATAATTTGATCCCGTTTCATAAATTAAACATATTTGGAAATTTTCTGACAGGCCACAAGTTGTGAATATGGGATATTTTATGTTGATTATTGATTCGACATACTTCTTTTACTTTATTTTACCTCTTGTCTGTGCTAATTTGTGGTTTCAAAAATAATATATTAATATTAAAACTAGTGTTGGGAACTATCAACAGATTTCAACTGTCGATAGTCATAACTGAATGATTTTAACTATCGAATTATATTTTTCATTCATTTATTCATTCATCTTCTCGACCTACTCGTGTTCAACTCATGTTTTGACAACATAATCAACAGACTTGTTGCTCTTGTTTGATTAATTGGGTATCGGCTTTTTCTCTCTGAATGATTTTTGAATTACTAAGAACTACCGAATATTTGAATTATTCGATAGTTTCTAGTAATCACCAATTCTGGGAAACAGATTCACTCGTTGAATGATGTTTGAATTATCAAAACATATCGAATAAATTAATAATTTACAACTATCGAATAACACGATAGTTTTTATTTTATAGTTCCTAACACTAGTTAAAATACTAAATAGTGAATTAAAAAATTCTTGACTAAACAATACTGCCCAAGTATAGAATCAGAGAGTGATGCATAGTTCTGGAATTTATACAACTGTGCGCAGATTGGTTGCGGAGAAGGAGAAACAGACGCTGGAGCGATCTTTTGGATAGATCAGTATTCGCCTGGACTAGATTTATGAGTTTTTCCTCATATTAGCAAATAACAAATATTTCTATTTTTTTCTATACATTTTATGCAATATGTTTTCAAAGATGTTCATATTGGTGCCAGATTGATTTTCATGGTAAAAGTCTCAATTATTAAGAATCCCTTGAAAGTTTATTAAGCCAAAAAAATTTTTTTAAAGATATGGCTACATTGCACAAACAGAATTTTAAGAGATGCGATGTGGCAGCACGTTTGAACTGTTAATTGGGGCTACTTGTGAGAATATCAAAATTGGTTTGATATTTGGCTAAAGTACGGATCAAGTGTCGTGTTTTGTAGCAACACACACACGAACGCCATATAATGATAGCGTTTTGACAATTGCAAAGTAGCCCTTAAGGCGACATAATCAGGGCAAAGCTATTACTAATTACTAGAAATTATCGAAAAATTCAGCCATTCGCTAGTTCTTAGTAATTCAGAAATCGTTCAGTTAGCAAAGACCGATACCCAATTAATCAACCAAAAGCAACGAGTTAGTTGATTATGTTGTAACCACAGATATTTTTTTGTAACCACAAAAGTTGAACTCGAATAGGTCGAGTAAATGAATGAATCGATGAATTGAATGAGTGAATTGATAGAGTGCTTTTGAATTGTCGTCTCCATATAAGATCAGAAGATTTTTGGGAAGATTTATAGCCTAATTGTGATTTCTCACACCAACTACTAGTTCGTTTTTAACGTCGATTCTCTTTTGTGTTTTTCTCTGCTTTCCCTTGAAAGTGATGCGTCGCTGCTCAATTTTGCGTGGCAGAGAGGGAAGAACAAGAAAAACGCAAAACACGTAAGTATTGGTCTTTTTCCATACATTTCAAACCTTTTTGCGTGTCAACCGTATTGTGTAAGGACTTGACGGACGCAAATGCTGTCAAAATGAAACGCAAACAAAAGGCTCTCGTTTTGCTTCGAAAACTTAAATTGCCGTGCATCTCGCTACTTTTAATAATGAATAACGAAATAATAAGGTGAGTGTTATCAAATTAATAAATATTAGTTTTAATTTTTATTTGTACTATATTTAATGAAAACGGAGACCTGAAAGTGAATGAATTTAATTTAATTTGATATGAATTTAATTGAAATTGTAAAACGTAAACATGTGCAAACAGTATTTAAACAATAACACCAGTATTAATTTTTTTTGAAATGTATTTAAGGTATTGTAATATCAAACTAGTAAGAACGTTATCTTCGGCCTGGCAGAAGCTTATATATCCTATTCGCGAATCTCTTGATAACAACGTTCAAATGAAATTTGGCGGCTTATATAAATATATTATAGATTTATATTTCAATTATTATATTTACGTTTATAACCAGCCTGTGATGACAGAGAACATTCGTACCAAATTTCATGCTTTATTTTTTCTTTTCAACGCTCATTTTTTGTGATACAGTTCTAATTGAGGCGTGGGCGTGGCTGTTTTCTAATTTCACCCATTTTCAACTCCACCCATACTATGAAGACAGGGAGTATTTGTGCAAAAATTTCATGGCAATACCTCTATTTTTACACCTGTATGAATTTTGTCTTGTGGGACTCGGATGTAAAATTTCACCTTTAAGTACCTTTCTCAGCACCTACTCGGAGCTGCGAAATTAAGCTCTAAACGCGATTTAATTCACACTAAATACCAAAAGTGGGCTTGGAAGTTGTCCCATTTCGTCCCATTTCGCCCATTAATACTCATACCAAATTTCATGATCATAGCTTTATTCGTTCTCTTGTAATCGTAATTGCCACAGACAGACAGACAGACAGACAAACAGACGGATGGACAGGGCTAAATCGACTCAGGGAATCATTCTGAGTCAGAATATATATACCTTTCTATAATTATTATTATAGAAAAGCTCCTTCACTGCGTTACAAACTTAGTATCGACGTTAATATATCATTTTCCCCTTTTTTAAAAGATATAGGATATAAAAGGGACCTGAAAATGAGTATATAAAGGATCTGTAAATAGAAAGAATAAACCTAAAAATAGAGAAAATCATCCTCGCATCCGTTTCCAGATTATCGCGATTATTTTTGTGTAGTTTGTCGGAATTTTTGGTTTATTTTCCGTTTTGGAAAGTGGCACTCAAAAACAAAATTGTTGCATACTTCTGACTGAAAATTGAGAAAATTTATGGAAGAAAGCTAAGATATTATTATGTGAGTATTTTGTCCAGTTTATTTTATATTTTAACTGTTTATTTTAGGAATTTCGCAAGGAGAACAGCTGATTATAATTTTTGCGTATTCACCACATGATTATTAAAAAATTAGTACCTTCCAACACTGAAAATTTATTTGGCTCCATATACGAGACGTAAGATCAAAACGAGGTAAGCACCTCGTCTCTCAGTTTACCCTCTTTCATCATTCGTGACTCCTTAACGTCTAATCATAAATACTACATATAGTTTCTTAGAATAATCACCTTAGCTCTTTCAACCAGAGACAGCAAGTTAGAAAACTCTTCCTACGAAAAGTGTGGCAAAAAACGTAAATTTTTACACGACCACAACTCACGTACGGGACTTGTGTATAGCATGCGCAGTTCACCATAGATATGTCACATATAAAATTTCATGACAATGTTATGTAAACAATTTATTATGTTAACATCTTTTCATAGTGACTAGTTCTGGAAGCTGAACTGAGTATTTAGAGTTATTAGAATTCTAATAATAATCTACTGAACTATTATAAGAAGAATTATTATAACTAGTTGAAATTGTGAGTTATTAGAAGCCGCCGCTATTTCAAGTGAGATGGAGCCATCAAATGATGTGACCATGGTACCCATACTCTGGACAGAAATGCAATGCCTTCAAATTTCTGTTTAGGAGGAACTCAGAGTTTCGAAAATTGTGCCCGAAAGTGCACTCAGAGTGCAGGCGGATTAACAAATTTAAAATAGTGCACGAAGCATCTGGTTATGCTAAAAGCATGTTTGTATCGATAATTCGAGATATAGATATATAATTCGAAGATGATGCAAGACAATGGATACACCTTAATTATACAAAATTGTTATATTGAATTTTCATATTGCATGGAATTCTTTTACTGTTACTTTACTTTAATAGAATAATTTTTACTATATTTATAATTTGATTTGTTTACAGAAACCAATTTATATACGTAATTTCTCTTTGCCTTTATTGTTTGATATTTCTAAAACTAGAACGTTTTGAAAGTGTTTCTCTCTTTCTTTACAATTTTGTAATTGTTCTTAGTTCATTTAATATGTTATTACATTTAGATTAGTTAATATTTTAATAAAAACCGTGTAAAGATTGTATTTTTTCACGTGTGCTGTCCAAACGCTGTCCGGTAGGCCTATACCATCAATATACAAATACACAAGGCACACTTATTTTATAAATTATACATCGTACGATGTTAGAGACATAAAATTGTATAATAATATGTAAAATGTAATTGGAGAAATTAGTAAAATGAACGTTATATGTTATCAACGTTAATTGAATGTTAATTATGATACAATGACAAAATGTAAAGTTAAAAGCAAAATAAGTTCAGTTAAGAAACACAGTTAAATGGAATGTTATAATGAAACAAATAGAAAATGTCCATTCACAAATATGATATAATATTATACACTAAATATATTTTACTAGAATTTAATAATCTGGAAGGGCAGAAAAGAAATGAAAAAGAAAATTAAAATGGGAAAAGGTGCTAGAAGTGCAGCACCAACATATGCAGGGTGCATATAAATGTTGGCTACAATAACTGCATATAGGTTCATATATGCATATAGGCGTATAGGTATATGATATGGGCCAGTCTCTCCAGATGGACAACTTTAATTTCTTTTGTGATAAAATTTGTATGCGATAGACGACATCGTTCATCCGATTTATAACTTCATATGAACCTTCCCATGACGTCTGTAGCTTTGGTGACATAATCCTTTTCTGTTGTGGGTTGTACAACAGTACCAAGTCGCCTTCTTGCAATCTCCGAATTCATGGGCCATGTTCATGTATTTCACTCATTGTGATACGTTCAAGTGGTGTTTATGCACCACTTCCTGCATAGTTTTGCATAAATTGTCCATTATTTCTCATTTTTTGACCTTTGGTAGACATGCACCTAGTGCAGCTTTTAATCCGTTTAGCAACTGACTCACGGCGTCCTACCCAGTAGAACTGCTTTTTAATCTTTAATAGGGTCTTCTTAAATCCGAGATGTCCTTTACATAGTTCGATGTGTACTTCGTCTAACGCAGCTGCCATCCTGGGCTTCGGCACCACAATTAAATTGCGGGCATGTTTACCATTATGGTTTACTGCGGCATGTCTGCCGCAGTGTAAATATACCCACACATTTTTAATTTTTTCCATGTGGCTAACTTTTTCGCTGTTGTATTTGATTGCCATTACTTCGCCTACTTTCCTTTGTCGGTTTAGCCTATCCATTTGTTGGCGGTAGTACTACCTTTTCCCTATGCGAAATAGCTCCACCGTCATTAGGAGCTACAAGAAGTTGCCTAATAGTCGGTATTACATTGAAGGTTCTTTTTTCCTGCCCATTATCGGTTGTGCATATTATGCACCACAATTGTAGCACATGCCATAAGAACTCCTCCGCGAATCTGTGATCATCTTCTGAATTTCTATCATCAACTTCTCGATGAATTCGCTTTGCTGAAGCTCCAGTTGATGAACGCTATGTGCTGGTTTGCGTAGGAGACTTGCTGTTTCTTGTGTCAAGGGATATGACACTGTTGTATTGCGTCATAGTTTCCCTTTTTATCTGCCGGGCTCCAGTGATTGGCTTGTGCTGTGGTTTCAAACTGTATCTTGAAAATTTTAAATGATATAGTTCTGCCAAAGGTTGGAGTCTCAAATACGTTGAACTGACAGCAGTCTGGTCGACTGGACGCCATTTCTCTGCCAAAACGCAAAACTTCTGATTATAGTTGCTGTGGTTGATCTTTCATTTTATTATTTCATTTTATTATTTATTTATTTCATTTTATCCTGTCTCGCCTGCAACTTAGCAAAATTCCCTTCAATCCGTGATAGTTGATTCTGCAGTTCTGATGTATTGTTTATCAGCTGTTGCTGCAATTGTGAGGTGTTATTTTTCAATTGCTCCTCCATGCGTGGGGATAATTGCTACTATAATTGTGAGGTGTTATTTATAATTTACTTCTCCATGCGTAGGGATAGTTTCCTGTCAGGAGCAATTTTATGTTGAACGTTTGGGCAAGTTTTGTCTCTGGTAGCAGCTCTTCGATTTTTTATGATGCTCCTGTAGCATCGTGACGGAATTCATGCTCTTCTACGTTAACACGTGTGGCTTCAATTGCCTCATGCAACCGTGCTTGCAAATCTGCCTTTTGTCCTGTCACAGGCAATCTTCGAGCCTCCAACTCTTCTCTAAGTTCTGGAACCCTTAGCTCAGCAAATTTCACCATAGTACAAGATTATTCAACAATCCAACTTCTGACACCAATTGTTACGCTGTTTGGAAATTCCCTTGTGAATATTTTAGGTTTGATCAATGGGTTGTGAATAATTCAAGAAAACAATTAATTTGAGGTTGCTTTTAATCTGAGTTTGTTTGTCACTTTTATTTTAAATGAAGTACATTCTATTTTACGCCACTTATATAATGTGCTTGCTTAGTAATGTCACGACGTGTTCACTTCAATACCCAGATACGAATTGACAACTGTATCCGCCGTATTTATACCAGAGCCAAAGGCATTGAAGCTTCAAGAATCAGTTGGAAAGTTCCTACTGTATTTGTTATGATCTCTAGCGTAGTGACGTAGTTGCATTGTCGTGCGACACATGTGATCGGTTTCGCGGAAGTTCGGGAATTTGTGAAAATACAATTATTAAAATTTTACAGAAAAGTGTGGATATGTATGTAACGATCCTATAATCGTTACAATTAATTTTCGCCGGCACCCTGTCATCACAATTTCTGAATGTAATAAAGTAATAGTAATAGTCGTGGTACGAACCACATAACCTCTTAGGCCTTATATTTTCTCATGCTGCATACTACAAAAAGTAGTCGACCATTTCTTATAGTTCATAATCCCATTGAACATAAGATGGTATGACAGCTCAGTGTATAGAGCATTTTTTTCGGTGCAGTAGTCGGAGGTTCAAATCTCTCCCATTGAGATACTCCCATTGAGAAAATCCGAGAAAATTCGGCTTGTACGCCCGCTGAGAAAATCCGGCTTATACGCCCGTTGAGAAAGTCCGGCTTATACGCCTACTCAGAAAATCCGGCTTATACGCCCGCTGAGAAAATCCGGCTTATACGCCCACTGGAAAAATCCGGCTTATACGCCCACTGAGAAAATCCGGCTTATACGCCCGCTGAGAAAATCCGGCTTATACACCGCGAAAGAGTAGAAACCGCGAAGAAGTATTTCAATACTGTCCGCGCTGAACTATTCATAGTCAGTGAATTGATTGACGATCTCGTCAGTTGTGCGAAATTCGGAAAACAACACCAACAACGAGGTATTGAGTCGAGGGTTACGAGGTCCCTCGGAAATGGACTCTGGGGCCGTTGAACTTTCCCCAGCCGGAAACAAAAACTCGTTGCAAATGGCGCCCGAGCAGGGACTGTCTTCTTCGCGAAGCAGTTCACCGTACATCGAAATTTCTAAGGAAGAAGGCCATCCTGAAAATTTTATTTATAAGCTGAAGAAAGAGGAGCTGGATGCACAGTTGTCTCAACTGGGTCTCTCTACGAATGGAACAGTCAAAGAAATGCGTCAAAGCTTCAGTGCATTTTACAAAGGACAACGTAACCGAAAAATTCAAAAGCCGGAAACAACCGAATGCTCGCTTAGCATACCAGTAAGTACAACAGCGAACTCATTACCTGCTGCCGTGAACGTACCAGTCGAGTGCGTAGTAATGAATACCGTCAGGAAATGGAATATATATTTCAATGACACGGGATCGATTCTCGAACTTATAGAAAATATAGAAAGCCTGGCGGATTGCTATAAAATTCCGCACGATCAGCTACTATTGCCAATGACAGAATTACTTCGTGAACGATTGGTGGCGATATAAAAAGGATGACGTTGCCAGCTGGATAGAATTTAAAGACGCATCTATGAAATTCTTCTTACCGCCCAGATATTTTCAACGATTAAAGGAAGATTTCATACGTCGACGTCAAGGGCTTAGAGAAAAGGCCAAGGATTACATCATGATAATGATGGGCATGATACGACAACATCTAAGACTGTGCCATGAAAATCAGCTCGATCGAATTTATGAAGGTTTGGAAGCCGAATATCGACTATATATTCGGCGAGCAGATTTCAGAAATGTTGACTCCCTTATGACGCAAACCGATGAATACGAGCATATTCGGGGAGAAGAATCTCGCAATCAACGCCCACAAGTATCCAACCTGATAACGACACAAGTCTACTTCAGAAACACTCATTGCTGGAACTGTCAAGAGCGTGGACACGTGCGTGAAGCATGTAAACAACCGCCGAAAATGCTTTGCTCCTACTGTGGAAAGCTGGGAATCAGATCAAGGGATTGTTTATGCCGAAATACGTCCGAAACATATCAGAATATAATCTTACCACAAAACGGTCGACTTCAAATGATAATTTCCTGCAACGGGCGACCAATAGAAGCTTTACTTGATACTGGAGCATCATTATCATTTACCGGAACAAGTCTGTATAATTGCTTATCTCAACAGCTTCCTCCAATTACTGAAACACAGACTGTTCGACTAGGCAATAGTAAAATAATCACAGTACAAGGTTATGACGTTGTCATTGAAGTGGGTCCACAGAAATTAACACACCGAGTTTATTTTCTACCGGATCTACAGAACGAATTCATCATAGGAATGGACCTCTTAACAAAATTCAATTGTACATTAGCTATTCAAAGATTGCCGAAAGAAGACAAAGAGCAACATGTACGCTGGATACATCAACCAGATCTCGTTAAGAGTTACCGAAACAAAACAAAAGATAAAAAGAAGAGCGAAGACAATAATGCCGATCAATTCTCCACCTGCTCAACCGTTAAACGGTTCAGACAACGCTACCGTCACCGCAATACGATCACCCGAGCCACCGTTAAGAAAACAACAGAGTCATGCCAAATGCTGATGACCGCGCAACGCGATTGGCGTGATACACAAATACAGAAAATTCACGACTTACCAGGTAAACATCGAGACACCAAAATTCGTGAACCGCAACTTTACAAGAGAACAAGAAAATCACACACCCACCAAAATTATTGTCAGGAGTGTGAAGCGCTCAACCAAAAGGCAACCGTACTCCGAGGAATGCATGATCAATCCACCGCAGATCATCTCGGATATTACAAGGCTTTACAAAGAGCACGAGAGTATTATTTCTGGCCGAAGATGAAGAATGACATAAAGAAATATATGCGCTCCAAGCCAAGCCTTAAGTCTCCCGCTAGCTTAATGACCACCACCGCCATGGACACAGCAAAGGACCGCACTAAATTCCGCCGTTCTCAGCCTTTGCTCAGTGACATCATTCAACCCGTAAAATCCGTATCGGCCGTGAATAAAAGCTACCACCCCAATGTATAAGGTATTTCACAATTTGAAAATGCCAATGCGAAGAATGGCACACGGCCTCACCGCACACGCCGACGTCTCAACACACCGTTCCCACCCAATATATGAATCTATGCAAGCGAGCTGAACCTCATAGGATGGTCAGTGGAAGTTTCTGCCTTGTGTAGAAGTGCATAAGTCGTGTTCGCCGTTCCTTTTTTTTCTTTTCGCTTCCTTTAGAAGGGATAGACTGTAACGATCCAATAATCGTTATCACAATTTCTGAATGGCTAATGCACCCACCTCTAAAGTAATAGTCGTGGTACGAACCACATAACTCACTTTTAGGCCTCATATTTTCTCACGCTTCATACTACAAAAGGTAGTCGACCATTTCTTATACTTCATAATCCCATTGAACATGAGATGGTATGCCAGCTCAGTGTATAGAGCATTTATTTTCTGTGCAGTAGTCGGAGGTTTAAATCCCCACATTGAAAAAGAAAATATAATAAAACTTTTTCGACCGTCTTTTCCGCAAATCCGCCATATGGCAAAGCATTAGTCATATATTAACAATACATTAACAATAATTGAAGATTAAATTATCCAGAACTTGTTTTTCACCAAATGTTGCTGATATAGTTCTGCTTTGGTTCAATGAACCAGTGCTACTTAACATCTGTTTCTGCAGTGGAAAAATTGGCCTGTCCACGAAACAGAATTTGAAATAGTTAAAGGTTTTCGGCACGGCTGTCATTCCTGCACCTCGGGGTTGATAGATTTTATGTTAAGGTATTCTGGCCCACTCGCCCGCTAAGTTATGAAATCGTGCTTATACGTCCATTGAGAAAATCCGGCTTATACGCTCGCTAAAAAAATCCGACTTATACGCCCGCTGAGAAAATCCGGCTTATACGCCTGCTAAAATAAATCCTCATATCACCCCTAGCTCATACGCCGCATGAGTTAATTGTACGCTTTTGGATTACAGTAGTGTTAAGTTAATATGTAATATAATTAAGCCACCTGAATTGTATAGCAATACGCCAGCAGGGTGGCATTATAGAGTAGCATAGGAAATACATTTCAATTGTAAAAATAAATAAAATTAATTTTAAACAAGAACGAAAGCCGCGAAGAACTATTTCAATACCGTCCGAGCTGAACTATTCATAGTCAGTAAATTGATTGACGATCTTGCCCCGTTGATCTTGCCCCAGCTGGAAACAAAAACTCGTTGCATGTAAAAATTTTGTTTTCTTGTCAATCTGTATTTTCTTGTCTATTATAATTAAATACATGTTTATTATAATAAAGGCTATATATTAATTTTTAGTTATTACCTACTGAATTGTAATACGTTGTTTACAAGTGATGGAAAAATAAGAAATAATAATTTTTATAGTCAATAGCCATACAAATATCCCGACTATTTTTGATCAATTCTTGCGAGTAACATTTCTTTTTACTTCTGGTCACAAGGAAGGTAAGTCTCAGCTAAAAAAGAGCAATATTCAGAATCTTTTACAAAAGAATCTGAAATGATCTATGAATCTTACGTTACTCTTTAATGGAAAACTCTATAGCCACCCTTCATGCTTTCACATTTTTCTAATTCTTTGAATTCCAATTCTTTTTCTATTTCTTTGAATACATCAGTAATTAAATTCATTGAGCCCATGGATACAACATCCTTGCAAAAATTATGGTTTGTGATTTTATAATTACTTCTATAAAAATCAGAGATAAGGAGACACGGGGCACTTCTCACTAAACGCAGGTATTTGCCTTATACATTCACAAATGGTACTTAGATGGAATAATTTGGTGTATTTTTTTAGGAAAAATTGGTAAATACTATATATATATATATATATATATATATATATATATATATATATATATATATATATATATATATATATATATATATATATATATATATATATATATATATATATATATATATATATATATATATATATATATATATATATATATATATATATATATATATATATATATATATATATATATATATATATATATATATATATATATATATATATATATATATATATATATATATATATATATATATATATATATATATATATATATATATATATATATATATATATATATATATATATATATATATATATATATATATATATATATATATATATATATATATATATATATATATATATATATATATATATATATATATATATATATATATATATATATATATATATATATATATATATATATATATATATATATATATATATATATATATATATATATATATATATATATATATATATATATATATATATATATATATATATATATATATATATATATATATATATATATATATATATATATATATATATATATATATATATATATATATATATATATATATATATATATATATATATATATATATATATATATATATATATATATATATATATATATATATATATATATATATATATATATATATATATATATATATATATATATATATATATATATATATATATATATATATATATATATATATATATATATATATATATATATATATATATATATATATATATATATATATATATATATATATATATATATATATATATATATATATATATATATATATATATATATATATATATATATATATATATATATATATATATATATATATATATATATATATATATATATATATATATATATATATATATATATATATATATATATATATATATATATATATATATATATATATATATATATATATATATATATATATATATATATATATATATATATATATATATATATATATATATATATATATATATATATATATATATATATATATATATATATATATATATATATATATATATATATATATATATATATATATATATATATATATATATATATATATATATATATATATATATATTGAATCTGCTGGTTGGTTGAAATATACTGGTTGGTTGAATCTACTGGGAATGATTATATTTTCTTCCACAAATTTTATTTTTTTGTTATTAAGAAATGGTTGAATAATGAAAAGAATGATATTTACGTGAAAATTAAAACATACAATGTTAGTCATTAAATTCAGGGTTTCAGGGATTAAATTCGGATTAAATGCAGGGATTCTATGAAACTCCATTATAATTTCAGAAATCTCACGACTTTTATGCTATCTTCACAGATATTGGATTTAAGCATAAATCGCTTTTGAACATCAATTAGCTGTCAAGTGTTCAGAGAAAATTTTATTGGATTTATTTGGAAAATTGGATTTCGCCACGGAAAAACTTTTAAAGTTAAAAATCAAAATGAATAAAATTGAAATTATAGTCTTTTTTCTTAAAGTTTACGATTCTATAAGAACAAATATATTAAAAATAGAAGAATTGAATTGGCAAAAAATCCTTAATACTTGAAAAATTTGCAAATGTGCTCATATGCAAATTTCTCATATAAAATTGTCACGCAATTATTTTTTAAAACAAATGTACGTTTGACAGGTGTTTGTGTATTATATCTATTTCTTTCTCACACATTGATGTAGAAAAAGACAAAGCGATATTGCAAAATATTTCGAACCTCGAATCAGGGTTGATTATTACTAAATCAAGGATTTCCCTTGGATTTAACAATATCTACAATAACAAATTCTATGGAGTAACTCTGGATTTATGCATAGATTTGGCTTCCAAATCCAGATTTGCTGAAATCCAACTAAATTCGTTGTCTCTGAACATAGTAATACTTTACATAACTTCGAAAGAGCTTGAAAGGACCAAGCGCGACACTGCAACGTGCGTCGGAGACAGATTTCTGCCTTGCGTTTAACGTGGACACCTGCCTTGACGGCTTAATTTCATGGCGGGCCATCCCGCACGGATGGACGGGCCATCCTTTTATGCTTTATGGCGACAACCGACGCCCAGTGCCTCCGGGTTACCAAGCCGTGGCGTTTGTACCTTTGGAAGCCATGTGCATGGCATGGACATTCCGCTAAGGTATATTCGAGGCCGATCTAAAACCTCTGCCGGTCTGTGGGGCCCGGCACCCGGTAATGTTTTAGTGCATTACCACACCCGAGCTGATCCAAACTCGTACCCGCGTAACTTTGGGTCTCAACCACAGCCACCACGAAGCTCCCGAAGGGCCTACCCAATGACAAGCATGTGGGGCTTGGAATATAAACCAGATGGTGTAACTATTAGCATACGCTATTAGCACACATACTGGCTGTATGAACCAGATGGTGTGACTATTAGCCGAAGCTATTAGCACACATACTGGCTATGAATCTCATCGCTTGTCTCCCGTGGTACCAGTTTTAAGCCATATGGTAGGCTCCGGAACCAGGGAGTACCACAATCGTGGTAAGTGACCGCCTTATACCCTCTGGTCACTGCCATTTTGGGCCCATGCGCCCGGGACTGGCACCCTAGCGTCGGAGACAATAGAAGCCAGAAGTGGGAGCCAAAGTACTAGTCAATGCTTATTACTTTTCGAAGGCAGTGGACAAGGTCAATGCAAAATTGGCTGCTAAATACGGCGAACAATACTACCGTAATCCCGTAATCGGATCTGGCATCATAGGAAATTCAAAACCGGGAGACGTACCCGAATCATTGAATTCGACTTGTTCCGACAGACAAGATTAATCCGTAGTAGATATTTACTAATTGTGTGTGTTGCAATTGTAGCTCGTGTCGTCTCACATCGTGATTGCGATTAAGTCAGTTATTACTAGAGTCGAGCTATATTTTCTTACCGCTGATTTAGTCACCGTGATTTCAAAATCACTGCTAGCTTCAGTGATATATAAAATTTTTATATCTTTTGAAACCCTGTTTCCCGATACCTGTTTGACGATACCGTCGAACTCCTCAAAATAGCCATCATCCGCAGACTCCACCTCTTCATTGTTGCTAAATTATTTACCACCGAGCCATTTTTTCAAGTTTGGAAACAGAAAATAATCCGAGGGGGCAAAATCTGACGAATACTCGAACCCTAACCCATTGCTTTTGGCCATCTCGATAACGGATGTGTGAACTGGTGCATTGTCTTGATGAAACAAATCTTTCCTTTTCGCCAAATGCGGCCGTTTTTTCTTGGTTCCGTCACTCAACTGCTGCAATAAGTTCGCATAATACTCGCCTTTGATGGTTTTTACTTTCTGAAGATAATCAATGAAAATTATCCCACGCGCATCCCAAAAACTGACGCCGTGACCTTCCCTGCAAATGAAACTGTTTTCGCCTTCTTTGGAGCCGATTCTCCCCTTTCAGTCCATTGTTTTGACTGTTCCTTAGTCTCAGGTGTGAAGTGATGCAGCCATGTTTCACCCATGGTTATAAATCGACGCAAAAACTCTGTTTATTGCTGTGAAACTTCGTCAAACACTCGATTGAAACATCCCCACTGCGCAGTTTTTGTTCCATTGTGAGTAATCACGGCACCCATCGTGCGCACAGATTTCTCATGTCCAAATTTTCAGTCAATATGCGATGTACTACACTTTTTAAAATGCCTACCATGTCTGCCTACATGGTAGCTCGCGCACCTTCAGTCGACGGTCACCCAATACCATTCTGTGGATTTTCTTCAACATTTCTGACGTGGTCACCTCATTTGATCGACCACTGCGATGTTGGCAAATGACGGACAAATGGACGGATGGGGCTAAATCGAGTCAAGAGAATATTCTAAGCGAGAATATATATATATATATATATATATATATATATATATATATATATATATATATATATATATATATATATATATATATATATATATATATATATATATATATATATATATATATATATATATATATATATATATATATATATATATATATATATATATATATATAT
>OZ016504.1:15601173-15643044 GCA_963966595.1 Physocephala rufipes
TCCATCACGTGTTGTTTTCTGCAAGACCAGAGCGAGCCAATGGTTGGCGGTGTTGATGGGCATCACAACTAATTCTGTACCAAGGATGTCGATCTGCCGTAACTGGCGTCTTACCCGGCCGTGGTCGTATGGTCTGCGCGACACCGCGTTGTAGAAAAAGGAACTCAAAATTTCTGCCCTGTTTCTTAGTGCGGTCGAAAATGTGTGGTTGACCAGCCATTTTAAATAAAATTCAACTATTTTGTCGTTTAAAAAGCGACCCTCTGACAGCCTCATGTAATCTTCCACCGTTATAGTTACGTCTCCTTTACCTTCTGGATACCGGAGCAAAACACCACCTTCACCTTCAGACGAATCTGAAGACAGTTCGACAGTTTGTAAAGAAATATACTTCCTTTACATTTCTCCACTACATTTTATTTTTTTTCACACAAACGGATGTAGAACTCGGCCTACAACCCAACCGAGCCGGTCTTTATTTAGTCGTCAACTAAAGGCTTGATGACCTGAGTTGAGCGGTCCCAACTCGGGTGGAACTAATTCGACGCTTGCGTCCCACAAACTAAAGGCTGGAAAACAGCCGCATAATCAGGCGATCGTCTATTAAGAAAAAGAAAAGAGAACAAACTGGTACAGTGGAGGCAGTTAAAAATGCAACAACAAATAAACAACAACTAGGCAACAACAAATAATCGCATCGAATTTAACAACAAGACAACAAAAGTAAACACATAGAATTACTGGCATAGAAACTAAAACACAAACAACAATAATCAAACACTTTTATTTCTGGAAACGAAACCAAAAACAATAACTAACGAAAAAATGCCGTTTTTGAAAATTCGACAAATTTAAGAATTTTTCAAAAGCAAGTAACAACAAATATAGTGGATGACCCGCTATAAAAAAACAGTAAAATTCAAAAAAAAAACAATGTACAGCAAAAGTTGTTTTGACAAGACTATAAAATCGAGTGTGAAAGTTCACTCGATCTCTTTTTTTGGAAATCTCCAAGCGATTGTTAAGATCCTAGATTTATAAGAATTTTTTTTTGTAAAGAGAAGAAGAAATGAAAATAAAATAAAATGAATAAAAACAAGGTATTTTATTTTTGATAAAAAAACCCCTGGCGAGACTGAGTTATACCCAGGCTTAGAAACATCGTTACAAATGGCGCCTGAGCAGGGACTCTGGAAATTTGGGAAAAAATAATACACCGGACAAAATCATCGAGCAGCCGAGAAAAAAAATTAATACGGGGCAAGTGAAAAAAAACTAAGCAACGTGAAACAGTGAACAAAAGAGAAAAAAAAACGTGAACAGTGCGGGAAAATAGAAAACTAAAAAACATAATTAAACAATTTAAACGAAAAATCAAATAACCTAATTTGAAACTAAAAAGAAAAAGAAAATTGAAGTTAATAAAAAAAAATTAATTAAAATAAAATTAATCAAAAGTGTAAAAACACATAGAAAATTAATTAGAAGAAAATTAATCGAAAGTTTTAAACGCCAAGGAAACATAAGGAAACAAAATTTAGTACTGGCCACTACTTCAGGAAAATTTTACGTACGTGAAATAATTGTAAATTAAAATAAAATCGAGGAATTAAAAAAAACACGGAGTTGTAACGAAGTTTCCTTCTATGTTGCCGGGGTATACCCGCCGGTGACAGAATTCAAATTTTTTTACAAAAAAATGTAATTGAATACCAAGTCTATTGAAGGAAAAAAACTCTACTTTTTTTTTTAATTTATTTATTTTAAAGAAAATTCAATTTACATTTTATCTTAATTTCTAAATAACATAGTAATTATTCTTCATATGGTACAGTATTTTACTATTTTCTCCTCTTGTACAGTTGACGAATTTCACTTAACAATATATTACTTGAATTCGGGTTCTATATAATATAGACCGTCACTTAAAAGCCCTCGGTTATATTATTTTTACTTGGATTTAACTACTTGATGGATCTAGGTTCTATATATAATATAGGCCGACACTTAAAAGCCCTCGGCTATATTATTTTTACTTGGATTTAACTACTTGATAGTTATAGATTCTATATAATATAGGCCGACACTTAGAAGCCCTCGGCTATGTTATTTTTACTTGGATTTAATTACTTAATAGATCTAGGTTCTATATAATATAGGCTGACACTTAAAAGCCCCCGGCTATATTATTTTTACTTGGATTTAATTACTTAATAGATCTAGGTTCTATATAATATAGGCCGACACTTAAAAGCCCTCGGCTATATTATTTTTACTTAGACTTAACTACTTGGTGGATCTAGGTTCTATATATAATATAGGCAGACACTTAAAAGCCCTCGGCTATATTATTTTTACTTGGATTTAATTACTTAATAGATCTAGGTTCTATATAATATAGGCCGACACTTAAAAGCCCTCGGCTATATTATTTTTACTTGGATTTAACTACTTGGTGGATCTAGGTTCTATATATAATATAGGCCGACACTTAAAAACCCTCGGCTATATTATTTTTACTTGGATTTAACTACTTGACAGTTCTAGATTCTATATATTATAGGCTGACACTTAAAAGCCCTCGGGTATATTATTTTTACTACAAGGTAATTTTACGACGGAAAAATAAGAGCAACTCACCTGAAGCAGGATTTTCCAAAGAGACCCTTTGTAATCTGTGTCCCTCTTTTATAGCCAATTTTCATGCTTATTTACTTGATAGAGTTACCGTTTTCGAATTATATGTTCAAAGTCCAGTCTACAAAACATCTGCATTTCAGATGTTGTTGTTGCCTAAGATTTTTGTTCTTTTTTATTTGCCGGTTGTAGACGGGTTAATTCCAAATGTAAAAAAAAAACAATATGTTCGTTGCTCTTTGCTTATGTAAAGCGTTGGGTTTGTTTCAATCATTTGACCTAACGGTCATCTTCATCTGCATTGAACATGTTGTTTTTGTTTACTTCTAATGTTTTTTAAACGCAGTTCTTTTAAGTGAAGACAAGAGAGTATATATTAACTTCTTGTTTACGAGCTAAAATTCATGCATTTTTCGACGTCGACGTCGCGTTTGATGCCCCCTCTCTCAAACATTTTAGTGGAGAGTTTTATCGAATTAAATCCATCGCCGTTTGGGTTCGCACAGAAGCGATCACTCTAACTCAGTTTGCGATCAAACTGAGGAGAGCTCAGATGAATGTAGACCGCGTTCTACATGCTCCACGCGTGTGTTAAATTTATGAGGAAAATTTAATTTTCCTCATATCCCCTCCTTTCTTCCCGATGAGGGCCAATCACGATTTTTTTTTCGTTAGGGTGATACGGAGCCCTCCATGACTAAATTGGAGCCTACTTCTCTTTCGGCCCGGACGGTCCAATGTGCAGTATCTTTGTCGGATCTCCGCAACAATATTCGGGTCTATATTTGAGGACTCCAACTCAGATATTTCACTAAACGTGCCGTCTACCATTGGTGTTACATCTCCGCGATCCTCTGTTGTAGTGGGCAGTGGAGCTGGAACATATGCTACATCTTCTTGAGGCTCTTCACCGAACTGGTGTACTTCCTTGTAGAGGTCGTGATAATACGAATCAGTCACTGCGTCATAGTACGAAGGATTCGCCTTGGTGACTGGGACAGGGGTTGGCTCTGGTTTCTGTCGTAACGGTTCCGGGTTCGAGACCCTAGCCGTTTGCCTGGGTATCTGAGTCACCTCTTCGAAATTGAGAGTGGGGAATTTACATGGTCCACCCCCATGCCTTGTGGGCTTTCCACTCTTCGTGCAGATACTCCCTGATATATTGCGCGACCTCTGTACGGGGCTCGGGGTGGATGGAGTCAAACTGAAGTATACATGGATACTTCATTCCCATTTCGCCATTCTCCTGTAACGTGGTGAAGAACGGTCCAGACATACCAATGTGGCCCAAAACTATTAAAAACCAGTGCTGGTTGTCATTAACGGGGATGAGTACTTGGTCCATGTCGAATATATCCACCTTCCTGGTCTATCGTTTAACCGACGTATGGCGCTCTTCTGGAGTGAGATGTGGCTGGCTTATTTTTGTATAAAAATACGTACTGAAGACGTAAGTCTTCAGCCGTTGTTGTTCGGTCATTTTTGTTGCCGTAATATATTTGAGCTAAAACTCGATTATGGCGTCATTAAGAAATTGGACCGCCGCTAGTCGCCGATAGTCTGCCATACGGAGTGTAACTCCTCCACGCCCCGGTGGGTATACTACCAGTGGTCCGCTCTCGTCGGTGCCGCCGGACGCCGGAAACGAGGGAGACACCGACCCTTCTTCGTCTCCATCTAACCCTGTCGTGATGAGTATCACGCGACGTAGGGTGCCGTCGGCCCAAACTTGGGCCTCTTCAATCTTGACGGCTGAAATGATGTCGTCTAATTGACTGGTAAAAATTGTAGACATTGTCGATTTTTGTTGGTTGTTGGGTTGAAGTTAAATATTTGGTAAATTTTGCTGAAAAGAAAAAAAATGTACTAGCGAGATAATACTATTTTCTACCATGGAAGACACGATTCTACGAGCTAGATTACACAAAGAATCTACGCTACTTCGAACTACTAGGTTGGTCGATGTCTGTTTGTTCGTTGGTAGTTTGTTGATACTCCTTGAGATCTCTGATATGGGCTACCAGTTTCTTAGCATTATCCACGCTGCTCAGTTGGACAATAACCGATGACGTATAACGTATGATTCGATATGGTCCATCGTATTTTGGAGCCAGTTTTGCTGTGAACTTGTCTGCTGCTTTGGATAACGGGTGCGTTTTAACTAGTACCAAAGTTCCGACTGCCGGATTCCACTCCCTTCGCCGTAAGTTGTAGTGGCGGCTCTGGTCTTTTGCTGCCCTCTCAAGATTTCTTCTCACGATGTGGAAAATCTCCTGTAATCTATTATCTCTGTACTCTGGACTCTGTGGTGCTGTTCCTGTGCCTGTGGTGACTTCGTCAAAAAGTGTACCTGGTAGTCGTGGTTTCCTCCCGTGAGGAAAGTTGGACTGAACCCCGTTGTCTCCGACGTCATGGTATTGATGGCCAATGAAATTTCTGGGATGAATTCGTCCCACTGTGTTTGCTTGTTGTTCGTAACTTGTGCTAAAATTCTCTTCACGTTCCTGTTTGCCCTCTCTGTTGGGTTCTCCTGCGGTGTATAGGGAGCTGTAAATTGCTGACTAATTCCGAGATCCTGCAGAAATCGACGAAACAGCCTGCCGCTGAACTGGACTCCGTTGTCGGTTACGAGCACTTTCGGTACTCCATATCTCGCCAGGATTCTCTCTCTAAAAGCCTTCTTCAGACTTGCCATAGTGGCTTGCCTTAGGGGTATTATCTAGGGGTAATTCTCCATTTCGAGAATTTGTCGAAAAAGACTAGAATCATGGTATTCCCGAGTTTTGACCTTGGTAAAGGTCCGATGAAATCTGCGCATAAAATAGACCAAGGCTCCTGTGGCAACTGGGTAAGCATCTTTCCAGCTACCTTGTCCTGCACCGGTTTGTACTTCTGACACGATTCGCAGCAGCGCACATGCTTCCTTATATCTCTAAACATACCTGGCCAGTAGTAACGGTTGATAATCCTTGACACCGTCTCTCTAATTCCCGGACGACCTGCGCTTGGAGCGTCGTGGTTTTCTTGAAGAACTCGCTTTCTATGATAACTAGGTACACAGAGTTTCCATTCCGCGCAATCTTCATCGTTTGACTGTCCAGGGATATGTCGGTACAGTTGCCCGTTTTCAATGATGTAGTCCGGAAATTTTTCTGGATTTTTCTTGACTTCTGCTATTTTAGTTGTAATCCAGTTACACTTTTCATCGCTCGTCGAAACCTTGTTGAGACTCTCCAACGGCTGTCTCGAGAGTGTATCTGCAACAACGTTCCATTTTCCTTTCCGATACTTGACATCAAATTTGTACTGTTGTAATTCCAGTGCCGATCTGGCAATTCGTCCTGAGGGGTTCTCCAAAGAATTTAACCATTTCAGTGAGAGGTGGTCCGTCACCAAACAAAATCGATAACCTTCTAGATATGGTCTCATCTTCCTAATTCCCCGTACAATTGCAAGACACTCTTTCTCCGTCGTTGTGTAGTTTCGCTCGGCCTGATTTAATCGCCGGCTCGCGTAGGCGATTACCTTTTCACCATCTTCGCTATCTTGCGTGAGTACAGCACCCAATCCGTAGTTGCTCGCATCTGTTTGTAATGTGAATGTTTTTGAAAAATCTGGACAGGTTAGCACTGGTGCTTCCGTGAGTTTCTGTTTTAACATTTCAAATGATTGCTGCTGTTCTTCAGACCAATTCCAACGTTTACCTTTCTTTAACATGCTGGTGAGTGGGGCTGCTAACTCGGCGAAATCTGGAACAAAACGTCGGTACCATGATGCAATTCCTAGAAATCTGCGAATTCCCCTGACATCTGTTGGTGGCATAAGTTCCTTGATAGCTGCCACTTTGTCTGGATCGGTGTGTATACCTTGACGGCTAACTACGTGTCCTAGGTACTTCAGATCTTCTTTGAAAAACTCACATTTTTCTTTGTTAATCATCAAATTTGCAGATCGAAGTCGGCGAAACACTTCCCTTAAGTTAGCCATATGTTCTTCAAGTGATTTTCCAATTACGATGATATCGTCGAGGTACGCGAAGGCATGTGGTTCCATATCTGGTCCAATTACTCTGTCTAATGCTCTTTGGAATGTTGCAGGCGCTGAATGTAGACCAAACGGCATTACGCACCATTGAAATAACCCCCTTCCTGGTACTGTGAATGCAGTATATTGCTTGCTCTCTTAGTTCATCGGTATTTGCCAGTAAAATAGATTTTGCATCACGTAAACGATCTAAAATGTGTTGAATCCGTGGTAGTGGGTATGCATCAGGAACTGATCGTGCATTCAGCTGTCGATAGTCGATGCAAAGGCACCACTTTCTATTTTTCTTCTTTACCAAAACAATTGGTGAGCTATAAGGACTTTTCGACGGTTGGATGTGACCCTTTTTCAATAACTCGTCTATTTCCTCGTTTATTATCGCCTGCATTGCTGGATTTTTGGGGTAATACCTCTGCTTCATTGGTCTGTCGTCCTTCATTATTATTTTATGTGAGGCGAGATTACACGGTCCTTCCAGAGTGTCGAATTTTTTTAGTTCTTCATTAAGGAATTCATCTACGTTTTGATTACGATTTTCCGACTGCTACGACTTTTACGTAGGGTGCCAGTCCCGGGTGCTTGGGCCCAAAATGGCAGTGACCTGGGTGTATGAGACGGTCACTTACCACGATTGTGGTACTCCCGGGTTCCGGAGCCTACCATATGGCTTTAAATTGGTACCACGGGAGACAAGCAAAACGAGATTCATTTCCCAGATGTGTGCTAACAGCTTAGGCTGATAGTTACACATCTGGGTAAACAGCCAGTATGTGTACTGATAGCGTATGCTAACAGCTACACCATCTGGCTTTATATTCCAAGCCCCACATGCTTGTCATTGGGTAGGCCCCCTTGTGGGAGCTTCGTGGTGGCTGTGGTTGTACCCAAAATTACGCGGGTACGAGCTTATGCTCGGGTGAGGTAATGCACAATACATTACCAGGTGCCGGACCAAATAATCCGGTAGAGGTTTTAGATCGGCCTCGACGATACCTTAAGTGGAGTGTCCATACCATGCATATGGCCTCCAAAGGTACAATATGCCACGGCTTGGTAACCCGGAGGCAGTGGGCGTTGGTTGTCGCCATATAGTGAAAAAAGGTGCGTTCACAAAGTTCGCACTTGCAACCCCGTGCGGGATGGCCCGCCCTGAGATTAAGCCAACACGGCAGGTGCTCAGGTAAAACTTATAGTGGAATCTGCTACGACTTTTACGACTTTTACGACTGCTTCTTCCTGTTCTGTTGCTGTATTAGGTGCCTCTGTCGTGTCTTCCATACTCTCCACATCTATCTCCACGTCTGTTGTTCGAAGTGTGGAGCATGCTATGATTTCTTCCGTTGATGTCTTGGTCCCCAAAGTGATTGTGTCTCCACCACAGCTGAATGTAGCTCCAATGTTGGTGAGGAAGTCGAGACCAAGAATTACATTGTCCGTTGCGTCGCGTAGTATTAGAAGTGGCATTGTGCATTCCGCTGTGCCTAATCGTATGGTAATGTTTAGAGCTTCTTTGATCACCTGTATTGTGCCGTCAGCCATTTTAACTTTTACGTCCGTCCTCGTGATTTCGCCGACGACCATCTTAGCTGCTATCTCGCTTATAAAACTCCTGGAGGCTCCTGTGTCAATCGTTGCAGTAATTAATTCTTGTCCCAGGGCGACCTTTGCAAAAATTCTGTCTTTGTTGACTCCTAAACATTCCTCGGGATACGAGGGGTGGTTGACTTCTTTGGTTCCAACAGCCCTCGCCTCTGTTGGACACCCAAGGCGTTTCCCGACGCCTTTTTGCAGAAATCCATCGTTTTAATTCCCTGTTTTCCACATTCCCAGCAAAACAACTTCCATTCGTTGCGGCAGTTCTGTCGGAAGTGACCATTTTCACCGCATTTCCTGCAAGCGGTTCGTGGATCTATTCTTGTATCAACTGGTATTGAAGACATCATCCGGTTTGACTCTGGTAGTGGTCGTCGTTGAGTTGGAATCATGCGTGTAGATTCGGGCTCTTGACGAATTCCCTCAAAATCATCAGCGAGTGATATTAGTTCCTCTAGTGATGAAAAAAATCGCTTCTTCTGATATATAGAAGATAGTCCCGCTGACTATTTCTATATATCCGTTGTAGCTTTTGCTCTTCCGTGTAATTTACATGTCGCATTAATGTTTGCATGGACAAAACATAATCTTTGTATTTTTCCCGTGCTCCTTGTACTCTCTTGCGTATATTGTCTTCCAGTTCTTCAAAATATCGCGACGGCAAAAAGAATTTCATGAAATCTTCTTTAAATAATTCCCAGGTGGACCAACCGCGATTATTGTTTCGAAACCAGCTCAGAGATTTATCTTTTAAGAGCTCTGGCATTGTTCGTGGCAATAAATGTTTAGGCAATTCGTATGCCTCAGCAAGCTCTTCGATTCTTTCTATAAAACTTATGGGGTCTTTGCCCCCGTCGTATCTGCAAGACCACCTACGAACTTCGTCCATCACGTCCGAATAACTCATGGGATTGTAAGATGAATTTATTGGTACCTGTCTAGTTGATACATTGTTACCTGCTGCCAAATTGTCGTGTATTGTGTCTGCTGCCTTTTGGTAGGCCTCCGCATTTGCTCCCTGTGGTGCCTGAATGATCGTGGTAGGAGCCTGTTTCGTTGTAGGCGAAATCCCTCGGCTCCATTGCTTTTCCAGTACATTTAAACGATCCATCGCTGCGTCTGTCAAATCCAGCGATGTTATGAATCCGGATAGTAACCTGCGAAGTTCGTCGACGGTACCGCTAGAGCGCTCGATGCCGAATTCCTCTAAAATTTTCTGCAAACTCTCCTTAGGAACATTATAGATCCAGCCTTTGCCCATGTTGTGGTTTCCTTGACTTTGCTTAAATACTAAATGAATCTCAGAATTTGCCTAACTTTTATATATTTCCCAAACTTCTAAATATATAAATGTTCCCCGTTTAATTTTAATATTCTTTTCTTTTCCGATTTTATAAATTTTTTAAAAAAAAGTATACATTTTTACCAAGTTATTATTTCAGTTGAAGAAAAAAAATATTATTAAACTTTTTTTTAACTACTGATATTCTTTTATTATCATACTCTTATACAAATAATAATTAGGCAATACATTGGAACAAGTATTATTGAATTATAAAATGACTCACCCCCTTTTTTTTAAAAAAAATATCTTTAAAATTTAATTTTTTTTTTAATTTTTAACTTATTTTCTTAACTTATCTTAATATTTTTAATTACTATTATTTTTTTCTTTAATAATATATATTTCTTTTCCACTGTATTTTTTATGTTATCTTGTTTTCTCCTGAATTTTTTTTTATCTTTTCTTTTATTCTCTATATAATTTTTTTTTGTTCCAAAACTACATTTTTTACATTTCCTTTTAATAATATGTATTATTATATTGTATTATTTTTTTATAATTTTAAATCACTTTTTAATTATTCTTTTCCGTTGTATATTTTCCTATGGTTTGTGTTGTTAATTTTTCTATGTATTGTAATTTTCCGAATTATTATTTTTTTCCCACGTTTATTATTATTATTATTTTTAAGACCTTTCTTTCTTTCACTGTGTTATGTATGTTTCTTTTCGATATTTTACTTTCTTTCTCCTGTATTATATTTCTTTTTTTATCATTAATGGTTTTTTTTCTTATTACGGTTTGTTTTCCCGACGGCATTCGTTCACATTACTTTTTCTAAAGTTAAACTTTTGACCTTGTATTCGTTTTTTTCATTTATTACTCAAATTGTTTCATTTACTTTCAAATTGTTATGTCTTTTAGGATTTATGTTTTATCTATAATTTTATTTTAATTAAAAATTTTTCCACAATTTCTTTGTTTTCAATTTCTCAGTCTTCCTTTGATTTTTCGTTGTTCACCATAATTTCGATGCTTTGGTTTTGTTTTTCACTTCATTATACTTTCTTCTTTTTTTTAGAAATTTTACTTTAATTTAATTTTCAATTTTGATTAAAATTGATTAATGGGGTTTTTTCCAGAGTTACTTTTTTCCGCGATTTTTCGTACACTATTTTCAAGTTTTTAGTTTATTTAGAGAGTTTTAATTTATTCACTGCGAATTTAGTTTATTCACTGCGATTGTTTTTTCTTTAATTAATTTCTACACTGCTGCTTTGTTGTTTTCCTGTAACATTTCCGCCAATTTCCAGAGTCCCTGCTCGGGCGCCATTTGTAACGAAGTTTCCTTCTTTGTTGCCGGGGTATACCCGCCGGTGCCAAAATTCAAAGTTTTTTACAAAAAAATTTAATTGAATACCAGGTCTATTGAAGGAAAAAAACTCTACTTTGTTTTTTTAATTTATTTATTTTAAAGAAAATTCAATTTACATTTTATCTTAATTTCTAAATAACATAGTAATTATTCTTCATATGGTACAGTATTTTACTATTTTCTCCTTTTGTACAGTTGACTAATTTCACTTAACAATATATTACTTGAATTCGGGTTCTATATAATACAGACCGACACTTAAAAACCCTCGGTTATATTATTTTTACTTGGATTTAACTACTTGATGGATCTAGGTTCTATATATAATATAGGCCGACACTTAAAAGCCCTCGGCTATATTATTTTTACTTGGATTTAACTACTTGACAGTTCTAGATTCTATATATTATAGGCTGACACTTAAAAGCCCTCGGCTATATTATTTTTACTACAAGGTAATTTTACGACGGAAAAATAAGTGCAACTCACCTGAAGCAGGATTTTCCAAAGAGACCCTTTGTAATCTGTGTCCCTCTTTTATAGCCAGTTTTCATGCTTATTTACTTGATAGAGTTACCGCTTTCGAATTATATGTTCAAAGTCCAGTCTACAAAACATCTGCATTTCAGATGTTGTTGTTGCCTAATATTTTTGTTCTTTCTTATTTGCCGGTTGCAGACGGGTTAATTCCAAATGTAAAAAAAACAATATGTTCATTGCTCTTTGCTTATGTAAAGCGTTTGGTTTGTTTCAATCATTTGACCTAACGGTCATCTTCATCTGCATTGAACATGTTGTTTTTGTTTACTTCTAATGTTTTTTTAAACGCAGTTCTTTTAAGTGAAGACAAGAGAGTATATATTAATTTCTTGTTTACGAGCTAAAATTCATGCATTTTTCGACGACGACGTCGCGTTTGATGCCCCCTCTCTCAAACATTTTAGTGGAGAGTTTTATCGAACTAAATCCATCGCCGTTTGGGTCCGCACAAAAGAGATCACTCTAGCTCAGATGAATGTAGACCGCGTTCTACATGCTCCACGCGTGTGTTAAATTTATGAGGAAAATTTAATTTTCCTCATAGAGTTTTGAAATAAAAAATAAATCAAAGGCACCAGGTTTTCAATAAAAATTAAATTAAAATATTATTAAAAAATAAACGTAATAATAATTGTAATAAAAGGAAGAAACATAGAGAAAAAACGTGTAATTTTAATACGAAAGACATTTAAGTTTTTTTTTTAAAAAAAGGGTAGTCAAGGAAAAAAAAGTACTTTGAATTACCACGAACATACTGTGAATTTAAAAAAAATTATAATAACAATAATACCAAGTGTCGTGCCTAAAGGAATCCGTTTCAATCGAAATTTTGAAAACCGGTGATTTTATTAAAAAAAAACAAACATGGGTAAAAGCTGGATTTATAACGTGCCAAAAGAAAATTTACTAGAAATCGTAAGGGAATTCGGGTTAGAGACTACCGGTACTACCGACGAATTGCGAAAATTACTCTCCGGGTTTACGGTGTCGCTCGATTTGACTGATGAGATAATCGACCGGTTACGCGAGTTAGAAGAACAGTGGAGTCGTAGTGTTTCGCCTGGATTGAAATCAGCTCCGCCAGCAACGAAAGGGGCAATTCCGAAACCAAACGCCCAAAGAGCAACGACAGCGATAGTCGAAAACCAGAACTACACGATATCAGTTGACAGCGCTACTGCAAGGCCAGAAATAGAGCAACTAAACCGATGTTCTACAAGTTACGCAGATGTAATTGATAAGGTACGTAAATGGTCTTGTAGATATGACGGGGGCAAGGACCCCATAGGTTTTATTGTGAGAATTGAAGAGCTCTCAGAGGTATACGAGTTGCCTAATAATATGCTACCGCGAACCATGCCAGAGCTGTTGAAAGATAAAGCTCTGTGCTGGTTTAGAAATAACAACCGGAACTGGTCAACGTGGCAATCATTTAAAGGAGATTTTCTGAAATTCTTTTTGCCATCAAGATATTTCGAGGAATTAGAAGACAACATCCGAAAAAGAATTCAAGGACCGAGAGAGAAATTCAAAGACTACGTTTTGGTCATGCAGTCACTAATGCGTCATATAAACTACACGGAAGATCAGAAACTTCAGAGAATATACAGAAATTGCCACCGAGATTATCTAATATACATTAGGAGAACCGATTTTAGAACGTTGGAGGATTTAGTGACCATGGCAGGGGATTTCGAGGGCATTCGTCCGGATTCTGAGCCGCAGCGAGCTTTCCAAACTCAACGGCGCCAACCACTGGAGTCACACAGAATGATATCCACTGAAACCACAACAACTCATCGATCCGATCCACGAACAGCCTGTAGAAGATGTGGCGAAAATGGACATTTCCAACGAGAAGGCCGTAACTCTAGAAAAATTTTCTGTTGGGAATGCCGAAAACAAGGAGTTAGAACAATCGAGTGCTGTAAGAAAAATCAGGGAAACGCGCAGGGTGTCCAGCAGAGACGAGGACTGGTGGACCCATTGAACAGAAGCTTTCCTCGTACCCCACGAAGTGATTGAACTACAATAAAGACAGAATTTTTGCCAAAGTCGCTTTAGGAAATGAACTTGTCACAGCGACTTTAGACACAGGTGCCTCCAGAAGCTTCATCAGCCAATTAGCCGCCGACATGATCGAAGGAAAGAAGGTGGAGGTAGATTGCAAGGCAAAAAATGGCGGACGGCACAGTACATGTGGTAAAAGAAGCTATAGAAGTTACTATACGACTAGGAGCGGCAGTGTGTGAGCTGCAAATTTTAATTTTACCAGATGTCACTGACAGTATTATACTAGGCTTGGATTTCCTGATTAAGATTGGAACATCAATTATCTGCGGAGGCGAGACCATCACATTGAGAGCACCAACAACTGAAAGTGCTGCATGTTCAACAATACGGACGCAAAATACAGAAACTGCGGTACAAGAACCATCAGTAAAACCCAACAGAGAAAATGCGAATTCATCGAGAACAGCCATGAAAGTTGGCCAAGAGCAAGATTCGGCTCAGGAAAAGATCGAGAAATTCTTGGATGCAGAGCTTAAGAAATTTGAGACACTTACAGGACCCTCTAATATTACGGAGCATAAAATCATCATGAAAGACGACAGACCGATAAAACAGAGATATTACCCGAAAAACCCCGCAATGCAAGAAATAATTAACAAAGAAATAGATGAGCTGCTGAAAAGAGGCTGCATCGAGCCTTCACATAGTCCATATAGCGCGCCAATCGTTCTAGTTAGGAAAAAGAATGGTCAATGGCGACTATGCGTTGATTATCGGCAGTTGAACTCGAGGTCAGTACCTGACGCTTATCCATTGCCTAGGATTCAACACATTTTGGATCGACTACGAAACGCGCAGTACATAAGCACCTTAGATTTGAAAAATGGCTATTGGAAACTTCCCGCAAGCGCAGACAGCAAGCAATACACAGCATTCACCGTACCAGGAAGGGGACTTTTCCAGTGGAAAGTTATGCCATTTGGACTTCACTCTGCACCGGCAACATTCCAAAGGGCACTGGACCAAGTCATCGGGCCAGATATGGAACCTCACGCATTTGCATATCTGGACGATATCATTGTAGTTGGAGCGACCCTAGAAAACCACATGGAAAACTTGCGAGAAGTATTTCGACGACTAAGAGATGCCAACCTGAAAATTAACAAAGAAAAGTGTGAATTCTTTAAGCAAGACTTGAAGTATCGCGGTCACGTCGTAAGCCACCAGGGCATTCACACCGATCCAGATAAGGTTGCTGCCATCAAGGAACTGGCACCTCCTACAAATGTCAGAGGTATACGACGATTTCTCGGAACCGCATCGTGGTATCGACGATACGTGCCAGATTTTGCTAAATTAGTAGTCCCACTTACCAGCCTATTGAAAAAAGATAAACGATGGCATTGGAACGAGGAACAACAACAAGCATTCGAGACATTGAAATTAAAACTAACTGAAGCAGCAGTATTAACGTGTCCAGATTTCTCCAATCCTTTCACACTCCAGACAGACGCAAGTAATCATGGGTTAGGAGCAGTTCTCACGCAGGAAACCGACGAAGGCAAAAAAGTTGTTGCATATGCGAGTCGACATCTTAATAAGGCAGAAATTAACTATTCAGCTACAGAGAAGGAATGTCTCGCAGTCGTATGGGGAATCAGGAAGATGAAACCATACTTAGAAGGCTATAGATTCTGCGTCATAACAGATCACCTCGCACTCAAGTGGCTGAATTCATTGGAAAATCCCTCAGGACGTATAGCAAGATGGGCGCTCGAGCTGCAGCAATATATGTTCGACGTAAAATATCGAAAAGGAAAATGGAACGTAGTCGCTGATACACTGTCCAGAGAACCCGTGGAAAAATTAAGTAATATCACAGTTGATGGAGGAAAATGCAACTGGACCGAAGCCAAGATCACCGAAATCAAGAAGAACCCAGTGAAATATGCTGATTATGTCATAGAGAATGGCCAATTGTATCGACATATTCTAGGGCAGTTGAACGACGAGGACTGTGCGGCATGGAATCTTTGCGTGCCCAAACACTTACGCGCTCGAGTACTTAAAGAGAATCACGATGACCCTAGTGCTGGACATCCAGGAATTAGAAAGACCATTACGAAGAGGGCCAACAAATATTATTGGCCAGGAATGCTCAGAGACATAAGAAAACATGTTCGCTGCTGTGAATCCTGCCAAAAATATAAACCAGAGCAAAACAAAGCCGCAGGAAGAATGCTTACGCAACTACCCGATGGACCATGGTCTATCGTTTGCGCTGATTTCATTGGACCATCACCTCGAACAAAGCATGGCAATTCAGTGATATTAGTTTTCTTCGACAAATTCTCTAAGTGGACAGAAATCGTACCACTAAGACAGGCGACCGCAGACAATGTAAAGAAAGCATTCCGTGAGAGAATCTCAGCGAGATATGGTGTCCCAAAGTTTTTGTCGCAGATAATGGTCTTCAGTTCAAAAACAGACCACTTCAAAGATTTCTTGAAGGTATAGGAGTTCGACAACAGTTTACAGCACCTTATACCCCTCCGGAGAACCCAACAGAAAGAGCAAACAGAAACGTAAGAAGAATACCAGCACAAATCATAGACAGCAAGCAAACACAGTGGGACGAGTATATCCCGGAAATCTCTCTAGCGATAAACACCATGGCATCCGAGACGACATGGTTTAGTCCAGCTTTTCCCACACAAGGTCGAGAACCACGTCTTCCTGGGTCGCTCTTCGATGAAGTTACTATAGGAACCGGCTCAACGCCACAGAGTCCTGAATACAAAGGCATCAGGTTACAAGAAATATTTAAAATCGTGAGAAGAAACCTCAAAAGAGCTTCAATAGATCAGGCCAGGCACTACAATCTGCGACGAAGACAATGGAAACCAGAAGTGGGAGCCACAGTATTAGTCAAAACCCATCATTTATCGAAAGCAGTGGAAAAGTTTAACGCGAAATTAGCCCCAAAGTACGATGGGCCATACCAGATTAAGAGATACATCACTCCAGTAATTGTCGAATTTGACATCTGAGGAAATTCAAAAACCCGCACGGCTCATATTGGTCACCTAAAGGAATACCACCATAGTTCCGAAACATTGACCCAGACTGATTTTTCAAGACATCAATAATGGCAAACGAAAGTATATAATTCCTTGGAGGATTTGGACCGAGCCGCTGGTGACGGCGTTTCACCAGACATCGTCAGCGAAATCAATCAGCATTATGTCCTAGTAACTGACCCGGGAAGGAAAAATAGGCGTGCCAACGCCTATTTCCTACGCCTATTTTCCAACGGGGAAAATTCAAAATAACAATTACGCCGAACAAGATAACACTGTTCACATCGGAAAGAAAGGGGGAGTGTAAGGAAATATACTTTCTTTACATTTCTCCATTACATTTTATTTTTTTTCACACAAACGGATGTAGAACTCGGCCTACACCCCAACCGAGCCGGTCTTTATTTAGTCGTCAACTAAAGACTTGGTGACCTGAGTTGAGCGGTCCCAACTCGGGTGGAACCAATTCGACGCTTGCGTCCCACAAACTAAAGGCTGGAAAACAACCGCAAAATCAGGCGATCGTCTATTAAGAAAAAGAAAAGATAACAAAATGGTACAGTGGAGGCAGTTAAAAATGCAACAACAAATAAACAACAAGTAGGCAACAACAAATAATCGCATCGAATTTAACAACAAGACAACAAAAGTAAACACATAGAATTACTGGCATAGAAACTAAAACACAAACAACAACAATCAAACACTTAGAAGATTCTGGAAACGAAACCAAAAACAATAACCAACGAAAAAAATCCCGTTTTTGAAAATTCGACAAATTTAAGAATTTTTCAAAAACAAGTAGCAATAAATATAGTGGATGACCCGCTATAAAAAAACAGTAAAATTCAAAACAACAATGTACAGCAAAAGTTGTTTTGATAAGACTATAAAATCGAGTGTGAAAGTTCACTCTATCTCTTTTTTTGGAAATCTCCAAGCGATTGTTAAGATCCTAGATTTATAAGAATTTTTTTTTGTAAAGAGAAGAAGAAATGAAAATAAAATAAAATGAATAAAAACAAGGTATTTTATTTTTGATAAAAAACCCCTGGCGAGACTGAGTTATACCCAGGCTTAGAAACATCGTTACAAGTTTCCACAGCGCGTTGGAAATGTGCGACATCTTCAGCTGGCAGATTTTGTTCTTCCACTTTCTAATTTCTGTCACGTTACCTTTCCCTTTCACGTTATTAATGCTTACAATTACACATCAACTTCGCGACTGTGCTCACTGATCGAGATGTCTTGCCTTATATAGTTTTGCATTTGAAGTTTACCGTTATTCTCTGAACACGTTCTGGCTTCTCCTCTCTTCTCCTGGACTAATTTTCGTGCTTTTGGTTACTGTTAAATGTGGTTACAGCTTGATCTTCTTCTTCTCTCATGTAAATATTCTCAGAATAGTATGGCTTGAGGTCACTGATGTGGACTTGTTTTGTTTTGTTATGCGATATACTTACAATAATTATTACCGGTGAAATGAAGTCTTTTACCTGGAATGGCCCTTCATATTTGGGAGCCAGCTTAGCTGTGAAATTCTCCGATGCCTTCGATAAGTGGTGGGTGCGTACGAGTACCATATCTCCAATCTTAGGTGACCACGTTCTTCGTCTGCAGTTGTAGTGCCTTGCCTGGTTCTTTGAAGCTAACTGCATGTTTTGCCGTGCTATGCTGAAAATTTTTTTAAGCTGGATTGACTTCTTTGATGCATCTGTGGATTCCTGGCCAGTGCCTATTGTTGTTTCATCGTAGAGAGTGTTCGGTAACCTGGGTTCACGTCCCTGAACTAGGAAGGCAAGCGAATAACCAGTAGTAGTAGAAATACTGCTGTTAATAGCGAGTGATATTTCTGGAACGTGATCATCCCAATTGCGCTGGTCTTGACTTGTAAACTGCGAAATCATTGTTTTTATCGTTCGGTTTGCTCGTTCTGTAGGATTTTCGTGAGGTGCATAGGGAGCAGTGAACTGTTGTCGCACCCCGATTTCACGCAAATATTTCTTGAATTGATGACTAGTAAATTGGACGCCATTGTCTGAAAGAAATACCTTCGGGACCCAGAATCTAGAGATTATACTTTTCCTGAACGCCTGTTGTAGTGTCGATGCGGTGGCTCTTCGCAAGGGAATTAGTTCTACCCATTTTGTAAATATGTCCAGAAACACGAGCGGAGTATTATGACCTTTCCGTGACCTTGGAAGTGGCCCGACAAAGTCTGCACATACGATGGCCCACGGTTCGTCAGGTATTTGGCTTAGCATCAGGCCGGCAGGCTTTCTTTGTTCAGCTTTGTACCACTGGCACGAATCACATCGTCTCACATATCGGCTGATGTCACGGAACATTCCAGGCCAGTAGTATAATCTTTTTACTCGCATTATTGTTTTTCTAATGCCCATATGCCCAGCGCTAGGGTTATCGTGGTTCTCTGCCAACACTCTCTGGCGATCTGGGCGCCCCACGCATAATTTCCAAGGTTCTTCGTCATTTTCGTTGTTTCCGCGTGGAATATGACGATAGAGGACCCCATTTTCAACGGCGTAGTCTGGATACTTACTTGGTTCGTTTATGACTTTTGTCTTCTGAGCTTCCAACCATTTGCAAGAAGTTGTTGTTTCACTATCTAGTCCCATGTTCACCTCTTCTTTGTATCTAGGCTGACGTGAGAGGGTATCTGCCACCACATTGTATTTCCCTTTGCGATATTGTACTTCATATGAATACTGTTGGAGCTCCAATGCCCAACGCGCTATTCTTCCAGATGGGTTCTCAATGTTGTTCAGCCATTTGAGCTAAGTGATCAGTTACGACCTTGAAATGGTAGCCCTCTAAATATGGTCGCATTTTCCGTATTGCCCAAAGTAATACGAGACATTCTTTCTCTGTTGCTGAGTAGTTTTTCTCCGCTTCCTTGCAGATGTCTACTGGCATAGGCGATTACACGCTCACCATTTTCTTGCTCTTGAGTTAAAACAGCACCAAGGCCGATGTCGCTGGCATCAGTTTGTAAAATGAATTGCTTGCTGAAATCTGGGCATGCCAGCACTGGTGCCTCCGTCAATCTTGTCTTGAGTTCTTCGAAAGCTACTTGCTGTTCAGGGCCCCAATGCCATCGCTTACCCTTCTTTAGCATACTAGTCAACGGAAAAACAATTTTTGCGAAGTCTGGTACAAACCGTTTGTACCAGGACGCCATGCCTAAACATCTTCGCAGCTCTTTGATATTTGCAGGCGATTTTAATTCCCTTATTGCGGCAACCTTGTCTGGATCGGTTTTGATCCCAGCTGACGTAATCACGTGTCCTAAGTATCGCAATTCTTCTTGAAAGAAATTACATTTCTCTTTGTTGATCTGCAAATTCGCTCGCTGAAGGCGACTAAAAACGCTTTTTAGATGCTGCTTATGCTCTTCCTTGGATTTACTCACTACGACAACGTCGTCAAGGTAAGCAAAAGCGTTTGGCTCCATTTCTGGTCCTATTACCTTATCTAGTACCCTCTGGAACGTGGCCGGCGCCGAGTGCAGCCCAAAAGGCATAACGCGCCACTGGTATAATCCTCTTCCAGGTACAGTAAATGCAGTGTATTTTCGGCTGCTAGGCTCAACAGGAATCTGCCAATATCCATTTTTAAGATCGATGGTGCTGATATATTTTGCTTCCCTCAACTTCTCGAGTATGTGGTTGATACGTGGTAGTGGGTAAGCATCAGGTATGGCTCTTGAATTTATCTGACGATAGTCCACGCATAACCTCCAATCACCAGATTTCTTCTTTACGAGGACTATCGGTGAACTATATGCACTATTTGATGGTTCTATGCATTTTGATTCTAATAGGGCGTTGACTTAGCTGTTTATTACCGCCTGCATCGCTGGATTCTTCGGATGGTAACGCTGTTTTATTGGTATTTCGTCCTTCATTTTAATTCGATGGCAAGCGATATTTGTTACTCCTGATATGGTCTCAAATTGCTTTAATTACTGCTTCAAAAAGATGTCTATATCGTTTCCGTAGGGGCATTCGTTCACGGTCGACAGCATTTCATCGGCGTCTGTTTGATTCTCCATGATTGATTTTAGTTCTGTTACTTGCCCGTCGCAGATCAATTTTGCCCCTGCTTCTGCAAAAAAATCCATTCCCAGTGTTACGGAGTCAATGGCCGTCGGCAATCCCAAAAACTTGACAAGATGTCGTCTAGTGCCGAGTTGAATTTCTGCTATCAGGGCTTTCGTTACTCGTAATGTTCTTCCGTCGGGTAACCTGACATTCACTCGTGTGGATGCAGTACGTGCAGCGTGTCCCAAACTCTTGAAGTATGCCTCGGACACGAAACTGCGTGTAGCACCTGCGTCCACAGTCGCCGTCACCGATTGTCCATCCATGTAGATATGAGATGTAAGATGTCTGTTGTTTACTCTGAATAGTGGAATATTTTGTGGGGTTTGATCGTTAGGCTCCTTTACAATTCCCCTTATTGTTGAGGACCGGGGGCGTTTCCCGACGTCACCTTGCAGCACGCAATAGTTTTGATACCCTTTCGTCCGCAAGCCCAGCGGAATAATAATTTTTTGCTTGTACAACCCCTGACGACGTGACCGCTCATACCGCAGCGACGACATGCTGTCTTGGCGTCGAAAACATTGTTCGAAACTGGCAAATCTCTCTGAACAACTAGGCTCGAATCGACGGTGCGGTGCTTGACCTCTTGCACCTGCTGTGTAGCTGACGACTTTTGATGACACAAGATGTTTTCGTATTGGTCACACAGCTCTACTAATTCTTCTAATGTGGTGAAATCTTGCCGTTTTACATAGGTTTGATATTCACGTCGACTATTTTTATAGATCCGCTCGAGCTTCTTCTCACCGGTGTAATCGGTGTGTCGCATAACCTTCTGCAAAGCAATGTCGTAATCTCTGAAGGGCTCTGATGGACCTTGAAGTCTCTGTCGTGCGCCATCGTCAAAGCATTATTGATATACCGATGATAAAAAGAATTTCAGGAAATCTGACTTGAAATCACCCCAGTGTGGCCAAGATTTCTTGTTGTTGCGAAACCAGTGCAATCCTTGCTCTTGGTAAAGCATCTTGTGGAATTTCGTAAGCATCAGCAAGTTCTTCTAGTCGCTCAACAAGTTCTAAGGGGTCCATTCTATCATCGAAACGTATAATCACTTGCGAATCTGATTCATTATACCACTATAATTAGTAAGTGTCGGCTCGAGATGACCTGCTTTATTAGTAATTGGCTTTGGCATTAATTTATATGATGATGTAGGGCTCGTGATATGTATGGAGGGGTTCTTTTGTGATAGTACAATGTTCGAATCAGGAGAAAGACTACGGGCGTGTTGGCGTTCCAGTTCCTGTAAGCGCGTCCTTTCCTCTGGTTTAAAATCCTCTTTTGGGCAAACAATGAAAATACCGCTTTCAACTCCTCGGCGTTACTATTGAAACAATGAAAATACCGCTTTCAACTCCTCGGCGTTCCAGTTCCTGTAAGCGCGTCCTTTCCTCTGGTTTAAAATCATCTTTTGAGGCAAACAATGAATATACCGCTTTCAACTCCTCGGCGTTACTATTTGTTGTTAGACCGAATTCGGTCATATAATTGACTAGTTCTTCTCGTTTGAGGCCGGTTATCCATCGTTTGACCATGATTAAATGTGTCTTATCACCGATGTTGTTGTAAATATTTAATTTATCGCGCAGTTTTTTTTAATATATTTCGTTAGCTTAGAATTGTCCCTGCTCGGGTGCCACTTGAAACGACCTTTTTCTTTCGGTCCCCGAGAGGCGGTGTCTCCTTATGAGGTCCGTAGACCTTTTCCAGCCAGGGTAAGCTCGTCGATGTCCAGGGTCGTTTCCAAGAAATTTATAAGTTGACGGGACCAATGTTGATGTTACAATTTAGGTTCTTTATTTCACGTTAATATCGGAAATTACTGTTAAGCTAACTTAATATTAATGTTTTTACAAGAGGGCTTTATTTACAATGTTTATTGGTAAAAAAACTGGCGATGTCACGTGATGAAGACACAGCGGATGGTTTATTTTGATGATGCGAGTTGTTTTATGTGGTACAAGCGACTAGACCTGTCTTGACATGTTCATAGTTGGTTTACAATCAAAGTACGTGCCTTTGTGATGCTAGCTGAGAATTATTTACTTCAACGATACTCATTATTAACTTGTCTTCAAATCTTCATACGTGTCACTTGATTAAACTTGAATTTACTTGGTTAAACTTGTCCTGATGTTACTTGATTAAACTTGAATTCGCTTGATTAAACTTGCCTTGATGTTACTTGATTAAACTTGAATTCACTTGTTTAAACTTGTCTTGATGTCACTTGCTTACTTGTATTGACACTTTCATGTTTGGTCTGACGTGTAAATTATTTTCCTTGCTCTGTGAAGGAAACCAAATAATGTAGCTTAATGTATGTAGTGTACACGGTAGGGTTGTTATAGAGGGAGAGTATCTTGGTTAACAATAATGAGAAAGAGATAGAATGAGACAGATATTGGAGAAGAGGGGAGGAGAAGCCGATTCAACGAACCAGCAAGGGAGAGAGGAGAGAAAGCCTATTCAACGAACCAGCAGAGAAGAGAGGAGAGGAAGCCGATTTAACGAACCAGCAAAGAAGAGAGGAAGCCGATTCAACGAACCAGCAGGGAAGAGAGGAGAGGAAGCCGATTCCACGAACCAGCAGGGAAAAGAGGAGAGGAAGCCTATTCAACGAACCAGCAGAGAAGAGAGGAGAGGAAGCCGATTCAACGAACCAGCAGAGAAGAGAGGAAGCCGATTCAACGAACCAGCAGAGAAGAGCGGAGAGGAAGCCGATTCAACGAACCAGCAGGGAAGAGAGGAGAGGAAGCCGATTCAACGAACCAGCAGAGAAGAGCGGAGAGGAAGCCGATTCAACGAACCAGCAGGGAAGAGAGGAGAGGCAGCCGGTTCAACGAACCAGCAGGGAAGAGAGGAAGCCGATTCAACGAACCAGCAGAGAAGAGCGGAGAGGAAGCCGATTCAACGAACCAGCAGGGAAGAGAGGAGAGGAAGCCGATTCAACGAACCAGCAGAGAAGAGAGGAGATGGAAGCCGATTCAACGAACCAGCAGAGGAGTGAGGAGAGGAAGCCGATTCAACGAACCAGCATGGAAGATAGGAGAGGAAGCCGATTCAACGAACCAGCAGGGAAGGGAGGAGAGGAAAGGATGTTAACTCTACCGTAGTCCACGAACTACTGAATTCTTTGCGGATGCGGATGGATTCTGACACAGCGGATGGTTTATTTTGATGATGCGAGTTGTTTTATGTGGTACAAGCGACTAGACCTGTCTTGACATGTTCATAGTTGGTTTACAATCAAAGTACGTGCCTTTGTGATGCTAGCTGAGAATTATTTACTTCAACGATACTCATGATTAACTTGTCTTCAAATCTTCATACGTGTCACTTGATTAAACTTGAATTTACTTGGTTAAACTTGTCCTGATGTTACTTGATTAAACTTGAATTCGCTTGATTAAACTTGCCTTGATGTTACTTGATTAAACTTGAATTCACTTGTTTAAACTTGTCTTGATGTCACTTGCTTACTTGTATTGACACTTTCATGTTTGGTCTGACGTGTAAATTATTTTCCTTGCTCTGTGAAGGAAACCAAATAATGTAGCTTAATGTATGTAGTGTACACGGTAGGGTTGTTATAGAGGGAGAGTATCTTGGTTAACAATAATGAGAAAGAGATAGAATGAGACAGATATTGGAGAAGAGGGGAGGAGAAGCCGATTCAACGAACCAGCAAGGGAGAGAGGAGAGAAAGCCGATTCAACGAACCAGCAGAGAAGAGAGGAGAGGAAGCCGATTCAACGAACCAGCAAAGAAGAGAGGAAGCCGTGCCTAGACATCTTCGCAGCTCTTTGATATTTGCAGGTGGTTTTAATTCCTTTATTGCGGCAACCTTGTCTGGATCGGTTTTGATCCCAGCTGACGTAATCAAGTGGCCCAAGTATCGCAATTCTTCTTGAAAGAAATTACATTTCTCTTTGTTGATCTGCAAATTCGCTCGCCAAAGACGACTAAAAACGCTTTTTAGATGCTGCTTATGCTCTTCCTTGGATTTACTCACTACAACAATGTCGTCAAGGTAAGCAAAAGTGTTTGGCTCCATTTCTGGTCCTATTACCTTATCTAGCACCCTCTGGAACGTGGCCGGCGCCGAGTGCAACCCAAAAGGCATAACGCGCCACTGGAATAATCCTCTTCCAGGTACAGTAAATGCAGTGTATTGTCGGCTGCTAGGCTCAACAGGAATCTGCCAATATCCATTTTTAAGATCGATGGTGCTGATATATTTTGCTTCCCTCAACTTCTCGAGTATGTGGTTGATACGTGGTAGTGGGTAAGCATCAGGTATGGCTCTTGAATTTATCTGACGATAGTCCACGCATAACCTCCAATCACCGGATTTCTTCTTTACGAGGACTATCGGTGAACTATATGCACTAGTTGATGGTTCTATGCATTTTGATTCTAATAGGGCGTTGATTTGGTTGTTTATTACCGCCTGCATTGCTGGATTCTTCGGATAGTAACGCTGTTTTATTGGTATTTCGTCCTTCATTTTAATTCGATGGCAAGCGACATTTGTTACTCCTGATATGGTCTCAAATTTCCTTAATTCCTGCGTCAAAAAGATGTCTATATCGTTTCCGTAGAGGCATTCGTTCACAGTCGACAGTATTTCATCGGTGTCTGTTTGATTCTGCATGATTTATTTTAGTTCTGTTACTTGCCCGTCGCAGATCAATTTTGCCTCTGCTTCTGCCAAAAAATCCATTCCCAGTGTAACGGAGTCAATGGCCGTCGGCAATACCAAAAACTTGATAAGATGACGTCTAGTGCCGAGTTGAATTTCTGCTATCAGGGCTTTCGTTACTCGTAATGTCCTTCCGTCGGCTAACTTGACATTCACACGTGTAGACGCAGTACGTGCAGCGTCTCCCAAACTTTTGAAGTATGCCTCTGAGACGAAACTGCGTGTAGCACCTGTGTCCACAGTCGCCGTCACCGATTGTCCATCCATGTAGATATGAGATGTAAGATGTCTGTTGTTTACTCTGAATAGTGGAATAATTTGTGGGGTCTGATTGTTAGGCTCCTCTACAATTCCCCTAATTGTTGAGGGCCGGGGGCGTTTCCCGACGTCACCTTGCAGCACGCAATAGTTTTGATACCCTTTCGTCCGCAAACCCAGCAGAATAATAATTTTTTGCTTGTACAACCCCTGACGAAGTGACCGCTCATACCGCAGCGACGTCATGCTGTCTCGGCGTCGAAAACCTTGTTCGAAACTGGCAAATCTCTCTGAATAACCAGGCTCGAATCGACGGTGCGGTGCTTGACCTCCTGCACCTGTTGTGTAGCTGACGACTTCTTATGACACAAGATGTTTTCGTATTGGTCACACAGCTCTACTAATTCTTCTAATGTGGTGAAATCTTGCCGTTTTACATAGGTTTGATATTCACGTCGACTATTTTTATAGATCCGCTCGAGCTTCTTCTCACCGGTGTAATCGGTGTGTCGCATAACCTTCTGCAAAGCAATGTCGTAATCTCTGAAGGGCTCTGATGGACCTTGAAGTCTCTGTCGTGCGCCATCGTCAAAGCATTATTGATATACCGATGATAAAAAGAATTTCAGGAAATCTGACTTGAAATCACCCCAGTGTGGCCAAGATTTCTTGTTGTTGCGAAACCAGTGCAATCCTTGCTCTTGGTAAAGCATCTTGTGGAATTTCGTAAGCATCAGCAAGTTCTTCTAGTCGCTCAACAAGTTCTAAGGGGTCCATTCTATCATCGAAACGTATAATCACTTGCGAATCTGATTCATTATACCACTATAATTAGTAAGTGTCGGCTCGAGATGACCTGCTTTATTAGTAATTGGCTCTGGCATTAATTTATATGATGATGTAGGGCTCGTGATATGTATGGAGGGGTTCTTTTGTGATAGTACAATGTTCGGATCAGGAGAAAGACTACGGGCGTGTTGGCGTTCCAGTTCCTGTAAGCGCGTCCTTTCCTCTGGTTTAAAATCCTCTTTTGAGGCAAACAATGAAAATACCACTTTCAACTCCTCGGCGTTACTATTAAAACAATGAAAATACCGCTTTCAACTCCTCGACGTTCCAGTTCCTGTAAGCGCGTCCTTTCCTCTGGTTTAAAATCATCTTTTGAGGCAAACAATGAAAATACCGCTTTCAACTCCTCGGCGTTACTATTTGTTGTTAGACCGAATTCGGTCATGTAATTGACTAGTTCTTCTCGTTTGAGGCCGGTTATCCATCGTTTGACCATGATTAAATGTGTCTTATCACCGATGTTGTTGTAAATATTTAATTTATCGCGCAGTTTTTTTTAATATATTTCGTTAGCTTAGAATTGTCCCTGCTCGGGCGCCACTTGAAACGACCTTTTTCTCTCGGTCCCCGAGGGGCGGTGTCTCCTTATGAGGTCCGTAGACCTTTTCCAGCCAGGGTAAGCTCGTCGATGTCCATGGTCGTTTCCAAGAAATTTATAAGTTGACGGGACCAATGTTGATGTTACAATTTAGGTTCTTTATTTCACGTTAATATCGGAAATTACTGTTAAGCTAACTTAATATTAATGTTTTTACAAGAGGGCTTTATTTACAATGTTTATTGGTAAAAAAAACTGGCGATGTCACGTGATGAAGACACAGCGGATGGTTTATTTTGATGATGCGAGTTGTTTTATGTGGTACAAGCGACTAGACCTGTCTTGATATGTTCATAGTTGGTTTACAATCAAAGTACGTGCCTTTGTGATGCTAGCTGAGAATTATTTACTTCAATGATACTCATGATTAACTTGTCTTCAAATCTTCATACGTGTCACTTGATTAAACTTGAATTTACTTGGTTAAACTTGTCCTGATGTTACTTGATTAAACTTGAATTCGCTTGATTAAACTTGCCTTGATGTTACTTGATTAAACTTGAATTCACTTGTTTAAACTTGTCTTGATGTCACTAGCTTACTTGTATTGACACTTTCATGTTTGGTCTGACGTGTAAATTATTTTCCTTGCTCTGTGAAGGAAACCAAATAATGTAGCTTAATGTATGTAGTGTACACGGTAGGGTTGTTATAGAGGGAGAGTATCTTGGTTAACAATAATGAGAAAGGGATAGAATGAGACAGATATTGGAGAAGAGGGGAGGAGAAGCCGATTCAACGAACCAGCAAGGGAGAGAGGAGAGAAAGCCGATTCAACGAACCAGCAGAGAAGAGAGGAGAGGAAGCCGATTTAACGAACCAGCAAAGAAGAGAGGAAGCCGATTCAACGAACCAGCAGGGAAGAGAGGAGAGGAAGCCGATTCCACGAACCAGCAGGGAAAAGAGGAGAGGAAGCCGATTCAACGAACCAGCAGAGAAGAGAGGAGAGGAAGCCGATTCAACGAACCAGCAGAGAAGAGAGGAAGCCGATTCAACGAACCAGCAGAGAAGAGCGGAGAGGAAGCCGATTCAACGAACCAGCAGGGAAGAGAGGAGAGGAAGCCGATTCAACGAACCAGCAGAGAAGAGCGGAGAGGAAGCCGATTCAACGAACCAGCAGGGAAGAGAGGAGAGGCAGCCGATTCAACGAACCAGCAGGGAAGAGAGGAAGCCGATTCAACGAACCAGCAGAGAAGAGCGGAGAGGAAGCCGATTCAACGAACCAGCAGGGAAGAGAGGAGAGGAAGCCGATTCAACGAACCAGCAGAGAAGAGAGGAGATGGAAGCCGATTCAACGAAGCAGCAGAGGAGTGAGGAGAGGAAGCCGATTCAACGAACCAGCATGGAAGATAGGAGAGGAAGCCGATTCAACGAACCAGCAGGGAAGGGAGGAGAGGAAAGGATGTTAACTCTACCGTAGTCCACGAACTACTGAATTCTTTGCGGATGCGGATGGATTCTGACACAGCGGATGGTTTATTTTGATGATGCGAGTTGTTTTATGTGGTACAAGCGACTAGACCTGTCTTGACATGTTCATAGTTGGTTTACAATCAAAGTACGTGCCTTTGTGATGCTAGCTGAGAATTATTTACTTCAACGATACTCATGATTAACTTGTCTTCAAATCTTTATACGTGTCACTTGATTAAACTTGAATTTACTTGGTTAAACTTGTCCTGATGTTACTTGATTAAACTTGAATTCGCTTGATTAAACTTGCCTTGATGTTACTTGATTAAACTTGAATTCACTTGTTTAAACTTGTCTTGATGCCACTTGCTTACTTGTATTGACACTTTCATGTTTGGTCTGACGTGTAAATTATTTTCCTTGCTCTGTGAAGGAAACCAAATAATGTAGCTTAATGTATGTAGTGTACACGGTAGGGTTGTTATAGAGGGAGAGTATCTTGGTTAACAATAATGAGAAAGAGATAGAATGAGACAGATATTGGAGAAGAGGGGAAGAGAAGCCGATTCAACGAACCAGCAAGGGAGAGAGGAGAGAAAGCCGATTCAACGAACCAGCAGAGAAGAGAGGAGAGGAAGCCGATTCAACGAACCAGCAAAGAAGAGAGGAAGCCGTGCCTAGACATCTTCGCAGCTCTTTGATATTTGCAGGTGGTTTTAATTCCTTTATTGCGGCAACCTTGTCTGGATCGGTTTTGATCCCAGCTGACGTAATCAAGTGGCCCAAGTATCGCAATTCTTCTTGAAAGAAATTACATTTCTCTTTGTTGATCTGCAAATTCGCTCGCCAAAGACGACTAAAAACGCTTTTTAGATGCTGCTTATGCTCTTCCTTGGATTTACTCACTACAACAATGTCGTCAAGATAAGCAAAAGCGTTTGGCTCCATTTCTGGTCCTATTACCTTATCTAGCACCCTCTGGAACGTGGCCGGCGCCGAGTGCAACCCAAAAGGCATAACGCGCCACTGGAATAATCCTCTTCCAGGTACAGTAAATGCAGTGTATTTTCGGCTGCTAGGCTCAACAGGAATCTGCCAATATCCATTTTTAAGATCGATGGTGCTGATATATTTTGCTTCCCTCAACTTCTCGAGTATGTGGTTGATACGTGGTAGTGGGTAAGCATCAGGTATGGCTCTTGAATTTATCTGACGATAGTCCACGCATAACCTCCAATCACCGGATTTCTTCTTTACGAGGACTATCGGTGAACTATATGCACTAGTTGATGGTTCTATGCATTTTGATTCTAATAGGGCGTTGATTTGGTTGTTTATTACCGCCTGCATCGCTGGATTCTTCGGATAGTAACGCTGTTTTGTTGGTATTTCGTCCTTCATTTTAATTCGATGGCAAGCGACATTTGTTACTCCTGATATGGTCTCAAATTTCCTTAATTCCTGCGTCAAAAAGATGTCTATATCGTTTCCGTAGAGGCATTCGTTCACAGTCGACAGTATTTCATCGGTGTCTGTTTGATTCTCCATGATTTATTTTAGTTCTGTTACTTGCCCGTCGCAGATCAATTTTGCCTCTGCTTCTGCCAAAAAATCCATTCCCAGTGTAACGGAGTCAATGGCCGTCGGCAATACCAAAAACTTGATAAGATGACGTCTAGTGCCGAGTTGAATTTCTGCTATCAGGGCTTTCGTTACTCGTAATGTCCTTCCGTCGGCTAACTTGACATTCACACGTGTAGACGCAGTACGTGCAGCGTCTCCCAAACTTTTGAAGTATGCCTCTGAGACGAAACTGCGTGTAGCACCTGTGTCCACAGTCGCCGTCACCGATTGTCCATCCATGTAGATATGAGATGTAAGATGTCTGTTGTTTACTCTGAATAGTGGAATAATTTGTGGGGTTTGATCGTTAGGCTCCTCTACAATTCCCCTAATTGTTGAGGGCCGGGGGCGTTTCCCGACGTCACCTTGCAGCACGCAATAGTTTTGATACCCTTTCGTCCGCAAACCCAGCAGAATAATAATTTTTTGCTTGTACAACCCCTGACGAAGTGACCGCTCATACCGCAGCGACGTCATGCTGTCTCGGCGTCGAAAACCTTGTTCGAAGCTGGCAAATCTCTCTGAATAACTAGGCTCGAATCGACGGTGCGGTGCTTGACCTCCTGCACCTGTTGTGTAGCTGACGACTTCTTATGACACAATATGTTTTCGTATTGGTCACACAGCTCTACTAATTCTTCTAACGTGGTGAAATCTTGCCGTTTTACGTAGGTTTGATATTCACGTCGACTATTTTTATAGATCCGCTCGAGCTTCTTCTCACTGGTATAATCGGTGTGTCGCATAAGCTTCCGCAAAGCAATGACGTAATCTCTGAAGGGCTCTGATGGACCTTGAAATCTCTGTCGTGCGCCATCGTCAAAGCGTTCTTGATATACCGATGATAAAAAGAATTTCAGGAAATCTGACTTGAAATCACCCCAGTGTGGCCAAGATTTCTTGTTGTTGCGAAACCAGTGCAATCTTTTTTCACGCATTATCTCTGGCATTGCTCTTGGTAAAGCATCTTGTGGAATTCCGTAAGCATCAGCAAGTTCTTCTAGTCGCTCAACAAATTCTAAGGGGCCCATTCTATCATCGAAACGTATGGGCCACTTGCGAATCTGATTCATCATACCACTATAATTAGTAAGTGTCGGCTCTAGATGACCTACTTTATTAGTAGTTGGCTCTGGCATTAATTTATATAATGATGTAGGGCTCGTGATATGTATGGAGGGGTTCTTTTGTGATAGTACAATGTTCGGATCAGGAGAAAGACTACGGGCATGTTGGCGTTCCAGTTCGTGTAAGCGCGTCCTTTCCTCTGGTTTAAGATCCTCTTTTGAGGCAAACAATGAAAATACCGCTTTCAACTCCTCGGCGTTACCATTTGTTGTTAGACCGAATTCGGTCATATAATTGACTAGTTCTTCTCGTTTGAGGCCGGTTATCCATCGTTTGACCATGATTAAATGTGTCTTATCACCGATGTTGTTGTAAATATTTAATTTATCGCGCAGTTTTTTTTAATATTGAAACGACCTTTTTCACCTCGGTCCTCACGAGGTGGTGTTTCTTTATGAGGTCCGTGGACCTTGTCTATAGCTGGGGTAGGCTCAGGGCTGTCCAGGGTCGAATGTTCAAGATATTTTTTTATTGAAGACGGAACCCGTGTTAGATGTTAATAAACACGTTTATTTGTAATCCAATTCTTAATAATTAATTAGATTATAGCTAACAAATTATCTTACTGTAGTAATGATTGTCTTAGGAGGAAAAAAAATGATTTTTTTTTTTTTTGGTAAGAAGAAAATGATTTTTTTCTGGTAAGAAAAAAAAACTGGCGTTATTGTGGCGATGAAAGCCGTTTTGATGAATGGCTAGGGTATCTGGTGGAGTTCGTGAGTATTTCGCTAGAGCTATTTTCGCTTGAGATCGTGTGCTCGCTCGGTGTGTCTAACACGCTCGTGTGTGTTTCGTTCGGTGTGTCTAACACGCTCGTGTGTTACGAGGAACTTCGCTGATCCTGCGCTGCGCTTGTGGTATCTAACACGCTCGTGTGTGTTTTGCTCGGTGTGCCTGACACGCTCGTGTGTTACTAGGAATTCCACTGGTACTACTAACGATCGTGTACTGTGCTCTGGGTATCTAACACGCTCGTGTGTGCTTTACTCGGGGTATCTAACACGCGCGTATGAACTTTGAACTTTGCTTATATCACTAACGATCGTGTGTTTACTCAGTGTCTTTAACACATTCGTGTGTTACTAGGAATTTCACTTTGATTTCGCGTGAGTTACTTGCTTGAAAGAGAATACAATTTTGTTTATGCTTGGCTCGGGGCCGTGACCTTGTGACGGTAGGGGGAATTTAGGAAAGAGGTGAAGAAGGTGAGGATGTATTCGTCAACGAGAGAGGCTACGGAGAGGAAAAGGTGCAACCGTATTTCCGTGAGCGGAGTGCTGATCCGCTGGATCGGCACTTAGCACTCTCGGCTCATTACTTCAGCTTCCGCGCAACGATCCGCTGGACCATCCGTTGAAGTCAAAGCAACGAGAGCGGCTACAGAGAGGAGAGAGAGGCTACGGAGAGGAAAAGATGCAACCGTATTTCCGTGAGCGGAGTGCTGATCCGCTGGACCGGCACTTAGCACCCTCGGCTCATCACTTCAGCTTCCGCGCAACGATCCGCTGGACCATCCGTTGAAGCCAAAGCGACGAGAGCGGCTACAGAGAGGAGAGAGAGGCTACGGAGAGGAAAATATGCAACCGTATTTCCGTGAGCGGAGTGCTGATCCGCTGGACCGGCACTTAGCACTCTCGGCTCATTACTTCAGCTTCCGCGCAACGATCCGCTGGACCATCCGTTGAAGCTAAAGCAACGAGAGCGGCTACAGAGAGGAGAGAGAGGCTACGGAGAGGAAAAGATGCAACCGTACTTCCGTGAGCGGAGTGTTGATCCGCTGGACCGGCACTTAGCACTCTCGGCTCATTACTTTAGCTTCCGCGCAACGATCCGCTGGACCATCCGTTGAAGCCAAAGCAACGAGAGCGGCTACAGAGAGGAAAGAGAGGCTAAGGAGAGGAAAAGATGCAACCGTATTTCCGTGAGCGGAGTGCTGATCCGCTGGACCGGCACTTAGCACTCTCGGCTCATTACTTCAGCTTCCGCGCAACGATCCGCTGGACCATCCGTTGAAGCTAAAGCAACGAGAGCGGCTACAGAGAGGAGAGAGGCTACGGAGAGGAAAAGATGCAACCGTACTTCCGTGAGCGGAGTGCTGATCCGCTGGACCGGCACTTAGCACTCTCGGCTCATTACTTTAGCTTCCGCGCAACGATCCGCTGGACCATCCGTTGAAGCCAAAGCAACGAGAGCGGCTACAGAGAGGAAAGAGAGGCTAAGGAGAGGAAAAGATGCAACCGTATTTCCGTGAGCGGAGTGCTGATCCGCTGGACCGGCACTTAGCACTCTCGGCTCATTACTTCAGCTTCCGCGCAACGATCCGCTGGACCATCCGTTGAAGCTAAAGCAACGAGAGCGGCTACAGAGAGGAGAGAGAGGCTACGGAGAGGAAAAGATGCAACCGTACTTCCGTGAGCAGAGTGCTGATCCGCTGGACCGGCACTTAGCACTCTCGGCTCATTACTTTAGCATCCGCGCAACGATCCGCTGGACCATCCGTTGAAGCCAAAGCAACGAGAGCGGCTACAGAGAGGAAAGAGAGGCTAAGGAGAGGAAAAGATGCAACCGTATTTCCGTGAGCGGAGTGCTGATCCGCTGGACCGGCACTTAGCACTCTCGGCTCATTACTTCAGCCTCCGCGCAACGATCCGCTGGACCATCCGTTGAAGCCAAAGCAACGAGAGCGGCTACAGAGAGGAGAGAGAGGCTACGGAGAGGAAAAAGATGCAACCGTATTTCCGTGAGCGGAGTGCTGATCCGCTGGACCGGCACTTAGCACCCTCGGCTCATCAATTCAGCTTCCGCGCAACGATCCGCTGGACCATCCGTTGAAGCCAAAGCGACGAGAGCGGCTACAGAGAGGAGAGAGAGGCTATGGAGAGGAATGAAATGCAACCGTATTTCCGTGAGCGGAGTGCTGATCCGCTGGACCGGCACTTAGCACTCTCGGCTCATTACTTCAGCTTCCGCGCAACGATCCGCTGGACCATCCGTTGAAGCCAAAGCAACGAGAGCGGCTACAGAGAGGAAAGAGAGGCTAAGGAGAGGAAAAGATGCAACCGTATTTCCGTGAGCGGAGTGCTGATCCGCTGGACCGGCACTTAGCACTCTCGGCTCATTACTTCAGCTCCCGCGCAACGATCCGCTGGACCATCCGTTGAAGCTAAAGCAACGAGAGCGGCTACAGAGAGGAGAGAGAGGCTACGGAGAGGAAAAGATGCAACCGTACTTCCGTGAGCGGAGTGCTGATCCGCTGGACCGGCACTTAGCACTCTCGGCTCATTACTTTAGCTTCCGCGCAACGATCCGCTGGACCATCCGTTGAAGCCAAAGCAACGAGAGCGGCTACAGAGAGGAAAGAGAGGCTAAGGAGAGGAAAAGATGCAACCGTATTTCCGTGAGCGGAGTGCTGATCCGCTGGACCGGCACTTAGCACTCTCGGCTCATTACTTCAGCTTCCGCGCAACGATCCGCTGGACCATCCGTTGAAGCCAAAGCAACGAGAGCGGCTACAGAGAGGAGAGAGAGGCTAAGGAGAGGAAAGGCAACGGGGAGAGTTTCGTCTCCAACCACTACACGTGTAGTGGTTGAAGACAGGAGACTTGAGAGGTCTTACCTTTATCGCGGTCCACGAGCAACAGGCAGTTTTCGTGTTGTACCGTCCCTTTTATGTGTTTCCAAATGTCAGCGTTGCTTTAGTCCTGTCTTATTCTAGCTTTGGTTTTTAATAGGAGCGTCAGTGTTGCTATGGCCCTGTCTCCCTCTAGCTCGATTGTTATGTGAGCGTCAGTGTTGCTATGGCCCTGTGCGTCAGTGTTGCTATGGCCCTGTCTCACTCTAGCTTGATTTTGATAGGAGCGTCAGTGTTGCTATGGCCCTGTCTCACTCTAGATTTGTTGTTATACCCTACGTTCATCGTTATCTTAATTAATTTACCTATGGTAGTTTTGTACGCCTTAAAACTAAACATCATCACGCTTACAACTAATGAAATACTTTATGAAATTTACATGTATTAGAAAATTATTTTATAAGAAATCAAAGAAATTAAAGAAAGTACATTAATTCATTGTACACAAATAATAAAAGTAAAAATAATATTCATTCAATTTGTGAGTGCATTTTGTAGCGCCAAAATGCGTCCTCACAATATATTTCGTTAGCTTAGAATTGTCCCTGCTCGGGCGCCACTTGAAACGACCTTTTTCTCTCGGTCCCCGAGAGGCGGTGTCTCCTTATGAGGTCCGTAGACCTTTTCCAGCCAGGGTAAGCTCGTCGATGTCCAGGGTCGTTTCCAAGAAATTTATAAGTTGACGGGACCAATGTTGATGTTACAATTTAGGTTCTTTATTTCACGTTAATATCGGAAATTACTGTTAAGCTAACTTAATATTAATGTTTTTACAAGAGGGCTTTATTTATAATGTTTATTGGTAAAAAAAACTGGCGATGTCACGTGATGAAGACACAGCGGATGGTTTATTTTGATGATGCGAGTTGTTTTATGTGGTACAAGCGACTAGACCTGTCTTGACATGTTCATAGTTGGTTTACAATCAAAGTACGTGCCTTTGTGATGCTAGCTGAGAATTATTTACTTCAACGATACTCATGATTAACTTGTCTTCAAATCTTCATACGTGTCACTTGATTAAACTTGAATTTACTTGGTTAAACTTGTCCTGATGTTACTTGATTAAACTTGAATTCGCTTGATTAAACTTGCCTTGATGTTACTTAATTAAACTTGAATTCACTTGTTTAAACTTGTCTTGATGTCACTTGCTTACTTGTATTGACACTTTCATGTTTGGTCTGACGTGTAAATTATTTTCCTTACTCTGTGAAGGAAACCAAATAATGTAGCTTAATGTATGTAGTGTACACGGTAGGGTTGTTATAGAGGGAGAGTATCTTGGATAACAATAATGAGAAAGAGATAGAATGAGACAGATATTGGAGAAGAGGGGAGGAGAAGCCGATTCAACGAACCAGCAAGGGAGAGAGGAGAGAAAGCCGATTCAACGAACCAGCAGAGAAGAGAGGAGAGGAAGCCGATTCAACGAACCAGCAAAGAAGAGAGGAAGCCGATTCAACGAACCAGCAGGGAAGAGAGGAGAGGAAGCCGATTCCACGAACCAGCAGGGAAAAGAGGAGAGGAAGCCGATTCAACGAACCAGCAGAGAAGAGAGGAGAGGAAGCCGATTCAACGAACCAGCAGAGAAGAGAGGAAGCCGATTCAACGAACCAGCAGAGAAGAGCGGAGAGGAAGCCGATTCAACGAACCAGCAGGGAAGAGAGGAGAGGAAGCCGATTCAACGAACCAGCAGAGAAGAGCGGAGAGGAAGCCGATTCAACGAACCAGCAGGGAAGAGAGGAGAGGCAGCCGATTCAACGAACCAACAGGGAAGAGAGGAAGCCGATTCAACGAACCAGCAGAGAAGAGCGGAGAGGAAGCCGATTCAACGAACCAGCAGGGAAGAGAGGAGAGGAAGCCGATTCAACAAACCAGCAGAGAAGAGAGGAGATGGAAGCCGATTCAACGAACCAGCAGAGGAGTGAGGAGAGGAAGCCGATTCAACGAACCAGCATGGAAGATAGGAGAGGAAGCCGATTCAACGAACCAGCAGGGAAGGGAGGAGAGGAAAGGATGTTAACTCTACCGTAGTCCACGAACTATTGAATTCTTTGCGGATGCGGATGGATTCTGACACAGCGGATGGTTTATTTTGATGATGCGAGTTGTTTTATGTGGTACAAGCGACTAGACCTGTCTTGACATGTTCATAGTTGGTTTACAATCAAAGTACGTGCCTTTGTGATGCTAGCTGAGAATTATTTACTTCAACGATACTCATGATTAACTTGTCTTCAAATCTTCATACGTGTCACTTGATTAAATTTGAATTTACTTGGTTAAACTTGTCCTGATGTTACTTGATTAAACTTGAATTCGCTTGATTAAACTTGCCTTGATGTTACTTGATTAAACTTGAATTCACTTGTTTAAACTTGTCTTGATGTCACTTGCTTACTTGTATTGACACTTTCATGTTTGGTCTGACGTGTAAATTATTTTCCTTGCTCTGTGAAGGAAACCAAATAATGTAGCTTAATGTATGTAGTGTACACGGTAGGGTTGTTATAGAGGGAGAGTATCTTGGTTAACAATAATGAGAAAGAGATAGAATGAGACAGATATTGGAGAAGAGGGGAGGAGAAGCCGATTCAACGAACCAGCAAGGGAGAGAGGAGAGAAAGCCGATTCAACGAACCAGCAGAGAAGAGAGGAGAGGAAGCCGATTCAACGAACCAGCAAAGAAGAGAGGAAGCCCATTCAACGAACCAGCAGGGAAGAGAGGAGAAGAAGCCGATTCCACGAACCAGCAGGGAAAAGAGGAGAGGAAGCCGATTCAACGAACCAGCAGAGAAGAGAGGAGAGGAAGCCGATTCAACGAACCAGCAGAGAAGAGAGGAAGCCGATTCAACGAACCAGCAGAGAAGAGCGGAGAGGAAGCCGATTCAACGAACCAGCAGGGAAGAGAGGAGAGGAAAGGATGTTAACTCTACCGTAGTCCACGAACTATTGAATTCTTTGCGGATGCGGATGGATTCTGACACAGCGGATGGTTTATTTTGATGATGCGAGTTGTTTTATGTGGTACAAGCGACTAGACCTGTCTTGACATGTTCATAGTTGGTTTACAATCAAAGTACGTGCCTTTGTGATGCTAGCTGAGAATTATTTACTTCAACGATACTCATGATTAACTTGTCTTCAAATCTTCATACGTGTCACTTGATTAAATTTGAATTTACTTGGTTAAACTTGTCCTGATGTTACTTGATTAAACTTGAATTCGCTTGATTAAACTTGCCTTGATGTTACTTGATTAAACTTGAATTCACTTGTTTAAACTTGTCTTGATGTCACTTGCTTACTTGTATTGACACTTTCATGTTTGGTCTGACGTGTAAATTATTTTCCTTGCTCTGTGAAGGAAACCAAATAATGTAGCTTAATGTATGTAGTGTACACGGTAGGGTTGTTATAGAGGGAGAGTATCTTGGTTAACAATAATGAGAAAGAGATAGAATGAGACAGATATTGGAGAAGAGGGGAGGAGAAGCCGATTCAACGAACCAGCAAGGGAGAGAGGAGAGAAAGCCGATTCAACGAACCAGCAGAGAAGAGAGGAGAGGAAGCCGATTCAACGAACCAGCAAAGAAGAGAGGAAGCCCATTCAACGAACCAGCAGGGAAGAGAGGAGAAGAAGCCGATTCCACGAACCAGCAGGGAAAAGAGGAGAGGAAGCCGATTCAACGAACCAGCAGAGAAGAGAGGAGAGGAAGCCGATTCAACGAACCAGCAGAGAAGAGAGGAAGCCGATTCAACGAACCAGCAGAGAAGAGCGGAGAGGAAGCCGATTCAACGAACCAGCAGGGAAGAGAGGAGAGGAAAGGATGTTAACTCTACCGTAGTCCACGAACTACTGAATTCTTTGCGGATGCGGATGGATTCTGACACAGCGGATGGTTTATTTTGATGATGCGAGTTGTTTTATGTGGTACAAGCGACTAGACCTGTCTTGACATGTTCATAGTTGGTTTACAATCAAAGTACGTGCCTTTGTGATGCTAGCTGAGAATTATTTACTTCAACGATACTCATGATTAACTTGTCTTCAAATCTTCATACGTGTCACTTGATTAAACTTGAATTTACTTGGTTAAACTTGTCCTGATGTTACTTGATTAAACTTGAATTCGCTTGATTAAACTTGCCTTGATGTTACTTGATTAAACTTGAATTCACTTGTTTAAACTTGTCTTGATGTCACTTGCTTACTTGTATTGACACTTTCATGTTTGGTCTGACGTGTAAATTATTTTCCTTGCTCTGTGAAGGAAACCAAATAATGTAGCTTAATGTATGTAGTGTACACGGTAGGGTTGTTATAGAGGGAGAGTATCTTGGTTAACAATAATGAGAAAGAGATAGAATGAGACAGATATTGGAGAAGAGGGGAGGAGAAGCCGATTCAACGAACCAGCAAGGGAGAGAGGAGAGAAAGCCGATTCAACGAACCAGCAGAGAAGAGAGGAGAGGAAGCCGATTCAACGAACCAGCAAAGAAGAGAGGAAGCCCATTCAACGAACCAGCAGGGAAGAGAGGAGAGGAAGCCGATTCCGCGAACCAGCAGGGAAAAGAGGAGAGGAAGCCGATTCAACGAACCAGCAGAGAAGAGAGGAGAGGAAGCCGATTCAACGAACCAGCAGAGAAGAGAGGAAGCCGATTTAACGAACCAGCAGAGAAGAGCGGAGAGGAAGCCGATTCAACGAACCAGCAGGGAAGAGAGGAGAGGAAGCCGATTCAACGAACCAGCAGAGAAGAGCGGAGAGGAAGCCGATTCAACGAACCAGCAGGGAAGAGAGGAGAGTCAGCCGATTCAACGAACCAGCAGGGAAGAGAGGAAGCCGATTCAACGAACCAGCAGAGAAGAGCGGAGAGGAAGCCGATTCAACGAACCAGCAGGGAAGAGAGGAGAGGAAGCCGATTCAACGAACCAGCAGAGAAGAGAGGAGATGGAAGCCGATTCAACGAACCAGCAGAGCAGTGAGGAGAGGAAGCCGATTCAACGAACCAGCATGGAAGATAGGAGAGGAAGCCGATTCAACGAACCAGCAGGGAAGGGAGGAGAGGAAAGGATGTTAACTCTACCGTAGTCCACGAACTACTGAATTCTTTGCCTTGGTTAGTCTCCTTATATAGTGTCAGTTATGTTGTGTTGTATTTTGTCATCACGCTTGCTATTTCACTTTTACCACTGTCTTCATCCCGCAATCACAGTGTCGACTTATTCTAACATACTTATACATATTTATTCCAAGCTTTTCATTTATGTATTTCATTATTAAGAACATATATAAATAAATATATATATCATAGCACCGTAATTTGTGCGCATATTTTCTACGGTTAACAAAAATTTCAATTTTCTTAAGCTACGAAAATGTGTCGTCACAATATATATATATATATATATATATATATATATATATATATATATATATATATATATATATATATATATATATATATATATATATATATATATATATATATATATATATATATATATATATATATATATATATATATATATATATATATATATATATATATATATATATATATATATATATATATATATATATATATATATATATATATATATATATATATATATATATATATATATATATATATATATATATATATATATATATATATATATATATATATATATATATATATATATATATATATATATATATATATATATATATATATATATATATATATATATATATATATATATATATATATATATATATATATATATATATATATATATATATATATATATATATATATATATATATATATATATATATATATATATATATATATATATATATATATATATATATATATATATATATATATATATATATATATATATATATATATATATATATATATATATATATATATATATATATATATATATATATATATATATATATATATATATATATATATATATATATATATATATATATATATATATATATATATATATATATATATATATATATATATATATATATATATATATATATATATATATATATATATATATATATATATATATATATATATATATATATATATATATATATATATATATATATATATATATATATATATATATATATATATATATATATATATATATATATATATATATATATATATATATATATATATATATATATATATATATATATATATATATATATATATATATATATATATATATATATATATATATATATATATATATATATATATATATATATATATATATATATATATATATATATATATATATATATATATATATATATATATATATATATATATATATATATATATATATATATATATATATATATATATATATATATATATATATATATATATATATATATATATATATATATATATATATATATATATATATATATATATATATATATATATATATATATATATATATATATATATATATATATATATATATATATATATATATATATATATATATATATATATATATATATATATATATATATATATATATATATATATATATATATATATATATATATATATATATATATATATATATATATATATATATATATATATATATATATATATATATATATATATATATATATATATATATATATATATATATATATATATATATATATATATATATATATATATATATATATATATATATATATATATATATATATATATATATATATATATATATATATATATATATATATATATATATATATATATATATATATATATATATATATATATATATATATATATATATATATATATATATATATATATATATATATATATATATATATATATATATATATATATATATATATATATATATATATATATATATATATATATATATATATATATATATATATATAT
>OZ016504.1:15643244-15670744 GCA_963966595.1 Physocephala rufipes
TCTTGATGGATCAAGCGTTGGTCTCGAGGCAAAACCCTCAAGCCGACAACATATACTTTCTTGCAGTGTCGTGGGGTAAAATCCTACAAGCGGGCGATGGTCGCGCGACGAAATCCCACAAACCTATGATTTCTTCTGCAAATTTACTCCGATGCCTCTTATGATGTAAACACTGCAGTTACCGAGACGTGGGCTGCGACGTTGGCTGGAATGGTGTTTCAACGTTGGCTACGAAGTTGGTTTATTTGAACTGTGTTAAATAGACTGTTTCCCCGCGATTGTTTTCAATAGAGCTTTCCTCTGGAATTGTTATCAATAAACTGCCCTGATTGCTCAAGCCTACGTCTTGTTATATCTTTAAAGGCATCGTCGACGTAGACTAATAGAAGACGCATAGACATGCAATAAATGTATTGAACTAGCTTATATATGCTGTAATGTTCAGTATTGTTTTTGAACTCTTATTGTTGAACTCTGTCGTCCACCTTTAACACCTGCAATGTGTCTTTCTTTTGTATCGTTATTCTGTCTTTTTGACAACTACAGTCATCGAAATTTAGCAGCGATTCCAGTTCCACTTAATCATACGATAATTAAAGAAATATGGCGCTATAAGGAAAAACTGAAACCTAATATAGTTAGGATTTATTTCATCATAATAAAGGTAAAAACAAATTTGAATTTCTCTGGTATAAAACAATCACTAGAAAATTTAATAGTTCTAATAATTCTTATTATTAAAAATCGGTTAGACGTGTTGTTACGATGTTCGAATATTCCTCAATTAATATTTCAGATTTGTTTACTGGAGTGTGTATAATCCACAAAACCAATAAAACTTATAGCTACTTCCATTTGTAGAGTTTTTAACTTAGGTCTTATTACAAGTTTACCACTTTTAATTTTCCACTAGTTGAAGAGTGTTCGCCCTTTAATATTTATTTATATGGCCTACATCCAGTAATTAGCTGAACTTGCATACTAAAGAATGAGAAAATTTGTTCTAATTCAAAGAGTAAAGTATGCTCTAGATGTAATTTTGAGATATCGAAATCAATGTTAAATAAAAATTGTAATAATTAGATAAACATAAGGCTCTATAGATAGGAGCATTTACAGCATAAATCGTGCGTACTACTTCCGAGTAGGAAAGGTCAGTAGAACGACGAGATCTAGCCGAAACAAGAAAATTTAATTTATCTAGTAATTCTGGGCAATCTATATTACCAGTTATTATGTCAAATACTAACAAAAGGGAATGGATGTTTCTCCAGCATTCTAGCTGACTAATTTCTATCAGGAGACATCTAGAGTTGTAAGGGGGAAACACATTTCCCGGGAAAACGGAACTTAAAATAAACTTTGTAAATGATTTTTGAATATGCTCTAATCTCAATTTACGAATGTCGTATATAGGACTCCAAATGACACTAGCGTATTCTAACCTCGATCGAACTAAACTACAATACAGATATTTTGAAGTATACGGATCAGAAAAGGAAGAACAATTTTTACGAATAAACACCGAAATTGCATAGACTTTGGGAGAAATATAGTCCAAATGTGGACTAAAATAAAAATTAGAGTCACTTATGTTGACCCATTTGAGTGATAAGCGAATCAGCAATATAATAAGATGCACAATGGCGAAATCTCACCTTAGAAAAACTAACAAAAGCATTTTTTTATATTTAAAAAGAGGTGATTTTCACAGCACCAATTACAGAGTGTATTAATCTCATACGGAAGAATAGATTCATCTTCCGAATTACCAGCTCGAACAACATCCATCGAATTACCAGCTTGAAAAGCCGATAGACAATATTCAGAAAAACTCAATACATTAGTAATCGTAGAACGACCAGAGAAAAGCCATGTCGGAAGGGTGTAACGAGTTTTTGTTTCCAGCTGGGGTGTGTTCAGCGGCCCCAGGGTCCATTTCAGAAGGGCCTCGAAAACCTTCTGCTTTCTGCTTATAATAGAGTTACACCCACACAGGGTTCTCGCGACTGTCGAGTTACGACAGCCTATTCACTGGCTCCCGAAGGAAGCTCAGCTCGGACGGTGTTTTTATTACTTAATCTAATGTTACAAATTGTGGTAAAGGCAAAGTGCCTCGCAACTGAAGGTTGCTCACAGGTCTGACGGATGACAGCAGAAGGCTGTTTACAAATTTCAACACAGGTCAAATGCCTGGCAGAGGAAGGCTGCTTACAATCTGAGGGTCAGTGGGATATCTTAAAATACAGGAGACAGCAGAAGGCTGCTTACAAACGGTGGATTAGAGCGAAGCTCCTTTGCTGGAAACCATTAGAAAAATAACGAGGCGACCAGAAAAAATGAGAATCCGGGCGAAGCCCTCTTCTGGAAGCCAGTAGAAAAATAACGTGGCGACCAGAAAAAAAAACAATTTATTAGAGCATAGCTCTTCAAATGGAGACAAGCCAACAGGTCACTTGGTTCACTCGGAACGAGAGCAAAAGCGGTTCTCAGACTTAAACTGGGGTTGCCTGTTTGGCGACCAGTCGAAAAATGACTTGGTAACCCGACAACCAAAGTTAAAGCGAGTTCTTTGCCTTTTATGTGGGAAGTATATTCCCTCTTAAGCTCTCGTCGCTTGAAGTGTTTCAGAAGTGGTTATAAGAGCACAGGTTCTTATAAACATAGTCTGAATTATATTTTTGGCGGTCGGTAAAAGCTAAATTATCTTCATTCTGTTATCTTTATTCAATTTGAAGCTAATAATACCTTTAACATTATTGACGTCACTTCGTTTTGTCCTTCTGTTCTTCAGTCGGTTTGTCTCATAATTTTAATTATGAAAATAATGTTTGTCCGGTTTGAGTTTCGAACCGCCGTACTTAGGCGGCTCTGTACACGACACTTGCGTTATGCTATTTCGCCACGACAATAGTTATCATTTACGGGTTGGTTTTTAGCACAGTGTACTCTGGTAGGATAGTTGTGACAACTGAGGTTGTTTCAAGGGAGATATCCAACTCTTAACATGAAAAAATGATTTAGCTTGAATTATACTTTCAAGTTATTTAGAAATTGTTGTTAATTTAGAAATCGGCCTGTAGTTTTCCACATTATTTTTGCACTTAGATTTAGGAATCGGTGTAGTATAATGAGACTTTCAGTTTTTGAATACCTCTAAGAAGGTTGTCATCATCTAGTACTGGAGACTCGAAGTCAAGACCAAAATTACCCTGTAGTATCGTTATAGTCATATGAACGATCATTAAAATTTGCTTGAAAAAATTCTGCAATTAAATTTGCAGTATTTCCAGCAGTGTTAGGAAAACTGTCACGAAGATACATTGATTAAGGTATATTGGGACAAGCTTTTTTAATTTAAAAAAACGCCAAAACGACTTAGGATTTGATTCAATACCACATTTGAATTCTTAATATATTGTTTATTAAGGCATTTATTAAGAAGGTTGTAAGCACGCATGTAAAACCCATATTTATGAAGAAATTGTAAATCATTCGTTCATAAATACTTTTTATAAATTTTTTTTGCGAATATTTTTCAGTTTTTTAACTCATTATTGTACCAAGGAATTTCATAATACGACTTCTTACTTCTGGGGACACAGTTTTTAGTTATTTCAGAAATAATATTTAAAAATTTACTGCAAATTATGGAAACATCCAAACCAGAGGCAATAATATTCCAATCAACGTTTTCCAGTGTCAAGCGGACATTATTAATATTACTCCTTTTATAATTGAAATTAGCATGCACTAAACTTCTAGATAGCGAAACATATTTATAAAAAGTATTCTTTAGATTAAAAGATGCATGATGCAAGGAGTTATCTAGGACAACAAAATCAGTCTCTCCAAAATCAAGTTTAATATTCGATGAAATGAAAATAAGATCTAGAATTCTTCCATATGAGTTAAGTATATGGTTAATTTGTACAAAACCAAACTCAAATAACTTATCTAAAACATAAATTTCAACAGAACTAGATAGATTAACCGGAGTAAGACCAACTTCTTTAGGGTTGTAGATCCAGGAGATATTTCCTAAGTTAAAATCACCAAAAACCGTAATCTGATCATTTTCATGAAGACCAGAAACCAAATGTGAAATATTATCTAAATGAGCTACATATAGACTTAAAGAGCTATTCGGTGGTATATAGAAGGCAATGATGTACAGTGATATATTACGGCCTCTCATAGAAATGCAGAGCTGATCCAGCATACGGTCCTCATTACGGAGTTTACATCGAGATGAAGCAAGAGATCGCCTTATTGCTATCAAAACTCCACCGTCTTTAATGCATCCAGTAGCAATATCGCCTCGATCTTTTCGGTGTACAGTAAAGAGATAATGGTCGAAAAATTCATCATTGTAATGATTTTATTAAGCCACGTCTCCGTTATTATAAAGATACCAACATCACATGAAGAAGCAACAGGAAAAATTATATTAGATTTTGTTCTCAGTCCTGAGGAATTACGGTAATAAATTTTAAGCACGTCTTCAGTTGTAGATAGGTGTTTCGGAACACTGTTATATGCATTTATTTTACAGTAGCAATTTCGTGTTCTTTCGAAAAAAATTAAAATCCTTTGTTTTAACATCCACTGGCCAGAAGGAGGGGTTAATTATATCCTAATAAAAAGACAAAGAAACTCCAACTTTAAAATTAATGAATTTTAACGAGTTAACAAGAGCGTCCTTTTTAACTAGTTTGTGACATGAAATATAGTTCTTGTTAATCTTGGCATATTTGACGATATACTCTATGATGTCGGACTCAGTAACTCAGTAACAGTTCAAACTGTTGGTTTGAATGAAGATAAATGCAACCATCTTTTCCGCTCAACAACACCAAGTTCCCTATTGATGTTTTTTCCAATCGTGATTTGACGGCCACTTTTTTATTGTTTCTCTTATGTATTACTTTAGTCCAACTAGAAGCTCCTGAAACCTGAGCAAGAGACAACGGGGTCACAGAGTCAAACACATTATCATATACCTGGAGACACTCATCGACAATTTCGTCACGGAACGGCTTATGAAAAACTGAGCATCTTGGAGTAGAGTCATTAATTAGAGGCGAAATGTTGTAAAGACTGACTCTACTGATTTACAGCAGCTGGAGACGAATTCTGTGTAACACTAACAGGCCGATTATAGCGCATCGCCACAATTTGTGAGGATCACAATTTGAGACGAATATTGTGACTTTCGGTATTCTAGCGCAAACCTCACTGGAAAAAACAATTTTGTGATTGAAAAGCTCTTATGTCAATGTTTAGCAATTAAACAATTAAATAATTCGATAAAAATTATTTAAAGGCCATTCCAATAAATATAATCAATAACATTTTTGCAATTTTTTGTGTGTTTGTGCATAAAAAATTTGTAGCTTTTTAGGAATTTTAAGATTTTCTATATTAATACCGACAGGAAATCAAACCTGATTGTTCTCACACAAATGCATATTAATGACGAGTAGTGTTGTTATATTTTTATTATTGAATAATAATAAATATATATATATATATATATATATATATATATATATATATATATATATATATATATATATATATATATATATATATATATATATATATATATATATATATATATATATATATATATATATATATATATATATATATATATATATATATATATATATATATATATATATATATATATATATATATATATATATATATATATATATATATATATATATATATATATATATATATATATATATATATATATATATATATATATATATATATATATATATATATATATATATATATATATATATATATATATATATATATATATATATATATATATATATATATATATATATATATATATATATATATATATATATATATATATATATATATATATATATATATATATATATATATATATATATATATATATATATATATATATATATATATATATATATATATATATATATATATATATATATATATATATATATATATATATATATATATATATATATATATATATATATATATATATATATATATATATATATATATATATATATATATATATATATATATATATATATATATATATATATATATATATATATATATATATATATATATATATATATATATATATATATATATATATATATATATATATATATATATATATATATATATATATATATATATATATATATATATATATATATATATATATATATATATATATATATATATATATATATATATATATATATATATATATATATATATGTGTGTGTGTGTGTGTATTGCGAGAGAAAAAGAGCAAGAATTAAGAGCAAGAGTAAGAGTTGCTGCCAAATATGTCTATTTTTACTGTCGCTATCGGCGTATGCTCACTCCATATGTCCCTTTTTTGGATGGGTGTCAAATGAGGAAAGATAACAACACAGCTGTTTAAAATTATCGACAAAAATTCAGATGAAGGGATAAAAATGAAATATTATTAATTTCTGTTCCAATTAGTCATTGTTTCCGAAGGTGGTGGTTCCGGTCAGTCAATCTTACTTGGATTTTGTGAAATTGGTACCAAAAATCTTCAATTGTCTGATTAGGACAAAGAATAGAACAAGGATGAATGAAGCCAATTTGTATAACAGTTTTTCAAATAAAAATTTATATTTCAATTGAATTTAATATACATTTCAATTTACAATCCTTCTCTGACGAGCTGTGGCATGAGTCACAACAAATATGTTATAATTTTTTGCATTCAAATTTGTGATCGGTATTCTGGTTACTCGGTGACAACATGAAAGTTCTTTATATTCTTCATTGCTATCACTTATCCACGATTCTATTCGTTCTGCCTCATCTGCTTTTTCCGGCTGCTTCTCAACGGACCTTGCATAAGCGCATGTTCTATTAACGTATCTATTGACGTATCAAAAAATAGCAACAGGTATTTTGAAATAAACATATTTAATGTATGAATTGCTTTATTACATTGATCGGAAAGGCTAACCTATGAGTGCATTATAATTAAAAATGCAAACAGAAAATGTTAAAATAATGAATACATATATTACTTCATTGAATTTCTTCTTGGCAAGTTTTTTGTTCTCAAAACTTGATTATTTTCTTTTTGCTTGCTTCTGAGATCATAGCAAAAAAAAAATGACAAATGTCATCCGGAGACCTCTTAAATTTTAACCGGAATAGCTATCTGTGATACAAGTCATTGGAGTGACATGTGTCATAGAGTTGACTTTTATATTCAACTAGAACATGGGGGGGGGGTGTAATTCAACCAAATCAATTCAGCTGAATAGGATTATGAAGTACATAAGCATAAGTATGAGTATTTCAAAATATTGTGATTGTGGCAATAATAATGCATATACGAGCTTATATAGCCCATAAAGGAGCTTCGCCATGCTGGAAAAGTACAATTTGACCGGGGTCGCCGACTCGGCCAGTCAACGTAAGTGGGACAATCACATTCAAATGTTTTTAGTGGCTTATGGATTTTCAATTTTATTTGTATTTATGAAATTGTCTAAAATGAGTCATAAAATTAAGGATATGCAACAAAGAAGGTCACAACTGATAAATGCTTCTGTCGGATATGAACGATATATCCACCACCTACCAACGAGGCACATGTGCGACTGATGAGCAATAAAATGAAGGATTGTTGCAGCAGAGCCATGAACTCAGAAGGAGTCCAACAAAACGATTTGGTATTACTGGACAACCCACAATGGAGAAAGGATGTGTCTCCATAGCTACAGACTCATAAAATTGTAAGAGAGCTAGACGATGTAGTGTATGGCATACAAAACTGTTCGCAAAGGAAGTGCCTTTCATCAAGGGAATATAACGCCTGATCGGGACGATCAGTCTTAAGCGGAGGCCGGTGGGGCAAATTCGTTATAAGAGTTTCCCGTGTATGCTAGAAACGACTGCTATATGACATAAGATCAGACATCACTAGATCTGGCATCACTGGATATCACAGCAATAATTAGTCATAAAAAGTAAGAACTTGGCAGAAAGCATTCGATAACAGATTCGGTAACCTAACAGATATAAAGAAATAGGAAACTCCTGAAAATACAACTCTGGTTTTAATTTTTGTGAAGTAGTGTTAGTGAGTTTCAGACTTAAATAATCCAAAGGATTTCTGGAAAGCGAAGTTGCAGACCCAAATAACTCGCGGAATTGCAAGTTATAGATCCAGATAATATTTCAGTTGCAGACCCTAATAACGATAGGCGCCGGAAATGGAAGTGGAGCTACGAAACAAAACCAACCGTTAAACTAAAACGGGCCAGCCGCAAGGGGCGAGAGGTGGTCCCACCTACCGATTGCCCCACTAACTGAGTTTCACAGATACATCGGAATAACAACAATCTTACGGTAAAAGGGGCTATGAATGGACAAATGTTCATTTTAACTCGATGCGGACGCAACACATTAATCCAACTCCATTATTAGATCAGACCTCGCAGGAGGTAACATAGTGGTTGGCTACAAATTACGTACAGGTACGGGAGAAAAAATTCATGGAAATTTGTCCAAAATTAATGCGAGAAGGAAAATGGCATACGTCTAGTCAAGGTAACATAGACGGATTATGATGTTGGAGCTGTTCCAGTGTTGATGGTAATGAAATATGGCAAAGTATTAGGCCGAATTATAGGTTGGATACATTCGCCAGTGTCAAGCTGCGTGACTGGATCAAAAAGATATGATCGAAATAAGCGGTTTGATAAAAATGCTATTAAAGGTGAAACAGTTTTTGTATTCAAAAAATGGAAAAGATTATTTTATCGTGAATATTTGTGATTAAACTTGTAATGAAATTTTGAACCCGAATGTGACTCAGCCCTGTGCAACATTGGTTCAGATATTTATACTCGGAATCCCTTTCATACTTCTTTAATTGAAACAATTATACTAAATTATAGTTGAACTATATTTGAAAATTCCATTTATATAACCTTCGTCCGTGTGAATTCCTTCTGTAGTGATTTTGTGGCCCAGATAAGTCACTTTGGTTTTGGATAATGCACACTTCTTTGGATTTAACCGTAGGGGAGCAGAGGAAATTCGACTAAAGGCTTCTTCTAAATTCTCGAGGTGGTCGTCAAAATTCATGCCAATGACGATGATATCATCAAGATATACCAAGCAATTATTCCCATAAAATCACTATAGAACGTGTTCTACTAGACGTTCAAAGGCCACTTGTGCATTGCTTAACCCAAATGATATTATGGAAAAGTGTCGCAATCAATCCCCAATGGTAAAGGCAGGTTTCTGGCCGGGAACCACATTTATTGTCGCCAATGACAAATGTAGAGCTATATTTCTCCAATAAGTATATTACTTTTAATCTGTCTAGGTTTTCGAAATTTTTGTACTTCCCGCGTCGACCTCGTTTTTGGATTTCTTTGGATGATTACGAAAGATTGGTCTTGTGAAGCTCTTTACTCCCCGAATAGAAGAACACTCATTATTGGTGGTTTGTACAAATGTTCGCCCAACCAATTCATTGGACGTCGTTCTTGTTCTCTCTACTACCAACAGGTTGCATTTGCCTGGATCTTCGTCCACACGTTCTTATGGGAACACTTCTGACTGCTGTTATAAGCTGACATGCTCACATTGTCACATTGTCACATGCTCACCTGTTGCAGACAATCCACAGGCTTCTATTTCTTTACTCAGTTTCGGGATTTTTAATTCAGATAATTTTTCCATGTTGCATGATTTTTCAACAATCCCACTTCTGAGACTAAATGTTAGGTTTTTTGAAAATTCCCTTATATATATTTCAGGCTCGATCAATGGGTTGTAAATAAAACACAAACAGTTAAGTTTGCTCTTGCTTTCAATTCCAGTTTAGTTTATACAATTTCAGTTTATTTTTTACCAATTAAAAAGTGTGCATCGCCTTATCATCGCATTTGTGGTGTGTTTAGTTCGGCGGTCAGATTCGAATTGACAGATGACGCAGCCTGCCCCATCTTTATACACGGGGGACGATGACATCGAAGGTTCTGGAATCAGCCGGCAAGTTCTTATTGTTACGACTAATTGTCGTTATGACATATAGTGGTTCAGATGTTATGACATATAGTGATGCATCGGAGTCGCGTAATAGACATCGCGGTAGTTTTTGCAATACTCGCAAATTTTCCGCTGCGATTTGCTTACATTTACTTCCAATTTGTCGCACTGCCCTCCGCCTAAGTCTGACCGCCCCCATTAGATATCACATCCCCTTGTTGATATAGGGCTAGTCTCTCCGGATGGAGAGATCTCATCTTTATTTTACGAGCAGTCTTATGTGCATGTCTGGAAAGCAGAGACAACTTAAGCTTTTTAGAACTTATTGAATTTAAATTCTTTTTCGTCTCATTTTCTTATTATTTTCACAAAAAGAGCACAAAATGTGCTTTCAAATCAAGCCGCGGAACGAACTGTTGTTTACATATTTTCATGAAAAGTCAACGTGACATTTAATTTGGTGAATAACGCATACATATACATAACCCCTGTAAGTGAGTTTCGGTCGTGTAAAATTTTGTCATTTTTTTGAAACATTTTTTTTCGGGAAAAGAGTTTCCTATCTCGTTGTCTCTGCTGGAAAGTATCGGGCCCCTATTTTATTACCCAGCAGCTGTTTTCGTTGCCTTGCTTGCTGATATATTTAATCCGTTATGATGCGTTCAAGTAGTATTTCCAAATTAGTGAATAGTGAATTGTATTGCTGTCATTTTTCCTTATATTCCTTCCATTTCACCCAATATGCCTTAACCAATGGGCTTCTTGAATCCCTTTCTTCGTTGGTTGGTCTCTCATTAATTTCGATGGCTTCCATAGCCCAGGCTATATGCCTGTCATTGAGTTGGCATTCTTCAGTTCACACATTTGTTCGCCGCATGACTATACCTTCGTTTCGATTTCCGTGTCGCTCGCCGTGCCTTCTCTCCACTGTCGGTTTCTATCTTTTCTTTTTTAACAGTGGTACTTTCTTTTTCTTTTGCGAAATGGGTCTTGTGATACTGGTTGCTACGAGCCTAATAGCGTAGCCTAATAGGTATGAGCCTAATAGGTAGCGGCCTAATATCCGATCTTTCATTGGTGGTAATTTTCTTCCACGTGTTCTCGAATATGCGAAGTGTTGCTTTATAGTTTCGTTCGAAATGTCTGCAAAATGTGCTGCTTTCTCACAACTGTAGCACTTACCTCCAGAGCCGCTGCGTGTGCAAGACATTATCTGTAGTATAACATCCCTCGCAATCTTCTTCAGTAACTCCTCAGACTCAGGCTTCAACCGATGGACATTGTGTACTGTGTTATTCGGCTCGATATTCGTAGCGTATCTGACATCCGTATTTCACGTTACTTTGATAAACGCCTCGATTTTGAATACTTCAGTTACATGTAGCTTGTGAATCTTCATAAGCCAAATGAGGGAGCTGCTATATGTCTGTTGCATATTCCTACTGTGATATATTAGCTTTATGAAATTGATTCACCAGTTCCATACGGAAAACGATTTTCTTATGATCACTGCTAAATCGTCGTTCAATAGCTGTCATTATTACTTCGCACTCCTTTTCAAACTCAGAAGCTGTCTGTAGAACCTTAATCCCAGAGCCTTTAATAGGGACCACTAGAACCCCTACCCCTCATCAGCCGAACTTCAGTGACTAGCGTGTGCCGTGGTATCAAACTGTAACTTGAAAATTTTCCAATAATTTTTTCAAATTTATTCTTACTTCTTGTGACTATCGGTTGTAATGACATCTAATGAATTGCGCGGTTATTCCTAATAATATATTTGTGTGCTAGAAATGAATATCTTTGAGGAGCTATAAATTTTTTAAAAACAATTGACATCTTTTCCCAAAATACAAATACATTCCACATTACAGTAAATTTTCTTGTCTATACCTGAAATCGTTCTTGATGGATCAAGCGTTGGTCTCGAGGCAAAACCCTCAAGCCGACAACATATACTTTCTTGCAGTGTCGTGGGGTAAAATCCTACAAGCGGGCGATGGTCGCGCGACGAAATCCCACAAACCTATGATTTCTTCTGCAAATTTACTCCGATGCCTCTTATGATGTAAACACTGCAGTTACCGAGACGTGGGCTGCGACGTTGGCTGGAATGGTGTTTCAACGTTGGCTACGAAGTTGGTTTATTTGAACTGTGTTAAATAGACTGTTTCCCCGCGATTGTTTTCAATAGAGCTTTCCTCTGGAATTGTTATCAATAAACTGCCCTGATTGCTCAAGCCTACGTCTTGTTATATCTTTAAAGGCATCGTCGACGTAGACTAATAGAAGACGCATAGACATGCAATAAATGTATTGAACTAGCTTATATATGCTGTAATGTTCAGTATTGTTTTTGAACTCTTATTGTTGAACTCTGTCGTCCACCTTTAACACCTGCAATGTGTCTTTCTTTTGTATCGTTATTCTGTCTTTTTGACAACTACAGTCATCGAAATTTAGCAGCGATTCCAGTTCCACTTAATCATACGATAATTAAAGAAATATGGCGCTATAAGGAAAAACTGAAACCTAATATAGTTAGGATTTATTTCATCATAATAAAGGTAAAAACAAATTTGAATTTCTCTGGTATAAAACAATCACTAGAAAATTTAATAGTTCTAATAATTCTTATTATTAAAAATCGGTTAGACGTGTTGTTACGATGTTCGAATATTCCTCAATTAATATTTCAGATTTGTTTACTGGAGTGTGTATAATCCACAAAACCAATAAAACTTATAGCTACTTCCATTTGTAGAGTTTTTAACTTAGGTCTTATTACAAGTTTACCACTTTTAATTTTCCACTAGTTGAAGAGTGTTCGCCCTTTAATATTTATTTATATGGCCTACATCCAGTAATTAGCTGAACTTGCATACTAAAGAATGAGAAAATTTGTTCTAATTCAAAGAGTAAAGTATGCTCTAGATGTAATTTTGAGATATCGAAATCAATGTTAAATAAAAATTGTAATAATTAGATAAACATAAGGCTCTATAGATAGGAGCATTTACAGCATAAATCGTGCGTACTACTTCCGAGTAGGAAAGGTCAGTAGAACGACGAGATCTAGCCGAAACAAGAAAATTTAATTTATCTAGTAATTCTGGGCAATCTATATTACCAGTTATTATGTCAAATACTAACAAAAGGGAATGGATGTTTCTCCAGCATTCTAGCTGACTAATTTCTATCAGGAGACATCTAGAGTTGTAAGGGGGAAACACATTTCCCGGGAAAACGGAACTTAAAATAAACTTTGTAAATGATTTTTGAATATGCTCTAATCTCAATTTACGAATGTCGTATATAGGACTCCAAATGACACTAGCGTATTCTAACCTCGATCGAACTAAACTACAATACAGATATTTTGAAGTATACGGATCAGAAAAGGAAGAACAATTTTTACGAATAAACACCGAAATTGCATAGACTTTGGGAGAAATATAGTCCAAATGTGGACTAAAATAAAAATTAGAGTCACTTATGTTGACCCATTTGAGTGATAAGCGAATCAGCAATATAATAAGATGCACAATGGCGAAATCTCACCTTAGAAAAACTAACAAAAGCATTTTTTTATATTTAAAAAGAGGTGATTTTCACAGCACCAATTACAGAGTGTATTAATCTCATACGGAAGAATAGATTCATCTTCCGAATTACCAGCTCGAACAACATCCATCGAATTACCAGCTTGAAAAGCCGATAGACAATATTCAGAAAAACTCAATACATTAGTAATCGTAGAACGACCAGAGAAAAGCCATGTCGGAAGGGTGTAACGAGTTTTTGTTTCCAGCTGGGGTGTGTTCAGCGGCCCCAGGGTCCATTTCAGAAGGGCCTCGAAAACCTTCTGCTTTCTGCTTATAATAGAGTTACACCCACACAGGGTTCTCGCGACTGTCGAGTTACGACAGCCTATTCACTGGCTCCCGAAGGAAGCTCAGCTCGGACGGTGTTTTTATTACTTAATCTAATGTTACAAATTGTGGTAAAGGCAAAGTGCCTCGCAACTGAAGGTTGCTCACAGGTCTGACGGATGACAGCAGAAGGCTGTTTACAAATTTCAACACAGGTCAAATGCCTGGCAGAGGAAGGCTGCTTACAATCTGAGGGTCAGTGGGATATCTTAAAATACAGGAGACAGCAGAAGGCTGCTTACAAACGGTGGATTAGAGCGAAGCTCCTTTGCTGGAAACCATTAGAAAAATAACGAGGCGACCAGAAAAAATGAGAATCCGGGCGAAGCCCTCTTCTGGAAGCCAGTAGAAAAATAACGTGGCGACCAGAAAAAAAAACAATTTATTAGAGCATAGCTCTTCAAATGGAGACAAGCCAACAGGTCACTTGGTTCACTCGGAACGAGAGCAAAAGCGGTTCTCAGACTTAAACTGGGGTTGCCTGTTTGGCGACCAGTCGAAAAATGACTTGGTAACCCGACAACCAAAGTTAAAGCGAGTTCTTTGCCTTTTATGTGGGAAGTATATTCCCTCTTAAGCTCTCGTCGCTTGAAGTGTTTCAGAAGTGGTTATAAGAGCACAGGTTCTTATAAACATAGTCTGAATTATATTTTTGGCGGTCGGTAAAAGCTAAATTATCTTCATTCTATTATCTTTATTCAATTTGAAGCTAATAATACCTTTAACATTATTGACGTCACTTCGTTTTGTCCTTCTGTTCTTCAGTCGGTTTGTCTCATAATTTTAATTATGAAAAAATGTTTGTCCGGTTTGAGTTTCGAACCGCCGTACTTAGGCGGCTCTGTACACGACACTTGCGTTATGCTATTTCGCCACGACAATAGTTATCATTTACGGGTTGGTTTTTAGCACAGTGTACTCTGGTAGGATAGTTGTGACAACTGAGGTTGTTTCAAGGGAGATATCCAACTCTTAACATGAAAAAATGATTTAGCTTGAATTATACTTTCAAGTTATTTAGAAATTGTTGTTAATTTAGAAATCGGCCTGTAGTTTTCCACATTATTTTTGCACTTAGATTTAGGAATCGGTGTAGTATAATGAGACTTTCAGTTTTTGAATACCTCTAAGAAGGTTGTCATCATCTAGTACTGGAGACTCGAAGTCAAGACCAAAATTACCCTGTAGTATCGTTATAGTCATATGAACGATCATTAAAATTTGCTTGAAAAAATTCTGCAATTAAATTTGCAGTATTTCCAGCAGTGTTAGGAAAACTGTCACGAAGATACATTGATTAAGGTATATTGGGACAAGCTTTTTTAATTTAAAAAAACGCCAAAACGACTTAGGATTTGATTCAATACCACATTTGAATTCTTAATATATTGTTTATTAAGGCATTTATTAAGAAGGTTGTAAGCACGCATGTAAAACCCATATTTATGAAGAAATTGTAAATCATTCGTTCATAAATACTTTTTATAAATTTTTTTTGCGAATATTTTTCAGTTTTTTAACTCATTATTGTACCAAGGAATTTCATAATACGACTTCTTACTTCTGGGGACACAGTTTTTAGTTATTTCAGAAATAATATTTAAAAATTTACTGCAAATTATGGAAACATCCAAACCAGAGGCAATAATATTCCAATCAACGTTTTCCAGTGTCAAGCGGACATTATTAATATTACTCCTTTTATAATTGAAATTAGCATGCACTAAACTTCTAGATAGCGAAACATATTTATAAAAAGTATTCTTTAGATTAAAAGATGCATGATGCAAGGAGTTATCTAGGACAACAAAATCAGTCTCTCCAAAATCAAGTTTAATATTCGATGAAATGAAAATAAGATCTAGAATTCTTCCATATGAGTTAAGTATATGGTTAATTTGTACAAAACCAAACTCAAATAACTTATCTAAAACATAAATTTCAACAGAACTAGATAGATTAACCGGAGTAAGACCAACTTCTTTAGGGTTGTAGATCCAGGAGATATTTCCTAAGTTAAAATCACCAAAAACCGTAATCTGATCATTTTCATGAAGACCAGAAACCAAATGTGAAATATTATCTAAATGAGCTACATATAGACTTAAAGAGCTATTCGGTGGTATATAGAAGGCAATGATGTACAGTGATATATTACGGCCTCTCATAGAAATGCAGAGCTGATCCAGCATACGGTCCTCATTACGGAGTTTACATCGAGATGAAGCAAGAGATCGCCTTATTGCTATCAAAACTCCACCGTCTTTAATGCATCCAGTAGCAATATCGCCTCGATCTTTTCGGTGTACAGTAAAGAGATAATGGTCGAAAAATTCATCATTGTAATGATTTTATTAAGCCACGTCTCCGTTATTATAAAGATACCAACATCACATGAAGAAGCAACAGGAAAAATTATATTAGATTTTGTTCTCAGTCCTGAGGAATTACGGTAATAAATTTTAAGCACGTCTTCAGTTGTAGATAGGTGTTTCGGAACACTGTTATATGCATTTATTTTACAGTAGCAATTTCGTGTTCTTTCGAAAAAAATTAAAATCCTTTATTTTAACATCCACTGGCCAGAAGGAGGGGTTAATTATATCCTAATAAAAAGACAAAGAAACTCCAACTTTAAAATTAATGAATTTTAACGAGTTAACAAGAGCGTCCTTTTTAACTAGTTTGTGACATGAAATATAGTTCTTGTTAATCTTGGCATATTTGACGATATACTCTATGATGTCGGACTCAGTAACTCAGTAACAGTTCAAACTGTTGGTTTGAATGAAGATAAATGCAACCATCTTTTCCGCTCAACAACACCAAGTTCCCTATTGATGTTTTTTCCAATCGTGATTTGACGGCCACTTTTTTATTGTTTCTCTTATGTATTACTTTAGTCCAACTAGAAGCTCCTGAAACCTGAGCAAGAGACAACGGGGTCACAGAGTCAAACACATTATCATATACCTGGAGACACTCATCGACAATTTCGTCACGGAACGGCTTATGAAAAACTGAGCATCTTGGAGTAGAGTCATTAATTAGAGGCGAAATGTTGTAAAGACTGACTCTACTGATTTACAGCAGCTGGAGACGAATTCTGTGTAACACTAACAGGCCGATTATAGCGCATCGCCACAATTTGTGAGGATCACAATTTGAGACGAATATTGTGACTTTCGGTATTCTAGCGCAAACCTCACTGGAAAAAACAATTTTGTGATTGAAAAGCTCTTATGTCAATGTTTAGCAATTAAACAATTAAATAATTCGATAAAAATTATTTAAAGGCCATTCCAATAAATATAATCAATAACATTTTTGCAATTTTTTGTGTGTTTGTGCATAAAAAATTTGTAGCTTTTTAGGAATTTTAAGATTTTCTATATTAATACCGACAGGAAATCAAACCTGATTGTTCTCACACAAATGCATATTAATGACGAGTAGTGTTGTTATATTTTTATTATTGAATAATAATAAAAAATATATATATATATATATATATATATATATATATATATATATATATATATATATATATATATATATATATATATATATATATATATATATATATATATATATATATATATATATATATATATATATATATATATATATATATATATATATATATATATATATATATATATATATATATATATATATATATATATATATATATATATATATATATATATATATATATATATATATATATATATATATATATATATATATATATATATATATATATATATATATATATATATATATATATATATATATATATATATATATATATATATATATATATATATATATATATATATATATATATATATATATATATATATATATATATATATATATATATATATATATATATATATATATATATATATATATATATATATATATATATATATATATATATATATATATATATATATATATATATATATATATATATATATATATATATATATATATATATATATATATATATATATATATATATATATATATATATATATATATATATATATATATATATATATATATATATATATATATATATATATATATATATATATATATATATATATATATATATATATATATATATATATATATATATATATATATATATATATATATATATATATATATATATATATATATATATATATATATATATATATATATATATATATATATATATATATATATATATATATATATATATATATATATATATATGTGTGTGTATTGCGAGAGAAAAAGAGCAAGAATTAAGAGCAAGAGTAAGAGTTGCTGCCAAATATGTCTATTTTTACTGTCGCTATCGGCGTATGCTCACTCCATATGTCCCTTTTTTGGATGGGTGTCAAATGAGGAAAGATAACAACACAGCTGTTTAAAATTATCGACAAAAATTCAGATGAAGGGATAAAAATGAAATATTATTAATTTCTGTTCCAATTAGTCATTGTTTCCGAAGGTGGTGGTTCCGGTCAGTCAATCTTACTTGGATTTTGTGAAATTGGTACCAAAAATCTTCAATTGTCTGATTAGGACAAAGAATAGAACAAGGATGAATGAAGCCAATTTGTATAACAGTTTTTCAAATAAAAATTTATATTTCAATTGAATTTAATATACATTTCAATTTACAATCCTTCTCTGACGAGCTGTGGCATGAGTCACAACAAATATGTTATAATTTTTTGCATTCAAATTTGTGATCGGTATTCTGGTTACTCGGTGACAACATGAAAGTTCTTTATATTCTTCATTGCTATCACTTATCCACGATTCTATTCGTTCTGCCTCATCTGCTTTTTCCGGCTGCTTCTCAACGGACCTTGCATAAGCGCATGTTCTATTAACGTATCTATTGACGTATCAAAAAATAGCAACAGGTATTTTGAAATAAACATATTTAATGTATGAATTGCTTTATTACATTGATCGGAAAGGCTAACCTGTGAGTGCATTATAATTAAAAATGCAAACAGAAAATGTTAAAATAATGAATACATATATTACTTCATTGAATTTCTTCTTGGCAAGTTTTTTGTTCTCAAAACTTGATTATTTTCTTTTTGCTTGCTTCTGAGATCATAGCAAAAAAAAAAAATGACAAATGTCATCCGGATACCTCTTAAATTTTAACCGGAATAGCTATCTGTGATACAAGTCATTGGAGTGACATGTGTCATAGAGTTGACTTTTATATTCAACTAGAACATGGGGGGGGTGTAATTCAACCAAATCAATTCAGATGAATAGGATTATGAAGTACATAAGCATAAGTATGAGTATTTCAAAATATTGTGATTGTGGCAATAATAATGCATATACGAGCTTATATAGCCCATAAGGGAGCTTCGCCATGCTGGAAAAGTACAATTTGACCGGGGTCGCCGACTCGGCCAGTCAACGTAAGTGGGACAATCACATTCAAATGTTTTTAGTGGCTTATGGATTTTCAATTTTATTTGTATTTATGAAATTGTCTAAAATGAGTCATAAAATTAAGGATATGCAACAAAGAAGGTCACAACTGATAAATGCTTCTGTCGGATATGAACGATATATCCACCACCTACCAACGAGGCACATGTGCGACTGATGAGCAATAAAATGAAGGATTGTTGCAGCAGAGCCATGAACTCAGAAGGAGTCCAACAAAACGATTTGGTATTACTGGACAACCCACAATGGAGAAAGGATGTGTCTCCATAGCTACAGACTCATAAAATTGTAAGAGAGCTAGACGATGTAGTGTATGGCATACAAAACTGTTCGCAAAGGAAGTGCCTTTCATCAAGGGAATATAACGCCTGATCGGGACGATCAGTCTTAAGCGGAGGCCGGTGGGGCAAATTCGTTATAAGAGTTTCCCGTGTATGCTAGAAACGACTGCTATATGACATAAGATCAGACATCACTAGATCTGGCATCACTGGATATCACAGCAATAATTAGTCATAAAAAGTAAGAACTTGGCAGAAAGCATTCGATAACAGATTCGGTAACCTAACAGATATAAAGAAATAGGAAACTCCTGAAAATACAACTCTGGTTTTAATTTTTGTGAAGTAGTGTTAGTGAGTTTCAGACTTAAATAATCCAAAGGATTTCTGGAAAGCGAAGTTGCAGACCCAAATAACTCGCGGAATTGCAAGTTATAGATCCAGATAATATTTCAGTTGCAGACCCTAATAACGATAGGCGCCGGAAATGGAAGTGGAGCTACGAAACAAAACCAACCGTTAAACTAAAACGGGCCAGCCGCAAGGGGCGAGAGGTGGTCCCACCTACCGATTGCCCCACCAACTGAGTTTCACAGATACATCGGAATAACAACAATCTTACGGTAAAAGGGGCTATGAATGGACAAATGTTCATTTTAACTCGATGCGGACGCAACACATTAATCCAACTCCATTATTAGATCAGACCTCGCAGGAGGTAACATAGTGGTTGGCTACAAATTACGTACAGGTACGGGAGAAAAAATTCATGGAAATTTGTCCAAAATTAATGCGAGAAGGAAAATGGCATACGTCTAGTCAAGGTAACATAGACGGATTATGATGTTGGAGCTGTTCCAGTGTTGATGGTAATGAAATATGGCAAAGTATTAGGCCGAATTATAGGTTGGATACATTCGCCAGTGTCAAGCTGCGTGACTGGATCAAAAAGATATGATCGAAATAAGCGGTTTGATAAAAATGCTATTAAAGGTGAAACAGTTTTTGTATTCAAAAAATGGAAAAGATTATTTTATCGTGAATATTTGTGATTAAACTTGTAATGAAATTTTGAACCCGAATGTGACTCAGCCCTGTGCAACATTGGTTCAGATATTTATACTCGGAATCCCTTTCATACTTCTTTAATTGAAACAATTATACTAAATTATAGTTGAACTATATTTGAAAATTCCATTTATATAACCTTCGTCCGTGTGAATTCCTTCTGTAGTGATTTTGTGGCCCAGATAAGTCACTTTGGTTTTGGATAATGCACACTTCTTTGGATTTAACCGTAGGGGAGCAGAGGAAATTCGACTAAAGGCTTCTTCTAAATTCTCGAGGTGGTCGTCAAAATTCATGCCAATGACGATGATATCATCAAGATATACCAAGCAATTATTCCCATAAAATCACTATAGAACGTGTTCTACTAGACGTTCAAAGGCCACTTGTGCATTGCTTAACCCAAATGATATTATGGAAAAGTGTCGCAATCAATCCCCAATGGTAAAGGCAGGTTTCTGGCCGGGAACCACATTTATTGTCGCCAATGACAAATGTAGAGCTATATTTCTCCAATAAGTATATTACTTTTAATCTGTCTAGGTTTTCGAAATTTTTGTACTTCCCGCGTCGACCTCGTTTTTGGATTTCTTTGGATGATTACGAAAGATTGGTCTTGTGAAGCTCTTTACTCCCCGAATAGAAGAACACTCATTATTGGTGGTTTGTACAAATGTTCGCCCAACCAATTCATTGGACGTCGTTCTTGTTCTCTCTACTACCAACAGGTTGCATTTGCCTGGATCTTCGTCCACACGTTCTTATGGGAACACTTCTGACTGCTGTTATAAGCTGACATGCTCACATTGTCACATTGTCACATGCTCACCTGTTGCAGACAATCCACAGGCTTCTATTTCTTTACTCAGTTTCGGGATTTTTAATTCAGATAATTTTTCCATGTTGCATGATTTTTCAACAATCCCACTTCTGAGACTAAATGTTAGGTTTTTTGAAAATTCCCTTATATATATTTCAGGCTCGATCAATGGGTTGTAAATAAAACACAAACAGTTAAGTTTGCTCTTGCTTTCAATTCCAGTTTAGTTTATACAATTTCAGTTTATTTTTTACCAATTAAAAAGTGTGCATCGCCTTATCATCGCATTTGTGGTGTGTTTAGTTCGGCGGTCAGATTCGAATTGACAGATGACGCAGCCTGCCCCATCTTTATACACGGGGGACGATGACATCGAAGGTTCTGGAATCAGCCGGCAAGTTCTTATTGTTACGACTAATTGTCGTTATGACATATAGTGGTTCAGATGTTATGACATATAGTGATGCATCGGAGTCGCGTAATAGACATCGCGGTAGTTTTTGCAATACTCGCAAATTTTCCGCTGCGATTTGCTTACATTTACTTCCAATTTGTCGCACTGCCCTCCGCCTAAGTCTGACCGCCCCCATTAGATATCACATCCCCTTGTTGATATAGGGCTAGTCTCTCCGGATGGAGAGATTTCATCTTTATTTTACGAGCAGTCTTATGTGCATGTCTGGAAAGCAGAGACAACTTAAGCTTTTTAGAACTTATTGAATTTAAATTCTTTTTCGTCTCATTTTCTTATTATTTTCACAAAAAGAGCACAAAATGTGCTTTCAAATCAAGCCGCGGAACGAACTGTTGTTTACATATTTTCATGAAAAGTCAACGTGACATTTAATTTGGTGAATAACGCATACATATACATAACCCCTGTAAGTGAGTTTCGGTCGTGTAAAATTTTGTCATTTTTTTGAAACATTTTTTTTCGGGAAAAGAGTTTCCTATCTCGTTGTCTCTGCTGGAAAGTATCGGGCCCCTATTTTATTACCCAGCAGCTGTTTTCGTTGCCTTGCTTGCTGATATATTTAATCCGTTATGATGCGTTCAAGTAGTATTTCCAAATTAGTGAATAGTGAATTGTATTGCTGTCATTTTTCCTTATATTCCTTCCATTTCACCCAATATGCCTTAACCAATGGGCTTCTTGAATCCCTTTCTTCGTTGGTTGGTCTCTCATTAATTTCGATGGCTTCCATAGCCCAGGCTATATGCCTGTCATTGAGTTGGCATTCTTCAGTTCACACATTTGTTCGCCGCATGACTATACCTTCGTTTCGATTTCCGTGTCGCTCGCCGTGCCTTCTCTCCACTGTCGGTTTCTATCTTTTCTTTTTTAACAGTGGTACTTTCTTTTTCTTTTGCGAAATGGGTCTTGTGATACTGGTTGCTACGAGCCTAATAGCGTAGCCTAATAGGTATGAGCCTAATAGGTAGCGGCCTAATATCCGATCTTTCATTGGTGGTAATTTTCTTCCACGTGTTCTCGAATATGCGAAGTGTTGCTTTATAGTTTCGTTCGAAATGTCTGCAAAATGTGCTGCTTTCTCACAACTGTAGCACTTACCTCCAGAGCCGCTGCGTGTGCAAGACATTATCTGTAGTATAACATCCCTCGCAATCTTCTTCAGTAACTCCTCAGACTCAGGCTTCAACCGATGGACATTGTGTACTGTGTTATTCGGCTCGATATTCGTAGCGTATCTGACATCCGTATTTCACGTTACTTTGATAAACGCCTCGATTTTGAATACTTCAGTTACATGTAGCTTGTGAATCTTCATAAGCCAAATGAGGGAGCTGCTATATGTCTGTTGCATATTCCTACTGTGATATATTAGCTTTATGAAATTGATTCACCAGTTCCATACGGAAAACGATTTTCTTATGATCACTGCTAAATCGTCGTTCAATAGCTGTCATTATTACTTCGCACTCCTTTTCAAACTCAGAAGCTGTCTGTAGAACCTTAATCCCAGAGCCTTTAATAGGGACCACTAGAACCCCTACCCCTCATCAGCCGAACTTCAGTGACTAGTGTGTGCCGTGGTATCAAACTGTAACTTGAAAATTTTCCAATAATTTTTTCAAATTTATTCTTACTTCTTGTGACTATCGGTTGTAATGACATCTAATGAATTGCGCGGTTATTCCTAATAATATATTTGTGTGCTAGAAATGAATATCTTTGAGGAGCTATAAATTTTTTAAAAACAATTGACATCTTTTCCCAAAATACAAATACATTCCACATTACAGTAAATTTTCTTGTCTATACCTGAAATCGTTCTTGATGGATCAAGCGTTGGTCTCGAGGCAAAACCCTCAAGCCGACAACATATACTTTCTTGCAGTGTCGTGGGGTAAAATCCTACAAGCGGGCGATGGTCGCGCGACGAAATCCCACAAACCTATGATTTCTTCTGCAAATTTACTCCGATGCCTCTTATGATGTAAACACTGCAGTTACCGAGACGTGAGCTGCGACGTTGGCTGGAATGGTGTTTCAACGTTGGCTACGAAGTTGGTTTATTTGAACTGTGTTAAATAGACTGTTTCCCCGCGATTGTTTTCAATAGAGCTTTCCTCTGGAATTGTTATCAATAAACTGCCCTGATTGCTCAAGCCTACGTCTTGTTATATCTTTAAAGGCATCGTCGACGTAGACTAATAGAAGACGCATAGACATGCAATAAATGTATTGAACTAGCTTATATATGCTGTAATGTTCAGTATTGTTTTTGAACTCTTATTGTTGAACTCTGTCGTCCACCTTTAACACCTGCAATGTGTCTTTCTTTTGTATCGTTATTCTGTCTTTTTGACAACTACAGTCATCGAAATTTAGCAGCGATTCCAGTTCCACTTAATCATACGATAATTAAAGAAATATGGCGCTATAAGGAAAAACTGAAACCTAATATAGTTAGGATTTATTTCATCATAATAAAGGTAAAAACAAATTTGAATTTCTCTGGTATAAAACAATCACTAGAAAATTTAATAGTTCTAATAATTCTTATTATTAAAAATCGGTTAGACGTGTTGTTACGATGTTCGAATATTCCTCAATTAATATTTCAGATTTGTTTACTGGAGTGTGTATAATCCACAAAACCAATAAAACTTATAGCTACTTCCATTTGTAGAGTTTTTAACTTAGGTCTTATTACAAGTTTACCACTTTTAATTTTCCACTAGTTGAAGAGTGTTCGCCCTTTAATATTTATTTATATGGCCTACATCCAGTAATTAGCTGAACTTGCATACTAAAGAATGAGAAAATTTGTTCTAATTCAAAGAGTAAAGTATGCTCTAGATGTAATTTTGAGATATCGAAATCAATGTTAAATAAAAATTGTAATAATTAGATAAACATAAGGCTCTATAGATAGGAGCATTTACAGCATAAATCGTGCGTACTACTTCCGAGTAGGAAAGGTCAGTAGAACGACGAGATCTAGCCGAAACAAGAAAATTTAATTTATCTAGTAATTCTGGGCAATCTATATTACCAGTTATTATGTCAAATACTAACAAAAGGGAATGGATGTTTCTCCAGCATTCTAGCTGACTAATTTCTATCAGGAGACATCTATAGTTGTAAGGGGGAAACACATTTCCCGGGAAAACGGAACTTAAAATAAACTTTGTAAATGATTTTTGAACATGCTCTAATCTCAATTTACGAATGTCGTATATAGGACTCCAAATGACACTAGCGTATTCTAACCTCGATCGAACTAAACTACAATACAGATATTTTGAAGTATACGGATCAGAAAAGGAAGAACAATTTTTACGAATAAACACCGAAATTGCATAGACTTTGGGAGAAATATAGTCCAAATGTGGACTAAAATAAAAATTAGAGTCACTTATGTTGACCCATTTGAGTGATAAGCGAATCAGCAATATAATAAGATGCACAATGGCGAAATCTCACCTTAGAAAAACTAACAAAAGCATTTTTTTATATTTAAAAAGAGGTGATTTTCACAGCACCAATTACAGAGTGTATTAATCTCATACGGAAGAATAGATTCATCTTCCGAATTACCAGCTCGAACAACATCCATCGAATTACCAGCTTGAAAAGCCGATAGACAATATTCAGAAAAACTCAATACATTAGTAATCGTAGAACGACCAGAGAAAAGCCATGTCGGAAGGGTGTAACGAGTTTTTGTTTCCAGCTGGGGTGTGTTCAGCGGCCCCAGGGTCCATTTCAGAAGGGCCTCGAAAACCTTCTGCTTTCTGCTTATAATAGAGTTACACCCACACAGGGTTCTCGCGACTGTCGAGTTACGACAGCCTATTCACTGGCTCCCGAAGGAAGCTCAGCTCGGACGGTGTTTTTATTACTTAATCTAATGTTACAAATTGTGGTAAAGGCAAAGTGCCTCGCAACTGAAGGTTGCTCACAGGTCTGACGGATGACAGCAGAAGGCTGTTTACAAATTTCAACACAGGTCAAATGCCTGGCAGAGGAAGGCTGCTTACAATCTGAGGGTCAGTGGGATATCTTAAAATACAGGAGACAGCAGAAGGCTGCTTACAAACGGTGGATTAGAGCGAAGCTCCTTTGCTGGAAACCATTAGAAAAATAACGAGGCGACCAGAAAAAATGAGAATCCGGGCGAAGCCCTCTTCTGGAAGCCAGTAGAAAAATAACGTGGCGACCAGAAAAAAAAACAATTTATTAGAGCATAGCTCTTCAAATGGAGACAAGCCAACAGGTCACTTGGTTCACTCGGAACGAGAGCAAAAGCGGTTCTCAGACTTAAACTGGGGTTGCCTGTTTGGCGACCAGTCGAAAAATGACTTGGTAACCCGACAACCAAAGTTAAAGCGAGTTCTTTGCCTTTTATGTGGGAAGTATATTCCCTCTTAAGCTCTCGTCGCTTGAAGTGTTTCAGAAGTGGTTATAAGAGCACAGGTTCTTATAAACATAGTCTGAATTATATTTTTGGCGGTCGGTAAAAGCTAAATTATCTTCATTCTATTATCTTTATTCAATTTGAAGCTAATAATACCTTTAACATTATTGACGTCACTTCGTTTTGTCCTTCTGTTCTTCAGTCGGTTTGTCTCATAATTTTAATTATGAAAAAATGTTTGTCCGGTTTGAGTTTCGAACCGCCGTACTTAGGCGGCTCTGTACACGACACTTGCGTTATGCTATTTCGCCACGACAATAGTTATCATTTACGGGTTGGTTTTTAGCACAGTGTACTCTGGTAGGATAGTTGTGACAACTGAGGTTGTTACAAGGGAGATATCCAACTCTTAACATGAAAAAATGATTTAGCTTGAATTATACTTTCAAGTTATTTAGAAATTGTTGTTAATTTAGAAATCGGCCTGTAGTTTTCCACATTATTTTTGCACTTAGATTTAGGAATCGGTGTAGTATAATGAGACTTTCAGTTTTTGAATACCTCTAAGAAGGTTGTCATCATCTAGTACTGGAGACTCGAAGTCAAGACCAAAATTACCCTGTAGTATCGTTATAGTCATATGAACGATCATTAAAATTTGCTTGAAAAAATTCTGCAATTAAATTTGCAGTATTTCCAGCAGTGTTAGGAAAACTGTCACGAAGATACATTGATTAAGGTATATTGGGACAAGCTTTTTTAATTTAAAAAAACGCCAAAACGACTTAGGATTTGATTCAATACCACATTTGAATTCTTAATATATTGTTTATTAAGGCATTTATTAAGAAGGTTGTAAGCACGCATGTAAAACCCATATTTATGAAGAAATTGTAAATCATTCGTTCATAAATACTTTTTATAAATTTTTTTT
>OZ016504.1:15675744-15687884 GCA_963966595.1 Physocephala rufipes
GGACGCCAATTAGTTCATACTAACTTGCAGTAGCACAGTAAATCTTTTGAATTTGTTATAAATAAACTTAACTTCGCACAAAAGCATAACTTCGCACAAAACGTAACTACACAAAAGTTTAATTTGTACAAAATTTATTTTATAAGAACCGTTTGTACAGAACGAAATGTATATGTAGAGAAAAATTGTTAAGTAGCACATTGAATTTTGTTAATTAGTTAAGTTCAAGAAAATTTGATAATTAAATAAAAAAAAAATAATTTTTAAAATAAAAAAAAACAAAGGCGTTTTATTTTCTTTGAACTACGAATCCTGGCGAGGCTGAGTATACCCCGGAAAAACATCGTTACAAATGGCGCCCGAGCAGGGACACTGGAAATTTGGAAAAACAGAGACACGGAAAATCAACGAGCAATCAAGGTAAAAAAAAACTATACAAACAGGACAAGTGAAAGCGAAAAACTAAGCAACGTGAAAACAGTCTACAAGAAAAAAAATAATAAATAAATAACAACAAATAAAACAATTTTAACAGTGCGAAAAAAATATAATAACATTAAAGAACATAAAATAATAATAACATTTAAAAAAAACATATATATATATATATATATATATATATATATATATATATATATATATATATATATATATATATATATATATATATATATATATATATATATATATATATATATATATATATATATATATATATATATATATATATATATATATATATATATATATATATATATATATATATATATATATATATATATATATATATATATATATATATTATCTAAAATTTTTTAAAAAAAGACAAGTGAATTAAAAAAAATTTAATGTTTAAAAAAAAATAAAAACAAAAAAATTTATTAATTAAAAAAAACTAATAATAAAAAAAAACGGGGAAAAACAAACTGGACAAGTGAAAGAAAAAAAACTAAGCAACGTGAGAACAGTGTACAGGAAAAATAAACAATATCAAATAAAAAAAAATTTAACAGTGCGGGATTCGTAACGTCGCTGGATATAAAAGACGCAGTGATTGATCGCCTACGTGAATTAGAAAAGCAGTGGAGCCGAGGAATTTCACCCACGATGAAACCAGCCCCTCCGATGACGGTCCAGACATCACAAGGAGCGATTTCTAAAATCTACAATCAAAACATAGGCGTAAAGGGGACAACACACGATAATTTGGCCGCAGCCAACAACGCATCGGTAAGACAAGAAACGACAAGTGTGCTCCGAAATACCATGAGTTATTCAGACGTCATGGATAAGGTACGTAAATGGTCTTGTAGGTATGACGGGGGCAAAGACCCCATAAGTTTTATTGAGAGAATTGAGGAACTCTCAGAGGCATATGAGCTGCCCAATAATATGCTACCACGAACCATGCCAGAGCTCTTGAAAGATAAAGCTCTGTGCTGGTTTAGAAACAACAATCGAGGCTGGTCAACATGGGAATCGTTCAAAACAGATTTCCTGAAATTCTTCCTGCCATCACGATATTTCGAAGAGTTGGAAGATAACATCCGGAAAAGAATTCAAGGTCCGCGAGAGAGGTTTAAAGACTACGTTTTGGTCATGCAGTCACTAATGCGTCATATAAACTACACGGAAGATCAGAAACTTCAGCGAATATACAGAAATTGTCACAGAGATTATTTATTATATATTAAGAGAACCGATTTTACAACGTTGGAAGACTTAGTGACCATGGCAGAGGATTTCGAAGGCATTCGTCCGGATTCTGAGCCGCAGCGAGCTTTCCAAACTCAACGACGTCAACCACTGGAGTCACACAGAATGATATCCACTGAAACCACAACAATTCATCGATCCGATCCACGAACAGCCTGTAGAAGATGTGGCGAAAAAACTATAGGAACCGGCTCAACGCCACAGAATCCTGAATACAAAGGCATCAGGGTACAAGAAATATTTAAAATCGTGAGAACAAACCTGGAAAGAGCTTCAATAGATCAGGCCAGGCACTACAATCTGCGACGGAGACAATGGAAACCAGAAGTGGGAGCCGCAGTATTAGTCAAAACCCATCATCTATCGAAAGCAGCAGACAAATTCAACGCCAAGCTAGCTCCAAAGTACGAAGGAGTATCACAATACAAAAAAAGTACAAAGAGTATCACAATAGTTCCGAAACATTGACCCAGACTGATTTTTCAAGACATCAATAATGGCAAACGAAAGTATATAATTTCTTGGAGGATTTGGACGGAGCCGCTGGTGACGGCGTTCCACCAGACATCGTCAGCGAAATCAATCAGCGTTATGTCCTAGTAACTGACCCAGGAAGGAAAAATAGACGTGTGCAATTCCAACGGGAAATTGTAAATTGACTTATACTTTGGTCGAGTGCTTTTTCAAAATTTATTTTATAAGAACCGTTTGTACAGAACGAAATGTATATGTAGAGAAAAATTGTTAAGTAGCACATTGAATTTTGTTAATTAGTTAAGTTCAAGAAAATTTGATAATTAAATAAAAAAAATCTAATTTTTAAAATAAAAAAAAACAAAGGCGTTTTATTTTCTTTGAACTACGAATCCTGGCGAGGCTGAGTATACCCCGGAAAAACATCGTTACATATATATATATATATATATATATATATATATATATATATATATATATATATATATATATATATATATATATATATATATATATATATATATATATATATATATATATATATATATATATATATATATATATATATATATATATATATATATATATATATATATATATATATATATATATATATATATATATATATATATATATATATATATATATATATATATATATATATATATATATATATATATATATATATATATATATATATATATATATATATATATATATATATATATATATATATATATATATATATATATATATATATATATATATATATATATATATATATATATATATATATATATATATATATATATATATATATATATATATATATATATATATATATATATATATATATATATATATATATATATATATATATATATATATATATATATATATATATATATATATATATATATATATATATATATATATATATATATATATATATATATATATATATATATATATATATATATATATATATATATATATATATATATATATATATATATATATATATATATATATATATATATATATATATATATATATATATATATATATATATATATATATATATATATATATATATATATATATATATATATATATATATATATATATATATATATATATATATATATATATATATATATATATATATATATATATATATATATATATATATATATATATATATATATATATATATATATATATATATATATATATATATATATATATATATATATATATATATATATATATATATATATATATATATATATATATATATATATATATATATATATATATATATATATATATATATATATATATATATATATATATATATATATATATATATATATATATATATATATATATATATATATATATATATATATATATATATATATATATATATATATATATATATATATATATATATATATATATATATATATATATATATATATATATATATATATATATATATATATATATATATATATATATATATATATATATATATATATATATATATATATATATATATATATATATATATATATATATATATATATATATATATATATATATATATATATATATATATATATATATATATATATATATATATATATATATATATATATATATATATATATATATATATATATATATATATATATATATATATATATATATATATATATATATATATATATATATATATATATATATATATATATATATATATATATATATATATATATATATATATATATATATATATATATATATATATATATATATATATATATATATATATATATATATGTGAAGAAATATACCATTTCTTCACATTATTCATTTCCCCACTACATTTATATTTACTACATTTTAACACAAACAAGCATAGGACTGGAACTAATTCGACGCTTGCGTCACAAAGAGCAGAGCATTGGAAATGTCCCGTAAAGTCAGGTGATAACTTTACAAAGAGAAAAGTAAGAGAGAACAAAAATGGTACAGTGGAGGCCAATAAAAAGGAACCCTGAACAAACAGAGAAACACAACAAACAACAAATAAATACCCAGATACACAATATAATAAACAGAAACATACAAAGCGACAAATAAACATAAGTGAACACACACATAAACACAAAGGAGCAAAATATTACAATCACAGAAAATCACGAAACACAAATAAACACACACACACAAAGAAACAACATTACAAACAAATTACATAGGAAAATATCACAAAGGAATTTTACATAGGACGACCAATTTCTAAGTACATAAAATAAACATAAAGACCAAAGGTCGAAACCTAAAGTCAATAACCTGAAATATATAAATATATTTTCAAGGTTAACATTTTTCTTGTCGTTCACAAAAAAAAAACATGTAGCAACAATTATGGTGGGTGATCCGCTATAGGATACCGTTTCTGATAAACAACAATTCACATCAAAAAGTTGTTTCGATGTGACTATAAAATCGAGTGTGAAAGCTTACTCGATCTCTCTTTTGGATCTCACAGTTCAGACGGTAAGTCGCATCTCATGTACTATAAATTAATTTATACTTTGGTCGAGTGCTTTTAAGCGGACGCCAATAGTATAAAACTAAGCAGTAGTGGCTGAGTGCTTTTAAGCGGACGCAGATTAGTTATATTAACTCACAGTAGTAACTTAATAATTCCTTTGAGCTTGTAAATTAATTTATACTTTGGTCGAGTGCTTTTAAGCGGACGCCAATAGTATAAAACTAACCAGTAGTGGCTGAGTGCTTTTAAGCGGACGCCAATTAGTTATATTAACTCACAGTAGTAGCCTAATACTTCCTTTGATCTTGTAAATTAACTTATACTTTGGTCGAGTGCTTTTAAGCGGACGCCAATAGTATAAAACTAACCAGTAGTGGCTGAGTGCTTTTAAGCGGACGCCAATTAGTTATATTAACTCACAGTAGTAACTTAGTAATTCCTTTGATCCTGTAAATTAACTTATACTTTGGTCGAGTGCTTTTAAGCGGACGCCAATAGTATAAAACTAACCAGTAGTGGCTGAGTGCTTTTAAGCGGACGCCAATTAGTTATACTAACTCACAGTAGTAACCTAGTAATTCCTTTGATCTTGTAAATTGACTTATACTTTGGTCGAGTGCTTTTAAGCGGACGCCAATAGTATAAGAACTAACTAGTAGTGGCTGAGTGCTTTTAAGCGGACGCCAATTAGTTCATACTAACTTGCAGTAGCACAGTAAATCTTTTGAATTTGTTATAAATAAACTTAACTTCGCACAAAAGCATAACTTCGCACAAAACGTAACTACACAAAAGTTTAATTTGTACAAAATTTATTTTATAAGAACCGTTTGTACAGAACGAAATGTATATGTAGAGAAAAATTGTTAAGTAGCACATTGAATTTTGTTAATTAGTTAAGTTCAAGAAAATTTGATAATTAAATAAAAAAAAAATAATTTTTAAAATAAAAAAAAACAAAGGCGTTTTATTTTCTTTGAACTACGAATCCTGGCGAGGCTGAGTATACCCCGGAAAAACATCGTTACAAATGGCGCCCGAGCAGGGACACTGGAAATTTGGAAAAACAGAGACACGGAAAATCAACGAGCAATCAAGGTAAAAAAAAACTATACAAACAGGACAAGTGAAAGCGAAAAACTAAGCAACGTGAAAACAGTCTACAAGAAAAAATAATAAATAAATAACAACAAATAAAACAATTTTAACAGTGCGAAAAAAATATAATAACATTAAAGAACATAAAATAATAATAACATTTAAAAAAAACATATATATATATATATATATATATATATATATATATATATATATATATATATATATATATATATATATATATATATATATATATATATATATATATATATATATATATATATATATATATATATATATATATATATATATATATATATATATATATATATATATATATATATATATATATATATATATATATATATATATATATATATATATATATATATATATATATATATATATATATATATATTATCTAAAATTTTTTAAAAAAAGACAAGTGAATTAAAAAAAATTTAATGTTTAAAAAAAAATAAAAACAAAAAAATTTATTAATTAAAAAAAACTAATAATAAAAAAAAACGGGGAAAAACAAACTGGACAAGTGAAAGAAAAAAAACTAAGCAACGTGAGAACAGTGTACAGGAAAAATAAACAATATCAAATAAAAAAAAATTTAACAGTGCGGGATTCGTAACGTCGCTGTATAAAAGACGCAGTGATTGATCGCCTACGTGAATTAGAAAAGCAGTGGAGCCGAGGAATTTCACCCACGATGAAACCAGCCCCTCCGATGACGGTCCAGACATCACAAGGAGCGATTTCTAAAATCTACAATCAAAACATAGGCGTAAAGGGGACAACACACGATAATTTGGCCGCAGCCAACAACGCATCGGTAAGACAAGAAACGACAAGTGTGCTCCGAAATACCATGAGTTATTCAGACGTCATGGATAAGGTACGTAAATGGTCTTGTAGGTATGACGGGGGCAAAGACCCCATAAGTTTTATTGAGAGAATTGAGGAACTCTCAGAGGCATATGAGCTGCCCAATAATATGCTACCACGAACCATGCCAGAGCTCTTGAAAGATAAAGCTCTGTGCTGGTTTAGAAACAACAATCGAGGCTGGTCAACATGGGAATCGTTCAAAACAGATTTCCTGAAATTCTTCCTGCCATCACGATATTTCGAAGAGTTGGAAGATAACATCCGGAAAAGAATTCAAGGTCCGCGAGAGAGGTTTAAAGACTACGTTTTGGTCATGCAGTCACTAATGCGTCATATAAACTACACGGAAGATCAGAAACTTCAGCGAATATACAGAAATTGTCACAGAGATTATTTATTATATATTAAGAGAACCGATTTTACAACGTTGGAAGACTTAGTGACCATGGCAGAGGATTTCGAAGGCATTCGTCCGGATTCTGAGCCGCAGCGAGCTTTCCAAACTCAACGACGTCAACCACTGGAGTCACACAGAATGATATCCACTGAAACCACAACAATTCATCGATCCGATCCACGAACAGCCTGTAGAAGATGTGGCGAAAATGGACATTTCCAGCGAGAATGCCGTAACTCTAGGAAAATTTTCTGTTGGGAATGCGGAAAACAAGGAGTTAAAACAATCGAGTGCTGTAAGAAAAAATCAGGGAAACGCGCAGGGTGTCCAGCAGAGACGAGGACTGGTGGACCCGTTGAACAGAAGCTTTCCTCGTACCCCACGAAGTGCTTGAACTACAATAAAGACAGAATTTTTGCCAAAGTCGCTTTAGGAAATGAACTTGTCACAGCGACCTTGGATACAGGTGCCTCCAGAAGCTTCATCAGCCAATTAGCCGCCGACATGATCGAAGGAAAGAAGGTGGAGGTAGATTGCAAGGCAAAAATGGCGGACGGCACAGTACACGTGGTAAAAGAAGCCATAGAAGTTACTATACGACTAGGAGCGGCAGTGTGTGAGCTGCAAATTTTAATTTCACCAGATGTCACTGACAGTATTATACTAGGCTTGGATTTCCTGATTAAGATTGGAACATCAATTAGCTGCGGAGGCGAGACCATCACATTGAGAGCACCAACAACTGAAAGTGCTGCATGTTCAACAATACGGACGCAAAATACAGAAACTGCGGTACAAGAACCATCAGGAAAACCCAAAAGAGAGAATACGAATTCATCGAGAACAGCCATGAAAGTTGGCCAAGAGCAAGATTCGACTCAGGAAAAGATCGAGAAATTCTTGGAAGCAGAGCTTAATAAATTTGAGACACTTACAGGACCGTCCAACATCACAGAACATGAAATCATCATGAAAGACGACAGACCGATAAAGCAAAGATATTACCCGAAAAACCCCGCGATGCAAGAGATAATAAACAAAGAAATAGATGAGCTGCTGGAAAAAGGCTGCATCGAGCCTTCACATAGTCCATATAGTGCGCCAATCGTTCTAGTTAGGAAAAAGAATGGTCAATGGCGACTATGCGTTGATTATCGGCAGTTGAACTCAAGGTCAATACCTGACGCTTATCCATTGCCTAGGATTCAACACATTTTGGATCGACTACGAGACGCGCAGTACATAAGCACCTTAGATTTGAGAAATGGCTATTGGCAAATTCCCGTAAGCGCAGACAGCAAGCAATACACAGCATTCACCGTACCAGGAAGAGGACTTTTTCAGTGGAAAGTCATGCCTTTTGGACTTCACTCTGCACCGGCAACATTCCAAAGGGCACTGGACCAAGTCATCGGACCAGATATGGAACCTCACGCATTTGCATATCTGGACGATATCATTGTAGTTGGAGCGACCCTAGAAAAACACATGGAAAACTTGCGAGAAGTATTTCGACGACTAAGAGATGCCAACCTGAAAATTAACAAAGAAAAGTGTGAATTCTTTAAGCAAGACTTGAAGTATCTCGGTCACGTCGTAAGCCACCAGGGCATTCACACCGATCCAGGTAAGGTTGCCGCCATCAAGGAACTGGCACCTCCTACAAATGTCAGAGGTATACGACGATTTCTCGGAACAGCATCGTGGTATCGACGATTCGTGCCAGATTTTGCTAAATTAGTAGTCCCACTTACCAGTCTATTGAGAAAAGATAAACGATGGCATTGGAACGAAGAACAACAACAAGCATTCGAGACATTGAAATTAAAACTAACTGAAGCACCAGTATTAACGTGTCCAGATTTCTCCAAACTTTTCACGCTCCAGACAGACGCAAGTAATCACGGGTTAGGAGCAGTTCTCACGCAGGAAACCGACGAAGGCGAGAAAGTTGTTGCATATGCGAGTCGACACCTTAACAAGGCAGAAATGAATTACTCAGCTACAGAGAAAGAATGTCTCGCAGTCGTATGGGGAATCGGGAAAATGCGGCCTTACTTAGAAGGCTATACATTCTGCGTCATAACGGATCACCTCGCACTCAAGTGGCTAAATTCACTGGAAAATCCATCTGGGCGGCTAGCGAGATGGGCGCTTGAGTTACAACAATATATGTTCGACGTAAAATATCGAAAAGGCAAATGGAACGTAGTCGCTGATACACTGTCCAGAGAACCCGTGGAAAAATTAAGTAATATCACAGTCGACGGAGGAAAATGCAACTGGACCGAAGCCAAGATCACCGAAATCAAGAAGAACCCAGTGAAATATGCTGATTATGTCATAGAGAATGGCCAATTGTATCGACATATTCCAGGGCAGTTGAACGACGAGGACTGTGCGGCATGGAAACTTTGCGTGCCCAAACACTTACGCGCTCGAGTACTTAAAGAGAATCACGATGACCCTAGTGCTGGACATCCAGGAATTAGAAAGACCATTACGAAGATAGCAAACAAATATTATTGGCCGGGAATGTTCAGAGACATAACAAAACATGTTCGCTGCTGTGAATCCTGCCAAAAATGTAAACCAGAGCAAAACAAAGCCGCAGGAAGAATGCTTACGCAATTACCAGATGAACCATGGTCCATCGTTTGCGCTGATTTCATTGGACCATTACCTCGAACAAAGCATGGCAATTCAGTGATATTAGTTTTCTTCGACAAATTCTCTAAGTGGACAGAAATCGTACCACTGAGACAAGCGACCGCCGACAATGTAAAGAAGGCATTCCGTGAAAGAATTTTAGCGAGATATGGAGTTCCAAAAGTCTTTGTCACAGATAATGGTCTTCAGTTCAAAAACAGACCACTTCAAAGATTTCTTCAAAGTATAGGAGTTCGACAACAGTTTACAGCACCTTATACCCCTCAGGAGAACCCAGCAGAAAGAGCAAACAGAAACGTAAAAAGAATACTAGCACAAATCATAGACAACAAGCAAACACAGTGGGACGAGTATATCCCGGAAATCTCTCTGGCGATAAACACCATGGCATCCGAGACGACAGGGTTTAGTCCAGCTTTTCTCACACAAGGTCGAGAACCACGTCTTCCTGGGTCACTCTTCGATGAAGTTACTATAGGAACCGGCTCAACGCCACAGAATCCTGAATACAAAGGCATCAGGGTACAAGAAATATTTAAAATCGTGAGAACAAACCTGGAAAGAGCTTCAATAGATCAGGCCAGGCACTACAATCTGCGACGGAGACAATGGAAACCAGAAGTGGGAGCCGCAGTATTAGTCAAAACCCATCATCTATCGAAAGCAGCAGACAAATTCAACGCCAAGCTAGCTCCAAAGTACGAAGGAGTATCACAATACAAAAAAAGTACAAAGAGTATCACAATAGTTCCGAAACATTGACCCAGACTGATTTTTCAAGACATCAATAATGGCAAACGAAAGTATATAATTTCTTGGAGGATTTGGACGGAGCCGCTGGTGACGGCGTTCCACCAGACATCGTCAGCGAAATCAATCAGCGTTATGTCCTAGTAACTGACCCAGGAAGGAAAAATAGACGTGTGCAATTCCAACGGGAAAATTACGCCGAACAAAATAACCCTGCTCACATCGGAAAGAAAGGGGGGAGTGTGAAGAAATATACCATTTCTTCACATTATTCATTTCCCCACTACATTTATATTTACTACATTTTAACACAAACAAGCATAGGACTGGAACTAATTCGACGCTTGCGTCACAAAGAGCAGATCATTGGAAATGTCCCGTAAAGTCAGGTGATAACTTTACAAAGAGAAAAGTAAGAGAGAACAAAAATGGTACAGTGGAGGCCAATAAAAAGGAACCCTGAACAAACAGAGAAACACAACAAACAACAAATAAATACCCAGATACACAATATAGTAAACAGAAACATACAAAGCGACAAATAAACATAAGTGAACACACACATAAACACAAAGGAGCAAAATATTACAATCACAGAAAATCACGAAACACAAATAAACACACACACAAAGAAACAACATTACAAACAAATCACATAGGAAAAATATCACAAAGGAATTTTACATAGGACGACCAATTTCTAAGTACATAAAATAAACATAAAGACCAATGGTCGAAAACTAAAGTCAATAACCTGAAATATATAAATATATTTTCAAGGTTAACATTTTTCTTGTCGTTCACACAAAAAAAAAACATGTAGCAACAATTATGGTGGGTGATCCGCTATAGGATACCGTTTCTGATAAACAACAATTCACATCAAAAAGTTGTTTTGATGTGACTATAAAATCGAGTGTGAAAGCTTACTCGATCTCTCTTTTGGATCTCACAGTTCAGACGGTAAGTCGCATCTCATGTATTATAAATTAATTTATACTTTGGTCGAGTGCTTTTAAGCGGACGCCAATAGTATAAAACTAAGCAGTAGTGGCTGAGTGCTTTTAAGCGGACGCAAATTAGTTATATTAACTCACAGTAGTAACTTAATAATTCCTTTGAGCTTGTAAATTAATTTATACTTTGGTCGAGTGCTTTTAAGCGGACGCCAATAGTATAAAACTAACCAGTAGTGGCTGAGTGCTTTTAAGCGGACGCCAATTAGTTATATTAACTCACAGTAGTAACCTAGTACTTCCTTTGATCTTGTAAATTAACTTATACTTTGGTCGAGTGCTTTTAAGCGGACGCCAATAGTATAAAACTAACCAGTAGTGGCTGAGTGCTTTTAAGCGGACGCCAATTAGTTATATTAACTCACAGTAGTAACTTAGTAATTCCTTTGATCCTGTAAATTAACTTATACTTTGGCCGAGTGCTTTTAAGCGGACGCCAATAGTATAAAACTAACCAGTAGTGGCTGAGTGCTTTTAAGCGGACGCCAATTAGTTATACTAACTCACAGTAGTAACCTAGTAATTCCTTTGATCTTGTAAATTGACTTATACT
>OZ016504.1:15688084-15737161 GCA_963966595.1 Physocephala rufipes
ATATATATATAATATATATATATATATATATATATATATATATATATATATATATATATATATATATATATATATATATATATATATATATATATATATATATATATATATATATATATATATATATATATATATATATATATATATATATATATATATATATATATATATATATATATATATATATATATATATAATATATATATATATATATATATATATATATATATATATATATATATATATATATATATATATATATATATATATATATATATATATATATATATATATATATATATATATATATATATATATATATATATATATATATATATATATATATATATATATATATATATATATATATATATATATATATATATATATATATATATATATATATATATATATATATATATATATATATATATATATATATATATATATATATATATATATATATATATATATATATATATATATATATATATATATATATATATATATATATATATATATATATATATATATATATATATATATATATATATATATATATATATATATATATATATATATATATATATATATATATATATATATATATATATATATATATATATATATATATATATATATATATATATATATATATATATATATATATATATATATATATATATATATATATATATATATATATATATATATATATTATATATATATATATATATATATATATATATATATATATATATATATATATATATATATATATATATATATATATATATATATATATATATATATATATATATATATATATATATATATATATATATATATATATATATATATATATATATATATATATATATATATATATATATATATATATATATATATATATATATATATATATATATATATATATATATATATATATATATATATATATATATATATATATATATATATATATATATATATATATATATATATATATATATATATATATATATATATATATATATATATATATATATATATATATATATATATATATATATATATATATATATATATATATATATATATATATATATATATATATATATATATATATATATATATATATATATATATATATATATATATATATATATATATATATATATATATATATATATATATATATATATATATATATATATATATATATATATATATATATATATATATATATATATATATATATATATATATATATATATATATATATATATATATATATATATATATATATATATATATATATATATATATATATATATATATATATATATATATATATATATATATATATATATATATATATATATATATATATTGGTGCTGTCTTCGTCGTGAGGAAAGTAGACAACTCGAATTGATTGCTGAGGATTTCGTCCCTAGCAGATTTGGATTTCATGAATTAATTTTACTTTTTTGCTTACTATTACCTATATGGTCGGATGGTTATGAATTATTGTATCGTGATTATGCATTGAATTTTGGGATGTTGTCTTTAACAAACTTATGTTTCAAGAATTCATTTTACTTTTGAAAGAATTCGTTATTATTTGGTTTTGTCGATTCCTGTATTTATTTATTTTTTTCTCTCCATATTTCCTATTTTTATGGATGCTAATAAACCCTGCTAATTGGTATTTTATTTGCATTATAGATTGCGGATGTGGTAGACAAGTGATATTTTATTGTAGTTTCATATAATTTCCTTGCTCGAAAAATTTATTGCTGATTTTATTGGTGAGATGAGAGATATTCACGTCGTTTCATATCCCTCGCCATGTAGTAATCTTTATCACCTGGATTATTTGAACTCTGTAGAGCGTTACAACTGTTGGGAGCTTTATGTAAGGTGTGTTCTCTAACATTCATGGTAGGATGTCTAGTGATTTTTTTCTTACTTGTTGGATCGATGTCAGAGGGTTCCTGTAGGTGGGGTGCTATCGGATGTGTCAAATTTCTTGTGAGGTTCCACAGGGATCTATCTTGGGCTCCATTTTTTTACCCTATATATTAATGATGTGCCTAGCGTTGTTTCTCACTCATTGATCCATATTTTTTTTGTGGACGATGTTCAACTGCTGTTTTCATGTAATACTAGTGATGCTAACCATGGGGCATCATGGGGCAACGGATGAGGTTGATGCTGTCACAAGGTGGGAACCACTGAATATCAACAAAGCTCAAGCCATTACATTCAAAGCATTACTATCGAGGTCTTTGGGCCAGAATCTACAGCTAATCCGGCTGGTGGTTTCTTTTGTAAGTCGTGCCAAAAGTTAAGGTGTGGTGCTAAGTGAAGGTCTATCTTGGGACTGACACGTCGCGCTGGTGTGTGGCAAAATTTTTCTCTCTGAGATTTTATTGTATTAGGAATTTCTTTTCCCGTGAGACCAGGTTAAAATTGGTAAAGACACTTATTCTACCCTATGTTTTGTATTGCTGTGAGGTGTTTAGTGGATGCAGTACAGCTTACATGAACAAGCTAAATTGCTGTCTTCGTGCAGTGATTAGATTTATTTATTCTCTTAAGTGGAGTGGTCGCGTTTTGCACTTGGTACATAATGTAATTAGGTTAGGTCTAAATACGTTTTATAATTACAGGGTGTTCTATTGCTATACAAAGTGATCAGATTCCGTGAACCAATGCACTTATATAATAAGTTGGTGTTTAGTCAATCGGAACGTATCCATAAATTAATTTTCCCTCGTTTCAATACGAGTTATAGAACGGTCATTTATTGTAAGGGGGATAAGGCTATGGAATAGGCTCCCGTTTAGTATAAATGATTGCTTGAGATATTCTAGATTTAAGGCAGAGGTCTTTAACTTCTTGGTTGGTAACGCTTAGTGCTGCGTGCTCGCTGGCTGCCCTCAAAATAAAAAAATCAATGCTCTTGGTGGATGTATATTGTGAAACATGTGGCGATATGGTGAATGACATGGGCTGTGTGTTTATATGAGGTGATTGTCTTCTCTCAATCTCATATGAAACAATATCTTGTTTTATTGTACTTTTTAAGTTTTTTCTTTTCCTTTCGGTTTGTTTCCAGTCGCATTCTGTGGCTGGTGGTTATTTTACTTCATGGCTTTTCTGCTTTTCTTATGAGCTATGTGCAATTAGTGTAAAGTTTACTGACCTTTTTTGTACAACTTAAAATTTTCTAAATAAAGGAATTTTAACATGCTACTACTTTTTCACCCTTAAGTTCTTTTTTCCCTAAATAAAATATGTGATTACTGCATGCAGTTATACTTAAAATAAAAAGCTAGATTATTTCAGCTCTCATACCAAATTTATTTCATGCAGGTCGGTGATTTATTTATGGAGAAAAACAAGTTTCAAATTTACAACGAACTACTTTTTCAATTAGTTGTTTGTACACTTTATCAAGGACTCGTGGTGCTGTCCTTGATAAAGTTTGATATATAATGTTAAGGTAAGTTCGCACATGATTACGTATCGCGATTCGCACAATTATAATAAAATATTTAAAGTTAGCCACAACAATAAGGGGCATAATGGTCATAGCGTTAACTAAATTATCATAGTTTATAAGAGCCATTGTTGTATACTTTACAAAATCGTACCATTACAAGAATGCATATTAACAAAATTCAAAAAGAGTAATTCATACTTACTATAGTCATTTCTCTTCGTAAATAAACCACCGATTTGCATGATAGAAACGTGTGAAATAGGTGTGTGAAATTTGTGTGAATGCTTAAATAATCTAGTTTTTTTAAGTATAAATGTATACACTAATTACACATTTCATTTAGAAAAAAAAATTTAAGGTGGAAAAAAGTAGTAAGATGAAAAAATTTCGTTTATTTCAAAAACTATTGACATTTCGATAAAATGCTTTTTTATATAAATTATTAATATTTATACGAGCTTTCTAATGGCACTAACTGTACTTGGATATTTGTTGCAGTTTAGGACACCCCAAGAAATACTTTACAAACTTCAAAGTACATCAGCCCCTCCCACAACGAACAGCCGTAATTCCTTATATGTTTCTAGGGTCAGGTAGAGAGCGCAAAAAATGCCGAGCTAGTATGATCATGTAAATATGTTCCAAACGTTGAAACCGCAGATCAGCTCCTTGCAAATGTTATTCAGAATTTTCCGCATTTTTATAACAAAGGTGTTACATGTAATGTATAATTTATTACACCTTTCTGTATACTTAGGTGATACCGGCCACATAAATACTTTTTGTCCGTATAAATTTGAAAATTATATAACAGAATTGAGGAAAATTTTACAATTTCAAAATTAATTAATGGTTTGATTATGCTGCTTTGAGCCACATAAGACCTGTCAAAAACCTATCTTTACACGGGGTTTGTGTGTTTGTTTCTACTCAACACGACAATTAACACGAACTTTAGGCGCCTATCGAAATGCTTTCCATATTTTCACAAGCGGCGTCAATTGACAGTTCAATCATGCTGCCACATCTCATTTCTTCAAATTCTGATGTAGCCATATCTTTAAAAACATGTTCTTTGCCTTAATAAACGTTCGAGATTATTCGTAATTGAGTTACAGTATGTAACTCAATTAGACAAAATATTTTGCACACAATTTTTAGAAAACAATAGAAAAATTTGTTATTTGCTAATATGATATTAAATGGAATAGTGATGACGATTTCTTCTATAGTCGAAAATTGCACAAAAATTATTGTTTAGTCAAGAGTTTTCTAATACACTTATTTTTGTAACCACAAATTAATACAGACACAAGGCAAAGTAAAGTAAAAGAAGTATGTCGAATCAATAATCCACATAAAATGTCGCATATAGTGGTATGCCAAAAAAGTTCCAAATATTTTATATATGAAACGGGGACAATATTGGAAATTTATTAGATCTATTCAAAATTAAATACGTCCAATTTATATGGAAGAAGTCAACATGTTATACAATAGGATGGAAATATTGTTTTTATTTTATGGTTATACAATAGGATGGAAGAAGTCAACATGTTATACATAACAGTATAGTATAATTTTTCCTATAAGCTTAGTACTTTAATATGAAATTTTATGGAATTTTAATATAGAATATGTAATACAAAACGAAGGCAAGAGACCTTTCGCTCGGGGCACTTTGTCTAAGGAAGCTGACGAAAGTTTTGCATACTACAACAATTTGGAGCGTTTCATCAAAGCCAGTATCGCTGATTTCCAAATCGTTTCTTTTTGTGAAGTATGGCCCTTTGTGTTTAACGTTTTTAGAGTAACGAATTGACTATTAAATACTTGAAAAATATAATACAATACTTTTATAGTTTACAAGAATAATCAATTATGGCAACGGGGAAATAAAGTGCGTAATATAAGTAAATTTGTACAAATACTGTACCAATATACCTAAAACAATTTCATTATATCCAAACATAAATGTCTGTTTCGTGCTAGTGGTAACGCTCGCAAAATTGATAAACAAACACGAAACAGTTCAGATATCTCATTTCCTTTTCTACAAATTTCTTCTAATTAGCGAAGTTCGTGCAGAGGCAGCATCATCAGACTAAAAGACAAAAATTTATTGATAATTAAAAAGAAAAGTGTGTTCAAAGGAAATAGAATAAAATAAGATATTTTAGAATTCAATTGCTCTTTCTAAGTGCTGCAGTCAGAAAATTGCTGTTGTAGCTACTTAGACGTATAAATGTCTCAAAAATATTAGAATTTTTTTCTGCCACTAATTGGCATAAAAATCAGAGAACCGATAAACCTCTTTAACTTCAAAAGGATTTGGAATTTGACTTTTTGACGATTTGATGAAGAAATACATTTTTTTTAATTATTCGAATTCTTCACACCAATCCAGTAGGGATTTTTCAAATATAAATATAATGTAAATATATTCTAAGAAAAATTGCTGATTTGTAAATTTTCTAGAAAAACTGGATGATGGGGAAAGCAATTCAAAAAATTGCGAATTTAGAAAATAACGAAATAAATCAATTAATTAACTGTAACTTTCTTATAGTATTCTTATTTACTTTACCGCTGAAATGTTACACTTTACAGCTAGTTCACAGCAGAGAATTTAGTGTCGTTGAACCAAGCTAGTGGAAGAAATAAATTAGAACTTGAGTTGTTATTCCTAATCAATAGCTAGGAGCAATTACAACTGGAAGGAAGATTGAAAATGTCGGAACACATGAGCTGCGTAGGTACTTGCATAACTTCTACGCAAGCGGAATTTGCACGAAAATAAAATTAGGAATTACTGTTAATACCAGTCTTGCTTTAAAATAAAAATGCGCATTATTGAGACTTGATTTTTTCGAAATGAGAAATTTTCTGACATTAAAACCATAGGGAATTTGAAAGCATAAATAAGCAATATTGATGTATCTTTTTGAAGAATAACCAATCATCACGCATTCTTTAACTTTTCTCTATAGCTTGTGGTTATAGCGTTTGGTTTGTTTCTAAACCAAAATTCAGTTGGCATCACGTTTTCCTAAACTGCTCTTATAAGACTAAGGTTTATCAAATAAACACCAGCAAGTGCAGATTCACTCCACATATTCTGTGGTACATTTAATTGGGTAAGTACTATACGAATTTTTTCAACTAGAGTTCTGTTGGACCTTTCCGTATTCCGTATATATTGCGTTCTGTTGAGCTGAATATTCTACTGTTTTAAATTGAATTCCTTTTTGTTTGTAGTAGTTTAATTGTTCATTAAAGCAATGAACAATTGGTCACATCTTAAGACTGATATTCTCGCGTTGAATTTAGCTGTCACTTGCGTCTTTTTCTTTAAACTTCGAATACTTCGTTTTCTTTTAATAGGAAAAATTATTGATAAATATTTGTATTCGGCTATGAATGAAGCAAAGTACCTATATTTCCATTATAGGTTTGAGGTGTTATCGGCCCACATACGTCACTATGAATTCGCTGTAGTGGACGATTACTTCGTTCTCGAATAGTATTGAAAGGGTCACGACATTTTGTCGTTTACACAAATTTCAGAAAATTGGACTGGATTTATCTAACCAATTCCAAGTACAATTTTTTTTGAACTATTGCTTCAAGATTATTTTCACAAGCCATAGACCGTTTCGTCATTTTGGCATGAATTTACATTAATCATATTCGTCGCAAACTTAGTTCATATGTTTCTCTATAATTTTGATGTAGCAACTTAGCTTTTATTATTCATTATTATTGCGATGTCTCCTTTAAAAATAACCTATAGACCATCATCAGTATGTCGGTGAACAGAAATCAAGTGACATAACATAATAGATAAACAGATCTCGGAGATCTGGAACATAAACAACGTTCTTCCGCTTTACAAAGGTGGTACTGTTAGTGAAAGTATATATTTCCCCGATCTCTTCTGATTTGAAGGCGTCTCCACTATTAGCTATATTCATTATAATTGGATTTTTTAGAGTACACATTTTTGTGAAGTAATCCTTTTGGTTCACAAGATGACCACTATAACCCTAATCCAATTTAACTACATCTCCAAGCATTGACCCTTCATATCTTTATTTACCATAAAACATATGACATCTCATTATCGTCTCTGTTGTTCATTAAGTTTATACCTTTCCTTACATCGGTCAAGTAATTATTTGTAGGATATGTTTTCTTAACTAGAGCTCTACAATTTGCTTTTAAATGACCACGCTCCCCAAGGTCACTGCACTTTCCGTTAATAATCAAGCGTCTTCAGTATGTTCGAAGAGAGAAAAGTTCATTCGAAATAATCAATGCATAAACACTTTTGTAATAATTACTTTTCCTACAATGTATATGTGTTATTACGCTTTGCATAACGCCCTTGTTTTATTAAAATGACTACGACGGCTTCAGTCGCCATTTGCCTACATATCGCCAAAGATGAGACCATTGTAGTTGTCATTTATGGAAACGTATTCAATAACCACAATTGCATAAGAGCTGGTTAGTTCTAATAATTTACCTGTTGCTTCGTTGTTTGAATTGCCTTTTGTTGTTGTTGCGTACTCCTTACAATTTATGGAACCCATATCTGTATTTATATAGATACCTTCAAAGAGCACGGGATGATAACTTCGGAAACGATAATGTTGAAATGCTCTAAAACTTAAATTCTATATTTAAACTACTAAACAGCCAATGTTAATTTCCAAAATTACTTGGTATGAAAAGTTATCTGCTATATTGCGTCACACCGATTACATATCGAGAATAACAGACGTCGACTCACCCCACTTATGAGCGAGTTTGGTAATCTTGAGAAAATAGAACTAAATACATTCGATGTAATACACTTACGGATGCGCATGTGGAATTAAAATGAGTAAAGGCCAACTTATATACCCGTTTGGTTGGTTAGTATCAGAGATAGTGTTGGGCAGAGATAATCTCTGGTGTTATCTCTGGTGTTGGGAACTATCGAACACAAACTATCGAGCAGAGACAACGAGATAAGAAACTCTTTTCCCGAAAAAAATGTGTCAAAAAAACGACAAAATTTTACACGACCGAAACTCACGTACAGGGGTTATGCATATGTTGCGTAATTCACCAAATTAAATGTCACGTATAACATTTCATGATAATATGTAAACAACAGTTCGCTTCGACGGCTTGATTTGAAAGCACGTTTTGTGCTCTATAGTGAAAATAATAAGAAAAAGAGTCACGAACAAGAATTTAAATTCAATAAGTTCTATAGATAAAGTTTAAGTAAAAGAAAATATTAATACGTAGAACATAACACGGGCTTCAGCCAGAATTCGGATGGGCTGGCCAACACCACGTGTCTTATTTTCATGTCACCACAAATCCCAAAAACATCCCAAAATAGAATAAAGAGCTAATGAATATTTTGGAATCCCGTAGGAAGGAACAGCAAGAAAGAGTTGCGGACGATGTTGACATTACTCCGGATGAACTCAATATTGCCATGAATAATGACAGTAACTCGTCCTTCGGTGATGGCAAACAGCAAAATCAAATACTATGCGCGGATATTTTTGAGACCGAAAATGTAGAAATCGAGCCGTTGCGAACGTTGTTTAGGAAACCTAGGAAGAAAACGCGTAAAGAATCAGCTCATGCTAAAATATTGAACAAAAAGTGGGTTTAGTAAAAAGCACCGGAAGTAAATAGCTGCAAAAAGAAATCCACGAAAACAGCAGAGAAACGTTTTTGGGAGCGCTGGAAGGCAAAAAATTAATTTGCAATCAAGATACTACAAAGCAGCCCAGACAGAATAGAAATTATCAAATGAAAGACTCGCCACTTAATTCGAAAAGGAAATTAAAAAAGGCGCGCCTAACAAATTATTCAATTCACAAGAACTCAGTCATGGAAGTAAAATCAGGCTCCATACTTTTTAAAATTTACGGTAATTCTATTAAATATTTCATTTTTCGTCGTTTCGAATCGATTAGTATATTCAATTCTTTCAGAATTTTCAGATTTTCATTGATTTTAATGAGTAAACTTTCGAAACTTGCGAATGAGCTAAACTTTCCTCTAGTTCTAACCAATTCAGAACGCTAAACAATTTATAGTAACTCACCAAGCATTATAATAATGTCACCTCCCAAACCGGAAACAGTGTTCATAGAAGAAAGTTATCAAGATAGCACCTGCATAGAATCAATGCCTCTCCTGCATGAAGTCCTCAGGAATGGCAATGAAACTTTAAATAATTTAAAACGTATAGAAAGCGCGAAGTAATCCAAAAAGTAAAAACAATATAATGGTCGGAGTCTAATTAATTTTGTATATTTTCCTTTCTAGAAAAGAAGGAGCAAAGAAGTGAAGAGAAAACAGACGCAAAAAAGACTACGGAGGAAACAGTATCAAAAATGGAAGTAGCCGAAAGGAATTTATTTGATGAGAGCAGCAGTAGTGAAACGGATTTCTTATAGTAAACAAATGAAAACATATAATTTCCATCAGAGGACTGTGTGCACTTCCACGCCACCCAAGAGGTATGCACATTGGCGCGTTACCGGTTTTTTTTTTGGATGTCCGGTTCCCCAGTAGGCCTATAACACCCATATACAAATATGCAATGCACACTTATTTTATTAGATATACATAACAAATTGTTAGGAAATTAAAATTGTACAATGATATGTAAAGCATTTCACAAACGTTAATATATATGAAATTTAAAATGATTGTTACGATGTTACATTTTATGAATGTTAATGGATGTTGGTGATAATTTATGATATAATGTTGCATAGTTAGTAGTTAAATAAATTTAGTTAAGCACAGTTAAATTTAGTTAAGCACAGTTAAAGAGTTAAAACGAAGCAAATATAAAAAGTGCATTCACAAATAATCCTATTACCTATACCTATTTGTACCCAGCATGCAGTGTATAACTCTGATTTAGAAATTTTTTAGAACAGTTTGATACTGATTTTTATTAATTGCTCTTTTATTTTATTGAGCTATAACTTCTAAACAAATACAGATCACAAATATTTTTGCTCTCATTTGGATTAGAATGTTGGTTACTCAAATTAAAAATTTCCATATCAGAGCTATACATTATTACATAAATCTAACATTGTAGGTTTTCCAATTGGAACAACTGGAGATTCCAATTGGAAAACACTTGCGGCCGCTGGACCAACATCTTACCGTGATCCATCGGTGGCAGCGTCCGGAAACCTGAAGAAGTGACCACCGCCTGCACATCCAACTTTACTGCATACTCGCACACTTGGCATTTTTTAGCAAAATTAGAAATCCTTGGAATGTATAAATTTTTTTTTATTTTGAAATTTAAAAATCGTGGTGAAAAAAATATATAGCGAAAAAAGCCCAGCGCTGCAAATTTAAATAAAAAAAGAAACTACAAAAATACGAAACCAATGAAACGCATTGAAGCGTGTACATAAATTATGCGAGTATGTTTTACGTAACAATCTCAATAATTCAACACGTATGTAAACGTTTCAACTGAAGACTATCAAAATTCCGTATATATATTATTGAATTCTTTGATATTACAAACAAATGTGACCCACATAATCTTGTTCAATACCAAAAATAATGAAATTTTCTAAATTGAAAAGTAGTTTCAAGCTCATTTAGCAAGCTATAATGGTTTAATATAGTGGTTTAATGATTCTGTATTTAATAATTAACGATAAAATTTAGTTTATACCAAATTACAAAATGCAGGCAACACTGTTTTCATACGAATGCTAAAAAATTTACTTAAAACACTACGAGCCGCATAAGCAGGTAACACTAAAATGGTCAAATCTAGCTGTGAGGTCAAAAAATAATCAAGGAATGCCAACGCCAGTATTTATATGCATTTTCTTTTTTAAGATTTTCTCATAAGGATGAATTCATCACAATTATGTTGAAAAACTAAGATGTGTGCTAGTAAACTGAAATAAATCATTTCGTATATATTTTCAATATGAATACTGAATATATTGAATTGAACTAAACTATTCAGGATAGAAAAATAAACTGTTAAATTATTTATATTAATTCAAAATGATGATAGAATATATAAAATAATTACATTAATTCACATTATTATTAATAATACATTATTAAATAAATTCTTTTAAATATTTGTTTAATTAATTTTACCATCACTTTTATTGTAAAATTGACATGAATGCTTATTAAATGCTAGTTAAAACGTTATACCACATTTAATTTCGTTTATATTCTCGTAAAATATTAACAATATTTTAATTTAAGGTGAAGATTATTAAAACACATATACGGTAATTTAATTGCTTCGGAGAGTGATTAGTAAACATGAAAATCAAAACAAACCCTTCACTTGGATTTAGGGTAATGTTAATAAAGCAACATACAGAATTTGTTTAAGTAAATTGTTTTAAATATTTGTTTAATTTATTTTACCCTCCTTGGAATTATTTGCCCCATTAAATAAGTCACTCCATTTTTGCGAATCACTAAATTATTGCACGAAATTTCATTTCATTTATTTCCTCATGCTTACAAAAGCGCAATGTTTTTGCCGATAAATTATTAGATATATTATTGTCATCAAACAAAGTATGAACACAATGCATGTACACAGCTTAAAGCATAAAAGTGTACATGAAATAGAATTTAATTTTATAGATAAATATCTAAGTTGGAATATCTAAACAAATGTGGTGGGAATTTTAGACCGAAATGTCATTGGAGTCTGAAACTCAAATATTGTTTGGGTCCGTAACATGCAATTCCGCGAATTGTTTGGGTCTGTAACAACGATTTCCTGGAATTCCTTTGTTTGTTTGGGGCTGAAAGTCACTAAAACTACCTGAAATCAGAGTTGTAGTTAGAGAAGTTTCCTATCTCGTTATCTCTGTTTGATATTCTCTTAAGTAGAGTCAACTGACAGTTCAATCTTGCTGCCACATCGCGTCTCTTCAAAATCCGATGGTGCAATGTAGCCATATCTTTAAGGAATTGTTTTTTAGCATAATAAACGTTCAAGGGATTGGTCGTAATTCAGACTTTTACCATGAAACTCAATCTGACACCAATTTGAACATTTTTGAAAACATTTTGCATAAAATTTATAGTAAACAATAGAAATTTTTGTTATTTGCTAAAATGAATGAGGAAAAACTCATAAATCTAGTCCAGGTGAATCTGGTTCTATACAAAAAAAAAAAACGCTCCAGCGTCTGTTTCTCCTCCTTCGCAACCACTGGGCACACTTGTATAAATTCCAGAACAATGCTCTGATTCTATACTTGGACAGTATTGTTTAGTCAATAATTTTTTATTTCAATAGTTAGTATTTTAATTAGTGTTAGGAACTATCAAATAAAAACCATCGAGTTATTCGATAGTTGTTAATTATTCATTCATTCGATAGATTTTGGTAATCCAAACATCATTCAACGAGGTGACTAAAGTTTTGCATACTACAACAAATTTGGAGCTTTTCGTCAGAGCTAGCGTCGCTGTTTCTCCAATCGTTACTTTTTGCGTAAAAAGGCCCTTAATGTGTAATGTTTTTAAAGCAACGAATTGACCATTAAATACTTGGAGAATGTAATACAATACTTTTATTGGTTTTATATTTTATTGGAAAATGTAAAATAATGCTTTTATTGGTATAAAAACAAGTATGGTAACGAGGAAATAAAGTGCGTTATATGAGTAAATGTGTACCAATATTGCATCAATATACCCAAAATAATTTCATAATATCCAAACATAAGTATTTGATTCATGGTAGTGGCAACGCTCGAAAAATTGATAAACAAACAAGAAATAGTGTTCGGTTATCTCATTTCCCCTTTTTTACAAATTTCTCCTTCTCAGCCAAGTTCGTGCAAAGGCAGCGTAATCAGATCATTATGGTCTGATTTAGAGTTGGGCAAAATAGTTCCGGAGAGGGAACGAACATGGAACGATTCCTTTACTCTTCGGAACTAGTTCCGGAAACATGTCCGGAACTGTTTATTTGACATTTGTTCCGGACATGTCTGGAACTGTTTCATTGACATTTCTTTCATGAACATGGAACTATTTAATTTAGTATAGCCTCCGGAACTTTTTATTTGGCATATGTTTCGGATATGTCAGGAACTATTTATGAAGTTGTTTATTTCGAACATACTACTGTTCCGATTTTCTCGAAATTTTTGTTCCAAATTTGTAGAAGTAAGGTACAAATTTATCTTCTGCTTTATTTTTTTAAATAATTTATATCATGGAAAAGAAAAAAAATCTGAAATCATAAACTTTTCAAAGCGCTTCAATACAAGTATTAATTTGCAAATATTATTATGCACAGCATAATTTATTGTTATTAATATATTAGAGGAAAATTTTATTAATTACAAAAAGAAAAACAAAATCACAAATTAACTTAAATTAAAGTATTCAATTAAATTAAATCACAAATTAACTTCTATTCCAATTTTTCTTAAAAATAACATGAAAATTAATACATTTACATAATAATTATGAAATATTACTATTAATAAAAATAATTTGAGACACTTTTTTTGATGATAAGCGAGACCGGTTCTCTGTTTGTATCAGCCCAGCCTTCGAAAATATTCTCTCGCATGGAACCGAGGTCGCAACAAGATATAAGCGCTTCAGCATATGGGCGTGAAGAATGGGGTAAACATTCTTTCTCGCACTCCACCAGGAGAGAGGATCGTCCAATCTGCTGATTATTGGCTCGGCTATATTCTTATCCATTTCTACTATGGCAGCTGCAACCTGGTTAGTCGGAACCAAATTTGCGATTTCGCGATCAAAATCGCTCCAAATTGTTTGCGTCATATCATTCACGCGCGAGGTTACATCATTTTCCCTAACATCGGGAATAGTTTCTAATTGGACTCGTGCTAGTTTTGTTTTTAATGCCTCAAAGGACGCTTTAAAATTCCGTTGGTCACGAAAACCCCTATTTTTGAATCGGGGATCCAGTATTGTAGATTCAGCGTACAGAGAGTTTTTCTCCACATTATGGAAACGTTTTTGAAGCTGCTCCTGGATCACATTCAAACATTTTTTAACGTTCTGAGAGCATCCACTGATGTCTGCGGTTGCTAAGTGCTGACCTATACTTTTCTGCAATAGCTGGCAAGAAACTATTACTTTGGAGAGGCTGACATTCTTTTCGGCCGAAATTTCCAAAGTAACTTCATAAAAAATTTTTAATATAGGAATTAGGTCTTCCACCTCTTTCCATTCTTCATTAGTAAGGGACAAGTAATTTCTGATTATTGCGATTGTTGCAATTACCGACTCCTTTATTTTTAAGATTCGTTCAAGCATTATAAATGTTGAGTTCCAGCGTGTGGCGACATCTTGTTTCAGTTTCAAAATACTAATACCCATTTGTCTCTGCATTTCATGAAGTCTATAAAGCCCTTGGGTACTTTTTTTAAAATATTCGACGATAGATTTGACTTTTAAAATGACATTTGAAACCTGTTGCAATGCAGTTTGTACTACAAGATTTAGCAAATGAGCAAAGCATCCAATTGAGCGCCAACCACCCATCTATACTGCAAGTAATATGTTAGCAGCGTTATCGCTAACAATCGCTCCAATTCTATCGTTAATACCCCACATTAAAAATTCTGCTTTCATAAGCTCACACAAATTTTGGCTAGTATGGCGTTCATTATACTCAATGCAAAAAAGCTAATTAGAACACAATTTGAAATTTTGGTCATCGATAAAATGAGCAGTGATAGCGATAAAGGATTCGTTGTTTCTGGATGTCCAAGCATCTGTAGTAATGCATATTGCTGCAGCTTTTGATATTTTTATCGTCACTTCATTCTCCAACTTTAGGTATAATTGTGGAATGAGTGATTCGGAAAGTGTTTTTCTACTAGGCAAATCATATGATGGGCACAACATTGCAACGAATTTTTTAAATTCAATATTTTCCACCAATCGTAGAGGGTGGTACTCCTTAGCTATCATCGCTGCTAATTGTTCATCAATTTTTGATCTTTTCCTACCAGTTACTGGCCTTATACTTTCCGTATATGCCAATATTTTTGTTTGTGTACTTCCGCGAGAATTTGTTGCCTCAGTTTGAGTTGGGCCAACCGCGTCATTTGATGAACCCATCGGAAGGATTAATCGTTCCGATGGCTTCGCAATTATTGTAGGATGCTTTCTGTATAGGTGCCTGCTTAGGTTTCCTAAAGTACCGGCAGAAAAAGAAATGTATTCAGAGCAATATTTGCATTTTGCTCTGCGATTTTCCGCCTCATCGAAATGCTCCCACAGCACACTGGTTTTACTACGCATCGCCATTAACCTTGGATGATACCTTCATTATATTATTGCCTTTAGTATATTATTATATTATCGTGTGTAAGAGACGACAAAAAATTACCTTAAATATCAACTTGTAGCTGCGTATATAAAAAAATATTTGTATTTTATTTTATATCGTTTTTATGTTTTTAGTTATTACTATGTTTTTAATAATATTTTTTATATTATAGTTTATATATATATATATATATATATATATATATATATATATATATATATATATATATATATATATATATATATATATATATATATATATATATATATATATATATATATATATATATATATATATATATATATATATATATATATATATATATATATATATATATATATATATATATATATATATATATATATATATATATATATATATATATATATATATATATATATATATATATATATATATATATATATATATATATATATATATATATATATATATATATATATATATATATATATATATATATATATATATATATATATATATATATATATATATATATATATATATATATATATATATATATATATATATATATATATATATATATATATATATATATATATATATATATATATATATATATATATATATATATATATATATATATATATATATATATATATATATATATATATATATATATATATATATATATATATATATATATATATATATATATATATATATATATATATATATATATATATATATATATATATATATATATATATATATATATATATATATATATATATATATATATATATATATATATATATATATATATATATATATATATATATATATATATATATATATATATATATATATATATATATATATATATATATATATATATATATATATATATATATATATATATATATATATATATATATATATATATATATATATATATATATATATATATATATATATATATATATATATATATATATATATATATATATATATATATATATATATATATATATATATATATATATATATATATATATATTTATATAGTTTATATTTTTTGTATATTTTTATGTCTATATATTTCACTTTCACTTCAACACTTCGAAACCAATTAAACGGTTAAAGGGAATCACAAAAATCACTCAAATTCCCCGTATTAGAATATAGTAAATTCAAATATTCGCCACATACGCGATTTATGAAAACCTAACGTACTCCAAATATTACATTCAGTACTTGATTAGTATTGAATTTATTTAGAAAATTTATAAAAATATCTTCGGTTTCTTAAACAAACCGTAATCCAAACTCCATTTTTGCAATAAATTAAAACGATTAAAAATTTAAATAATTAGTTATTATTAACAAAAAATTTAAATAATCATTATATTATAAATATTATAAATAAATTAATTAATGATATTATAAATACTATTCTCTAATAACATTAATAATAATAATTTAACTACTATTTATAGTAAATTCTTTTTTATTTATAGTTATATACTTTTATTAACAATTTCTTTTCATAAATAATAAAAATAATTAATTATGTTTTAAATTATAAAAAGATATATACAAATAGTTCCGCATGCATGTTTACTTTTCTTGATCTATTTCGTTTCGTCGAACGATTTGACCCCGGGAACTGTTTAATTTCAATATTCTGTTGCTACACGTGCATTATTTCTCTATTTTTGGTAATCATAACATTTGCTTTATATAAGCGAGACGCCCTCAATTGCATAAAAGCCATCAAAAATTTCAGCAATGTAATTACAAAAGCTTTGTTGATTTTTAAAAGATTTCAACTCTAAAATTGAAACTATTTGTCTCTCTCCTTTTTAATTAAAATCAATGGGCGAGATAAAGAGTGCGACGGCTAAACACAGCTTTTACAGTTCAACTGTAGCAATTTATATTCGGATATGGAGAGGTCGGAACTACTCGGACATGTTTAGCCGGAACTATTACAAACATCTCCGGGGTCGGAGGCATATCCAGGAACTATACATGTCCGGAACTACACAACTCTAGTCTGATTATGCTTCCTTTATGCCGCACTCACACAGGGGACATTTGTCTCGGGACACTTCAAATTTGTGGTTGCTTCACCAGCAAAACGAAGAAATGAACTGTGGACTATGAATGTATGAATTTGTCCCTTGTGCGACACTTGTGTCCCATGATATTTACTGGGGACACCAAACAACGGGTTGTCGTATCGATAAAACAGAATATTATGACTGTAACCAGACATGCATTTGTATTGTATTTACAAAAGAGCATTATGAATTTGCGGATGGTTTGTTCTATCGAGGTTTTTGCTAGGACTACAAAACGTAAATTATATTATTTTCTTTGTAGTTTTTTGACAAAATCTTATTTTATATATTAGAACCATGCATTCACTTATATTGTTTCACAAATGTCTATGGCTTGTGCATTAGAATTTTATGTTTACAAATATTTGCACTTTGAGTGCACATTTTTTGGAAAGAAATCCAACAGTCCATCAAATTCTAAGCCAACCCTAACATTAAACAATATAAAAATAAAAATTAAAAATTAGCCAATTAAAACTAGCAAAAGCACTAATAAATTAAAATAATAACAAAAATTTAAAAACCACTACGAATGTTGTCGATGACTTGGTTTGGTATTCCAAGCTTTAGTAGGATTCTCCGGTGACCAAATATCGCAAAGTTACGGCCAGCTGCTCATCCGGTGGCACATCTTTTCGCATATGTGTTTCAGCCTTCTGCAAATCGACTTGGATAGAATTTAGCAATTCAGTGAACTTCTCTGACATTCGCAAATAATTCCGGTGCGAATATTTATTGCACACTTGGACGCTATTTGTCAGAACTTCGAAGGCTCCATTTGAGTTTTTTCTTTTCGCACAGTTTTGATCCATGAGCTTCTACGACGAGCTCTACTAACCTCCTCCAATTGTTCCACACTATTTAAAATTGATTATATTATGTTTGCATCTTCATACCGAAAAGAGAATAAAGCATCCACAAAATCGATCGCCATAAAAATTAACGCAATTTTAATTTGTTCAAGATTTTCCATTGTCAACTTAGCGCGCACCACAAAATGAAATGAAATCAAATAATTTTCGAAAGTAGTCAAAAAAAACAAGTTTTATTAAAAAAATCATGCATGGTGATACAACCTACATTCCAATTTGTCCCCTGCGTGAGTGGTATCGGGGACAAATAAATGAATAGTTCCATGTCTCGAGGCAAATGTCCCCTGTGTGAGTGCGGCATTACACGAACTTGGCTGAGCAGGAGAAATTTATAAAAAAGGAGGAAATGAGATAACCGAACACTATTTCGTGTTTGTTCATCAATTTTGCGAGCGTTGCCACTAGCATTAATGAGACATTTATGTTTGGATATTATAAATTATTTTGGGTATATTGGTGCAATATTGGTACGCATTTACTTATTTAGCCACTTTATTTACCCGTTACCATACTAGTTTTTACAAACAATAAAAGTATTATTTTATATTTCCCAATAAATTATAAAACCAATAAAAGTATTGTATTATATTCTCCAAGTATTTAATAGTCAATTCGTTGTTTTAAAAACATTACACTTTAAGGGCCTTATTACACAAAAAGTAACGGTTGGGGAAACAGCGACGCTGGCTTTGAAGAAAAGCTCCAAATTGTTTTAGTACGTAAAGCTTTCTTCAGCTTCAGGTCAGTATTGAGGCTCTAAATTTATGCTGGTACTATATAATATGTAGACTTCTGTCCTTCTATCCATAAATTGAACATATTTTGTTAATAGACCTAATAATTTGATCCCGTTTCATAAATTAAACATATTTGGAAATTTTCTGACAGGCCACAAGTTGTGAATATGGGATATTTTATGTTGATTATTGATTCGACATACTTCTTTTACTTTATTTTACCTCTTGTCTGTGCTAATTTGTGGTTTCAAAAATAATATATTAATATTAAAACTAGTGTTGGGAACTATCAACAGATTTCAACTGTCGACAGTCATAACTGAATGATTTTAACTATCGAATTATATTTTTCATTCATTTATTCATTCATCTTCTCAACCTACTCGTGTTCAACTCATGTTTTGACAACATAATCAACAGACTTGTTGCTCTTGTTTGATTAATTGGGTATCGGCTTTTTCTCTCTGAATGATTTTTGAATTACTAAGAACTACCGAATATTTGAATTATTCGATAGTTTCTAGTAATCACCAATTCTGGGAAACAGATTCACTCGTTGAATGATGTTTGAATTATCAAAACATATCGAATAAATGAATAATTTACAACTATCGAATAACTCGATAGTTTTTATTTTATAGTTCCTAACACTAGTTAAAATACTAATAATACAATAATAATAAAATAATATAATAAAATAATATAATAAAAATAAAATATAATAAAATACAATACTGCCCAAGTGTAGAATCAGAGAGTGATGCATAGTTCTGGAATTTATACAACTGTGCGCAGATTGGTTGCGGAGAAGGAGAAACTGACGCTGGAGCGATCTTTTGGATAGATCAGTATTCGCCTGGACTAGATTTATGAGTTTTCCTCATATTAGCAAATAACAAATATTTCTATTTTTTTCTATACATTTTATGCAATATGTTTTCAAAGATGTTCATATTGGTGCCAGATTGATTTTCATGGTAAAAGTCTCAATTATTAAGAATCCCTTGAAAGTTTATTAAGCCAAAAAACATTTTTTTAAAGATATGGCTACATTGCACAAACAGAATTTTAAGAGATGCGATGTGGCAGCACGTTTGAACTGTTAATTGGGGCTACTTGTGAGAATATCAAAATTGGTTTGATAGTTGGCTAAAGTACGGATCAAGTGTCGTGTTTTGTAGCAACACACACACGAACGCCATATAATGATAGCGTTTTGACAATTGCAAAGTAGCCCTTAAGGCGACATAATCAGGGCAAAGCTATTACTAATTACTAGAAATTATCGAAAAATTCAGCCATTCGCTAGTTCTTAGTAATTCAGAAATCGTTCAGTTAGCAAAGACCGATACCCAATTAATCAACCAAAAGCAACGAGTTAGTTGATTATGATGTAACCACAGATATTTTTTTGTAACCACAAAAGTTGAACTCGAATAGGTCGAGTAAATGAATGAATCGATGAATTGAATGAGTGAATTGATAGAGTGCTTTTGAATTGTCGTCTCCATATAAGATCAGAAGATTTTTGGGAAGATTTATAGCCTAATTGTGATTTCTCACACCAACTACTAGTTCGTTTTTAGCGTCGATTCTCTTTTGTGTTTTTCTCTGTTTTCCCTTGAAAGTGATGCGTCGCTGCTCAATTTTGCGTGGCAGAGAGGGAAGAACAAGAAAAACGCAAAACACGTAAGTATTGGTCTTTTTCCATACATTTCAAACCTTTTTGCGTGTCAACCGTATTGTGTAAGGACTTGACGAACGCAAATGCTGTCAAAATGAAACGCAAACAAAAGGCTCTCGTTTTGCTTCGAAAACTTAAATTGCCGTGCATCTCGCTACTTTTAATAATGAATAACGAAATAATAAGGTGAGTGTTATCAAATTAATAAATATTAGTTTTAATTTTTATTTGTACTATATTTAATGAAAACGGAGACCTGAAAGTGAATGAATTTAATTTAATTTGATATGAATTTAATTGAAATTGTAAAACGTAAACATGTGCAAACAGTATTTAAACAATAACACCAGTATTAATTTTTTTTGAAATGTATTTAAGGTATTGTAATATCAAACTAGTAAGAACGTTATCTTCGGCCTGGCAGAAGCTTATATATCCTATTCGCGAATCTCTTGATAACAACGTTCAAATGAAATTTGGCGGCTTATATAAATATATTATAGATTTATATTTCAATTATTATATTTACGTTTATAACCAGCCTGTGATGACAGAGAACATTCGTACCAAATTTCATGCTTTATTTTTTCTTTTCAACGCTCATTTTTTGTGATACAGTTCTAATTGAGGCGTGGGCGTGGCTGTTTTCTAATTTCACCCATTTTCAACTCCACCCATACTATGAAGACAGGGAGTATTTGTGCAAAAATTTCATGGCAATACCTCTATTTTTACACCTGTATGAATTTTGTCTTGTGGGACTCGGATGTAAAATTTCACCTTTAAGTACCTTTCTCAGCACCTACTCGGTGCTGCGAAATTAATCTCTAAACGCGATTTAATTCACACTAAATACCAAAAGTGGGCTTGGAAGTTGTCCCATTTCGTCCCATTTCGCCCATTAATACTCATACCAAATTTCATGATCATAGCTTTATTCGTTCTCTTGTAATCGTAATTGCCACAGACAGACAGACAGACAGACAAACAGACGGATGGACAGGGCTAAATCGACTCAGGGAATCAATCTGAGTCAGAATATATATACCTTTCTATAATTATTATTATAGAAAAGCTCCTTCACTGCGTTACAAACTTAGTATCGACGTTAATATATCATTTTCCCCTTTTGTAAAAGGAATAGGATATAAAGGGACCTGAAAATGAGTATATAAAGGATCTGTAAATAGAAAGAATAAACCTAAAAATAGAGAAAATCATCCTCGCATCCGTTTCCAGATTATCGCGATTATTTTTGTGTAGTTTGTCGGAATTTTTGGTTTATTTTCCGTTTTGGAAAGTGGCACTCAAAAACAAAATTGTTGCATACTTCTGACTGAAAATTGAGAAAATTTATGGAAGAAAGCTAAGATATTATTATGTGAGTATTTTGTCCAGTTTATTTTATATTTTAACTGTTTATTTTAGGAATTTCGCAAGGAGAACAGCTGATTATAATTTTTGCGTATTCACCACATGATTATTAAAAAATTAGTACCTTCCAACACTGAAAATTTATTTGGCTCCATATACGAGACGTAAGATCAAAACGAGGTAAGCACCTCGTCTCTCAGTTTACCCTCTTTCATCATTCGTGACTCCTTAACGTCTAATCATAAATACTACATATAGTTTCTTAGAATAATCACCTTAGCTCTTTCAACCAGAGACAGCAAGTTAGAAAACTCTTCCTACGAAAAGTGTGGCAAAAAACGTAAATTTTTACACGACCACAACTCACGTACGGGACTTGTGTATAGCATGCGCAGTTCACCATAGATATGTCACATATAAAATTTCATGACAATGTTATGTAAACAATTTATTATGTTAACATCTTTTCATAGTGACTAGTTCTGGAAGCTGAACTGAGTATTTAGAGTTATTAGAATTCTAATAATAATCTACTGAACTATTATAAGAAGAATTATTATAACTAGTTGAAATTGTGAGTTATTAGAAGCCGCCGCTATTTCAAGTGAGATGGAGCCATCAAATGATGTGACCATGGTACCCATACTCTGGACAGAAATGCAATGCCTTCAAATTTCTGTTTAGGAGGAACTCAGAGTTTCGAAAATTGTGCCCGAAAGTGCACTCAGAGTGCAGGCGGATTAACAAATTTAAAATAGTGCACGAAGCATCTGGTTATGTTAAAAGCATGTTTGTATCGATAATTCGAGATATAGATATATAATTCGAAGATGATGCAAGACAATGGATACACCTTAATTATACAAAATTGTTATATTGAATTTTCATATTGCATGGAATTCTTTTACTGTTACTTTACTTTAATAGAATAATTTTTTACTATATTTATAATTTGATTTGTTTACAGAAACCAATTTATATACGTAATTTCTCTTTGCCTTTATTGTTTGATATTTCTAAAACTAGAACGTTTTGAAAGTGTTTATCTCATTCTTTACAATTTTGTAATTGTTCTTAGTTCATTTAATATGTTATTACATTTAGATTAGTTAATATTTTAATAAAAACCGTGTAAAGATTGTATTTTTTCACGTGTGCTGTCCAAACGCTGTCCGGTAGGCCTATACCATCAATATACAAATACACAAGGCACACTTATTTTATAAATTATACATCGTACGATGTTAGAGACATAAAATTGTATAATAATATGTAAAAAGTAATTGGAGAAATTAGTAAAATGAACGTTATATGTTATCAACGTTAATTGAATGTTAATTATGATACAATGACAAAATGTAAAGTTAAAAGCAAAATAAGTTCAGTTAAGAAACACAGTTAAATGGAATGTTATAATGAAACAAATAGAAAATGTCCATTCACAAATATGATATAATATTATACACTAAATATATTTTACTAGAATTTAATAATCTGGAAGGGCAGAAAAGAAATGAAAAAGAAAATTAAAATGGGAAAAGGTGCTAGAAGTGCAGCACCAACATATGCAGGGTGCATATAAATGTTGGCTACATATAACTGCATATAGGTTCATATATGCATATAGGCATATAGGTATATGATATGGGTCAGTCTCTCCAGATGGACAACTTTAATTTCTTTTGTGATAAAATTTGTATGCGATAGACGACATCGTTCATCCGATTTATAACTTCATATGAACCTTCCCATGACGTCTGTAGTTTTGGGGACATAATCCTTTTCTGTTGTGGGTTGTACAACAGTACCAAGTCGCCTTCTTGCAATCTTTCCGAATTCATGGGTCATGTTCATGTATTTCACTCATTGTGATACGTTCAAGTGGTGTTTATGCACCACTTCCTGCATAGTTTTGCATAAATTGTCCATTATTTCTCATTTTTTGACCTTTGGTAGACATGCACCTAATGCAGCTTTTAATCCGTTTAGCAACTGACTCACGGCGTCCTACCCAGTAGAACTGCTTTTTAATCTTTAATAGGGTCTTCTTAAATCCGAGATGTCCTTTACATAGTTCGATGTGTACTTCGTCTAACGCAGCTGCCATCCTGGGCTTCGGCACTACAATTAAATTGCGGGCATGTTTACCATTATGGTTTACTGCGGCATGTCTGCCGCAGTGTAAATATACCCACACATTTTTAATTTTTTCCATGTGGCTAACTTTTTCGCTGTTGTATTTGATTGCCATTACTTCGCCTACTTTCCTTTGTCGGTTTAGCCTATCCATTTGTTGGCGGTAGTACTACCTTCTCCCTATGCGAAGTAGCTCCACCGTCATTAGGAGCTACAAGAAGTTGCCTAATAGTCGGTATTACATTGAAGGTTCTTTTTTCCTGCCCATTATCGGTTGTGCATATTATGCACCACAATTGTAGCACATGCCATAAGAACTCCTTCGCGAATCTGTGATCATCTTCTGAATTTCTATCATTAACTTCTCGATGAATTCGCCTTGCTGGAGCTCCAGTTGATGAACGCTATGTGCTGGTTTGCGTAGGAGACTTGCTGTTTCTTGTGTCAAGGGATATGACACTGTTGTATTGCGTCATAGTTTCCCTTTTTATCTGCCGGGCTCCAGTGATTGGCTAGTGCTGTGGTTTCAAACTGTATCTTGAAAATTTTAAATGATATAGTTCTGCCAAAGGTTGGAGTCTCAAATACGTTGAACTGACAGCAGTCTGGTCGACTGGACGCCATTTCTCTGCCAAAACGCAAAACTTCTGATTATAGTTGCTGTGGTTGATCTTTCATTTTATTATTTCATTTTATTATTTATTTATTTCATTTTATCCTGTCTCGCCTGCAACTTAGCAAAATTCCCTTCAATCCGTGATAGTTGATTCTGCAGTTCTGATGTATTGTTTATCAGCTGTTGCTGCAATTGTGAGGTGTTATTTTTCAATTGCTCCTCCATGCGTGGGGATAATTGCTACTATAATTGTGAGGTGTTATTTTTCATTTAATTCTCCATGCGTAGGGATAGTTTCCTGTCAGGAGCAATTTTATGTTGAACGCTTGGGCAAGTTTTGTCTCTGGTAGCAGCTCTTCGATTTTTTATGATGCTCCTGTAGCATCGTGACGGAATTCATGCTCTTCTACGTTAACACGTGTGGCTTCAATTGCCTCATGCAACCGTGCTTGCAAATCTGCCTTTTGTCCTGTCACAGGCAATCTTCGAGCCTCCAACTCTTCTCTAAGTTCTGGAACCCTTAGCTCAGCAAATTTCACCATAGTACAAGATTATTCAACAATCCAACTTCTGACACCAATTGTTACGCTATTTGGAAATTCCCTTGTGAATATTTTAGGTTTGATCAATGGGTTGTGAATAGTTCAAGAAAACAATTAATTTGAGGTTGCTTTTAATCTGAGTTTGTTTGTCACTTTTATTTTAAATGAAGTACATTCTATTTTACGCCACTTATATAATGTGCTTGCTTAGTAATGTCACGACGTGTTCACTTCAATACCCAGATACGAATTGACAACTGTATCCGCCGTATTTATACCAGAGCCAAAGGCATTGAAGCTTCAAGAATCAGTTGGAAAGTTCCTACTGTATTTGTTATGATCTCTAGCGTAGTGACGTAGTTGCATTGTCGTGCGACACATGTGATCGGTTTCGCGGAAGTTCGGGAATTTGTGAAAATACAATTATTAAAATTTTACAGAAAAGTGTGGATATGTATGTAGCGATCCCATAATCGTTACAATTAATTTTCGCGGGCACCCTGTCATCACAATTTCTGAATGTAATAAAGTAATAGTAATAGTCGTGGTACGAACCACATAACCTCTTAGGCCTTATATTTTCTCATGCTGCATACTACAAAAAGTAGTCGACCATTTCTTATAGTTCATAATCCCATTGAACATAAGATGGTATGACAGCTCAGTATATAGAGCATTTTTTTCGGTGCAGTAGTCGGAGGTTCAAATCTCTCCCATTGAGATACTCCCATTGAGAAAATCTGAGAAAATTCGGCTTGTACGCCCGCTGAGAAAATCCGGCTTATACGCCCGTTGAGAAAGTCCGGCTTATACGCCTACTCAGAAAATCCGGCTTATACGCCCGCTGAGAAAATCCGGCTTATACGCCCACTGGAAAAATCCGGCTTATACGCCCACTGAGAAAATCCGGCTTATACGCCCGCTGAGAAAATCCGGCTAATACACCGCGAAAGAGTAGAAACCGTGAAGAAGTATTTCAATACTGTCCGCGCTGAACTATTCATAGTCAGTGAATTGATTGACGATCTCGTCAGTTGTGCGAAATTCGGAAAACAACACCAACAACGAGGTATTGAGTCGAGGGTTACGAGGTCCCTCGGAAATGGACTCTGGGGCCGTTGAACTTTCCCCAGCCGGAAACAAAAACTCGTTGCAAATGGCGCCCGAGCAGGGACTGTCTTCTTCGCGAAGCAGTTCACCGTACATCGAAATTTCTAAGGAAGAAGGCCATCCTGAAAATTTTATTTATAAGCTGAAGAAAGAGGAGCTGGATGCACAGTTGTCTCAACTGGGTCTCTCTACGAATGGAACAGTCAAAGAAATGCGTCAAAGCTTCAGTGCATTTTACAAAGGACAACGTAACCGAAAAATTGAAAAGCCGGAAACAACCGAATGCTCGCTTAGCATACCAGTAAGTACAACAGCGAAATCATTACCTGCTGCCGTGAACGTACCAGTCGAGTGCGTAGTAATGAATACCGTCAGGAAATGGAATATATATTTCAACGACACGGGATCGATTCTCGAACTTATAGAAAATATAGAAAGCCTGGCGGATTGCTAAAAAATTCCGCACGATCAGCTAATATTGCCAATGACAGAATTACTTCGTGAACGATTGGTGGCGATATAAAAAGGATGACGTTGCCAGCTGGATAGAATTTAAAGACGCATCTATGAAATTCTTCTTACCGCCCAGATATTTTCAACGATTAAAGGAAGATTTCATACGTCGACGTCAAGGGCTTAGAGAAAAGGCCAAGGATTACATCATGATAATGATGGGCATGATACGACAACATCCAAGACTGTGCCATGAAAATCAGCTCGATCGAATTTATGAAGGTTTGGAAGCCGAATATCGACTATATATTCGGCGAGCAGATTTCAGAAATGTTGACTCCCTTATGACGCAAACCGATGAATACGAGCATATTCGGGGAGAAGAATCTCGCAATCAACGCCCACAAGTATCCAACCTGATAACGACACAAGTCTACTTCAGAAACACTCATTGCTGGAACTGTCAAGAGCGTGGACACGTGCGTGAAGCATGTAAACAACCGCCGAAAATGCTTTGCTCCTACTGTGGAAAGCTGGGAATCAGATCAAGGGATTGTTTATGCCGAAATACGACCGAAACATATCAGAATATAATCTTACCACAAAACGGTCGACTTCAAATGATAATTTCCTGCAACGGGCGACCAATAGAAGCTTTACTTGATACTGGAGCATCATTATCATTTACCGGAACAAGTCTGTATAATTGCTTATCTCAACAGCTTCCTCCAATTACTGAAACACAGACTGTTCGACTAGGCAATAGTAAAATAATCACAGTACAAGGTTATGACGTTGTCATTGAAGTGGGTCCACAGAAATTAACACACCGAGTTTATTTTCTACCGGATCTACAGAACGAATTCATCATAGGAATGGACCTCTTAACAAAATTCAATTGTACATTAGCTATTCAAAGATTGCCGAAAGAAGACAAAGAGCAACATGTACGCTGGATACATCAACCAGATCTCGTTAAGAGCTACCGAAACAAAACAAAAGATAAAAAAAGAGCGAAGACAATAATGCCGATCAATTCTCCACCTGCTCAACCGTTAAACGGTTCAGACAACGCTACCGTCACCGCAATACGATCACCCGAGCCACCGTTAAGAAAACAACAGAGTCATGCCAAATGCTGATGACCGCGCAACGCGATTGGCGTGATACACAAATACAGAAAATTCACGACTTACCAGGTAAACATCGAGACACCAAAATTCGTGAACCGCAACTTTACAAAAGAGCAAGAAAATCACACACCCACCAAAATTATTGTCAGGAGTGTGAAGCGCTCAACCAAAAGGCAACCGTACTCCGAGGAATGCATGATCAATCCACCGCAGATCATCTCGGATATTACAAGGCTTTACAAAGAGCACGAGAGTATTATTTCTGGCCGAAGATGAAGAATGACATAAAGAAATATATGCGCTCCAAGCCAAGCCTTAAGTCTCCCGCTAGCTTAATGACCACCACCGCCATGGACACAGCAAAGGACCGCACTAAATTCCGCCGTTCGCAGCCTTTGCTCAGTGACATCATTCAACCCGTAAAATCCGTATCGGCCGTGAATAAAAGCTACCACCCCAATGTATAAGGTATTTCACAATTTGAAAATGCCAATGCGAAGAATGGCACACGGCCTCACCGCACACGCCGACGTCTCAACACACCGTTCCCACCCAATATATGTATCTATGCAAGCGAGCTGAACCTCATAGGATGGTCAGTGGAAGTTTCTGCCTTGTGTAGAAGTGCATAAGTCGTGTTCGCCGTTCCTTTTTTTTTCTTTTTGCTTCCTTTAGAAGGGATAGACTGTAACGATCCAATAATCGTTATCACAATTTCTGAATGGCTAATGCACCCACCTCTAAAGTAATAGTCGTGGTACGAACCACATAACTCACATTTAGGCCTCATATTTTCTCACGCTTCATACTACAAAAGGTAGTCGACCATTTCTTATACTTCATAATCCCATTGAACATGAGATGGTATGCCAGCTCAGTGTATAGAGCATTTATTTTCTGTGCAGTAGTCGGAGGTTTAAATCTCCACATTGAAAAAGAAAATATAATAAAACTTTTTCGACCGTCTTTTCCGCAAATCCGCCATATGGCAAAGCATTAGTCATATATTAACAATACATTAACAATAATTGAAGATTAAATTATCCAGAATTTGTTTTTCACCAAATGTTGCTGATATAGTTCTGCTTTGGTTCAATGAACCAGTGCTACTTAACATCTGTTTCTGCAGTGAAAAAATTGGCCTGTCCACGAAACAGAATTTGAAATAGTTAAGGGTTTTCGGCACGGCTGTCATTCCTGCACCTCGGGGTTGATAGATTTTATGTTAAGGTATTCTGGCCCACTCGCCCGCTAAGTTATGAAATCGTGCTTATACGTCCATTGAGAAAATCCGGCTTATACGCTCGCTAAAAAAATCCGACTTATACGCCCGCTGAGAAAATCCGGCTTATACGCCTGCTAAAATAAATCCTTATATCACCCCTAGCTCATACGCCGCATGAGTTAATTGTACGCTTTTGGATTACAGTAGTGTTAAGTTAATATGTAATATAATTAAGCCACCTGAATTGTATAGCAATACGCCAGCAGAGTGGCATTATAGAGTAGCATAGGAAATACATTTCAATTGTAAAAATAAATAAAATTAATTTTAAACAAGAACGAAAGCCGCGAAGAACTATTTCAATACCGTCCGAGCTGAACTATTCATAGTCAGTAAATTGATTGACGATCTTGCCCCGTTGATCTTGCCCCAGCTGGAAACAAAAACTCGTTGCATGTAAAAATTTTGTTTTCTTGTCAATCTGTATTTTCTTGTCTATTATAATTAAATACATGTTTATTATAATAAAAGCTATATATTAATTTTTAGTTATTACCTACTGAATTGTAATACGTTGTTAACAAGTGATGGAAAAATAAGAAATAATAATTTTTATAGTCAATAGTCATACAAATATCCCGACTATTTTTGATCAATTCTTGAGAGTAACATTTCTTTTTACTTCTGGTCACAAGGAAGGTAAGTCTCAGCTAAAAAAGTGCAATATTCAGAATCTTTTACAAAATAATCTGAAATGATCTATGAATCTTACGTTACTCTTTAATGGAAAACTCTATAGCCACCCTTCATGCTTTCACATTTTTCTAATTCTTTGAATTCTAATTCTTTTTCTATTTCTTTGAATACATCAGTAATTAAATTCATTGAGCCCATGGATACAACATCCTTGCAAAAATTATGGTTTGTGATTTTATAATTACTTCTATAAAAATCAGAGATAAGGAGACACGGGGCACTTCTCACTAAACGCAGGTATTTGCCTTATACATTCACAAATGGTACTTTGCTGGAATAATTTGGTGTATTTTTTTTAGGAAAAATTGGTAAATACTATATATATATATATATATATATATATATATATATATATATATATATATATATATATATATATATATATATATATATATATATATATATATATATATATATATATATATATATATATATATATATATATATATATATATATATATATATATATATATATATATATATATATATATATATATATATATATATATATATATATATATATATATATATATATATATATATATATATATATATATATATATATATATATATATATATATATATATATATATATATATATATATATATATATATATATATATATATATATATATATATATATATATATATATATATATATATATATATATATATATATATATATATATATATATATATATATATATATATATATATATATATATATATATATATATATATATATATATATATATATATATATATATATATATATATATATATATATATATATATATATATATATATATATATATATATATATATATATATATATATATATATATATATATATATATATATATATATATATATATATATATATATATATATATATATATATATATATATATATATTGAATCTGCTGGTTGGTTGAAATATACTGGTTGGTTGAATCTACTGGGAATGATTATATTTTCTTCCACAAATTTTATTTTTTTGTTATTAAGAAATGGTTGAATAATGAAAAGAATGATATTTACGTGAAAATTAAAACATACAATGTTAGTCATTAAATTCAGGGATTCAGGGATTAAATTCGGATTAAATGCAGGGATTCTATGAAACTCCATTATAATTTCAGAAATCTCACGACTTTTATGCTATCTTCACAGATATTGGATTTAAGCATAAATCGCTTTTGAACATCAATTAGCTGTCAAGTGTTCAGAGAAAATTTTATTGGATTTATTTGGAAAATTGGATTTCGTCACGGAAAAACTTTTAAAGTTAAAAATCAAAATGAATAAAATTGAAATTATAGTCTTTTTTCTTAAAGTTTACGATTCTATAAGAACAAATATATTAAAAATAGAAGAATTGAATTGGCAAAAAATCCTTAATACTTGAAAAATTTGCAAATGTGCTCATATGCAAATTTCTCATATAAAATTGTCACGCAATTATTTTTTAAAACAAATGTACGTTTGACAGGTGTTTGTGTATTATATCTATTTCTTTCTCACACATTGGTGTAGAAAAAGACAAAGCGATATTGCAAAATATTTCGAACCTCGAATCAGGGTTGATTATTACTAAATCAAGGATTTCCCTTGGATTTAACAATATCTACAATAACAAATTCTATGGAATAACTCTGGATTTATGCATAGATTTGGCTTCCAAATCCAGATTTGCTGAAATCCAACTAAATTCGTTGTCTGTGAACATAGTAATACTTTACATTACTTCGAAAGAGCTTGAAAGGACCAAGCGCGACACTGCAACGTGCGTCGGAGACAGATTTCTGCCTTGCGTTTAACGTGGACACCTGCCTTGACGGCTTTATTTCACGGCGGGCCATCCCGCACGGATGGACGGGCCATCCTTTTATGCTTTATGGCGACAACCGACGCCCAGTGCCTCCGGGTTACCAAGCCGTGGCGTTTGTACCTTTGGAAGCCATGTGCATGGCATGGACATTCCGCTAAGGTATATTCGAGGCCGATCTAAAACCTCTGCCGGTCTGTGGGGCCCGGCACCCGGTAATGTTTTAGTGCATTACCACACCCGAGCTGATCCAAACTCGTACCCGCGTAACTTTGGGTGTCAACCACAGCCACCACGAAGCTCCCGAAGGGCCTACCCAATGACAAGCATGTGGGGCTTGGAATATAAACCAGATGGTGTAACTATTAGCATACGCTATTAGCACACATACTGGCTGTATGAACCAGATGGTGTGACTATTAGCCGAAGCTATTAGCACACATACTGGCTATGAATCTCATCGCTTGTCTCCCGTGGTACCAGTTTTAAGCCATATGGTAGGCTCCGGAACCAGGGAGTACCACAATCGTGGTAAGTGACCGCCTTATACCCTCTGGTCACTGCCATTTTGGGCCCATGCGCCCAGGACTGGCACCCTAGCGTCGGAGACAATAGAAGCCAGAAGTGGGAGCCAAAGTACTAGTCAATGCTTATTACTTTTCGAAGGCAGTGGACAAGGTCAATGCAAAATTGGCTGCTAAATACGGCGAACAATACTACCGTAATCCCGTAATCGGATCTGGCATCATAGGAAATTCAAAACCGGGAGACGTACCCGAATCATTGAATTCGACTTGTTCCGACAGACAAGATTAATCCGTAGTAGATATTTACTAATTGTGTGTGTTGCAATTGTAGCTCGTGTCGTCTCACATCGTGATTGCGATTAAGTCAGTTATTACTAGAGTTGAGCTATATTTTCTTACCGCTGATTTAGTCACCGTGATTTCAAAATCACTGCTAGCTTCAGTGATTCAGTAAAATTTTTATATCTTTTGAAACCCTGTTTCCCGATACCTGTTTGACGATACCGTCGAGCTCCTCAAAATAGCCATCATCCGCAGACTCCACCTCTTCATTGTTGCTAAATTATTTACCACCGAGCCATTTTTTCAAGTTTGGAAACAGAAAATAATCCGAGGGGGCAAAATCTGACGAATACTCGAACCACAACCCATTGCTTTTGGCCATCTCGATAACGGATGTGTGAACTGGTGCATTGTCTTGATGAAACAAATCTTTCTTTTTCGCCAAATGCGGCCGTTTTTTCTTGGTTCCGTCACTCAACCGCTGCAATAAGTTCGCATAATACTCGCCTTTGATGGTTTTTACTTTCTGAAGATAATCAATGAAAATTATCCCACGCGCATCCCAAAAACTGACGCCGTGACCTTCCCTGCAAATGAAACTGTTTTCGCCTTCTTTGGAGCCGATTCTCCCCTTTCAGTCCATTGTCTTGACTGTTCCTTAGTCTCAGGTGTGAAGTGATGCAGCCATGTTTCACCCATGGTTATAAATCGACGCAAAAACTCTGTTTATTGCTGTGAAACTTCGTCAAACACTCGATTGAAACATCCCCACTGCGCAGTTTTTGTTCCATTGTGAGTAATCACGGCACCCATCGTGCGCACAGATTTCTCATGTCCAAATTTTCAGTCAATATGCGATGTACTACACTTTTTAAAATGCCTACCATGTCTGCCTACATGGTAGCTCGCGCACCTTCAGTCGACGGTCACCCAATACCATTCTGTGGATTTTCTTCAACATTTCTGACGTGGTCACCTCATTTGATCGACCACTGCGATGTTGGCAAATGACGGACGAATGGACGGATGGGGCTAAATCGAGTCAAGAGAATATTCTAAGCAAGAATATATATATATATATATATATATATATATATATATATATATATATATATATATATATATATATATATATATATATATATATATATATATATATATATATATATATATATATATATATATATATATATATATATATATATATATATATATATATATATATATATATATATATATATATATATATATATATATATATATATATATATATATATATATATATATATATATATATATATATATATATATATATATATATATATATATATATATATATATATATATATATATATATATATATATATATATATATATATATATATATATATATATATATATATATATATATATATATATATATATATATATATATATATATATATATATATATATATATATATATATATATATATATATATATATATATATATATATATATATATATATATATATATATATATATATATATATATATATATATATATATATATATATATATATATATATATATATATATATATATATATATATATATATATATATATATATATATATATATATATATATATATATATATATATATATATATATATATATATATATATATATATATATATATATATATATATATATATATATATATATATATATATATATATATATATATATATATATATATATATATATATATATATATATATATATATATATATATATATATATATATATATATATATATATATATATATATATATATATATATATATATATATATATATATATATATATATATATATATATATATATATATATATATATATATATATATATATATATATATATATATATATATATATATATATATATATATATATATATATATATATATATATATATATATATATATATATATATATATATATATATATATATATATATATATATATATATATATATATATATATATATATATATATATATATATATATATATATATATATATATATATATATATATATATATATATATATATATATATATATATATATATATATATATATATATATATATATATATATATATATATATATATATATATATATATATATATATATATATATATATATATATATATATATATATATATATATATATATATATATATATATATATATATATATATATATATATATATATATATATATATATATATATATATATATATATATATATATATATATATATATATATATATATATATATATATATATATATATATATATATATATATATATATATATATATATATATATATATATATATATATATATATATATATATATATATATATATATATATATATATATATATATATATATATATATATATATAAACTTAGTATCATCGTTAATATATCCCTTCACCCCTTTTTAAAAGGGAAAAGGATATAAAACTAATGTAAAGAAGAATGACAATCACTGGTCCTAAGTTCCCAAGTAGTGATCTGTGTTCTTCTTTAAATTATTCTGTCACACTTGAAATGTTCAAATTAACAGCCCTATTCTGGCGAGCTATGACACAGCTCACTTATAACAAATATGTAATAATTTTTGTTTTTAAAATTTGTGGTCAGTTTTCTGGTTAAGCGGTGGCAACACGAAAGCTCTTTATGTTCACCACTGCTAGAACTTATCCAAGATTGGATTCGTTCTGTCTCATCTGCTATTTCCGGCTGCTTCTCATCTATTTCGCATAGTAATACTTGGGATCATTTCACTCATTGCCGTATTTAAAAGCTGAAAAGCAACAGGAAATGTTAGACGGGAAGGAATTATTCGAACCTTGGATAAGCACAGGTTTTATTAATTAATTTATATTGATTAATATAGCAACAGGTATTTTGAAATAAACGTGAAAATTATGTTTTTACATAATTGCACATTGGACGAATTGTTTAAATCACGGTGATTGAAAATCCTTATTTAAATTCACCCTGACATAAAGGTTGCAGTCTCTGGTAGGAACGTTGCCTGGATCAACCCTACTAATTACATTTTTCTGTATAGTTATACCAGATTTGTAAGGTCTCCAATAATGGCAATCAACAACAGTTGTCATCTCTGCCACGACCGTTTGGACGCTGTTTTTATAGGGGAAGAAGTCCTTTGGATCAACATATCAAAGGCATGCATTTTTGTCGCCCGTATACGCTAATGAATGGGATATCCGTATATCGCCCGTACACACGTTTGTATGGGAATTAAGTATATCCGCGTTATACACGTTAACACAATAAGCGGCGATAAGACGCAATGTGGTCAAAACCCACAATTAATTTTCTTGTGGAATTTGTCGAGAAGTGCCAAAAAAAATGGATAACTGTAATATTATATCACAAACGTGTTTGCCAAACTGCATAATAGTTCTTATTTTCCGTACTAATAAAGTAGTATTCGCACTTGGGTGTGAAACTGCTCCGTTTTCATTATTTTGGAGAGATAAAAGGAGCGTCATGACTCACTGCTACAAAAAGGCCATATAATAAAAAAGTTTGGGATGTAATATGGCCCATATCCAATTTCGTTTTTTGAACGGTATTTTGATATTTGGATTAGTATTTTTTATAAATAAAGCTTGGGAAAATAATTCCTTAGCGGCGGTGGTCGATTTTTTATAACATCGATAATAAGCGTGTATGCACGACAAAAGACACACGCCTAAAGTATCGATCGGTAGAGTGATCCATAATTTTTCACTATAGGAAGTGTCAGTATTATCTTCGGGCCAGAGGCGTCCGGCACTGTGGGGGCTCGCGTCTAAGCCGCGGCCTAAAATAAAAAAAGCCGCGGGCATATTTTTTAAAAATTATTTCTGCATTTGATTTATAATAGATATAAACCTCCAGAGTCCAAATAAATTCTCTGTAACTTAGTCTCAAGATGCGCGATGATCGGTCAAGGTCAAGAAATAGAAACTAAATTTTCGAAAACTGTTTTTGAGTTCTTTTTCTGGATTTGAACGCGTATAACTTGTCCGAGGTTTGAGTTATAAATTTGAAATAAAAATTATGTTAAATCTAAGCTATTTATAAATCAACTGTGTACAGAGTTTATGGGCGTGGCTTACAAGAATATGTTTAATTATTTTTTGTAAAAATACTTATATTTACTGTAAATATTTGGTTTCGGAAATCATAACGTTTGATGCACGTCTCTGCACTTGGAACCGTAACAGTTTCTAAAAATTCAAAGCATTGGGAAAAACTTTCCCAAATATACTTGACCGGCAATATTTTTCTTTATTTTAAAATTGTACATACGTATTTTATATTAATAATGCCCTTCAAGATAATGTTGTTTTCTTAGTGTTGGGATGAATATAATTTCCCCTGCCATTCCATGTTGGGATGAATATAATTATCCCTGCCTGCCATTTTTAGATAATTAATCATTGTCTTTTTGGTTTTTTGGAACCTCCTCCGAAAGCTAGTTTTCCTAAAATTTTGATTTTTTTGTGTTTATGTAACCAAATATTTTTAGTTAGTTAATTCCCGGAAATAGAAATCGAGTTATGGCAGCTGTAAAAAATAAGTTATTAAAATATTTTACTAATGTTTTTAAAAGCTTATTAGCATTTAACGATAGGTGCCTGGCGTAAGCTCTTAACCTTATAAATTGTAACTGTAAGTAACTGGAGGTTGAAGGCATGGAAGGATAAATTGTGACACGATTATATTTTGAATTTATATATAGTGAAGAAAATAGAGTCTAAACGCATTATTGAATACATTATAGAAGATAGCATTTTAAGCTATAACACTATACAAAATTTTCAAAAAAAAATAAAGACTATTGTGAAAGCCGGCGAGAAGTATTACAAGACTTCCAGCTATTCAATGTCAAAGTTGTAAAGCAAACACCAGGAATGGCTGAATAACGTCATACAAATTGAGCAAGATGACGAGGACAGTGATACTGAGGAAAACCCAGCAGCAGAATCGCAACTAGACAGACCGCAAAAGCTGTTTAAAGACTGCTCAGAAAGCACCAAAAGCAAAAGGTTACATGAAATTTCGTTGAATGCTGACTAAGGTCTGCTGCGTTAGAAATTCATGCTAACATTTATCCTTCATATGATGAGATAAAAAAAGCTAAAAACCACTGTATACCACTCTAGGGTTATTGCACTGTTACGGCAATATCAGCAGAAGTTAAGCTAAGAGCACTATTGGACCACATTTCAGAACGTCCTTTGGACATTATTTCAGCAGATATAATAAAACAAGGCAGCGGAAATTTACTAATGCTATATAAATATGGCTGTGATGGGACATCTGGCAAAAGTCAATACAAACAAGTTATTGTTATAATATCATTGTAAAACATAAAATCCTTAAAATATTAAAGAAAAGTATAATATAATATATAATTAATTTATAACGTCAATGCACCACTAAATTAATTTACAAAACTTTTATCTGAGCCTCATTTCATAGCAGAGACATTATTCGAATTTCGGTTTCTCATTTATTATAATGAAATACAGTCTAACTATCTTAATTTTCAGTTTTTATTTATTGGATCATAACAGTCCTTTAACACATCATTAAAAAATGAAAACCAAATTTTATGTTCATTAAATTGAAACAAATTTTCTTTCGCTTCTCAGCTAGAATCTGCTCAGAAAAAATGAAAACGCGAGTGGTGTTGGCGTGACTACAAATTTCTCGAGGAACTTGTACAAAATTCACGATAAGAGTGTACAATTTTGTGAATGCAACAGAAATGTACATGGGTTAGAGTGAGTGTCGCATATCATTTCTGTTACAACCGCACGACAGCGAAAGATGTCTTTGCCCTTTAGCGCCAGATTATTAACGGTTTTTACTTTTTTCGGCACAGCTTTTTTCAAAAAATGTATTGGAAATTGCGTACTATAGATGAAGGCCGATGTAATACTCCAAATTTTTGATTAAGCAAATTGTCATTCTGTTCTTGTTTTCTGTATTAATCTGCCAACCAAAAATAAGGAGATAGAGCACCCAGTTCGCCCCTTCAAATGCTTTGGCGCAAGGACACTATATATGAGATTCATAATGAAGTTGTTATTTTGTTATTCACAGTTGTTTTTCTTCCCTTATTCACGGCATGTTTATGCAATATTGCTCTTCTCTTTCGATAAGATTTTTACCTCTACTAACAACTCTTCTGAAGAGCGTGTGATAGCGCTAGAAAATGAGCTCTTGGCAGATTAATCGAAAAAATTAGCTGTTATTACTATATTATGTTCTCCAATTTCTATTTTTCTCTGACCAACATTCAGTAAAATCGGTTTCCCCTTCTTGGTTAAATAGAGCATTATTTGCGCTTAGTATTGAAAAAGCTCAGTTTTTGACAGAAATGGGAGTGCTATATCACTTGGTTATTGGTAAATTTGTTCCCTAGATATTTGCTTCTATTTTATTGTGCTAAATAATTAAGATCGTCGAGCACCCAAAAGTAAGAAAATATTGTTAAAGCGACCACCCGTGTTGCACGACAATGCAACTACGTCACTACACTAGAGATCATAACAAATACAGTAGGAACTTGCTAGGTGATTCTAGAATCTTCAATGCCATTGGCTTTGGAGTATAAATACGGCGGTAGCTGCGTCAGTTGTCAACACATATCTGGCTATTGAAGTGAACACATCGTGAGATTACAAAGCGAAGTACATTATTTAAGTGGTGTAAAGTAGAAAGTAGAAAACCAGATTAAAGTAGAAAAACCAGATTAAAAGCAACAGCAAATTTAATTGTTTTATTGAATTATTCACAGTCTAGTGAACGAAGCTGAAATATTCACAAGGGAATTTTCAAATCACGTAACAATTGGTGTCGGAAGTGGGATTCTTGAGTAATCTCGTACCAAGGTGAAATGTACTGAAATAAGAATTCCAGAATTAGAAGAGTTTGATTGCCTGTGATAGGACAAAAGGCAGATTTGCAAGCACGGTTGCGTGAGGCAGTGGAAGGCGCAGGTGTTAACATAGATAAGCATGCATTAAATCGTCTCGATTTGTCTCGATTCTGCAGGAGCATTATCAAAAGTCGAAGAGCAGCTGCCAGAGCCACAGCGTGTTCAAGTTTCGACATTAACGTTCTCCTGGTAGCATTGGTGCAGTAGTTATCAGAACTACAGCAACAATTAGAGCAACAACTGACAAACAATACTTCAGAACTACAGAATCAACTATCACGGATTGAAGGGAACTTTGCCAAATTGCAGGCAAGACAGGATAAAATGGAAGATCAACTATAGCAATTGGAATCAAAAGTTTTGCGTCATCTCAGAGAAATGGCGTCCAGTGGTCCAGTCAAAGCTATCAGTTCAACGAAGTTAAAGGCTTCAACCCTTGGCGGAATTATACCATTTAAAATTTTCTAGATTCGTTTGAAACCAGAGCACAACCAAGTCACTGGATTTCGGCAGATAAAGTGGCAGGTCTCTATAAAAAGGATCTGCGAAAGAAATTCTACAGACACACAAGGAACAGATATCATCGCTTATGTAAACATGCTTACCAAAGTTATATCTTAAAGGTGAAACATAATCTTCGACGTGATCCTAAATCATTTTGGAGGTTTGTTAATACTAAGAGAAAGAGTGATGTTCTTCCAACATTCATGAAGTTTCGAGATATTGAGACGGATGATCCTGCAACGATTTGTGACCTCTTTGCTGACTTTTTTAAATCTACATATTCTTCATCTAGCTACGTCTCGGATTCTTACCCTTACAGTATTACATCTGGTTCTATTGCCCAGCCAATTTTAAATGAAGATCTTATTCTTAACTCTTTGAATGACATCAAGAGCACCTTTAATCCTGGTCCGGACAATATTCCATCCTGTATCCTGAAAAACTGCGCTGACGTGTTAGTAAAACCTGTTGAAATGTTATTTGGTTATTCGTTACGCTCTGGCTATTTTCCGCACAGTTGGAAGGCATCATTTATTATTCCTTTGCATAAGTCTGGAAGTAAGCATATGATAAATAACTATCGTGGCATCGCTAAGCTCAGTGCACTTCCTAAACTTTTTGAGAAGATAATTACCGATCAAATATCTTTTTCTGTGAATTCTTCAATATCACCTGTTCAGCATGGTTTTCGAGTTGGGAAATCTACTACTACAAATCTACTTGAATTTGTGTCTCACACAATAAACAATTTTAAATATTCTATGTGGACGGATGTTATTTATATGGACTTCAGCAAGGCGTTTGATGTAGTTAATCACAAACTTCTAAATTTAAAACTTAAACTATTTGGTTTTCCTGAATCTTTGCTGCGTTGATCCAATCGTATCGCAGTGATCGTTCTCAAATGGTTGTGTTTAACAATGCCATATCTAAAAAATTTTCGGTACCTTCTGGAGTTCCGCAGGGGAGTCATTTGGGTCCATTATTATACCTCATTTTCATAAATGATCTCCCAACTTCTATCAGTAATGGGAATATTCTCATGTTTGCGGATGATGTTAAACTGTTCTTATCTTACAAAACAGAGTGTGATGCTTTGCTACTTCAAGCTGATTTGGACTCATTAACTGATTGGTGCAGATTAAACTGTATGAATTTAAATTTGAAGAAGTGTAAGCAAATTACTTTCGCTCGCGTCTTGAAACCTGCATTGCTGAATTACTCTATTGGAGCTTATAAATTGGAAGTTGTTGATTCTATAAACGATCTTGGAGTTGTTTTGGATCGTAAACTGCGCTTTCATACTCATATTAATGGCATATCTATCAGAGCTAACAGTATTTTAGGCTGTATTAAATGATGGGCGAAGGAATTTGATGATCCCTATGTAACGAAATTATTGTACACCTCGCTGGTGAGGCCAATCTTGGAGTATGCATCGCCAGTTTGGAATCCTTATTACAGCTGTTATATTTCTCAAATTGAATCAATTCAGAAACAGTTTTTACTTTTCTGCCTTCGTCACCTCCGCTGGGATGAATCAGTTCATTTACCACCATATGAATCCCGGCTGAAATTAATTAACCTACCAACACTTTTTGATCGCAGGAAAATGTTTAATGCTATTTTCATCCTGAGCTGCTTATCTGGTGCAACTGATTCTCCTCATTTGCTATCAAACATTCATCTTACCGTTCCTCGCCGCTCATCTAGACGATATGAGCCGCTTCAGCTGACTTTCAGTAGATCATCATACCTACAATTCGAACCTCTTCGGAATGCCTGTTTGGACTTTAATACGGTGTATTCTGTTATTAATTTTTGTGATTCTTTTGCTGTAACAAAACGGAATATTTTGAATTTCTTATCAAATATTTAATCTATTTTTGTCTTTGTATTGTGTTAATTTTCTCCAATTTTGTATTTAAACTATTTTGTATTTAAACTATTTGACTACTGAATTTGTCTTTACTTGAACTACTGAACTATTGAATTTTGTATTTAAACTATTCATGAACTATAAAACATAATGTTTAGTTCTAATAAAGACAAACAAACAAACAATATGTCACATATGTCACAAATAACACGGATAAGTTTGGCCTCCAAGGCATCAACTTTTGCTGATTTATCAGAATAGACCAGTGACTTCACAGGACCCCACTGAAAATAAGAGAGGTGTTAAATTGCTCGAAATTGAAGCCCAATTAACAGGTCCATTTCTCGAAATGAACTTATCACCAAATTTTGACTGTAACGACCTCTATTGACTGTAACGCGAACTTCGGCCTCATTTTTGGGAAAATAAGGTCCAATGATGCCACCAGCATGCAAACTGCACCAAACAGTGCACTTTTTTGAATGCAAGGGGGCCTGTAGAGCCTCTTGTTGATTCGCCTCACTTCGTATGTGGCAACTTTGCTTATTAACAAACACTTAAGCCAAAATGAAGCCTCATCGGTAAAAGTCTGTTAGTTGGTTGGATCGACGATTGATTTTCAAAGTGAATTTATATCATTTGGTGGCGTTGTTCAAGCGCCACTCTATTCACTACTATTTGCCAGAATCTACTGAGCATAAGTATCAACAAGAGCAGCCAGGACAGTTTGTGTTGACAGTTGTCCATATCGAAAGTTGTATCTAAGATAAAAACATCTTTTACATGCTAATGAAATATGTTTGTCAAAAGAATTGAAGATAAGTAATCAGAGTAACCATTCATTAAAGCAGGGACAGTTAGCTCAACCAAATTCAAAATTATAATATTAATTAATTAATTTTTCTCTAGTACTTCCGTGACATCTACCATTTTTGTACCCAACGCCCGAAGGAAATAGAATATATTCATTTAATGTTTCCTCTTATAACGCACTTGAGACGAAATGACAGTTATAAAATAGCATATATAAATTTACACAAGTTTATAGTTTAATTTTAACAGCTGGTGGTCCATGCCCAGTTTTTGGAATACATATTTTCTTATTGTCTTTCTGTTATTTCTCTCGATGCAGTACTGCAATACTTCTTTCAACACTGCAATACTACACCATTTCCAATTGTAAATGAGAATTGGTCAGATGGATATGAGAATTTCAAACTAATGAGAAATTCAAACAAATATCAAACTATCTCAGTGCGTCCAAACCGCCTAAGCTGAAGGACTGTCCGAGGAAGTTTCCTCCTTGGTAAGCTATTCATTTCGACAACTTCCATCATTTTGGCCAAATTGGCCAATTTGGCTCTGTCTTTAAGCTGACTTTCTCTTATGGTGCTAGGTCTCCATTCTTCATCAGCTTGCACCGTACATTAATACCACCACATTCTAGAGGTTTTTTCGGTTTTCAGCCTTTTCGGCGCTAAATTTGGTTTCTTTACCTTTGTCTGCCTTTATTGTTGGCTTCGCCTTTCTATTTCTTGACAGTGGTATCTTTTCCCTTTACCAAATGGGTTTTGCATGAGTGACTACGCGATGTTGCCTGACAGCCATTGGAGCAATCATTAATTGGAGCAATATTTTTTTCTATTCCCACTTATGCCATGAGATGCCTTGCAGTTTTGTTAAAGTGCCTTTCTTTCCAACAATTTTAGCATATTCTTCAGAGCCCCGTGTGAGTATGATATTGCCTACTGTATAACATTCCTTACAATTTTCTACAGAGATTTTTGTGGCTCAAGTTTTAAACGATTAACTTTGTATTCCGCTTTGCATGGGAAGCCTGGTGTTTATTGTTGACACTCGTTCGGCAATCATTTTCCTGGCCTCGGTGTTCGCTGCGCGACTATTCCTTTGATAAATTCCTTGATATTCAACTTTGCAATTACTTCAGCTGGTGCATTTGAATAACCGAAATGTGCAAGTTACTCAATGTCTGATGCACATTCCTGCAGTGACTCGTTGTCTTTTTGATATCGATTCAATATGCTCATTCCAGTATGGTAATGGTTATATGTCTTATTCCTATTGCCATATCCTGCGCTAATGATATAAAACATAATAGATATACGCATCGACAGTAGTACAATTTTGGTTAAGCGGACATTTCTAGTGCAATTTCACACTCACGCTGAACGATGGAAAATCGGACTAGAACATATTGACTCTAAAATGTGGGCGTAGTACTGGCCTAATTTCGCACGTTTTCAGTACCATACGACTTAGGGAAATTAGAGGATATTTGTGACAAAATTTAATACAATTCGGTGCACTGTTTCCAGAGGTAAAGAGCAAGATAGGCGGAAGGACAGAGAGGAGTAAATTGAATCCTACGTCTATTTTTTAGCTACACCTGAAAGAGACACCTCAGGTATTGAAAAGGGGAACCCCTAAAGGGGGGTTTAGCCTCATCCACCTTTCTGGAAATCACAACCACAGAAGGGCGAATAATGTTATGGCAGTAAAATTTCGAATGGATCTTATTTCTGTCTTCTTATGCCATTTAGTATTTATGTAATGCTTAACAATGATTAATGACCAAACCAGATATTGATAAAACCGGATTTCTGTTTAATTAACGATTAATGTATTAAACGGTTTCATAAAAATTTTACTTTTGGCATTATACTCTCATTTGGTTAAAATCGGTTAGTCATATAACGGAGTCACTCGTCAGATTGCTGCTCACCGAGGCTATTATAAATATTTTAAGAAAGCCTGTCTCGAATCATTCCAGCGCTTTTATGACCACAGATATTCTTGACTTCTATATATAAAAAGGTATTCAAATTAAATTGTATCTAGAAGTAACCTCTCTCTCTTTCTCAATATAACCGTCGAAAAGGAAATTATGTGGAGACGGTATCGCGCTCTCTGAATGGTAGAAGAGTCGTAAACTTGACGTTTTCAGATATTGAAGTGCGCTCCATACGTTTTGTTTCGTTGTCCAGATTTTCTTCCTAGATTAAACGTAGGCAATTTGGATTGTCTTCAAAATGCACTTTGCTTTGATTTGTCAGCATATAAGAGAGTAACTTCCTTATGAAAATTGTTTCTTTGCAGAAAGTTTGAGTTCCTCGCTTGGCTTTCAGAAAATTTAACCACATCTGATTCTGTAGATGAAAGAGAAATTAAGCCTTACTTCAGCAATATAGCGAAAAACTTTCCCATTCCCGACTATTGTAGCTTCAGGCGTAGATCATCATCGTCAGGGAGGCACTGAGGGACAATGATATATCTATAAGAGCGATCTTTATTTTTACCGGGAGCTTGGCAACAATAAATTTCCTGGAATCAATCGCAACTACATATATAGTGGTTATAATTTGTCACCAATTTTTTGAAAAATGGCTGTTCAGTTTAACATAAACCTGAGTTGGGTACCCGGGCACAGGGATATTTCAGGGACCTGTAGGGCGAATAACCTTGCTTGAGTGGGCACTAAATTGGCAATAACGGATATGATGGCACAAATAGGCATGTCATTGACAACTTCTAAATTCGCTGCTTTCAGCAATGCGAATGCACTAGCTAATAAAGGATGAGACGAGGGTACGATATGCCACCTTGCCCACCCTTATCTAACCAGGATTAGATTATATAATTTGATATATATATAGATATATGTATTTTCATATATAGATTTGCTTATAGAGATCGTACAGCGACAGTAATAAATGCTTCCAACAAATTTGAAAAAAATAGAAGGATTTGTCATTGCAATGTGTAATATTTGGCCCAATTTATTTTATATTCCTATGCAGGAGAGTCCAATATTTCTGTGACAATTTAAATGACTCGTATCGAATCATATCGATGTTCCACACATATCGAGTTGATCTATCATTCCAAGATGGAGTCTCTAATGCTGGTATGGTCAAAGTGATTAAATTTTATCAGATTTGCGCATAACTGGTTATGACCGCAACAGATTTATTATAACTTGTATTTTGTGTTTCGAACTTCTATTGCTTCGAAAACTGAATTTTATCGAAAATTGAAACTAAAGAAATCTTTTAGAGAAACATTTGAAAAACGATGCAATTTGACAAAAGTGAGTATTTTTGAAAATAATTTGAAAAAGAAAATTTAACAACTTTTTTTAATGCTCCTCATTTTTTGAAAATTATCGAATAATAACGGCCCCGAAACATACGGATAACGGCGTTCAGAAGTTTCTTTGTGAATTTAAAAGTGAATTAAGCATTATAAAATCCATAACTTTTCAATTTTTTTCGATTACTTGCAATTTAGAGGTCACAAAACTTTGACCTCTCAGAAATGATTATAATTTGTTCATAAAAGATGCAAAAACTTCATTCTGTTACGAAATATAATAGATTCTGCAAGAGATTACACTGCGCTGAATTCCAATTCCGGAAAGCATAAACAAATTTTCAGTTTTAAATTTATTATAAAAATTTATAGCAGAATAATAGATCTCTTATGTGAAAAATTTTTCAGAAAAGGTCTGAATATTTTTCTGTCTCCTTTCATTGGGCTGCTTTAACCAGTAGATGAGTTGAAAAAACGATTAATATAAAAAATTCGTGTTCAATATTTTATTGTCTAATATTGAAGTATTTTTTAGAATTTATCCTAGAACGTTCTTATATTATCCATAATTACGGCAGCAGTTTTATGATAGTTTCCTTTCCGTTCGTAACAACTGATAATCTAGGCGCGTTTTAAATCTTCTCGGTGTTTGGGAAACCCTTCCAGACAATTAGTGATGTATTGCAGTATTACTCTGCAAATACAATTTTACAAAACATATTCACATATAAGGATGAATTGAAAATAAACAAAATAATTGATTGCTCAGACAATATTTGACGTAATCTCTCTGTAAGCGCAGACTTAATTTGATAGTGATTCCAATGCAATGACCCGAATTTTAACAGTAACGTAAACAAACAATTTTTAAAAAAATTTTTTTTCACAATATTTTTCATTAAAGTTAAATATAAACCTTGAACTAAATAATTAAACCGGGAACTAAATGTTTTCGAAGTTCTCACAAAAATACTTCGAAGATATGTAGAGTATAAAAAGCTTTTGAAAAAGAAGATACCTTTAGCAAGAGATAGGAAAATGATTTATAACTTATAAGTAATTTATCTTCCTAACATTCAAGCTTCATATTTCCTTCCTTCCTTCGAGAGCCATTGTATGAAATGGTGTTCGGTGATGTAAATTAATCTTTAATTGATTTATGTAAAATTTGCTTCACTTCGACGGATAACAATATTTATTAGAGATTTAATCACCGTCGCTGTAATGGCGCTGGCTGGCGCCTAGTCTCATACCTCTGATCCAACCCGGGTAAACAACTTTTCAAGCAGTCTTTGGCTGCTGGTGCTGTTCACACAAAATGCCTTATTGTTAAATTTGTTACGTTTAACACGTTGATTACTTTTGGGTAGTTTTGACCCTCTAATCCGGAATCGCTCATTGAAGGACTCTGAATAATCTAGTACCTAAAATGTATTCATTCTTTTTTTAAATTTATTCATTCTCACTTCTCCAAAAAAAATGCAAACAACAATAATGTTCCTTTGTGTAAATCATACCCTTCAGGCTTTAAACTATTTGGTACTTCTTCCTCAACTAATCAAATATTTTGAAACTCACAACAAGGACGCTTGCAATCACGAGTGATTTGGACCCTCCGATCGCCAGTGCATGTTTCTCTGATGGTTGCAACCGCCGTCTCTATTGTGCGCATCATCTGCACCCTGTGGTCAGAATTGAGTTTTGCACCTTTATGATAGTGTCTGAAATAATCAACGCAGTAGTAAAATTTTATTGGTTTAGCATGAGATTCCTCTCTTGTGATTAACTGGGGTATAAAAAGAGATATTAGCTCAACATATTATTAATAGCAGTGCTATTTTAAGAAGAAAAATTATAAAATTATTATGCGCATTGGTAGTGTTAATGCAGAAAACAGTGATAAGCTGTCGTCTCAGAGCACACTTCTCTTTGAACAACAACTCATTTCGACTTTGTCCGGGTACTCACGTTACAGCCCAATGACTGAGTCGCTGCGATGCAAAGGTGGCCTACGGTTGGCTCCCTTTCGGAGCCATTGTCTCTTAACTGACATTCTGCTTGCAAATCCTGCTAAAAATAACTGAGGCGTCTGAGTTTGTTGCTATTTTTAAACAAAAGTAGATCATGGTTTTAATTTGCTTAGGAATTAATTTAAGCAATTACCAGAAGTGATCGCAACATGCATATGTGTTTATTGCAGTTTAGCCAAAACTAAATTGATGATAGCCCGCGATGAAAATTTAGTTCGTTGTTCTACATAGTTTATGAATTATCGTTAGCCTATTATATATATATAT
>OZ016504.1:15737361-15739861 GCA_963966595.1 Physocephala rufipes
GGCGGTTTGTGCTGCCGCTACCAACATAATGGAGAAATTGGGTAGCATAGTTTCGGGCGGCAGTATAAGTAAAGTCGATGACAGGGTGAACGTAGATCCGTTCAAAAGAAGTGCTATATTGGCAAGATCACCACCCAGTCTTAGAGAAAATTCTTCAGCGATTTGTTTAAATGATCAAACAAAAAGCATTGTCGTTGAAGAACCGGTTGTGTTCTCTTCACCTACGGCATTAGTTCAATTGTCGCAGAATGAACCAGTCGTTGCCACTACTTCTGGCACTGCTGGGGTTGGATCAACTGGTGGCCCAAAAGATACGCTATGGTGGCTGGGTAAGAAGATACATGACCTTATTGAAATGATGGGTGGCGGAAGACGATCTATCCATCAGCCTATGAGAGATCTCGTCGATAGTATTGCAGCCTTACACAATCGGGTTATGACTGAAATAAAGGGCAACGCAAAATCTGATAAGGTGAGTAAATACAGTCAAACTTCACCCATTGCATTTAAATCGAGCACCAACACTGCCAAAAGAGTGCGAGAGGATTTAATTGAAAAGTTTCCGTCAACAAAAAAAAAGAGACATGCACCATTGTCAGTGGCAAAGCCTAACGCTTCAGTTATTCATGAGGTCAACTCCGATTCTCGCACTAACTCGAGTGAGATGGGGATTGCAAATGCTAACATCACCTCGTACGCTCAAGTGGCTGCTGGAGGATCAAAAATCGAAAGTCGTAGAGCTGATAAATTAGATCATGATCAGTGGATCATAGTGCAACGCAAGTTAAAACCGAAAATTTGGCCAACTAAGCCAGAGGCATTAATTATTAAGGCAGCAGAGAACAAAAGCAACGTAGAAATTCTAAGGAAAATTAAGAGTGATCCTCAACTAAGTGAATTGAGCAAATTAGTTAGAGGTATTAGGAAAACTTTGTAAGGCGATTTACTGCTCGAACTTGTGAGACGCAAGGAGAGCCAAACCGAGGTGCTAAAAAATGCAGTAATGAAATCTCTTGGCACCGAAGCCGAGGTGCGCGCCCTTTTACAAGAGATTGAAATAGAAATTAAGGACATAGATGAAATTACAACAAAGGAGGAAATTGTAGAAGCACTAAATAGATTCCTGCAAGATGCAGATATCGACCTAACGGCTTTTCGTTCTATTAGATCAGCTTATGGAGCGACACAAACAGCTAAATTAAGGGTTAGTGCAGCTATTGCCAACAAGTTGGTGAGCGCTGGGAAAATTCGAATTGGTTGGGTAAACTGTCGTGTGCGTGAGGCAATTAATGTTGTCAGATGTTTCAAGTGTCACAACTTTGGACACATAGCTGGCAGATGCCCCAATACTGAAGTCAGTGCAAAACTTTGTTTTAAGTGCGGTGGCTCGGATCACCTTGCCAAAGCTTGTATAAATGAGCCGAAATGCATTATCTGTGAGGGTAAAGGCAAGCATTCAAGCCATGTCTCAGGAACGTCAAAATGTGGCTCATATCAAGATGCTATTTCTATCCTTAGAGGCAAAAAGGCAGTCAGAATATGAAACTCTTGCAAATTAATTTGAATCACTGCCAAGCAGCACAAGAACTGCTACGGCAAACTATATACGAACTGTCAAGTGATGTTGTATTATTATGCGAGCCGTATTCGATAAAACAAAATGCTGCATGGGCAACGGATATCTCCGGTAAGGCAGCTGTTTGGAAGTGTAGCTCATCTGTTATGAAGGTGCAGAGGAGAGAATTTGGCTTTGTATGTGTCGAAATCGACGGTGTTTTCTTGTACAGCTGCTATTTAAGTCCTGGCTTGGAGCTCACTACCTTCAATGGTGCGTTGGATGTATTGGTGGATGATGCTAGGCATAGGTATCTAGTGCTAATTGTGGGCGATTTTAATGCTTGGGCGCTTGAATGGGGCTGTCCCAGAACAAATCCACGTGGGAGATCGTTGCTGGATGCATTATCCGTCTTGGAAGTCAGTTTACTGAATACTGGAGCTGAACACACCTTTAGCAGAAATGGACATGGCTCAATTATCGATCTGGCTTTCATCAGCAATGCCCTATTTCCCGTTGCTAATTGGCGTTTAAGCAACTGCTACACTGCTAGTGATCATTGCGCCATTGAAATAGAACTTTTAAGGCCAAATCATACAATACGGCGTATAAAGAACAGTGCCATCGTCTGTTGGAAGGAAGATACTTTCGACAGAGACATTTTTATGGAGATGTTTAATTCATCTGAAATTGAGGGAAATGGAGATGCTGGGGTAAATGAACTTATGTGCAGAATTAAAGCTGCGTGCGATGCCTCAATGTCTCGTAAGGTTTTAAAAAGGCAAATGAGGCCAGCATACTGGTGGAATAATGAAATAGCGAGCTTGCGTAAAGAATGTATACATGCCAGAAGAATATGCCAGAGAACACGAAGATGCAGCAGTTATGACAGTAACAGGTTACTCTTTGCCTCAAAGCGCAGGTTGCTCAAAATTGCCATACGTA
>OZ016504.1:15747361-15800171 GCA_963966595.1 Physocephala rufipes
GTCGCAGAATGAACCAGTCGTTGCCACTACTTCTGGCACTGCTGGGGTTGGATCAACTGGTGGCCCAAAAGATACGCTATGGTGGCTGGGTAAGAAGATACATGACCTTATTGAAATGATGGGTGGCGGAAGACGATCTATCCATCAGCCTATGAGAGATCTCGTCGATAGTATTGCATCCTTACACAATCGGGTTATGACTGAAATAAAGGGCAACGCAAAATCTGATAAGGTGAGTAAATACAGTCAAACTTCACCCATTGCATTTAAATCGAGCACCAACACTGCCAAAAGAGTGCGAGAGGATTTAATTGAAAAGTTTCCGTCAACAAAAAAAAAGAGACATGCACCATTGTCAGTGGCAAAGCCTAACGCTTCAGTTATTCATGAGGTCAACTCCGATTCTCGCACTAACTCGAGTGAGATGGGGATTGCAAATGCTAACATCACCTCGTACGCTCAAGTGGCTGCTGGAGGATCAAAAATCGAAAGTCGTAGAGCTGATAAATTAGATCATGATCAGTGGATCATAGTGCAACGCAAGTTAAAACCGAAAATTTGGCCAACTAAGCCAGAGGCATTAATTATTAAGGCAGCAGAGAACAAAAGCAACGTAGAAATTCTAAGGAAAATTAAGAGTGATCCTCAACTAAGTGAATTGAGCAAATTAGTTAGAGGTATTAGGAAAACTTTGTAAGGCGATTTACTGCTCGAACTTGTGAGACGCAAGGAGAGCCAAACCGAGGTGCTAAAAAATGCAGTAATGAAATCTCTTGGCACCGAAGCCGAGGTGCGCGCCCTTTTACAAGAGATTGAAATAGAAATTAAGGACATAGATGAAATTACAACTAAGGAGGAAATTGTAGAAGCACTAAATAGATTCCTGCAAGATGCAGATATCGACCTAACGGCTTTTCGTTCTATTAGATCAGCTTATGGAGCGACACAAACAGCTAAATTAAGGGTTAGTGCAGCTATTGCCAACAAGTTGGTGAGCGCTGGGAAAATTCGAATTGGTTGGGTAAACTGTCGTGTGCGTGAGGCAATTAATGTTGTCAGATGTTTCAAGTGTCACAACTTTGGACACATAGCTGGCAGATGCCCCAATACTGAAGTCAGTGCAAAACTTTGTTTTAAGTGCGGTGGCTCGGATCACCTTGCCAAAGCTTGTATAAATGAGCCGAAATGCATTATCTGTGAGGGTAAAGGCAAGCATTCAAGCCATGTCTCAGGAACGTCAAAATGTGGCTCATATCAAGATGCTATTTCTATCCTTAGAGGCAAAAAGGCAGTCAGAATATGAAACTCTTGCAAATTAATTTGAATCACTGCCAAGCAGCACAAGAACTGCTACGGCAAACTATATACGAACTGTCAAGTGATGTTGTATTATTATGCGAGCCGTATTCGATAAAACAAAATGCTGCATGGGCAACGGATATCTCCGGTAAGGCAGCTGTTTGGAAGTGTAGCTCATCTGTTATGAAGGTGCAGAGGAGAGAATTTGGCTTTGTATGTGTCGAAATCGACGGTGTTTTCTTGTACAGCTGCTATTTAAGTCCTGGCTTGGAGCTCACTACCTTCAATGGTGCGTTGGATGTATTGGTGGATGATGCTAGGCATAGGTATCTAGTGCTAATTGTGGGCGATTTTAATGCTTGGGCGCTTGAATGGGGCTGTCCCAGAACAAATCCACGTGGGAGATCGTTGCTGGATGCATTATCCGTCTTGGAAGTCAGTTTACTGAATACTGGAGCTGAACACACCTTTAGCAGAAATGGACATGGCTCAATTATCGATCTGGCTTTCATCAGCAATGCCCTATTTCCCGTTGCTAATTGGCGTTTAAGCAACTGCTACACTGCTAGTGATCATTGCGCCATTGAAATAGAACTTTTAAGGCCAAATCATACAATACGGCGTATAAAGAACAGTGCCATCGTCTGTTGGAAGGAAGATACTTTCGACAGAGACATTTTTATGGAGATGTTTAATTCATCTGAAATTGAGGGAAATGGAGATGCTGGGGTAAATGAACTTATGTGCAGAATTAAAGCTGCGTGCGATGCCTCAATGTCTCGTAAGGTTTTAAAAAGGCAAATGAGGCCAGCATACTGGTGGAATAATGAAATAGCGAGCTTGCGTAAAGAATGTATACATGCCAGAAGAATATGCCAGAGAACACGAAGATGCAGCAGTTATGACAGTAACAGGTTACTCTTTGCCTCAAAGCGCAGGTTGCTCAAAATTGCCATACGTAATAGCAAGAATCGCTGTTTCTTGGAATTGTGAGATGACGCTGAAAACAACCCTTGGGGACTTGCTTATAAGTTGGTTCTTAAAAAGCTGAGAAGCGTTTCACAGCCATCTTGTCCCAAATTAATGGCTGATATAGTTATGTCCTTGTTTCCGAAACAGCCGCCGTTTACGAGAATCATTCTCAATAACTTCGACCGAGCAATAATACCACCAATTTCCGATGACGAAATTTTGAAAGCTGCCAAAAAAATTAGACTTCGCAAGGCTCCAGGTCCCGACGGTGTACCAAATATTGTTCTGAAAACTTTAGTAAACGAACATACATCGCTACTGCGTTCAGTGCTTAACAACTGTTTGATGGATGGTATTTTTCCCAAAGTGTGGAAGCGACAACGTTTAGTACTACTACCAAAATGCAATAGCACCTCAGGCCCGGCCTCATATCGACCACTTTGCATGTTGGATACGGTAGGGAAACTTTTTGAATTGATCCTCAAGTATAGACTGGAAGACGAAATTGGCAATAAGCTCTCTGATTGGCAATACGGATTTAGGAAGGGTCGGTCAACGGTTGACGCGCTATCGAAAGTCAAAAATTTGGCTGTAGAAGCAATTGCTGGCACGCGCTGGCGTGGAGGGTCAAAAAAATACTGCCTAGTAATAACGTTGGATATAAAAACGCGTTTAACACTGCAAGCTGGAAAATTATTCTCTCGGCTCTGAGAAGATTTGGAACACCTGCGTATCTGCACAATATCGTCTCATCCTATTTGCAAGATCGTATTCTGATTTATGATACTGATGACGGTACCAAGGAATGCGAAATAATTGGTGGTGTCCCACAAGGATCAATTCCTGGACCGTTCCTGTGGAATATTATGTATAATGAGATCTTTGACCTGCAGATGCCGGAGGGAGTTAATGCAGTCGGATTCGCTGATGATATTGCAGTGGTGGTAGTAGCGAAACACCTGGCAGAAGTGCAGCAGAAGGCGGAGATTGCAGTTGCTGTGTTGAAGAATTGGCTCAATAGTGTGGCACTGTGTCTAGCGGACCATAAAACTGAAATGGTACTAATTAGTAGCAGGAAAGCAGTCGAATCCATATATATTAGAGTTGGGAACTGCATTATTAATTCCAAACCGAGTTTGAAATATCTTGGTGTCATCATGGATCATAGAATGACCTTCAAGGATCACATGGAGTATGCGCATTGCAAGGCAGCGTCCGCCACAATGGCTTTATCGCGGATTATGCTAAATGCACATGGTCCCCGACAACGATGCAGATTACTTTTGGCGGGAGTCATTAAGAGTATTATTATGTATGCAGCTCCCATATGGGCGGAAGTTTGGAACAGAAACAGCTATGTGCGCGGCGTGAGGTCCACCTACAGACGAGCGGCGATCCGTGTCTGTTACGCATTCCGTACCATATCAGAGAGTGCGGCGTTGGTCCTCAGTGGATTGTTTCCGTTAGACCTGCTATCGAAAGAATCTGTCTTAAGGAGAAGGGCAGTGGTAGATGAGCAGCATAGAGGTCAGCGTTTCAGGATCCGGCAGCTAATTATTGATGAGTGGCAATCTCGATGGGAGCGAGATACTTACGGAAGATGGACTCCAACATTAATACCAAGCATAAGTGATTGGTTGAACCGCAAGCATGGTGACTTAGACTTTTATTTAACCCAGTTGTTAAGCGGACATGGTTGCTTTAAGTACTATCTGCATAAATTTGGCCATGAGCGTGATCCATATTGTGATTACTGCGGGCCTCCAATTATCGAGGACGCGGAGCATATATTTTTCTCGTGCCCATATTACCAGGCAAACAGAGCTATTCTCCAAGAGGAAACTGGTAGACCCGTAACACCACTGAATCTGACGAGGTTGATGGTTATCGACGTTAAATATTGGGATGCGGTAAAGCACATGGCAGCTACAGTACTGAGAGAGCAGAGAAGGCTAGAGCAGCTAAGAAGATCGGCAGAGGGAATAAATGGGAGATTGACGGAGACAATGACTGTTACAGTAAATTGATTAACAATTAACAGAGGGACTTCTTGAATTTCAGTTTCATCCTTTCTTTTTTGAATGTGTTTTCTTTTGTTTTGACTTTGACTACTTTTTTTTTTTCTTTTAGTCTGTCCGTTTCAGTGCATGTTCGCAACTAAACCCTCCTCGCGATGTAATGCTTGATCGGCGGTTCCGTGAGGGTATAGGGTGGGGGGTAGTAGGGGTTTTTAGTTGGTTAAAGTCCAACACATAAGGCTATTGATGCTTTTCCCCTGCTTGGGAAAAAAAAAACATACATACATACATACATACATACATACATACATACATACATATATATATATATATATATATATATATATATATATATATATATATATATATATATATATATATATATATATATATATATATATATATATATATATATATATATATATATATATATATATATATATATATATATATAATTATATATATATATATATATATATATATATATATATATATATATATATATATATATATATATATATATATATATATATATATATATATATATATATATATATATATATATATATATATATATATATATATATATATATATATATATATATATATATATATATATATATATATATATATATATATATATATATATATATATATATATATATATATATATATATATATATATATATATATATATATATATATATATATATATATATATATATATATATATATATATATATATATATATATATATATATATATATATATATATATATATATATATATATATATATATATATATATATATATATATATATATATATATATATATATATATATATATATATATATATATATATATATATATATATATATATATATATATATATATATATATATATATATATATATATATATATATATATATATATATATATATATATATATATATATATATATATATATATATATATATATATATATATATATATATATATATATATATATATATATATATATATATATATATATATATATATATATATATATATATATATATATATATATATATATATATATATATATATATATATATATATATATATATATATATATATATATATATATATATATATATATATATATATATATATATATATATATATATATATATATATATATATATATATATATATATATATATATATATATATATATATATATATATATATATATATATATATATATATATATATATATATATATATATATATATATATATATATATATATATATATATATATATATATATATATATATATATATATATATATATATATATATATATATATATATATATATATATATATATATATATATATATATATATATATATATATATATATATATATATATATATATATATATATATATATATATATATATATATATATATATATATATATATATATATATATATATATATATATATATATATATATATATATATATATATATATATATATATATATATATATATATATATATATATATATATATATATATATATATATATATATATATATATATATATATATATATATATATATATATATATATATATATATATATATATATATATATATATATATATATATATATATATATATATATATATATATATATATATATATATATATATATATATATATATATATATATATATATATATATATATATATATATATATATATATATATATATATATATATATATATATATATATATATATATATATATATATATATATATATATAAATATTTGTGTTAACGCAATTTCACAAAGGTGGCGTCACCAGAATTTAGCGGAACTATACCGTTTTTTTTTAATTTTCGAACTGCAGTTTGAAACTGAAGCATAGGCTAATCAGTGGATCTTGGCAAATAAAGAGGAGGCCTTTGTGGTATCTATTATAGGCTCTACTACTGAGTTTCTGCAAACTTTCTCTGAGGTTGAAAAAGGAAATTATGTTATAATGGCAGCCCTCGGTCGGCGATACAGTAGTTTCAGTTTAGATTTCAATTTCAATTTGTTCGTTCAATAACTAAGCGGAAACGTAGGCCTGATAGTAATACAAGAGTAAATAACAAGAGTATAAGGTATTGAATACAATTATATAAAAAATACAAAATTTTTTGTTTTGATACAAAAATAGAATCCGTCAAATTAACCATTAAAAATTCAAAGTTCAAATAAGAACAAGCAATTCTAAGAGTTTCATTCTGTGCAAATGATGATCTGTAAAAGGGTAAACGAAGGAATTCATATCGTCTTGAAGAATATAGAGCAACTAAAATATGAATGTCGTTCAATAGAGGCATAGACCATGACGGCATATAGTACTTTAAATATAAATGTGGAATTCAGCATTATCCTTCGATTAATCAAAGACGGCAAATTTACGAGTTTTAACCTGGCAATCTTAAATTGGAATCCCGTCTCAGGTTGCGGAGACAGAAAAGCAAAAATTTTTTTGTATCGATTCTATTAACGTGATGTAGCAAGCAATTTTTGGGCTTCAAAATGGGCCGCACTAATGATATATATAATGCTTTTGTAATATATGGATCGTCGAACTCTTTCGCCCAGCGTTTTATAAAACCCAGGACGCTGCTAGCCTTACTAGTAATATGACAAATATGAGCATTGAATCGCAATTTGCGATCGAAAATAACACCAAGGTCTTCAACTGTTTCGACAACACTCAGCCCTTGACCATGGATGACATAATTGACGAAGCACGGGCGCGAAGGAAAGAAAGTCATCTGTTTACATTTGTATATCTTATCTATATTCGACAGTTTATCACATAAACTTTCAATACAGCTGAAATGCTTGTCATATGTCAGGTTACTAGAATTCGGAGGAATATATGAATAAGTAATTTAGAAACAGCACCCTTCTGTTTTCACAAAGACGCAGCAAAACTCGATTACATCATCCACTAAAAGTTGTACCTCACGCGAAAAGTAAGAAGACTTCACCGCAATCAAAACTCCTCCACCTCTGGATAAATTAGTCAGAGAAAAGTCTGTCCTTTCAGTAGATGGTGTATTCCGATGATAAAATTTCTAAATTTAGACTTAAATTTCTAAATTTAGATTTAACCCTCGAGTATTTTGGTACAAAATAGATACATTGGAAACTGCTGAGCAATATCTCAATCGATTAGCACGTGCGTTGACAGGAGCAGATTAAGGACTAATTAGTTTTTTGAAGCACGATTTTTTCTTGGCCTATAAACAAATTCATGGATGACAACATTCCTCGGCCACAAACTTGAATTCAAAACACAGTGAAATTCATTGATTTGAAGTTATATTTTCTTATAGTAATACTTGCGTCATTTAAGCCCAATTGATTACTAATATAAAGGCGAATCCTCAGCAGCAAATCTCGAAATAAAAATTGTCTTCCTCGGCTAAACAACAAAAAGTTCATTATGACGAAGCAGCTCCGATGAGGCAATAAAGCCCTTCTTAAGAATTGCACCTATCTCATTTGGAGAAAATGCTCCATTGGGGAACAAATGAGACCGCAGCAGATGAGGCTTCAGATATATAGGTAAATTTCTAATATGAAGACGACCGCTTGAAGTAACGTTGACTTCGGGTGTAACCACATCTCAAAAGAGATTCTGGAGCATCAGGATTCGGGCTTAATAAATTAATCAGTGCTGGGACTGTGCCCACTCGACTAGCTTTCTTCTTGGGTTGTACACCTTTAGAAGATTTCGTCACCGCGATATCTGAGTCTACCGGCGGAGCACACAACAATAAATTAGAGTTATCAGTCACCGGGTCATCAAAATACTCAGAGGCCGAAAATTTCGAATTAAATAAATCGAACTTATCCTTGACAGCCACCAATTCCTGAGAAATTATATTGAAGTGCTTCCGAACACTATTTAAGAGTCTAGTGTGGTCAATTTCCTTTTGCCTGCAGGATTCACAATACCAACGGAGCCCTTTATTCCAACCGAGGGCATCATAAACGCGGGCACTGATGTCAACACACTTTATGTGAAAAACAAGGTTGCACAATCGCCAAGTGATAAGAACATCCGAATCATTATTAAGCTTGCAGTTTTTGAAATTGCACGCTAGAGCAATTCTTTTTAAAAAGGTGTCTAAAATTGTAATGACCATAGACAACAAATGTTCCACATTATTAAGTCGGTATCAAAAATCCAAGGAGTCACTTATAGAGGGACGCATTCATTTGTCTCCTTCAGGTTCACTAACTGACGTAATTGAAACGTTAAAAATTCAAGTATTTGTCAAAGGAATATGAGACGCAGAAACGTGGCGTGCGCATATCGAGGAGAAAACATTCACGGGAAGTGTCATATACTTTGATAGAAGAAACACAAGCCCCTTATGCAAACCGGGACACGAGCTTTTTCGATTAAATCTTCAGCTAGAAAAATCTTGAAGAATATGGGCTGTTACACAGGTGATAATAACAAAACTACGTAGAGTCCTGACGTGAATTCTACAATCGTGGAGAAAACAGGACATTGCATAAAACTCTAAAGTCCATGGTGGCAAAACCGAGAATGGTAAAGGTAAAGAAAGAAAGCTGGCAGCTAGCAGCAAGCGTCAAAAAATAAATTAATTTGAAGGCAATTGGTTTGCCGCGATTGTCATAAAAGTAGAAAAGAGAAGGAACGAATATTTCCGCTGCTATAAAAACGTAGGAGACTCACCCTTTTCCCTTTCGTCGCTAATTCTTTCACACTTGAAATTTTCAAATTACCCCCCTATTCTAGCGAGCTGTGACACAAGTCATTTATAACAAATATGTTATAATTTTGTCATCCAAACTTGTGATCGGTACTCTGTTTAAGCGGTGACAACACGAAAGCTCCTTATATTCACCATTGATAGCAATTATTCAAGACTCGATTCGTTCTGTCTCATTTGCTTTTTCCGTTAGCTTCTCAACTATTTAGCATAGTTATGCTTGGGAAGATATCACTCATTGTAGTATTTAAAAGTTGAGAAGCAACAGGAAAAGTTAGACGAGAGAGTATGATTCGAACTTTGAATAAGAACATTTTCTATTAATTGTGACGTAAAGAAATAGCAACAGGTTTTTGAAATAATTTTGAAATAAACATATTTCATGTACGAATTGCTTTATTGTATTGGTCGGATTGGCTAACCTTTGAATGCAATATAATACAAAATGTATACAGAAAATGTTAGAATAATGAATACAAATGCTATTTCACTGAATTTCTATCAACGCAAATGATTTTTTTGGCTCTCAAAACCTGATTATATTCTTGTTATCTACTCCTGAGATCATAACAATAAAAATAACAAGTGTCATATGGAGAGCTTTTAAATTTTAACCCGAATACATTTTTGTGACACAAGTCATTGGAATGACATGTGTCATTGAGTTGAGTTTTGTCACTAAACCAGAATAAGGGGGTTAAGTAAAAATTATAATTGAACCTACCCCCCCCCCCGATTCTGGCGAGCAATGACACAAGTCATTTATAACAAATTTGTTATAATTTTTGTCATTCAAATTTGTGATCGGTATTCTAGTTAAGCGGTGACAGCACGAAAGCTCTTTATATTCACCATTAATAGCAATTATTCAGGATTCGATTCGTTCTGTCTCATTTGCTTTTTCCGGCTGCTTCTCAACTATTTCGCACATTTATGTTTGGGAAGATATCACTCATTGTAGTATTTAAAAGTTGAAAAGTAACAGGAAAAGTTAGATGAGATAGTATGATTCGAACTTTGAATAACAATATTTTCTATTAATTTTGACGTATAAAAAATAGCAACAGGTTTTTGAAATAATTTTGTAATAAACATATTTCATGTATGAGTTGCTTTATTGTATTGGTCGGATTGGCTAATCTTTGAATGCAATATAATTCAAAATGAATACAAAAATGTTAGAATAATGAATACAAATACGGTTTCACTGAATTTCTATCATCGCAAGTGGTTTTTTGGTTCTCAAAACCTGATTATATTTTTGTTATCTACTTTTGAGATCATAACAATAAAAGTGACAAATGGCATCTATTTGTGACATGTCATTATAATGACATGTCATTGAGTTGAGTTTTGTCACTCAACTAGAATAAGAGGGTCAACTTAATATTATATATCATGTTGCATGGATTATGTTGCTATATAATTGCATGTTGGACGAGTTGTTTGGATCATGGTGATAGAAAATCGCTACCTAATATCACCGTGATTCAAAGATAGCAGTTACTTGTAGGAACGTTGCAGAGATATCACTGGATCGTTCGATGCTAACGTGAGGTAATAGAAAGCAAAAGCGTTGATGAGTATGAACCAGAGATAAAGAGATAGGAAACTTCTGAAAAGTGCAACTCTGGTTGTAGATTTGACGCCGAAATGCATAGTAGTGTTAGTGGAAATGGACGGAAATTGATGACGTTTTCACTCAGAATCTCACCTACCGTGCCCCCAATGACGTAATTTTTACGCTCAAACTCACCTACCGTGCCCCCAATGACGTCAGTCTTCCAATGAAAAATTTTGGTCTTAGACCCCATTGACATATCATTTATGCAACTATTTTGAGATTTCAACTTAGTTAAAATTTATACATAAAAACATTCCCATTCAGGTACATTTTTTTGACAACTGTGTAATTGCGGGTGTACATGTTTTTTATATCCACATAGATTTGAAGGTATTATTTGCTGTAAATGCTGTGTAGAAATTTGTGTAGAATTGCTGTGTAGATATTTGATTTAATTTGTGAGAAGCCAGATGGAAAATCTGTTTTATTATGAATGTTATTTTTAATCCCCGGTCTACTCCCGAATTAGCTAAATCGTGATAGCTCCGAACGAGGATAAAGCAAAGAGCGAGTGTGAAGATATACACGCGTATATTAGACGCGTAATATAGCTTTCCATTAGTTTCGCTTCTCTTTCTTGGCCAGAAATCATTATTGATTGGTAAATATTCTTCCGATTGGTAAATATTTATCATTTCGTAAGAAATGCCAGGTAACTGCTTATTAAAGTTCAAATATCCAGTCTTACGTAGTTGAACTATAACAATCGTAAAGCATCTCGGTCTGATAAAAATCCTAATGACGTTAACTTTTACGATATATATATATATATATATATATATATATATATATATATATATATATATATATATATATATATATATATATATATATATATATATATATATATATATATATATATATATATATATATATATATATATATATATATATATTTAACTTAATTTATTTCTTTTATTTCATTTATTTAACTTTATTTTATTTATTTAACTTTATTAGGAGAATCAAACAGGGTTATTCTAGAAATCCTCATAACATTTCCGTGAACTTCTACAACTAGGCTAAATTAAGATTCACCTTTTGCGTACGTAAATATTAAAACTGGGTTCACGACATAAAATAATTGAAGATAAATTAATTAGTTTCCTATTTTAATAAAATAATTATCGCAAGGCTCTATTTGAAATAGTCACACCTCCCGTTAGTGCAATCAGAATTATTATTTAAGACCAAAAAGAAAAATGAATGATAAATTTTATATTTCCCTAAGTGCGCAAAAAGTACCTTATTCAATAAAAAAACCATACCACTTCCGCCGCTGTTGTTCCTAACAACTAATTTTGCTTTATGTGACATTAATTATTGTTTAAAATAGTAATTCTTTGCCATCTAAAGTAAGCGCGCAAAAAGTACTTTTCCTAACATTAAAATAATTATTATTGCCATGAATGTAAATATCAAAAGTTCAAAATAATTACCCTAGTTTGAAATAAGCACAATTAATATTGTTAGTAATTAATTAATAATGAATTAAATAATAATAATATATTACCAATTACACAGAGTGCACAAAAAGTACTTTTCCTAAATTGTAATCATTAACGCTGGTGTTATTACGTCACTGATATTTTCACCACATTGTTTTTAAAATAATTGGAAAGAGTAAAATAATAAAATTAAGTAAAAAATATATCGAAAAATGACTAAAATAAGGATTTGCTGCAGAAACGTATATTCGTTCCCGAAGGAAACTGTCCAGTGCCAAAGGTAAGCTTGCGAATTGGAAATTTTTGCTCGCTAATTGGTAGCAGTAAAAATATCCAGTTGGCCGGCGGTTAGCTAATAAGATTTACATGTAAAATAAGACTAACTATTAAGGTTTTAGTAAGAAATTTATAAATATTTACTAAGGGACAGATTCCGAACTTGGTTTAACGTGAACCCCTGCCGTGTAGGCTTAATTTCACTAAATATTTACTAAGGCTGGAACCACACCAAGTCAACAATTGGACGGAAGCTGAAACTTTCCATAATTTCCTAGGTAATTTAAGCAAAAATATAAGAATGCCGGACTTGCGAACATACTGCCAAAGGGTAGAAGGGTAAGAAGAAATCACAAATACAGGAATTGACGTACATACATTTAAATACTATTTAGAATTTCATTATTAAATGATTAAAAGTAAATACACGTGATCTTTCAAAAAGAAATTAAATTCAATTACGAAAATTATTCACTAAAATTTTGGTACTAATTCTCTATCCAAACGACGAACACAAGCAGGTCTCTAATCTAATCGTTTCAACAGTTGTTTCCTCTGAAAGTGTGTATCGATTAGTGTTTGATTACGCGTATCGTCCAAGTCAAAAGATCTTATGAGGGGATCCCAAAAGCCGTCAGGATTGGGAAGTATATCAAATTCTGGTGATTTATTAAATAAATCTCTCTTTAAGCCCACATTACTTCCTTTGTCATCTCGAGGTTTTAACCTTTCTCGTCCGTTAGTAGTAGTGATAATACTGCTCTATCAAATAAATTCCTTTCGGCTACTTCCATTTTTGATACTGTTTCCTCCGTTGTCTTTTTTGCGTCTGTTTTCTCTTCACTTCTTTGCTGTTTCTTTTCTAGAAAGGAAAATATTCAAAATTAATTAGAATTCGACCATTATATTGTTTTTACTTTTTGTATTACTTCGCGCCTTCTATACGTTTTAAATTATTTAGTCTCATTGCCATTCTTGAAAACTTCATGCAGGAGAGTTATAATGCTTGGTGAGTTACCATAAATTGTTAAGCGTTCTGAATTGGTTAGAACTAGAGGAAAGTTTAGCTCATTCGCGCAATTAAAATCAATGAAAATCTGAAAGAATTGACTATATTAATCGATTGCGACGAAAAATGAAATATTTAATAGAATTACCGTAAATTTTAAATGGTATGGAGCCTGATTTTACTTTGATGACTGAGTTCTTGTGAATTGAATAATTTGTTAGTCGCGCCTGTTTCAATTTCTTTTTCGAATTAAGTGGCGTCCTTCACTTGATTATTTCTATTTTGTGTAGGCTGCTTTATACTATCTTGATTCATAGAGTAAGAAATAACAAGAGTCCGAATCTGGTACAAGCAAATTTTTCTTCGTGCGATCCAATAACAGATACCATTTTCACTCATTAGTGAGTGCTTTCATTTGCTATTCTCTTCTCATCCATTTATTTCATTGTTCATAGTGTTTCTCAGAGACTTCGTTTCGTACTGCTGTTGTTTTGTTCTTGTAGCGGCAAATATTCGACAAGGATGACAATGTGTGAGCATGTGTCGTGTGTTTGTACATTCTCTGCTTTGTTAGAGAAAAAAGATGCCTTATCTGCATTCGATTTTCGTAAACAATGAATGTGATTTTGCATGCATATGTAGTGTGTTTGGATCAGAGATAAAGAGATAGGAAACTTCTGAAAAGTGCAACTCTGGTTGTAGATTTGACGCCGAAATGCATAGTAGTGTTAGTGGAAACGGACGGAAATTGATGACGTTTTCACTCAGATTCTCACCTACCGTGCCCCCAGTGACGTAATTTTTACACTCAAACTCACCTACCGTGCCCCTAATGACGTCAGTCTTCCAATGAAAAATTTTGGTCTTAGACCCCATTGACATATCATTAATGCAATTATTTTGAGATTTCAACTTAGTTAAAATTTATACATAAGAACATTCCCATTCAGGTACATTTTTTTTGACAACTGTGTAATTGCGAGTGTACATGTTTTTTATATCTACATAGATTTGAGGGTATTATTTGCTTAATCAAGAAATTTGATGTAATTTGTGAGAAGCCGGATGGAAAATATGTTTTATTATAAATGTTATTTTTAATCCCCGGTCTACTCCCGAATTAACTAAATCGTGATAGCTCCGAACGAGGATAAAACAAAGAGCGAGTGTGAAAATATACACGCGTATATTAGACGCGTAATATAGTTTTCCATTAGTTTTGCTTCTCTTTCTTGGCCAGAAATCATTAATGATTGGTAAATATTTTTCCGATTGGAAAATATTTATGATTTCGTCAGAAATGCCAGGTAACTTCTTATTAAGGTTCAAATTTCCAGTCTTACGTAGTTGAACTATAACAATCGTAAAGCATCTCGGCCTGATAAAAATCCTATTGACGTTAACTATTACGATATATATTTAATTTAATTTATTTCTTTTATTTCATTTATTTAACTTTATTTTAGTTATTTAACTTTATTAGGAAAATCAAACAGGGTTATTCTAGAGATCCTCATAATATTTCTGTGAACTTCTGCAACTAGGCTAAATTAGGATAACATCGAATCCAAATGTAAAAAATTATAATATATAAAAATCGGCGTTGGCATACCTTGAGCTATGTTCCACCTCGGCATTGAATTCAATCAATTAAGGGTTACCTGCCTGTGAGGTACATGTTTTATTATTCACCTTTTGCGTAGGTAAATATTGAAACAGGGTTCACGACATAAAACCATTTGAGATAAATTAATTAGTTTTCTATTTTAATGAAATAATTATCGCAAGGCTCTATTTGAAATAGTCACACCTCCCGTTAGTGCAATCAGAATTATTCTTTAAGACCAAAAAGAAAAATGAATGATAAATTTTATATTTCCCTAAGTGCGCAAAAAGTACCTTATTCAATAAAAAAACCATACCACTTCCGCCGCTGTTTTTTCCTAACGATAATAATATCATTCAATTTTGCTTTATGTGACATTAACTATTGTTTAAAATAGTAATTGTTTGCCAACTAAAGGAAGCGCGCAAAAAGTACTTTTCCTAACATGAAAATAATTATTATTGCCGTAAATGTAAATATCAAAAGTTCAAAATAATTACCCTAGTTTGAAATAAGCACAATTAATATTGATAATAATTAATTAATAATGAATTAAATAGTAATAATATATTACCAATTGCACAGAGTGCACAAATAGTACTTTTCCTAAATTGTAATCATTAACGCTGGTGTTATTACGTCACTGATATTTTCACCACATTGTTTTTAAAATAATTGGATTAAGTGAATAATAATTAAGTATAATAATTAAAAGAAAATGCGTTTGCTTATGTTTGCGGTTGGTTCTACTTGAAGTATCACAAGCTTCACAATTGTTCGCAGCCTTTACCGGTTTTTGGAAATGATGTCACAACAGAAGAATTTCTTTTCACATTAGAAAAGGAATTCCAAAATTGCGAGCTTGTTAAAGCTCCTCGCGAATTTTTGATTTACGTTAAACAATTAGAGTCTAGATTCATAGGAGTTTTTAACTTAGCATGCCACAGAAACAATCTCAGTAGTTTTTTAGTTTCCGAAATTATAGACAAGTATACAGAGTATAGTTGTTGCCAGAATTTTAATAACCACGACTTCGTGGCACTCTTTGTTAGAATTAGAATCCATTTGCCTTAAAATTTTTCAATAGGGACATTAATAGTACTAATCATAAAAAGAAGATTCTTTGTATTACGCATATGTGAATTATTCCGTATTAGTCGCTGGGACATATTTTTACATCAAACTCCATTCCATTACTTTCATATTTACATCAGATTTATATCATTGTATATTCACTTTTATATCATTGTATTTCATTCACAGTTATATCATTGTATATTATTCACATTTATATCGTTGTACATATCATTTTATATTAATATCCATACTATTTTTATTTGCTATAATCGAAACTACTTAATTTCTATTGAATTACATATCATGGTCTAAATTTATATTAATTTGTCATGTAATTAACGCTTCAATTATGTCATTTTTATTAACGATTGTCATGCTTTAATTGCACAATATAACAAATAATATATATTACTAACGTGCTAACATCATGTATAATATTGTGATTATGTTTATGTACAGAATTTAATTATAATTATAATTATTTATTGTAAGGGTGAAATAGGCCTACTGGGGAACCGGACACCCAAAAAAATCGGTAACGCATCACAGTGCATACCTCATGGGTGATGTGGAAATGCACATAATGTTCACATAATTATATAAAAGGATTTACACAATTTTTATAAAAATGTTAACTAACTTAACAATTAATAATAAACTTAGCTTAATTAAAATAACATATTAATTGAGCTAAAACAGCTTAAAAATTCAATTATTATATTATATATATAATTATTATATTATAATAAAGAAATAATAAATTCCTTTCGGCTACTTCCATTTTTGATACTGTTTCCTCCGTTGTCTTTTTTGCGTCTGTTTTCTCTTCACTTCTTTGCTGTTTCTTTTCTAGAAAGGAAAATATTCAAAATTAATTAGAATTCGACCATTATATTGTTTATATTGTTTATATTGTTTTTTTTTTTAAAATACATACGTAATTAAAAAAACCGACGATAGGAGGAGTAGACGGATAGATAGATCGTGGCGAAGGCTCGATTGACCAGCGAAGTTGAAAATTGAAAATTGAAAATGAAAATCTGTTGAAAATCTTAAAGAGACTATCGAGCGATTGCATGGTATTCCAGCTGAGAATATTGTACTGCTCGTAAGTGGTGGTGAAATGTTAACGAAGTCCACTCAAATCTCATATTACTCAGCTGGAACTGATACAAATCCGATTTACATGTTCCTTACCGGTGATGTTAAATATCCTGCGTTATCGTTACCTAGCGGATCAGATACAGACATAGATTTACGTGAACAAGTCGACCGTTGTTTGGAACTGCCTGCTATTTTGGATACAGTTATGAAACGAGCTCAATTAGCTCAGAAAATGTATGATTTAGCACGTGATGAGGAAAAATGGTGTGAACGTCTAGTACACGAACAACATTTACAGCAGCAAGGTTGGTCAGCTGTAGTCGCTAACATGGAAGATTTAACTGATGAATTTCTTCAAAGATTTAAAAATTTTTGTACAGCATTCGATCAGCATTTGGAAAATCAATTTAAATTCTTGTTCGTGACTCTTTTTCTTATTATCTTCACTTCACAAATCAAACAGAGCACAAAACATGCTTTCAAATCAAGCCGACGAAGCGAACTGTTGTTTACATATTTTCATGAAATATCATACGTGACATTTAATATGGTGAATTACGCATACATATACATAACCCCTGTACGTGAGTTTCGGTCGTGTAAAATTTTGGTTTTTTTTTGCCACATTTTTTTGTGGGTAAAGAGTTTCCTATCTCATTATCTCTGGTTTGGATATCCTTTGTACATTATCAATTCCATTCTGAATTGTTTTTGTAACAATTCGATAGGATTTGATATACGGCAAGGCCATTCAAGGCGACTATTATAGAAATAAAAATAGAAGATATTTTCGCGATAGAAATTTTGAAATGAATAAATACCAATATAAATATAAGCAATAATATTAAAAACCATAATATTAAAAAACAGTAGTTTGAGTGTAGTTTAATTGCAAATTTTAATTAATATTAAATTATAATCTATATCAAAAAATAAGTTCAGGTTCTTTAGTTGTAGTTAAACTGCATATTTTAATTAATATTTAATTATAATTTAAATATTAATAGCAATTGAAAAACCTAACAAATATATGTAGAAGTAAGGAATAACAAACATCCAAAAATATTAAAATATTAAAAGCAAAAATAAAATAAAACAATCTAAGCCATTGTAGTAGATAGGTATACCCCCATATGTCTTCTGCTTTTAATGGTATGAGGAATAAGTCACTCTACATTTTTTTAACTACAAAAAGCGGCGCTGCTCGCTCCATAGCATACTTTCGCGACGCCTTGTGCCTTGCGATTCCTCGTTCATACGGAAAAAATCAAAATTCAGAATTTATTTTGCAAATTATTTTCGCAATCGCGCTGATGAGCGAGAATGTTGTTGTATGTATTATTGCCATTTATTTCGTGCAGAAAGAGTGAAATGGCCGTTCCATATGTACTTTTCACACAACAATAAGCATTCACAATGCGTAATTCACACAAACACACAAGTATAATTTGTCCATCTATTAATAATATAATAAGCAAAATAATAACAAACGAGAAACAAGAAAGTGAAACGAAGAGCACACGAAGAAAAAACTGCTCTTGTTTGGCAACGAAGAATTTGCCGTCTCGTTTGGCAATCGTATTTTTACTCAATTCTTACTTCGTTCAGCACCCCGACCGACCGCGTCTTTTTGGTCAATAAAGCGATATTGAGTGATTCAGACTCTTGTTATTTCTTACTCTATGCTTGATTGCAAATTAATTGTTTGCCTTCCAGCGCTCCCAAAAATTTTTGCTTGCTGTTACCGTGCATTTCCCTTTGTAACTCTTTCTTGTTGTTCTTTCCTACAGGATTCCAAAATATTCATCAGCTCTTTATTCTATTTTGGGATGTTTTTGGGATTTGTGGTGACATGAAAATAAGACACCAGTGGTGTTGGCCAGCTCAAAGGCTATACGATCATCTGAATTCTGTCTGAAGCCCGTGTTATGTTCTACTTTTACGTATTAATCGTTCTACTATTGCGATTCTCTTTCTTATTTTCACTTCAAAATAGAGCACAAAACGTTCTTTCAAATCAAGCCGCCGAAGCGAACTGTTTACATATTTTCATGAAATATCATACGTGATATTATTTTGGTGAACTACGCATACATATACATAACCCCTGTACGTGAGTTTCGGTCGTGTAAAATTTTGGTTTTTTTTTGCCACATTTTTTTGTGGGTAAAGAGTTTCCTATCTCATTATCTCTGGTATGAACTCTGTCCGTATGCTTCGTGAGCATCGTCAAATGTCGAAGAGTAGGCGCTGGAACCGCATCAAGCTCGAGTGTTCCATGTAAGCAATCTTCTGGCACCAATGGGGCAGCGGCCATCACAACTGCAAATTATCACAATTGCTAAATCAATTGTCGTGGCAGAAAAACTGAGGACCAACTACGAGACATGAGCCTTAACCGGCATATACGAGAAATTGCATCTGGCGGATTAGTTGCAACTATAAGTTCAAAGTTGAGGCAAAGTTCAAAAGCGTTCAAAATAGAGATCTTTTTCATGGATATGGACACTCGCAACAGCAAAAATCGTGGCGATTTCGCAATTCGTGCATCGAGGCGACGACGTTGGCCATTGTTATTGGCTTTGCCACAAGAAAGTGAGCCTCCTAAACAAATCGGTCCAAAAACGAGTGGAATTTGAATGAACCGAATCCATGAAGAGCATCTTGAAGGATATTATACAAGAAGTGGTGTCAGACTTGTAACAAACTTTCTCCTCCTGTGTATACTCGCCGGTGCCAGGATTCGTAACAGAGAAAACAAATCCCTCTGTATTCGTAATATCGTTACAATAATATTTATTTAAGTTAAGTAAGATATAATTTGCATAAAACGATGGCGCGGTGGCACACAATGAAGCGGGTGGCGGCTGAAATTCTGATGCTGATGTTTATGAGTGGCGATAGTGGCGCTGCGGCCCACAATACAGCGTCTGATGGTTAAAACGCAGAGACAATAGTGGCTGGCGGCTGAAATGCTGACGCTGATGCGAGATTTATGTAAAGAAACACTGATGCGAGGTTATTATAAAAGAGCGGCGATAGTGGCGCGGCGGCCCATGATGATGAAAAGGCTGCGGTTGGTGGTTGAAATGCTGATGATGATGCGAGATTTATATAAACCAACACTAATACGAGGTCATTATAGAAGAGCGGCAATAGTATCGTTGCGACGCAACAGCGTCTGATGCAGGCAGCCCATAATGCGGCGTCTGGCGACGAAAAAGCTGTGACGATAGTGGTTGGTGGCTAAAATGCTGATGTTGATGGGAGGCTTATACAAAAGAGAGGCGACAGTGGCGTGACGGCCGACAACGCAGCGTCGGGTAATGAAAAAGCTGAAACAAGCTTTAGATAAAAGAGCGCTAATAGTGGCGCGGCAGCCCACAATGAAGCGTCTGATGATAAAAAAGCTGTGACGATAGTGGCTGGCGGCTGAAATGCTGCTGCTGATGCGACGTTAATACAAAGGAGCGGCAATAGTGACGCGACGGCCCGCAATGAAACGTCGGGTAATGAGAAGGCTGACGCGAGACTTATACAAAAGAGGTCGAGTTTTCGATGTGATCTTCTTTTATAGTATCATAACGGGGCTATTTAGGTACACTTAGTACAATCTCTTCTGTATATCTAATATATTCAATTTTCCTTCCCGCTTCCGTTATTCCATTTACCGCAAACCATATCAAAGAATTCAATATTGAATCTGTTTTTTTTTTCATCATATTTATTTTATGACTCATAACAATCATGCGACATAATTTTGTCCTCAAAATTTGCTCGTGATAGACTCTCGCAGTTGCCCAAATAGCTCGTCGGACTCTCACAGGTGTATATATAATAGGTTACGACTATCAGAAAGCAAAATCTTTTTCGCTCGAATGCATGGCATTAGTGTGCCTTGAAAAACGAAAATAAAAGGAAAACCAGTCGCTAAACTGTAAGGGCCGAGTGAAAGCTGTATAGGGAATTTGGGCACCATCCATTAAATACTTCAAGTGGTTTTAAAAGACGTCCTATATTTGTTACTTGAATTCTGCTGATTTAAGCAACTGAGTAAATATAAAAATTTGCTTATTCTTCTTCTTCACTTCTGCTACAAATTGACTTTATATAAAAACTAAATTCCGTGTCATGATAAATTTCATGTAATGTTTTTCGTTGCATGTTTGTTATGAGTGAGCAGACTTACCCCCTTAAGGCCTGATTAGTCTGACGTGTTGGTAGGTTTTGTTAGGTGGAAGCTGTCAAAAAGCCTATCTACCTTATGGGATCCTGTGTATTTGATTATACGAACGTGCACGCAGTAAAGAAGAAGAAGAATATCAAATTCATTTTGATATTTTCGCGTTTCGCAAACGATTTCCACGTTCCACGAGTTCCACGACATTATTTATTATTAAAAGTACGGGGAATGGCCACTTGGTTATACGGCTTTTTATATTTCCGGGGATTTGTTAAGGTTTGACTTCAGTTGCTTTGTGATTTTGTTGAAGTGAGGTTGTGTTACTGCGTGTTAAAAATTTGTTTTTTCTCTAACTTATCATTTGAGAAGGCTTCTCCAAATAGGGTCTGATTAAAGACAGCATTATTCTCATGAATACCCTTCTAAAGTATCCATGGACCACACGATCAGTATTTATAGGGCGGAAGCGCCATCGCCTTCTTGCTCTGCGATTGAGCCACTCAGAGCAGAGAGTAACAATTAATAAAAATTCCAAGTCCTCCATTTCTTCTTCCATTAAACGATCCATTTTAATTCCAAAACCTTTATAGAATCGCAAATAAAATTGAATTGCGTTGAGACAGCTGTTTGTGTAACAACAACAATGTTAAAGAAGAGGCTGTATAAACTCTATAAGCCTTGTTTTAATTGTTAAAAAAAATTAAGTCGAAGGAAATAATTTATTTTGTACCTTTTTAAATATTATTAATGTTAAAAATAATTGCATTATTTCCACAACAAATGTAATTTAATATATGTATATAATTAAATTTATATAAACTTTAAAATTTATGCAGATAATTTTTGGAAATAAGAATTATACACAGCCCTAATAATTCCCAATTTTAAACAGTCTGGCAGCGTCTTGTACTGCATTTCGACAATATGCTCAAACAACTTCCACGTAACAAAACCTACCAACACGTCAGACTAATCAGGCCTTTATTCTGGTTGAGTGACAAAACTGAACTCAATGACACATGTCATTCCAATGACTTATGTCACAAATAGCTATTGGGGTTAAAATTTAAAAGCTCTCCGGATGACATTTGTCATTTTTATTGTTATGATTTCAAAAGTAGATAACAAGAATATAATCAGGTTTTGAGAACCAAAAAAAAATTAATTTAAAAACCTGTTGATATTTTTTTATACGTCAAAATAAATAGAAAATATTATTCAAAGTTCGAATCATACTTTCTCGTCCAACTTTTCCTGTTGCTTTTCAACTTTTAAATACTACAATGAGTGATATCTTCCCAAGCATAACTATGCTAAATAGTTGAGAAGCTAACGGAAAAAGCAAATGAGACAGAACGAATCGAGTCTTGAATAATTGCTATCAATGGTGAATATAAAGAGTTTTCGTGCTGTCACCGCTTAACCAGAATACCGATCACAAATTTGGATGACAAAAATTATAACAAATTTGTTATAAATAACTTGTGTCACAGCTCGCTAGAATAGGGGGGTAACCCTATAGCCACGTTTTCGAAGGTAACCTTTTTCTTAGACGGTAATTCCGAAAATACCATTCGGCCTCAAAATTTGCTCTGCAGGCGTAGAAATTAAGCGAAAAGCACTGATTAATTAACATTAGCTTTAATAAGTCTAATCTGTGGTTCTCCGCTTTCAATAATAAACTGGCCAGGAAAACGGAAAATAAAAAATGAAATGAAGTGTAAAAATTTTCACAATGCAATTATTGGTTCTCTTGTAACCGCTCTACCTACAAGAGAACCGCCAGAAGAACGGACAGGGCCTCTTCGAATCAAGTACTGACTGAGAATCGTAATGTATATAGTCTCTATCTACCCTTAATACGTTCCACAGTGTAACGCAAAGTTAATATACCTTCTCTCACTCGACCATAGGGTAGAGAATTAAAATTATGTATTCCTTGCATATTGGCCAATGTCGTTAATGGCAACATGTCATCACCAGCACTTGGCACAACGGCATAACTTGCTGTCCAAATACACTAGTACAGATCCAACTTCCCGGAATATGAAAGAACCAATTCCCATATTTTGAAGTTAATAACGTAACTTATGTCTTGACACAAAAGATTTAGGTAAGATATCTTATTTGTAAATTTTTCCAAATGCAAAGAACCACCTCCTCGAATGTCGAAACCAATTTTTGTAAGAAAATTATAATGAAATTTTTATATGTAGTACATATTCATGTATTTACATTCTTATATAATTTTTTTTAGAAAATGTAATGTATGCCTAAATAACAAGTACTTATTTTATTGCATTGCCTCACAAACTTTACAATTAATTTAAATTCAAGTCAAGGATAAAATAGAATTAATACATTTAATGCATTAAAATGAGGGTGTTTACTGCTAGTGAGATATATTTATATAAAATACCACTATTAGTAATGTACGCAGGCATATTTACGGTTGAATTGCTTTGGCTATGGCTGTTGCGATTTCGGCTTTAACCACCATTTTTCTTGCAGCTGGAACACGCTTCAAATCTGATACCAGAGAGAGCAGAAACATGCGATCTTCATCAGAGTTTTCCTGATCTATACGTGAATCTGAACGTTCTCGGTGATTGAAATTTGAAAGCAATTGCATAATTTTCGTATGCAATTCAATCGGCTCTCCCGGTTCGGCAACAACTCTTGATCGTTTTCTCGGATCTATCAATTTACCGTCTTCACGATTTGTTGATGTCGCAAGGCTATTCTCATCATTGTCATGATCGGCACAGAGAACAACGGAATTATTCCTAAATTCGCCCTCTTTATATTCAGCTAATGAACAATATTCCTTGTTCCAAGTATTAAATTCTGTTCTATTTCTCTTTTCATCTTCAGTATTATTATCAACACCTTTGCTTTCAATACCGCTTGAACACATATTAATAGAGGGATAGAACATTTCAGGTGAAAATGTGATTTTGCCTGGTGGACTATTGCATATAGATTGATCGGGCGATGCATCTACTTTAATGATGGGTTTGCAATCAAGATCTCCCGTTAAATCAATTAGATCATCGTGCTCTTCATCACAACCCTCATCAGTCTCATTTGAAGCGCTATTCTCTTCATGATCACGTAGACCCATTTCCTCGGTGAATCTAAAGCAATTTTCAAATGTAGGAGTAAATAAAATTACGAAGTGCATAAATTCAACTAAATAAATAATAATAAATAAATCAACAACATTTTAACCAAAAAATCAATTCCCATATCAAGCAAAAATTTCGAATATGTACGAGTAATAAATTAACTTGAAATGTATAAGTCCCCATATTCTGGCGAGCAATGACACAGGTCATTTATAACAAATTTGTCACTGGAATGACATTTGTCACTGAGTTGAGTTTTGTCACTCAACCAGAATAAGGGGGTTAGCTTCGAGATAGTCATCTCCCCACTTGTCAAAACAATTATCAGAATTTTACTGTTTCTTATGAATGAGAGGACTCACACTTTAATACAATAATTCAAACTTCTGTTTTAATTTTCTTATAGTACGTTTACACCGACCCCAAATTACGAATCTCGACTTCAAGTCCCAAATGCAAATGCGGATGGGAATGAGAAGAACACAATCCCGGACAAACTCAAATCGTATATTTGAAATGGAAATCAGTCCCATTTGCGGCAAAAGCGAAGCGAATGCGAATAATATGCACAGTATTCTTATTAAACACAGCTTTCCCGCAATTCACTACTGAGATAATGCCACGAAGTGTCAAAAATTGTCAAATAAGAAGCCAGAAATATCCAAATAAATTATTCACAGAAGCGTATTCCGAACCTAACAACAAACCTGGATGGAGAACTCTACGAAAATTCAGGAGTGATTTATGAGCAAGATTTTATATTTAATATAACAGCTGTTAAGTAAAGCAATGTAAACTGTTTTCAAATGTGTGATTACAGATTCGCGCATCGAGTCGTTATAAACGTACTATAGGGCAGGAAAGAAGTTACATTTATTTTCACTTTATAATATTGCCCCACTTTTTGTAGCCGTCGAAGCTACATAAGTAAGAGCATTAACTTCGGCCTAGCTAAAACTCAATTACTCTAGACGCGTAATAAAATTGTACGGCTTATATAACCAGTAGTGAGGACACGCCCCTTTTTATATTTCCTACACCCGAAGGGATAGGGTATATAGTTGCTTATGCTATATTCGCACTAGCACAGAATTAACGTTACTTAATGCGCACGTTAGGTTGAAATTGATTGAGAAACTGTCAATTTCGGAAGCAATTCCAGTCTAACGTGAACATAGAATTACTCACTTTTTCCGTTGGTAATGCATTAAAGGCGGACTGCTCAAAATAGCCCTCTGAGTCGATTTAGCCATGTCTGTCAGTCGGTCTATTTATCTGTCTGTATTTACCTGTCCAGAAATCGCAATTGCAGTCGAACAGAGGGAGATATGCTCATGAAATATGGTACGAATACTCATTGTCATCATGAGCTGTTAGGGATTGAAAATGATCGGTAGATCGGAGCAGTGTCACACCTATCTTTCATATGAAATCTCATTTAAAAGGCCAAGTTCTGCTCCTACGCAAGTTTTCAAGCTGGAATTTTATACCCAAGATGTTGGCATTAGTAGATGTAAATGGATCAGCAAAAAATAAATGTAATATTTTAATGGGCATACACCACCCAATTATTATTAGGATCCGACTATAAATGCAAGCTTCAGCCAGACCGAAGTTGTCGCTCTTACTGGTTTTGGTCAATTTAATATTATTCATTAACTTCCACACAATGGTTTGCATGATGAGCACCCAATGGGACCAAGCTTTTCGAGATACTAATTTTTCTTGGGGAAAACGCCAAATAACATTCACAAATAATATAAGTTCTTGAAAAATCATCCAAAAAATCCGTTAAAACTCTATTTTAAATTGTGAAATAATCGAATGGTGATTTAATATTTTTAGTGAAATATGGCTGATACGGCGTACTCACTTTGTGCCATAGACGCTTCGGATATGTGGTATAAGAAATTCTAACTCGCTTATGATGGGGCTTTCCTTTTTTCGGCAATAGTTTTCAACTGTGGCGGTCTTTTTAATTGCCCGAGAAATTGAATTCCGAAGAGTCTTCCAACGGCGACGGACGTTAACACCTAGAAAAAATAAGAATAAAATTCATATAAACATAATATTAAATAATCTTCATTACACTTATTTAATTCCATTTCTATTTAATCACTGACAACTAAAAGCAAAATAACCGCCCAATCAATAGTAAAAACATCAACCTAAAGCAAGATAAAAGCTTGAAAAGTGGAGCTTGGAAAAATAGATCTTTGTTTATTTCTTAAGAGAACAATATTCGCTACTCAGGCCCGATAGTGAGCGACACATAGAGAGAACAATGTAAAGTCCTATCAGTATATATTTTACATGTATCTAATCCTTATAGTCAAATCTTATGGGCTTCATTAGTGCATCAATGCAGAATACCTTGTAGCAATAAATTCCCAGTGCATTGCTACAATCAATGCAGCAATAAATCACCAAGTTTTGGGAGGTAGGTAAGTCGTAAGTAATCTCCCTTATTAAAAATAATTTCCTACCCATCTCATCATATTTAGGAGTACTTTAGTAGAGTTCCCGTGTAACCGAGTTCCCGAGATAATCTTCTAACTATTAAAAATATTAGACTTTTAACAGGCATATTTTTATTCCTTACACCCACCAAAGGGATAGTTTATTCACTTACAGCGATTATTAGCGATTTCCGTCCTTCGGACGGTGTATCTGTCTGCTTCTAAACGGAGGTAGATATCGCCACGAAATTTGGCACGAATATTGATTATCATTATACTTTTTTGGGTTGGAAACGGGGGAATAGGACCAATTCCACGCCTACATTTCATACAAAATACTCTTTAAAAGGCTGATTTATCGGTTTCTATATAAGTTCTCAAGCTGGAATTTTATAACCGTGATGCTGGTTCAGACATTACAACTCCACAAAAATAGGCGAACACGCCCCTTTATCATGTGTAGATCTTTTTGAAGATTAATCAGGATAAATGTAATATTAAATGGGGCATGCACCGCCCACGGATTATAATGATCAGCATATAAATTTATATTACAAGTGTAAGGTATATAAACTTTAGCCGGGCCGAACTTACCGTTCTTAATGACCTCGAAATAATAAGGACCACTCTGGCCCTTCGTCAAAAACTCAAGGGTTGATTGAAGTTCGGTGCAGTTTAAAAATAAATAAGAAATCCTTTTAAAATAGATTTCATGTAAAGTTGTTTCATTTGCTGTCGGATTGAGATTCCAACTCCTATAAAATTCCAGCAACAATCATATTTACTCTTTTTTGTTTTTAGTATTGTTTTCCTGTATCAAACATTTTTCAAAATACAGTACTGTTGGAACATGACCAAGCGTACTGCGGCGTGTCCCTCACGGCTATTGCCGTAACTTTGCCATCGAGAGCAAAGGAAAGTTTAAGGATAATGTTTTATATTTGAAAAATTAAAACGAAGACTTTTCGAAAGACGAAAAAGAAATTATTGCTAAATAAAATTGCTAGATAAAAATCTACCAGGAAATATTAAACATAATTTGCAAAACCATTTTACGTAAAGACACAATTTTTCAGGGGTTGGTTCTCCATGAAAATACATTTAAAACTCATCAATAGTTTCTTATTTTTAATATTCATCAATATTAATCCAAGGGATCATCAATTTTTTCATTTATCACCGACAACAAACCTGATTGTTAATTTAGAAATTGTGATCGCTTGTCACGTCACTTCATCGTCGCGTCATTTAGTCTGATTACCGTGAATTTATATACTCATTTTAGTGATATGATCGAAAATTTGTAATGAATCTCGGACAGTAAGGACAAATAAGATCCAACTGTATAAAAAATAGACTGAATTAAGTATAGACCCGAAATTTTAATGAAGAAAAAATCAACTGTGCTGCAACGAAATCAGATAACTTATCCAAGGTGTTTACCTCTTTCATCGCATACGAAAAAACTGCTTGAATTGCAACAATAATTTGAAGTTTTTGATGCTGACTGAATTACGAGTGAAGATTACAATAGCTTTATCCTGGAGATCATAAAAGTAGATGAGTTCCTAGACAATTCTATTGCGAGTTTATTTTTCTGCCAAGCTATAGCTGTATCGGCATCTCGCTCTCTTTTATACGAGGTGAAACAGCTTTACACTTGTGACATTGGGACGCCATTTACAATTATTTCGCCGGCATATTCAGAGATTTTTCAATTTCGTCACTTCATTCATTGCAAATAGTTAATAATTTATTCACAATCTCTAGATATAGTTGATTAGCAACACACACATGTGAATTACAATAATTATTGTATTAAAATTTCTTAAATAAAACATTTTACATACAATTCTCTTAATATATATGGTTTAAAAATTAATCATTCGAATATAATTAGTTAATTTTATACCAGTCCGAATTATCAAGCTTAGGTAAAGGCGATTCTGTTAAGGCATCAACGTTATTTAACATCTCATTACATACATTATCTTCTAATTGCAATGAAGAAACTAAATTCTCTGGACAATCCAGGCCACTGAGTGCAATAATATTGCCATTCTCACTGATGCAGTCCATGCTATCATCCATGTGCGAATTCAAATCCGTATTTAAAACGAAATTATTGGAAGACAAACTAAGTCCGCTATCTCCAGACTCTTGACGAGTGTGACTGTCGCTTAAAAAGGGATCAATGGGAAGACCTGCATTTGGTTGTACTTGTTGATTTTGTTTAAATACTTCGCGTTTTTTCTCTTCATGTGATAAATGAATCCAATTGATTTCAGTCTTTGGTGAAATCAATTGTTTCTGCAGAAACTGTATTCGTGGATCATTCCATGATGTAGTGCGATCAACATGATTTATAAAATAAACATCTCCAGAGTCAGTATATGCCTGTTCCCAACCGGGGGGAAGAGGTCCTAACGGATCGTTGTTGCTTACAGAATCAGACTCCTTCTTAAGCATTCTCGAATTTGGAGATTGTTGCAAAACTTGTTCTGCTTGATGGCGGAACTGAATTCTGGGATCCTCCCACTGCGTAGTTTTCGTTGTATGATTTATATAATATATTTGTCCGTCATTAGTCTTTGCCTGTTCCCATCCCGCAGGCAAAACACCAAGCTCATTTTGCAATTGAATAGGGCTCACTACGTCATACGAACGCTGTTTCATATGAACAGGTGACACATTATCTGAAATATTTTGCGTTTGACGAATTTTATTTAAACCTGGCATTCCGGAAGCTTTCATGGATGCATCCGTTTCCAAGGTATTGCTCCCAGTCAGATTTGAACTGTGATCTTTATAAGTTTGTTGCAGTGAAGCCGGGCTACTGTGGGCACGAGAATGGCATATCTGTAATCCGGTCATGCTATAACGTGGTGTAGCAACTGACGGATTTTTATTCGCATTTGCTTGGGACTCAGTACCGAATGCGGAGTCCGTACTGTTTGTACGAGAATGTGATGCAGAGGGCGATGCTGAAGGTGGATTGAAGAAAGAATTTGGCAATTTCCTCATTCGAAAAGGCACTTGAAGAGGACGTTTCGAATCTCCTGGATTTAGCACGCTGTCAAAAAGAGCCTGCAGATTTTCATCCGAATCCTGATCGATGCGTACTACTAGCTTCTTCTGTTGCTTTAATGTATCTGCGTCTGAGTTTGGATTCATCTCTGTCAGTTTCTTATTCCGTAATTATCCGTATTTTCCAATAGTTTTTTGAGGGTTCGGGAGCTGGGGAACTACGATGTATAAGGAGGCAAATTTATGTATTCGTCATTGAAATAATTCAATGTAGATACATTATACGTGCTTATTATGGCTGCTCTTCCGTATACTTTCTGCAATACCGTTTCGTAAACTATATTAAAGCGAATTTAACACAAAGCGTTTAAATAATATTTTTCCAATCAAATAATAAATACTAATCATAAATAAAAATATTGTGGAAAATTTAATAAAACAAAAAATAAGACACAATACAGCACTGCCACGCGGAGGACTCAATGCCAACTAACGAGTTTCTATTAAAAAGAGCGCATATGGGAAGTAAATCTGAGACACTACAGTTGCTTTTGACATCTCGCTCTTATGCTAGCGATTCTCCCTTAGAACCAATTATTTCAAGAAACTACTTAGTTCATGCAATAATAAGGGCCATGTTTATCTAGTTGGTGTCTCCGAAATACACAAATTGGTATGAGCGAGGCAATTAACATCAATGAAAATTTTCAACATAGTTCTGTACAATGTTACAACACAGGAAACCTGCAATTTATGAATTCGTAGTGCTTATACTTGAGGGACATTTGATAAATAAACTTTTTTAATACTAAATATTATGGGGAAATTGACAATGCCGTACGTGTGCCGTTCGCTTATGCAAACGCTAAGATGAGTATACAATATAAAAACAGACAATACAATATACATAATTTTTGATAACAATAATATTCACGATACAACTCTGTTACGGTCAGAGATAATGAGATAGGAAACTTATGATAAGTACAACTCTGATTGCAGGTTTGACGTAGAAATGCAAAGTAGGGTTAGTGGAAACGGACGAAAATTGATGACCTTTTACTCATAAACTCACCTAAGGTGCCCCCAATGATGCAACTTTTACGCTCAAACTCACCTACGGTGTCTCCAATGACGTCAGTCTTCTAATGAAAAAATTGGGTCTTAAGGCCTGATTAGTCGTACGTTTTCGTAATTGTTTACTTTTTCGAAATTGTTCGGGTTGCAGGGGGTTCAATTGATTATGATGTTGCCGATCTCGTCGAACCATGTTCGAAAGTGGGAATTTTGTGGGCATTTTTTTGATGAATTTTATATTTTAAAAATTCTTTGGATTTCTTTAACTCAAATATTACTAAATAATATAAGTAGTTATAGAAAATAAAGTATTATTATTAATTATTATTAATAATTATGTACCGTTTCTTCGGATTTTAAGGGGAAATTCATAATTCATTCAAATTTAATGACATTCATAGAAATTTCACACTTTTTGACAGCTGTGCTCATTGGTGTTGTTAACAATTCTTACAATCATTTGCAAATTCCAAAAAAAGTAAATGGATTACCAAAATGCATTGAATGAATTGAATGCAATCCAAAAAATGCAGGAAAAATTGTTTTGGCATGTTTGGCTCTACATAATTTTATAATGCTAAACGATACTCGACTGGCATTGTCCAGAAAGGTACGCCGATTGGGAGAATCATGAGAACGAAGTCCAGAGAGGAATTTGGGAATCAGAGTTAGCCGATATAGGCGGAACTGTACCACCAATAAGGTCGAGTTTTCGTAACGCATCATCTGCCGCATTTGATCTCCGTGACAAATTAGCCAATTTCTTCATAGGAGAAGGAGAAGGAGAAATAAGCTTTCAGTATACACGGAGAAACTAATTTTAAAATTATCTATTCAATTCAATTCATTTATCAATAAAACAATTTCAAAATAATATTCATTTATCAAAAATGCATTCATTATTATTCATTTAAAAAATATGAGATCGAAAAATTAGGAGGCAAAAGCAAACCAATTCATGGTAGAATGTACTAATTCTATTAGCTTCTACTCTCTGCGTCTTCAATTTGTAATTTCATAGCACATCCTACCATGAATTTGATTGCTTTTGCCTGTTTTACGGGGCACTGCAAACCTATTATTGTGTTGACAATTAAATCGCCGCAATTATATATTGCGGAGTATTGCGGGTTCTCTTCCCTACTTCTTTTAGCTGGCTTTGAATTTATTGTACAATAGTTCATTTAGCCGAACAAGCTCAATAAGTCTCTCGTCGTCCATTTCTTGGTAAATATAAATTGAAGTGAGAGCTTCATGTGGCCACTCACTTTTAGTTGTCACTTTGTTCGAATTTGAAAGAATTTTTCGAAACGTGACCAAATATTAAAATGATTTTTATATTGCGGGGGGAAATTCCCACAACCTCACGAATTGCATATAGCTTACTGCCTCCGCACAACCAGCTTCGCAACGTCTAACGTCGCTCTCTCGCTTGAAGTCGGCTTTAAACAAACAACGCAGCGTTTTCGAAGTTTGTTGACATTTCTCTTTTCTGTGCTTCAATTTTGAATATTTTGAATTTTTTCAAGAAACAAGACGAAGAGCATTTCACCAAAGCAGTGAGGATGAGTGCCGATAAAATTTTATTTTTAAATCCATTTTGATTTCTGTTTTATTTTTAAATCCATTTTGATTTCTGTTTTATTTTTAAATCCATTTTGATTTCTGTTTTATTTTTAATTCCATTTTGATTTCTATTTAATAATAAAAATTTAATTTTAAACGTCAAAAACATATGCTCTTCTGCTACATTTTTTTCAATATTTCGTTAAAAGTAGGCACCACTTTTCCGAAAAGAGACAATAATTTTTCGAAATTAAAGAGAGTATTTTTAAAAACAACGAGTAGAAGCTCGATGTCAGAGAGGAAATAAAATTGAGCCAATCGTAACTTCTAACTTCTAGCGTTGGAGCTTATGTCAAATCGTACTGAAAAATTGACTGTTGACGTTGCGAAGTTTGGTTGTGCTCAGACAGTTATGAGTTTTGACATATGAGTTTCGTGTTCGAAAAAGAGCGAACGTACGACTAATCAGGGCTTTAGACCCCATTGACATTATCCAATTATTATGAGATTTCAACTTAGTTAAAATTTACACATAAAAACAATCCCATTCAGATACTTTTTTCTTGTGTAATTGTGAGTGTACATGGTTTCTATTTGCACTTCAATTTGAAGCTATTGTTTGTTTAAGAAGAATCCTCACGCGTTACCATTATAAGGGAAGCAATTTGTGAGAAACCAAATGGAAAATATGTTTCCATGCAGGTTATTTTTAATCCCCGGTCGACTCCTAAAGTAGCTAAAACGCGATAACTGCGAACGAGGATAAAAAACGCAAGTGTGAAGATTTGAGATAGTTCTGCGTAAAGTATATAAGTTATGCGTAATATAGCTTTCCATTGGTTTTGATTCTCTTTCTCCGCGCTGAATTTTAGACCAGAAATTATTAATTGATAAAAATTCTTCCGATTGGGAAATATTTGATTTCGTGAGAAATAACAGGTATGTGCTTATTAAGGGTCAAACGGGCTGATCTTACGTAGTTAGACTACAATAATCGTAGAGCATCTCGGTCTGATAAAAATTCCCATTGATGTGAACTATAACGATACATATATATTTAACTGAATTTATTTCTTCCATTTCATTTATTTAACTTTATTTTATTTATTTAGCATTAATAGGAGAACCATACAGGACAAATCCATAGCCCAATGTACTTGCAATAGATTCTAGAAATTCTCTTAACATCTCTTTGAACTTCTGCAACTACGATAAATTAAGATACCATCGAAACTAAATGTAAAAAATTATAATATAAAAATCGGCGTTGGCATACCTTGTCATGTTTCACCTCGGCATTGAACTCAGTCAATTAAGGGTTACCTGCTTGAAAGACATGTTTTATTATTCATCTTTTGCGTTCGGTAATGTTGACATAACCATCTCCACAAATGTCTATAATTTGGGTAATAATCTCTACTGTGGGTATAAATGGCAGGTATATCCAACATGTTTTGTCAAGTTTTTTTGGACAAATCGGCCAATACCCACATCCTTTTATCATTTTTGTTGTAAATCCGTTTGCTGTTGTGAATAGTTTAATTGGAAAATTAAATTAACAGATAACCACTGCCAGCATAAATAGGCAGCACACTCAATTCACCTCGACGAAAAGGGGTTATTTGCCAAAGTGTTTACATAACAAGCACTGTACGTCAGTTTGTACCATATTTTTGTTATTGCTTACTATTGTTATTGCCATTTCCGGCACTATTTTAGTTGTTAACACGGTTTTTTGTTGAGTTTTTGTTAAGGACTTTGTTAAGCTTAGTTAATATTAGTATTCTGGGAAAACCTTAACAACGAAAAAGATTTTAATGTTCACCACATATGTTGAATTTTGGCATGGTAATACCAGCTGTTTTTTCAAAACCAAAACGATGGAGCCAATCGAAAAGTAAGTATCTACTTGCATTTATATATTTATTTTTCTAATTTATGTGTATGTATGCATATATTGCTGGGGCTACAGATCAATATGAAGAAGCTCTGGATATCTTTCGGCATTGTCAACAATTTGAACATCATCCGAAATCTATTGTGAATTACGCGCATCGTGAGTTACGCTGAAAATAATAAGGTTACTTTAATTCTTGTCGTAGTGGCTGCAATGGCAAATGTATCGCAAGGAGAATCAGACCCAAACACAATATTATACCAAAGACAACAATTACGTTAATTTATGTTCTCATATGAGTGCTAGCATAAAATAAACGGATAAATAAATAATTCCACCTCTTTTTAAGCATTCTTCTAAAAAATTCACCAACTCATGCTTTATATTCAGCTTGTGCCTTCGCTATATATATTGCATAAGGATATGCAATTAACTGAAACTATTTTCAAGGAATTTTCAACGAATATATATATATATATATATATATATATATATATATATATATATATATATATATATATATATATATATATATATATATATATATATATATATATATATATATATATATATATATATATATATATATATATATATATATATATATATATATATATATATATATATATATATATATATATATATATATATATATATATATATATATATATATATATATATATATATATATATATATATATATATATATATATATATATATATATATATATATATATATATATATATATATATATATATATATATATATATATATATATATATATATATATATATATATATATATATATATATATATATATATATATATATATATATATATATATATATATATATATATATATATATATATATATATATATATATATATATATATATATATATATATATATATATATATATATATATATATATATATATATATATATATATATATATATATATATATATATATATATATATATATATATATATATATATATATATATATATATATATATATATATATATATATATATATATATATATATATATATATATATATATATATATATATATATATATATATATATATATATATATATATATATATATATATATATATATATATATATATATATATATATATATATATATATATATATATATATATATATATATATATATATATATATATATATATATATATATATATATATATATATATATATATATATATATATATATATATATATATATATATATATATATATATATATATATATATATATATATATATATATATATATATATATATATATATATATATATATATATATATATATATATATATATATATATATATATATATATATATATATATATATATATATATATATATATATATATATATATATATATATATATATATATATATATATATATATATATATATATATATATATATATATATATATATATATATATATATATATATATATATATATATATATATATATATATATATATATATATATATATATATATATATATATATATATATATATATATATATATATATATATATATATATATATATATATATATATATATATATATATATATATATATATATATATATATATATATATATATATATATATATATATATATATATATATATATATATATATATATATATATATATATATATATATATATATATATATATATATATATATATATATATATATATATATATATATATATATATATATATATATATATATATATATATATATATATATATATATATATATATATATATATATATATATATATATATATATATATATATATATATATATATATATATATATATATATATATATATATATATATATATATATATATATATATATATATATATATATATATATATATATATATATATATATATATATATATATATATATATATATATATATATATATATATATATATATATATATATATATATATATATATATATATATATATATATATATATATATATATATATATATATATATATATATATATTATATATATATATATATATATATATATATATATATATATATATATATATATATATATATATATATATATATGTATATATATATATATATATAATATATATATATATATATATATATATATATATATATATATATATATATATATATATATATATATATATATATATATATATATATATATATATATATATATATATATATATATATATATATATATATATATATATATATATATATATATATATATATATATATATATATATATATATATATATATATATATATATATATATATATATATATATATATATATATATATATATATATATATATATATATATATATATATATATATATATATATATATATATATATATATGTAGCGGACCTAATATTATTTGTACTACTTATACTTTATAGTGTAGTGTGAGCCTGCCTTTATTAGTTCACTTGTGTCAATTAAATCTAACTTCATGCTTAAGAATCCATCAGTATAAGGCAACTATAACTATCTCATTTTGCATTTATATAGTGTACTCCTTTCCTCTTAAATTCATGTAAAAGTATAAAAGGCAGTCGCACTTATATAGAATTCTCTTCTTTTGGCAGTTATCAGCGGGTAAGGTTGCGATCTACTTGGACAGCGAAGGCTGGCCGGTATAATTAATATATTTCTGGGACCCTGTTGAACAGTTCATGACTGGTCGCAAGCTTCCCAGGAAATGCAACACAGCCGATGACTGCCACACTAACTGATAATTTTGTTATTTTTAGCAACTCACAACTTAATTTTGTAACAACACATCTTGTACCGAAAGAGCAATAAAACTTTAAACTCAATTTGCGTGTTACAATTGGCGCCCAACATTGTGGCAAAAATTTTGTGAAAACCTGATACTGCGCCGAAGTGAAAGGCTTAGAAACAAAATGGTGTCTCTAAGCAATGACCAGTTTGAACGCTTAATGGCAGCTATGGTAGCCCATAATACAAGAAGCGGTACATTTAGTACGTGTTCGGCTCGATATAACGGAGAAAGAAATCCAGCCCATGTGGATGAATTTATTTCAGCCATTTCCACATTTAAAGTGGTGGAAAAAATAAGTGATAAGGATGCCATAGAAGGTATGCCTATGCTGTTAGTAGGCGATGCTGCAGAATGGTGGTGTGGTGTGAAATCTGAAGTAGCTACATTTGCGATGCAATACGAATGCTACGGCAGTCATTTTCACCCCCCAAACCAGCATGGCGCATCTATTCTGAAATCACTGAAAGCAAACAACAAAAGAACGAGCCGACGGACACGTTTATCCGAAAAAAACGCTCGCTTTTCTCTCAATTAAAAAAAAGTGCCAGCCGAAGCTGAGCAAATTTACTTAATTTTTGGCATGTTACATTTGCAAATTCGAGATCGAGTGTCTAGAGATAAAATTAATACTTTCGAAGAGTTGCTTGTGGAAGCTCGTGAAGTAGAATACTTTTTAAATGAACGTAACATTCGTATGAACAGTTCCGAAATAAAAAAACAAGATGAAGGTACGGAGCGCTGTAACTTCTGTCGTAAGAAAGGTCACACACAAGACCAATGTTTCAAAAAAATTAATTTGAAAACAAGGGAAGAACAGGCCGAGGTTTTAGCGCAAGCAATATCTAGCAAACCAAAGTTTTCTTGTTATGGTTGTAATGCACCGGGAGTAACGCGTGCTAACTGTGCCGTATGTAGCGCTAAAAAGCCGAATACACCCGCGTTTGTTCATTTTAATTCTTTACAAGCAGGTATAATCGGTAAAGATGTACCGTTAGCGAACGTGCAGTTTTTTGGAGTCCCAGGTCAGGTACACTTTGACTCTGGAGCACGCACAAGTGTGGCTAGCGCCAATTTGAAAAGAATTATGGACCAAAAGGGGTGTGAATATCACCAAGTTAAATGCGAAATTTCCCTTGCGGATGGCAGCACGTCGATAAGAGAATGTCTCTCGACTACATGTAAAGTTGTTATAGGCGGCAAATGTTTGAATATTTCATTTATGATTCTACCACAAGCAAAAGGCAACAGAACTCTCATAGGTGCTGATTTCATGGAAAAATACGGCATAGTTATGAATATGGGTCAGAAGTACTGGTATTTCGAGAGCAATCCCACACAGCATTTTGATTTTGCGGAACCATTACCTGTCCATTTTAACTTGCTCGAAGAAATCAAGGTGGCGAAAATAGATGCGAAACGTAAGCCACACGAAGCCTTGTTAAGTAACACTAAGTGGCAGAGAGTTAATGTTTCTCCTTCATTTTCTGTAAAAGAAAGTTACATGTCGGATTTCGAATACAATGGCCCTGAAATTAAAACCAATGACTATTCCCCACATTCCATTCAACAAATTTTTAAAGATGCTTTACCAGTTGGCGAATTAACACCAGCTCGGAAAGAGACTGATTTATTTAGTGGTGTCACTTACGTGGTTAGCGATCGAGAAGACTATTACTCAAAAGACTACCTTGACTCAATTTTTACACCATTATATTCAATACAATTCAAATTTTTTAAAAAAAAGATGATGGAGGTTGTATAAATTTGCAACAAAAACACGAGCTCGATGGTATCTTACAAAACCACGCACAAATATTCGGAGGAATAGGTGAGCCAACGCCGTACGCTGAACACCATATCCGCACAGTGGACCACGAGCCAATCGCCTCAACACTTTATCGTCTGTCCTTCGCTAAAACGCGTGAGCTCAAAACGGAATTGCAGAAAATGATAGAAAATGACGTCATAGAAGAATGCGAGTCAGCGTGGTCATCACCAGTGGTTATGGTCCCAAAAAAGGATGGAGGAGTGAGAGTTTGTGCTGATTTCAGAAAACTAAACGCCGTAACAATTCCAGATGGATATCCTTTGCCACGTATGGATGATTTGCTCAACGCAACCACTAGTACAGCATTCATGTCAACATTGGACTTACAAAGTGGTTACTACCAGATAAAGGTATCTGAGAAAGACCGTGAAAAAACATGTATCATAACCCCTCTTGGTACTTATAATTTTAAAAGAATGCCGTTTGGTTTACGCAATGCGCCTGCTACTTTCCAGCGCCTCATGGACCGTTTTAAATCTGCTATTCCTAAAGTCCAGATCTTAGCTTATCTAGATGACTTAATCGTTTGTTCGCCTACGTTTGAAGAACACGTCCGAGATCTCAACACTATTTTTGAACGATTAAAGCTTTTCAAATTACACGTAAACATTGCTAAATGTCGATTTTGCTGCACAGAAGTAAAATATCTGGGCCACATTATAACACAAAGTGGAATCAGTGTAGATCCAGACAAAACAATAGCAATAACACAACGTTCTGAACCGAAAAATATTAAGGAACTCATATCTTTTATCCAAACATGTTCCTGGTATAGACGATTTGTAGAAAATTATGCAGAAATCGCTAAGCCATTGACGGATTTAACAAAAAAAGAGGCCAAGTGGCAATGGAATGCAATTCATAAAAAAGCATACAACACTCTTAAAGAAAAATTAACAACTTCACCCATTTTGAAGCAACCACAAGATAACAAACCATTCATTATCAAAACGGATGCGAGTAATTATGCGATCGGAGCAATTTTACTCCAGGGGGAGGGGAAGGAAGAACATCCCATAGAATATGCCAGCAGGTTACTCACCAGCCCGGAGAAATTACTCTACGATGGAACGGGAAGCACTAGCTATCGTTTGGGCATGCACCAAATTCCGTGGTTACATAGATGGAGAAGAAGTAATATTGATGACGGATCATCAACCGCTAAAATGGCTTATGACACTTAAAACTCCATCTGGCTGGTTAGCTAGGTGGGCATTACAAATTCAAGTATACAATATTCGAATAGAATACACACCAGGGAAGGCAAATGTTGTCGCCGACATGTTATCAAGGCCTCCCTGTGAAACTAATCACAACGAAACTACGCAGAACATTGACGCTTTCAACATTGACATACCACGAAGAAATTCAAGAGATATTCGAGAAGGACAAATGAAAGATCCGTATTTAAAATTTGTAATAGAATCATTAGAAAATCAAGACGAAAACTTTCTTCATTGGTTCAAACGTGGATACGTTCTTAACGACGGTTTGCTGTACTGCTATGCAAATGATGATATTGAAGATGCACAACTAGTCGTACCATCTGAAGATCGCGCCGAAATATTGAAAGTTTACCATGACGGCATCACTGCTGGTCATTATGGAGCGGAAAGAACGATCGCACGTATAGCTGAAAGATTGTTTTGGCCAGCTATGCGGACATATATTAGAAATTATAAGAACGCTTAATGGCAGCTATGGTAGCCCATAATACAAGAAGCGGTACATTTAGTACGTGTTCGGCTCGATATAACGGAGAAAGAAATCCAGCCCATGTGGATGAATTTATTTCAGCCATTTCCACATTTAAAGTGGTGGAAAAAATAAGTGATAAGGATGCCATAGAAGGTATGCCTATGCTGTTAGTGGGCCATGCTGCAGAATGGTGGTGTGGTGTGAAATCTGAAGTAGCTACATTTGCCGATGCAATACGAATGCTACGGCAGTCATTTTCACCCCCCAAACCAGCATGACGCATCTATTCTGAAATCACTGAAAGCAAACAACAAAATAACGAGCCGACGGACACGTTTATCCGAAAAAAACGCTCGCTTTTCTCTCAATTAAAAAAAGTGCCAGCCGAAGCTGAGCAAATTGACTTAATTTTTGGCATGTTACATTTGCAAATTCGAGATCGAGTGTCTAGAGATAAAATTAATACTTTCGAAGAGTTGCTTGTGGAAGCTCGTGAAGTAGAATACTTTTTAAATGAACGTAACATTCGTATGAACAGTTCCGAAATAAAAAAACAAGATGGAGGTACGGAGCGCTGTAACTTCTGTCGTAAGAAAGGTCACACACAAGACCAATGTTTCAAAAAAATTAATTTGAAAACAAGGGAAGAACAGGCCGAGGTTTTAGCGCAAGCAATATCTAGCAAACCAAAGTTTTCTTGTTATGGTTGTAATGCACCGGGAGTAACGCGTGCTAACTGTGTCGTATGTAGCGCTAAAAAGCCGAATACACCCGCGTCTGTTCATTTTAATTCTTTACAAGCAGGTATAATCGGTAAAGATGTACCGTTAGCGAACGTGCAGTTTTTTGGAGTCCCAGGTCAGGTACACTTTGACTCTGGAGCACGCACAAGTGTGGCTAGCGCCAATTTGAAAGAATTATGGACCAAAAGGGGTGTGAATATCACCAAGTTAAATGCGAAATTTCCCTTGCGGATGGCAGAACGTCGATAAGAGAATGTCTCTCGACTACATGTAAAATTGTTATAGGCGGCAAATGTTTGAATATTTCATTTATGATTCTACCACAAGCAAAAGGCAACAGAACTCTCATAGGTGTTGATTTCATGGAAAAATACGGCATAGTTATGAATATGGGTCAGAAGTACTGGTATTTCGAGAGCAATCCCACACAGCATTTTGATTTTGCGGAACCATTACCTGTCCATTTTAACTTGCTCGAAGAAATCAAGGTGGCGAAAATAGATGCGAAACGTAAGCCACACGAAGCCTTGTTAAGTAACACTAAGTGGCAGAGAGTTAATGTTTCTCCTTCATTTTCTGTAAAAGAAAGTTACATGTCGGATTTCGAATACAATGGCCCTGAAATTAAAACCAATGACTATTCCCCACATTCCATTCAACAAATTTTTAAAGATGCTTTACCAGTTGGCGAATTAACACCAGCTCGGAAAGAGACTGATTTATTTAGTGGTGTCACTTACGTGGTTAGCGATCGAGAAGACTATTACTCAAAAGACTACCTTGACTCAATTTTTACACCATTATATTCAATACAATTCAAATTTTTTAAAAAAAAGATGATGGAGGTTGTATAAATTTGCAACAAAAACACGAGCTCGATGGTATCTTACAAAACCACGCACAAATATTCGGAGGAATAGGTGAGCCAACTCCGTACGCTGAACACCATATCCGCACAGTGGACCACGAGCCAATCGCCTCAACACCTTATCGTCTGTCCTTCGCTAAAACGCGTGAGCTCAAAACGGAATTGCAGAAAATGATAGAAAATGACGTCATAGAAGAATGCGAGTCAGCGTGGTCATCACCAGTGGTTATGGTCCCAAAAAAGGATGGAGGAGTGAGAGTTTGTGCTGATTTCAAAAAACTAAACGCCGTAACAATTCCAGATGGATATCCTTTGCCACGTATGGATGATTTGCTCAACGCAACCACTAGTACAGCATTCATGTCAACATTGGACTTACAAAGTGGTTACTACCAGATAAAGGTATCTGAGAAAGACCGTGAAAAGACATGTATCATAACCCCTCTTGGTACTTATAATTTTAAAAGAATGCCGTTTGGTTTACGCAATGCGCCTGCTACTTTCCAGCGCCTCATGGACCGTTTTAAATCTGCTATTCCTAAAGTCCAGATCTTAGCTTATCTAGATGACTTAATCGTTTGTTCGCCTACGTTTGAAGAACACGTCCGAGATCTCAACACTATTTTTGAACGATTAAAGCTTTTCAAATTATACGTAAACATTGCTAAATGTCGATTTTGCTGCACAGAAGTAAAATATCTGGGCCACATTATAACACAAAGTGGAATCAGTGTAGATCCAGACAAAACAATAGCAATAACACAACGTTCTGAACCGAAAAATATTAAGGAACTCATATCTTTTATCCAAACATGTTCCTGGTATAGACGATTTGTAGAAAATTATGCAGAAATCGCTAAGCCATTGACGGATTTAACAAAAAAAGAGGCCAAGTGGCAATGGAATGCAATTCATAAAAAAGCATACAACACTCTTAAAGAAAAATTAACAACTTCACCCATTTTGAAGCAACCACAAGATAACAAACCATTCATTATCAAAACGGATGCGAGTAATTATGCGATCGGAGCAATTTTACTCCAGGGGGAGGGGAAGGAAGAACATCCCATAGAATATGCCAGCAGGTTACTCACCAGCCCGGAGAAATTACTCTACGATGGAACGGGAAGCACTAGCTATCGTTTGGGCATGCACCAAATTCCGTGGTTACATAGATGGAGAAGAAGTAATATTGATGACGGATCATCAACCGCTAAAATGGCTTATGACACTTAAAACTCCATCTGGCCGGTTAGCTAGGTGGGCATTACAAATTCAAGTATACAATATTCGAATAGAATACACACCAGGGAAGGCAAATGTTGTCGCCGACATGTTATCAAGGCCTCCCTGTGAAACTAATCACAACGAAACTACGCAGAACATTGACGCTTTCAACATTGACATACCACGAAGAAATTCAAGAGATATTCGAGAAGGACAAATGAAAGATCCGTATTTAAAATTTGTAATAGAATCATTAGAAAATCAAGACGAAAACTTTCTTCATTGGTTCAAACGTGGATACGTTCTTAACGACGGTTTGCTGTACTGCTATGCAAATGATGATATTGAAGATGCACAACTAGTCGTACCATCTGAAGATCGCGCCGAAATATTGAAAGTTTACCATGACGGCATCACTGCTGGTCATTATGGAGCGGAAAGAACGATCGCACGTATAGCTGAAAGATTGTTTTGGCCAGCTATGCGGACATATATTAGAAATTATAAGAACGCTTAATGGCAGCTATGGTAGCCCATAATACAAGAAGCGGTACATTTAGTACGTGTTCGGCTCGATATAACGGAGAAAGAAATCCAGCCCATGTGGATGAATTTATTTCAGCCATTTCCACATTTAAAGTGGTGGAAAAAATAAGTGATAAGGATGCCATAGAAGGTATGCCTATGCTGTTAGTGGGCCATGCTGCAGAATGGTGGTGTGGTGTGAAATCTGAAGTAGCTACATTTGCCGATGCAATACGAATGCTACGGCAGTCATTTTCACCCCCCAAACCAGCATGACGCATCTATTCTGAAATCACTGAAAGCAAACAACAAAATAACGAGCCGACGGACACGTTTATCCGAAAAAAACGCTCGCTTTTCTCTCAATTAAAAAAAGTGCCAGCCGAAGCTGAGCAAATTGACTTAATTTTTGGCATGTTACATTTGCAAATTCGAGATCGAGTGTCTAGAGATAAAATTAATACTTTCGAAGAGTTGCTTGTGGAAGCTCGTGAAGTAGAATACTTTTTAAATGAACGTAACATTCGTATGAACAGTTCCGAAATAAAAAAACAAGATGGAGGTACGGAGCGCTGTAACTTCTGTCGTAAGAAAGGTCACACACAAGACCAATGTTTCAAAAAAATTAATTTGAAAACAAGGGAAGAACAGGCCGAGGTTTTAGCGCAAGCAATATCTAGCAAACCAAAGTTTTCTTGTTATGGTTGTAATGCACCGGGAGTAACGCGTGCTAACTGTGCCGTATGTAGCGCTAAAAAGCCGAATACACCCGCGTCTGTTCATTTTAATTCTTTACAAGCAGGTATAATCGGTAAAGATGTACCGTTAGCGAACGTGCAGTTTTTTGGAGTCCCAGGTCAGGTACACTTTGACTCTGGAGCACGCACAAGTGTGGCTAGCGCCAATTTGAAAGAATTATGGACCAAAAGGGGTGTGAATATCACCAAGTTAAATGCGAAATTTCCCTTGCGGATGGCAGCACGTCGATAAGAGAATGTCTCTCGACTACATGTAAAATTGTTATAGGCGGCAAATGTTTGAATATTTCATTTATGATTCTACCACAAGCAAAAGGCAACAGAACTCTCATAGGTGTTGATTTCATGGAAAAATACGGCATAGTTATGAATATGGGTCAGAAGTACTGGTATTTCGAGAGCAATCCCACACAGCATTTTGATTTTGCGGAACCATTACCTGTCCATTTTAACTTGCTCGAAGAAATCAAGGTGGCGAAAATAGATGCGAAACGTAAGCCACACGAAGCCTTGTTAAGTAACACTAAGTGGCAGAGAGTTAATGTTTCTCCTTCATTTTCTGTAAAAGAAAGTTACATGTCGGATTTAGAATACAATGGCCCTGAAATTAAAACCAATGACTATTCCCCACATTCCATTCAACAAATTTTTAAAGATGCTTTACCAGTTGGCGAATTAACACCAGCTCGGAAAGAGACTGATATATTTAGTGGTGTCACTTACGTGGTTAGCGATCGAGAAGACTATTACTCAAAAGACTACCTTGACTCAATTTTTACACCATTATATTCAATACAATTCAAATTTTTTAAAAAAAAGATGATGGAGGTTGTATAAATTTGCAACAAAAACACGAGCTCGATGGTATCTTACAAAACCACACACAAATATTCGGAGGAATAGGTGAGCCAACGCCGTACGCTGAACACCATATCCGCACAGTGGACCACGAGCCAATCGCCTCAACACCTTATCGTCTGTCCTTCGCTAAAACGCGTGAGCTCAAAACGGAATTGCAGAAAATGATAGAAAATGACGTCATAGAAGAATGCGAGTCAGCGTGGTCATCACCAGTGGTTATGGTCCCAAAAAAGGATGGAGGAGTGAGTTTGTGCTGATTTCAGAAAACTAAACGCCGTAACAATTCCAGATGGATATCCTTTGCCACGTATGGATGATTTGCTCAACGCAACCACTAGTACAGCATTCATGTCAACATTGGACTTACAAAGCGGTTACTACCAGATAAAGGTATCTGAGAAAGACCGTGAAAAAACATGTATCATAACCCCTCTTGGTACTTATAATTTTAAAAGAATGCCGTTTGGTTTACGCAATGCGCCTGCTACTTTCCAGCGCCTCATGGACCGTTTTAAATCTGCTATTCCTAAAGTCCAGATCTTAGCTTATATAGATGACTTAATCGTTTGTTCACCTACGTTTGAAGAACACGTCCGAGATCTCAACACTACTTTTGAACGATTAAAGCTTTTCAAATTACACGTAAACATTGCTAAATGTCGATTTTGCTGCGCAGAAGTAAAATATCTGGGCCACATTATAACACAAAGTGGAATCAGTGTAGATCCAGACAGAACAATAGCAATAACACAACGTTCTGAACCGAAAAATATTAAGGAACTCATATCTTTTATCCAAACATGTTCCTGGTATAGACGATTTGTAGAAAATTATGCAGAAATCGCTAAGCCATTGACGGATTTAACAAAAAAAGAGGCCAAGTGGCAATGGAATGCAATTCATAAAAAAGCATACAACACTCTTAAAGAAAAATTAACAACTTCACCCATTTTGAAGCAACCACAAGATAACAAACCATTCATTACCAAAACGGATGCGAGTAATTATGCGATCGGAGCAATTTTACTCCAGGGGGAGGGGAAGGAAGAACATCCCATAGAATATGCCAGCAGGTTACTCACCAGCCCGGAGAAATTACTCTACGATGGAACGGGAAGCACTAGCTATCGTTTGGGCATGCACCAAATTCCGTGGTTACATAGATGGAGAAGTAATATTGATGACGGATCATCAACCGCTAAAATGGCTTATGACACTTAAAACTCCATCTGGCCGGTTAGCTAGGTGGGCATTACAAATTCAAGTATACAATATTCGAATAGAATACACACCAGGGAAGGCAAATGTTGTCGCCGACATGTTATCAAGGCCTCCCTGTGAAACTAATCACAACGAAACTACGCAGAACATTGACGCTTTCAACATTGACATACCACGAAGAAATTCAAGAGATATTCGAGAAGGACAAATGAAAGATCCGTATTTAAAATTTGTAATAGAATCATTAGAAAATCAAGACGAAAACTTTCTTCATTGGTTCAAACGTGGATACGTTCTTAACGACGGTTTGATGTACTGCTATGCAAATGATGATATTGAAGATGCACAACTAGTCGTACCATCTGAAGATCGCGCCGAAATATTGAAAGTTTACCATGACGGCATCACTGCTGGTCATTATGGAGCGGAAAGAACTATCGCACGTATAGCTGAAAGATTGTTTTGGCCAGGTATGCGGACATATATTAGAAATTATAAGAACGCTTAATGGCAGCTATGGTAGCCCATAATACAAGAAGCGGTACATTTAGTACGTGTTCGGCTCGATATAACGGAGAAAGAAATCCAGCCCATGTGGATGAATTTATTTCAGCCATTTCCACATTTAAAGTGGTGGAAAAAATAAGTGATAAGGATGCCATAGAAGGTATGCCTATGCTGTTAGTAGGCCATGCTGCAGAATGGTGGTGTGGTGTGAAATCTGAAGTAGCTACATTTGCCGATGCAATACGAATGCTACGGCAGTCATTTTCACCCCCCAAACCAGCATGGCGCATCTATTCTGAAATCACTGAAAGCAAACAACAAAAGAACGAGCCGACGGACACGTTTATCCGAAAAAAACGCTCGCTTTTCTCTCAATTAAAAAAAGTGCCAGCCGAAGCTGAGCAAATTGACTTAATTTTTGGCATGTTACATTTGCAAATTCGAGATCGAGTGTCTAGAGATAAAATTAATACTTTCGAAGAGTTGCTTGTGGAAGCTCGTGAAGTAGAATACTTTTTAAATGAACGTAACATTCGTATGAACAGTTCCGAAATAAAAAAACAAGATGGAGGTACGGAGCGCTGTAACTTCTGTCGTAAGAAAGGTCACACACAAGACCAATGTTTCAAAAAAATTAATTTGAAAACAAGGGAAGAACAGGCCGAGGTTTTAGCGCAAGCAATATCTAGCAAACCAAAGTTTTCTTGTTATGGTTGTAATGCACCGGGAGTAACGCGTGCTAACTGTGCCGTATGTAGCGCTAAAAAGCCGAATACACCCGCGTCTGTTCATTTTAATTCTTTACAAGCAGGTATAATCGGTAAAGATGTACCGTTAGCGAACGTGCAGTTTTTTGGAGTCCCAGGTCAGGTACACTTTGACTCTGGAGCACGCACAAGTGTGGCTAGCGCCAATTTGAAAAGAATTATGGACCAAAAGGGGGTGTGAATATCACCAAGTTAAATGCGAAATTTCCCTTGCGGATGGCAGCACGTCGATAAGAGAATGTCTCTCGACTACATGTAAAATTGTTATAGGCGGCAAATGTTTGAATATTTCATTTATGATTCTACCACAAGCAAAAGGCAACAGAACTCTCATAGGTGCTGATTTCATGGAAAAATACGGCATAGTTATGAATATGGGTCAGAAGTACTGGTATTTCGAGAGCAATCCCACACAGCATTTTGATTTTGCGGAACCATTACCTGTCCATTTTAACTTGCTCGAAGAAATCAAGGTGGCGAAAATAGATGCGAAACGTAAGCCACACGAAGCCTTGTTAAGTAACACTAAGTGGCAGAGAGTTAATGTTTCTCCTTCATTTTCTGTAAAAGAAAGTTACATGTCGGATTTCGAATACAATGGCCCTGAAATTAAAACCAATGACTATTCCCCACATTCCATTCAACAAATTTTTAAAGATGCTTTACCAGTTGGCGAATTAACACCAGCTCGGAAAGAGACTGATTTATTTAGTGGTGTCACTTACGTGGTTAGCGATCGAGAAGACTATTACTCAAAAGACTACCTTGACTCAATTTTTACACCATTATATTCAATACAATTCAAATTTTTTAAAAAAAAGATGATGGAGGTTGTATAAATTTGCAACAAAAACACGAGCTCGATGGTATCTTACAAAACCACGCACAAATATTCGGAGGAATAGGTGAGCCAACTCCGTACGCTGAACACCATATCCGCACAGTGGACCACGAGCCAATCGCCTCAACACCTTATCGTCTGTCCTTCGCTAAAACGCGTGAGCTCAAAACGGAATTGCAGAAAATGATAGAAAATGACGTCATAGAAGAATGCGAGTCAGCGTGGTCATCACCAGTGGTTATGGTCCCAAAAAAGGATGGAGGAGTGAGAGTTTGTGCTGATTTCAAAAAACTAAACGCCGTAACAATTCCAGATGGATATCCTTTGCCACGTATGGATGATTTGCTCAACGCAACCACTAGTACAGCATTCATGTCAACATTGGACTTACAAAGTGGTTACTACCAGATAAAGGTATCTGAGAAAGACCGTGAAAAGACATGTATCATAACCCCTCTTGGTACTTATAATTTTAAAAGAATGCCGTTTGGTTTACGCAATGCGCCTGCTACTTTCCAGCGCCTCATGGACCGTTTTAAATCTGCTATTCCTAAAGTCCAGATCTTATCTTATCTAGATGACTTAATCGTTTGTTCGCCTACGTTTGAAGAACACGTCCGAGATCTCAACACTATTTTTGAACGATTAAAGCTTTTCAAATTACACGTAAACATTGCTAAATGTCGATTTTGCTGCACAGAAGTAAAATATCTGGGCCACATTATAACACAAAGTGGAATCAGTGTAGATCCAGACAAAACAATAGCAATAACACAACGTTCTGAACCGAAAAATATTAAGGAACTCATATCTTTTATCCAAACATGTTCCTGGTATAGACGATTTGTAGAAAATTATGCAGAAATCGCTAAGCCATTAACGGATTTAACAAAAAAAGAGGCCAAGTGGCAATGGAATGCAATTCATAAAAAAGCATACAACACTCTTAAAGAAAAATTAACAACGTCACCCATTTTGAAGCAACCACAAGATAACAAACCATTCATTATCAAAACGGATGCGAGTAATTATGCGATCGGAGCAATTTTACTCCAGGGGGAGGGGAAGGAAGAACATCCCATAGAATATGCCAGCAGGTTACTCACCAGCTCGGAGAAATTACTCTACGATGGAACGGGAAGCACTAGCTATCGTTTGGGCATGCACCAAATTCCGTGGTTACATAGATGGAGAAGAAGTAATATTGATGACGGATCATCAACCGCTAAAATGGCTTATGACACTTAAAACTCCATCTGGCCGGTTAGCTAGGTGGGCATTACAAATTCAAGTATACAATATTCGAATAGAATACACACCAGGGAAGGCAAATGTTGTCGCCGACATGTTATCAAGGCCTCCCTGTGAAACTAATCACAACGAAACTACGCAGAACATTGACGCTTTCAACATTGACATACCACGAAGAAATTCAAGAGATATTCGAGAAGGACAAATGAAAGATCCGTATTTAAAATTTGTAATAGAATCATTAGAAAATCAAGACGAAAACTTTCTTCATTGGTTCAAACGTGGATACGTTCTTAACGACGGTTTGATGTACTGCTATGCAAATGATGATATTGAAGATGCGCAACTAGTCGTACCATCTGAAGATCGCGCCGAAATATTGAAAGTTTACCATGACGGCATCACTGCTGGTCATTATGGAGCGGAAAGAACTATCGCACGTATAGCTGAAAGATTGTTTTGGCCAGGTATGCGGACATATATTAGAAATTACGTGAAAAACTGCAGAGATTGCCAACGGTTCAAGGCAACAAATAGAAAACCGGCTGGTTTAATGCAAACAACTACTAGTCAACATCGGTTTGAAGTCGTCTCTGTGGACCTTTTTGGACCACTGCCTCAAACGATGGAAGGCTTCCAATGGATTTTAATTGCGGAAGACGTTGCCAGTCATTGGGTCGAATTATTTCCGCTAAAGGAAGCAACTGCAGAAGCGTGTGCAAAAATGTTGGTGGACGAAGTATTTCTAAGGTACGGCTTGCCACGTCGCCTCAAAACGGATAATGGTGTACAATTTGTCTCAGCCGTAATGCAGAAGGTTGCTTTTTGTTTGGGAATACAACAACAATTTACAACTGTGTATCATCCCGAAGCCAATCCCGTTGAGCGAAAAAACAGGGATATGAAGACTCAATTAGCAATTACAGTACAAAACTATCACAACACTTGGAATTTAAATCTGGCGTCAATTCGTTTCGCAATGAATACCGCGCGATGTCAGAGCACTGGGTTTTGCGCAGCATTTCTCACGTTTGGGAGAAGATTACGTACCTTGCACGATGTTCAACATGACGTCAAAGTCATAGTAGAAAGCGAAAATTTTATTCCACAAATTTCACCATACCTCGTGCGACTTACCAACATATTCAAAGAGGCTATTGAATGTGAACAGCAAATCCAGGACAAGAATAAAATATATACCGACAAGCATAGACGCCCTCAAGAGCAACTAACAGTTGGGTCAAGAGTTTTACTTACAACGCATATTCTCAGCCAGGCAACGAAGGGAATCACCTCAAAATTTGTTCCAAAAAGAGACGGACCGTACATCATAACGAAGAAAATCGGTTCATCATCTTATGAAGTCGCATCACCCAACAGCCCAGAGGTACCTCTCGGAACTTATCATGTGTCGGCTATAACTCCATATCGTTCAAAGAACATCGAAGAAGACCCAGCTCCGGTACACCCTATAAGAAGGCGTGGACGACCCAAGAAATCTTCTAAATGTTGACGCACTACCGGGCCGGAATTGGTACGTCAAAGGGGGAGACTGTAGCGGACCTAATATTATTTGTACTACTTATACTTTATAGTGTAGTGTGAGCCTGCCTTTATTAGTTCACTTGTGTCAATTAAATCTAACTTCATGCTCAAGAATCCATCAGTATAAGGCAACTATAACTATCTCATTTTGCATTTATATAGTGTACTCCTTTCCTCTTAAATTCATGTAAAAGTATAAAAGGCAGTCGCACTTATATAGAATTCTCTTCTTTTGGCAGTCATCAGCGGGTAAGGTTGCGATCTACTTGGACAGGGAAGGCTGGCCGGTATAATTAATATATTTCTGGGACCCTGTTGAACAGTTCATGACTGGTCGCAAGCTTCCCAGGAAATGCAACACAGCCGATGACTGCCACACTAACTGATAATTTTGTTATTTTTAGCAACTCACAACTTAATTTTGTAACTACACATCTTGTACCGAAAGAGCAATAAAACTTTAAACTCAATTGCGTGTTACATATATATATATATATATATATATATATATATATATATATATATATATATATATATATATATATATATATATATATATATATATATATATATATATATATATATATATATATATATATATATATATATATATATATATATATATATATATATATATATATATATATATATATATATATATATATATATATATATATATATATATATATATATATATATATATATAT
>OZ016504.1:15800371-15805371 GCA_963966595.1 Physocephala rufipes
GGGCTTTACTTCTTTTCAGGAACGTTTCCGTATCACTGAAATTTGGTACGGCACCTGAGAGCGAAGGATTATAATTCGGGAAAGTTTCCTTGTCACCGAAAAATGATATTAAACGATAAAGTGGACTCTGAATTCCTCTCCTGCCAACAAGAATTTACTTCCTTTCAGGCACGTTTCCGTATCACTGAAATTCGGTACGGCACCTGAGAGCGAAGGATTATAATTCGGGAAAGTTTCCTTGTCACCGAAAAATAATATTAACCGATAAAGTGGACTCTGAATTCCTCTCCTGCCAACAAGAATTTACTTCCTTTCAGGCACGTTTCCGTATCACTGAAATTCGGTACGGCACCTGAGAGCGAAGGATTATAATTCGGGAAAGTTTCCTTGTCACCGAAAAATAATACTATACGACGAGGAAAAACTAAACCTTTCGACCCTATCAGTATCAAGTCTTATCCCAAAAAGAAGTCCCCTCTCAATTCTTTTTATTGTATTTATATATTTTTTTCTTTTTACTAAGCCTACTTAAAAAATATTTTATAATTTATTAATTCTGAAGTTTATTTCTAAGGTAAAAAATAATTATTTAAAGCTAAAATCCTACAGTGTTATAATTTAATTTATTTTAGTAAAAAAATATTTTAACTAAAATCTTAAAATACTTATAAACTAATTTATTTCTAAATTTTTATTAATTAAACTAATTTATTTCTAGGGTATACTAAATTCTTAAAGTAACTAAAAAATATTGTGCGATAAAATTTCTAACCAAATTTTTGTCGTTACATTCCCCTCTTACTTCGGGGGGTGAGAAGAAACATATACTTGTCCATTCTTGGAAATGGTGACTCTCCATACCCGACCTTCCAGATTATGCCGGAACCGAAGTTTCTGACCACATCCTCTTGTTTCTAGCCGATTCTCAATAACTGTTGTTAATTCGGCTGGCCACGAAGCTGGTGATACCTGGTAGTCTTTACAACCTTCAGTTAGCTGGTCCTTAGTTGACTTATTTGGTATTACCGCGTCGGTGGACTTCACTTCGTCATCTTTCGTTTGATAGGGTTCAAGACATTTAACTAAGTCTGTCAACATTTCGTCTAGGTCGTTTGTCTCACATTCTCCAGGAGCACCAAAAAGTTCTTCCCATAAACTATCCAGCTTGTTGTTATCCCATTCTTCGGTGTTATGAGGTGTGGGGGTTGCATCGTCATCGAATTTCAAGTTCGGTAATCTCTCTCTCTCTCTTCTTCCGGTATAAGAGACTTAATTGTGTTTGATAACTCTCTGCGTTTCTTCAGCACCGTAGAAATTTCGAACCAAGCCCGTAAATTTTGTCCAAAATCTTTCCTTGGTTGGAGAAGGATCTTTTCAGCAAATACTAAAATATAAATTCCGCAATCGTCGTAATTTTGTTGTTGTGGTACTTGGACGGTATGCAATGGTAGTTCGTTTTCACCATATTCGCCACAGAATAGTGTATTGAACCTGAGATACATCCTGAGAATGTGGCCTATATGCGGTCGAGCTCCAAAGGTCTGGTCCAGTGAATCAAATAATAAAATGTCTCCTTTAGTTGGGGTTTTAATGCAGTTGTTACGCCGTATCACTGCGAGAGACCAATGATTCCTATCTAGTATTAGTACTAGGAAATATTCCTTCTTCCTTAGTTCTTCGAGCTTCACCCATCTTGCCACACGATGACAACGCTCCTTCGATGTTCCTGGCTTCGAAATCTTCGTATAAAATTGCGTATTGAAGATGTAGGTTTTCTGTTGCATCTCCTCCGAAGTATTGTGCAGCAACCATCTTAAGTAGAAATCGATGAGGACATCGCTTAGCCGTTTACCACTGGATATGCGTAGGTAATCCGCTTCGTATATCGCGATCCCTCTATTATTAGGATACACTATCAAAGGTCCAGCTGAGATTTCGTCTTCGCCGTCGCTCAGCTCGATTACCTCCTCGCTTACTAAACGGCAGAGCTTGACCACGGGTTCATTTTCCTCCTCCAATGACGTGGTATGGGATATTCTCTTGAGGATATTCGGCATGTTGTATTATTATTATTTTTTTTTTGTTTTTGACACTGAATTATCGCAATACACTGACTTATTTGCTCATTGATTTCGTTGCTTATTTAATGTGTTCTGAATTTTATATGGCTAATGTGATGATTCAAAATTTTCGAATCCCCTTCTTTGCAAAGTTGAATAATAACAGGTGAAGTAAAACCTATTACTTTAAAAGGCCCATCATATTTTGGTGCTAATTTTGCAGTGAAGTTGTCAATAGCTTTTGAGAGGTGGTGTTGTTTAACATATACCGTTTCTCCGATTTTTGGCACCCATTTTCTCCTTCTGAGATTATAATAACGAGCCTGATCCATTCTTGCTCGTTCCATTTGTCTACGTGCGATTTCGAAAGCTTCTTTTAAATAAGTATCTCTTGTGCATGGAGTTTGGTTTGTTTTGCCGGATCCCAACGTTTTGTCATCATATAAGCTTCCTGGTAGTCTTGGCTCGCGTCCTTGCACCAAATAAGCAGGACTAAAACCAGTTGTTTCTGATTTGGCAGTGTTAAGTGCCAGGGAAAGTTCTGGTAATAATTCATCCCATGTTGTGTGCTTTTCATTTACATATTGCGCGATCATAGTCTTGAGGGTACGATTAACTCTCTCAGTTGGATTCTCCTGGGGAGTGTAAGGTGCTGTGAATTGATGTTTGGTGCCCATTTCTTCTAAAAACTTTCGAAATTCTTTACTGGTAAATTGTCTACCATTATCAGATATTAAAAGTTTTGGTGTTCCAAATCTTGCAAGGATACGTTCGCGGAATGATTTTATTAAATTTCCACTGGTGGCCTTCCGAAGAGGAACAACTTCTACCCATTTTGAGAATTTATCCACGAAAACGAGAATTGTTGTATTTCCGTGTTTGGATCGTGGAAGTGGGCCTACGAAATCTGCAGACAAGATACTCCATGGCTCGTCGGCGATTTGGGACAACATCTGCCCGGCTGGAATTTGCTGACTTGCTTTATAACGTTGACAGGATTCACAGTGATGTATATATCTCTTAGCATCTCTTGACATTCCTGGCCAATAATATAAATTTGCTATTCTAACAATGGTTTTTCTCACACCTAAATGTCCTGCCGCGGGTTGATCATGGCACTCTTTAAGGACCCTCTTTCTTAAAAATGATGGAACACATAATTTCCAAGGCGTACTTCCGTCATCATGGTTCTGTCCGGGAATATGTCGATACAAGTTTCCATTTTCCTCGAAATAATCTGGATATTTGGACGGATTTCTTATAACCTCGTTTTTCTTCTGTTCCAACCATCGACAAAATAAATTCTCATCAACTTTCGTCGTGACCTTGTGTAGAGTTTCTAGTGGCTGTCTGGATAGAGTGTCTGCTATAACGTTGAATTTGCCTCTCCGGTATTGTACATCAAATTGATGTTGTTGTAATTCTAGTGCCCACCTAGCTATTCGTCCTGAGGGACTTTCAATAGAATTTAACCACTTAAGAGATAAATGGTCTGTAATGACAGTGAATTTGTAACCTTCGAGGTAAGAACGCATTTTACGTATACCCAATATTATTGCCAAACATTCTTTCTCGGTCGCGGAATAATTTCTCTCTGCTTGATTCAGATGACGACTAGCATAGGCGATTACTTTCTCCATGCCTTCAATTTCTTGGGTTAATACTGCTCCCAATCCATAGTCGCTAGCGTCTGTTTGTAATACAAATTTTTTTGTGAAATCCGGACATGTGAGAATTGGTGCGTCGGTCAATTTTCGTTTGAGGTTTTCAAAAGCATCTTGTTGTTCGGCGGTCCATTTCCAATGCTTTCCTTTCTTCAGAAGTAAGGTTAAGGGATGAACCACTGTAGCAAAGTCAGGAACAAATCGTCTGTACCACGATGCAATTCCTAGACAGCGACGTAATTCTCGCAGGTTTCTTGGGGGTTCAAGTTTGTTAATTGCGGCAATCTTCTCTGGATCCGTGTGAATACCTTCTCCGCTGACAATATGACCAAGATATTTAATTTCCTTTTTAAAGAAATCACATTTTTTCCACATTTATTTTTAAATTTGCCTCACGAAGACGACGAAACACTTTAGTGAGGTTCTTGAGGTGTTCTTCTTTTGTTGAACCGGTGACGATAATATCGTCCAGGTATGCGAAAGCAAAAGGTTCCAGATCAGGGCCAATTACTTTGTCTAAAGCCCTTTGAAAAGTAGCTGGAGCTGAGTGTAAGCCAAACGGCATTACCTTCCACTGGAAAAGCCCACGTCCAGGAACTGTAAAGGCGGTGTAAATTTTGCTGCTGTCTTCTAGTGGTATTTGCCAGTAGCCATTCTTTAAATCTAGACTACTAGTGAATTTCGCACTTCTCAGTCGATCCAAGATATACTGAATACGTGGTAACGGATATGCATCAGGAACAGATTTAGCATTTAATTGCCGATAATCGATACAAAGTCGCCATGCTCCCGACTTCTTCTTTACTAGAACAACTGGGGCGCTATACGGGCTATGCGAAGGTTCGATTAGCCCTTTCTTTGAAAGTTCATCGATTTCTTGGTTTATTATTTCTTGCATGGCTGGGTTTCGAGGTACGTAACGCTGTTTGATAGGTCGATTATCAGTCATGATTATTCGATGTTTTGCAATGTTGCATGTACCATTCAAATTTTCGAATTTTTGTAGTTCTATTTTTAAAAACTGGTTGATCTTCTGTTCGGTTAAACCCTGCTCTTCTCTAATCGCTGTGTATTTCAATGGCTGTTGTGAATACTGTGTTGTGAACATATCCTTTCGCTGCGATATTGAAACCATTTGGTCCCCAATACACAATTTAGCATCTGTCGCTTCTAGGAAGTCAATTCCCAATAGCAAATCCTCATTCCCAGCTGGGAAGATAAGAAATTCCATTGGAAAACTGCGGTTACTGAATGTGACTGTTGATACTAGTGATTC
>OZ016504.1:15810371-15875755 GCA_963966595.1 Physocephala rufipes
GGAAACAATCCACTGAGGACCAACGCCGCACTCTCTGATATGGTACGGAATGCGTAACAGACACGGATCGCCGCTCGTCTGTAGGTGGACCTCACGCCGCGCACATAGCTGTTTCTGTTCCAAACTTCCGCCCATATGGGAGCTGCATACATAATAATACTCTTAATGACTCCCGCCAAAAGTGATCTGCATCGTTGTCGGGGACCATGTGCATTTAGCATAATCCGCGATAAAGCCACTGTGGCGGACGCTGCCTTGCAATGCGCATACTCCATGTGATCCTTGAAGGTCATTCTATGATCCATGATGACACCAAGATATTTCAAACTCGGTTTGGAATTAATAATGCAGTTCCCAACTCTAATATATATGGATTCGACTGCTTTCCTGCTACTAATTAGTACCATTTCAGTTTTATGGTCCGCTAGACACAGTGCCACACTATTGAGCCAATTCTTCAACACAGCAACTGCAATCTCCGCCTTCTGCTGCACTTCTGCCAGGTGTTTCGCTACTACCACCACTGCAATATCATCAGCGAATCCGACTGCATTAACTCCCTCCGGCATCTGCAGGTCAAAGATCTCATTATACATAATATTCCACAGGAACGGTCCAAGAATTGATCCTTGTGGGACACCACCAATTATTTCGCATTCCTTGGTACCGTCATCAGTATCATAAATCAGAATACGATCTTGCAAATAGGATGAGACGATATTGTGCAGATACGCAGGTGTTCCAAATCTTCTCAGAGCCGAGAGAATAATTTTCCAGCTTGCAGTGTTAAACGCGTTTTTTATATCCAACGTTATTACTAGGCAGTATTTTTTTGACCCTCCACGCCAGCGCGTGCCAGCAATTGCTTCTACAGCCAAATTTTTGACTTTCGATAGCGCGTCAACCGTTGACCGACCCTTCCTAAATCCGTATTGCCAATCAGAGAGCTTATTGCCAATTTCGTCTTCCAGTCTATACTTGAGGATCAATTCAAAAAGTTTCCCTACCGTATCCAACATGCAAAGTGGTCGATATGAGGCCGGGCCTGAGGTGCTATTGCATTTTGGTAGTAGTACTAAACGTTGTCGCTTCCACACTTTGGGAAAAATACCATCCATCAAACAGTTGTTAAGCACTGAACGCAGTAGCGATGTATGTTCGTTTACTAAAGTTTTCAGAACAATATTTGGTACACCGTCGGGACCTGGAGCCTTGCGAAGTCTAATTTTTTTGGCAGCTTTCAAAATTTCGTCATCGGAAATTGGTGGTATTATTGCTCGGTCGAAGTTATTGAGAATAATTCTCGTAAACGGCGGCTGTTTCGGAAACAAGGACATAACTATATCAGCCATTAATTTGGGACAAGATGGCTGTGAAACGCTTCTCAGCTTTTTAAGAACCAACTTATAAGCAAGTCCCCAAGGGTTGTTTTCAGCGTCATCACACAATTCCAAGAAACAGCGATTCTTGCTATTACGTATGGCAATTTTGAGCAACCTGCGCTTTGAGGCAAAGAGTAACCTGCTACTGTCATAACTGCTGCATCTTCGTGTTCTCTGGCATATTCTTCTGGCATGTATACATTCTTTACGCAAGCTCGCTATTTCATTATTCCACCAGTATGCTGGCCTCATTTGCCTTTTTAAAACCTTACGAGACATTGAGGCATCGCACGCAGCTTTAATTCTGCACATAAGTTCATTTACCCCAGCATCTCCATTTCCCTCAATTTCAGATGAATTAAACATCTCCATAAAAATGTCTCTGTCGAAAGTATCTTCCTTCCAACAGACGGTGGCACTGTTCTTTATACGCCGTATTGTATGATTTGGCCTTAAAAGTTCTATTTCAATGGCGCAATGATCACTAGCAGTGTAGCAGTTGCTTAAACGCCAATTAGCAACGGGAAATAGGGCATTGCTGATGAAAGCCAGATCGATAATTGAGCCATGTCCATTTCTGCTAAAGGTGTGTTCAGCTCCAGTATTCAGTAAACTGACTTCCAAGACGGATAATGCATCCAGCAACGATCTCCCACGTGGATTTGTTCTGGGACAGCCCCATTCAAGCGCCCAAGCATTAAAATCGCCCACAATTAGCACTGGATACCTATGCCTAGCATCATCCACCAACACATCCAACGCACCATTGAAGGCAGTGAGCTCCAAGCCAGGACTTAAATAGCAGCTGTACAAGAAAACACCGTCGATTTCGACACATACAAAGCCAAATTCTCTCCTCTGCACCTTCATAACAGATGAGCTACACTTCCAAACAGCTGCCTTACCGGAGATATCCGTTGCCCATGCAGCATTTTGTTTTATCGAATACGGCTCGCATAATAATACAACATCAATTGACAGTTCGTATATAATTTGCCGTAGCAGTTCTTGTGCTGCTTGGCAGTGATTTAAATTAATTTGCAAGAGTTTCATATTCTGACTGACTTTTTGCCTCTAAGGATAGAAATAGCATCTTGATATGAGCTACATTTTGACGTTCCTGAGACATGGCTTGAATGCTTGCCTTTACCCTCACAGATAATGCATTTCGGCTCATTTATACAAGCTTTGGCAAGGTGATCCGAGCCACCGCACTTAAAACAAAGTTTTGCACTGACTTCAGTATTGGGGCATCTGCCAGCTATGTGTCCAAAGTTGTGACACTTGAAACATCTGACAACATTAATTGCCTCACGCACACGACAGTTTACCCAACCAATTCGAATTTTCCCAGCGCTCACCAACTTGTTGGCAATAGCTGCACTAACCCTTAATTTAGCTGTTTGTGTCGCTCCATAAGCTGATCTAATAGAACGAAAAGCCGTTAGGTCGATATCTGCATCTTGCGGGAATCTATTTATGCTTCTACAATTTCCTCCTTAGTTGTAATTTCATCTATGTCCTTAATTTCTATTTCAATCTCTTGTAAAAGGGCGCGCACCTCGGCTTCGGTGCCAAGAGATTTCATTACTGCATTTTTTAGCACCTCGGTTTGACTCTCCTTGCGTCTCACGAGTTCGAGCAGTAAATCGCCTTTCAAAGTTTTCCTAATACCTCTAACTAATTTGCTCAATTCACTTAGTTGAGGATCACTCTTAATTTTCCTTAGAATTTCTACGTTGCTTTTGTTCTCTGCTGCCTTAATAATTAATGCCTCTGGCTTAGTTGGCCAAATTTTCGGTTTTAACTTGCGTTGCACTATGATCCACTGATCATGCTCTAATTTATCAGCTCTACGACTTTCGATTTTTGATCCTCCAGCAGCCACTTGAGCGTACGAGGTGATGTTAGCATTTGCAATCCCCATCTCACTCGAGTTAGTGCGAGAATCGGAGTTGACCTCATGAATAACTGAAGCGTTAGGCTTTGCCACTGACAATGGTGCATGTCACTTTTTTTTTGTTGACGGAAACTTTTCAATTAAATCCTCTCGCACTCTTTTGGCAGTGTTGGTGCTCGATTTAAATGCAATGGGTGAAGTTTGACTGTATTTACTCACCTTATCAGATTTTGCGTTGCCCTTTATTTCAGTCATAACCCGATTGTGTAAGGCTGCAATACTATCGACGAGATCTCTCATAGGCTGATGGATAGATCGTCTTCCGCCACCCATAATTTCAATAAGGTCATGTATCTTCTTACCCAGCCACCATAGCGTATCTTTTGGGCCACCAGTTGATCCAACCCCAGCAGTGCCAGAAGTAGTGGCAACGACTGGTTCATTCTGCGACAATTGAACTAATGCCGTAGGTGAAGAGAACACAACCGGTTCTTCAACGACAATGCTTTTTGTTTGATCATTTAAACAAATCGCTGAAGAATTTTCTCTAAGACTGGGTGGTGATCTTGCCAATATAGCACTTCTTTTGAACGGATCTACGCTCACCCTGTCATCGACTTTACTTATACTGCCGCCCGAAACTATGCTACCCAATTTCTCCATTATGTTGGTAGCGGCAGCACAAACCGCCCCACACCGATAATATGGTGCAGTAGAAAAGAAAACAAAAAAAAAAAAAAAGGATCAGCTACAGTCACTAGACATGATCAACACCAAGTGCGTTCACCCGAAAAGAAAGAACAAATTATTGTTATTGTTATTGAAAAGTTGCGCGGGTTTGAAAATTGTAAAAGTATCAGCAACTTTGTTGAATAGAGAATCAACCAAAATAACCAAAGAAAAATTAATTCGCTTTCACTAAATTCGTTTTCACTGCGCCCCTTTGATCAAGGCACTACACACGAGATCAACACGAATAGCCCCACTATCACACCGTATATTAGAACACAGTTTCACCCTATCAAAAATTTAATTATCAAGATAAAAACGTTCAGAACGTTCAAAACGTTCAGAAGTTCAGAACGTAACTAGACACTGAAGATGGCACAACGCCGAAACCGGTTTGTCTCCAAACCAAATTTGACGAGGGATGACGGAAGTTCGTTCCAATATACCTTAACAAACAACAAGTACTTACATATATATGATGATAGGGTTTGCCTTATTGATTCTGATTCACGTCTATCAATCCGCATATTGCTGGAAGAATGAGAAGTCGTCCTTCGGTCTGCTATTTCGTTCCGCCCAAGCAACCATACCTGAGGTAACTCATCTCTTTCAGATATTAAAAAGTTGTGCAGCACATAGCAAGCCATTATAATAGCGTTCGTATTCATTATGTGGTTATCGATGCCTTTTCCAATCCGACGAAATCTTCGGTGAATGTTGTTAACATTTGATCTATACAATTTGTTCATAATACCTGGCTTTTAGATGACTCAATGCGTTTTCCACAACCCTGCGGCACTTGGAGAGATGATAATTGAAATTCTTCTGCAGTGGTGTGTTAGCAGTGCTAAATGGGTATGGTTTCATCAATTGCCTTGACAAACGAAACGCAGAGTCACCAACAATAAAAACTGGAATGTCGTGTCCTTCACTAGATATTGTCAAATTTTCCAGTAGAGGATTGTTTTCCAACTCTCTTTTAAGTAAAGATCTCTCAAAAACTTGAGAGTAATTGCGTCTACTCGGACTGCCGACATTTATATACAGGAACCTGTACATAATCCTGTCTATTTGCCTGGATTTCTATGTGGCACCCATCTAAAAGTAGGAAACTAGAAGTTTAGCTCTAACACAACTAGTACAGAAAATTACCGATCGCATCCAAGCATTGGGGTAGTCCTAATGCAGAAAACCCGTTTATACACTCCGTTGTAACGATGTTTCTGAGCCTGGGTATAACTCAGTCTCGCCAGGGGTTTTTTATCAAAAAAAAAATATCTTCTTTTTTTGTATTCATTTTATTTTATTTTCATTTCTTCTTTACAAAATCTTTTTATATATCTAAGATCTTATCAATCTCGTACAGTAAAAAAATATATTCATTTAAATGAATTTAAATGAATGAAAAATCATTCTATGCTACTTTTATATGGTTAACAATTTACTTTTACTGGTAACAAAGTTCATACGTTTCTTCTTTGTAATGGTTTATGTGATTTCTTTGGTAATCACATTATGTGTTTTCTTTGTAATAATGAACTACCATACGAAAGAGATTTCACGAGAAATATTTGGGTTTGGCGTCCGATTTAAATCGCTCGGCCATTCCCAAGTCAATTACAACAATTAACGATTCAAAATTGGCGTCCGGTTAGAACCACTCGACCAATATATAGGTTAATTACAAGGATCTAGGATAGAATTGGCGTCCGGTTAGAACCACTCGACCAATATCTAGGTTATGTACAGGATCTACTATACAAAATTGGCGTCCGGTTAAAACCACTCGACCAATATCTAGGTTACTTACAGGATCTACTATACAAAATTGGCGTCCGGTTAGAACCACTCGACCAATATATAGGTTAATTACAAGGATCTAGGATAGAATTGGCGTCCGGTTAGAACCACTCGACCAATATATAGGTTACTTACAGGATCTACTATACAAAATTGGCGTCCGGTTAAAACCACTCGGCCACTATATAGGTTAATTTCAACGTTCTAAGCTACGAAATTGGCGTCCGGTTAAAACCACTCGGCCACTATATAGGTTAATTTCAATGTTCTAAGCTACGAAATTGGCGTCCGGTTAAAACCACTCGGCCAATATATAAGTTAGTTAAAATGTTCTACGACTAGGTCAGTGACTTACCGCTTGGAGATTTCCAAAAGAAGAGATCGAGTGAACTTTCACACTCGATTTTATAGTCGTGTCAAAACAACTTTTGCTGTGCATTGTTATTTTGAACATTACTGTTTCTATAGCGGGTCATCCACTATGTTTGTTGTTACTTGTTTTTTTGAAAGATTCTTAAATTTGTCGCATTTTCAAAAACGGCATTTTTTCCGTTGGTTATTGTTTTTGATATCGTTTCCAGAATCTTCTAAGTGTTTGATTGTTGTTGTTTGTCTTTTAGTTTCTATTTAAGTAATAATTGATGCCTTGTTGTTACATTTTTTTTTGTATTTAATTTTAGTTGTCTTGTTGTCAAATTCGATGCGATTATTTGTTGTTGCCTAGTTGTTGTTTATTTGTTGTTGCATTTTTAACACAAACGTTTTTAAATTGTTATTTCGTAAATTGTGTTTCAATGTTTTTTTCATTTTGGGTTCATTTCTATCTGCCTCCACTGTACCGTTTTGTTCTCTTTTCTTTTCTTCCTAAATGATCGCCTGATTTTACGGGACATTTCCAGTGCTCTGCTTTGTGACGCAAGCGTCGAATTTTATCCACCTGAGTTGGGACCGCTCAACTCAGGTCACCAAGTCTTTAGTTGACGATCAATTAAAGACCGGCTCGGTTGGAGCATAGGCCGAGTTCTATACTCGTTTGTGTAAAAAAAGTGTGGAAATGTGAAGAAAGAAAAATATGTAAAGAAAGTGTGTGTTTCTTTACACTCCCCCCTTTCTTTCCGATGCAAGGAGCGTTATTTTGGTTGGCGCAATTGTTATCTTAAATTTTCCCCGTTTGAATTGCACGAGTCTGTTTTTCCTTCCTGGTTCATTTACCAGGACGTGGCGCTGCTTTATTTCATTGACGATGTCAGGTGGAACGCCGTCATCAGCGGCTTGGCACGAATCCTCTAGGGAATTGTATATCTTTATGTGCCGCGTGGGCATGACTGCAGTGTTGGCGTGACCTTCCACTTCGGCACACAGGTCATCGTAGTAGGATCCAGTAATTGGGTCGTAGTAGCGTTCTCCAGTTGGATTCGGGCTTGCGACTCTTGTGCGCTTACTTGGGACCTCCTCTTCGCCTGGTAATGTTGGGAACCGTCGGTCCTGGTCCTTTTCAGCAATTTCTTTGAGCACTCCGGCTATCACTCTTCTTTTCTCCGCAATTTCCTTGACCGGGAACCATTCACAAAATTGTGCTGCCTCTGGCCAGAAGTCGAGCCATGGCTCGGTGAGCAGCTTTTCGGCAAAATGGAGTAAAAATACGCCACAATCGGTACCATTTTGTTGCTGAGGTACGGGAGGTGTCAGCAGCGGTACGGGATTGTAAAAGCCGGGGACTTTTACACCCCAATCACCGTCTGGCTTTTCCGGTGTTACAATCCGTGGTCCCCGTAACCCCGCGAAGCATACGGCCATTAGGTACCAGTGCTGGTTCTTGTTTATGGGAATCAAGATTAAGTCTTTCTCGAAAATGTCCACCTTCCTGGTCTAGCGCTTAACCGCCGCATGCCTCTCCAATGGAGTTTTAGTACCGTTGTCCAACTTCGTAAAAAGAAATGTGCTGGCGACATACACTCTGTCACGGCGGGCTTCGGAAAGTTTGGTATTCTGTACCCAATTGAGCCAGAACTCGATGAGAGCATCGTTTAAAAACTGCTTCGGTGCGAGCCGTCTATAATCCGCCGTATAAATCGTGACCACTGCGCGGCCTGGTGGATATCGGACTAACGGTTGTTCGTCGGTGCCACCGGACGCCCCGCTGGACGAGGGCAACACCGACCCCCCTGCTTTGCTACGTCGACTATTACTCGACCAAGAGTTTCGACGCTCACCTGCTTCTTCGCCTGTGCATCGGCACTGAGCTCGCCATCCATACGGTCGTGGTATAACTGATTTGCCATTGTTGATGTTTTGAAAAATTTGTTTACATAAAAAAAATGTAATTAGTGTCTTAATTACAAACTTTATGTGGGACAACACGAGCTACGACAATCACAATACATGCGCTCTAAACTATTACAACTCAGTTATGCCCGTCTGTACCAGTCTTGGTCAATGTTTCGAAACTATGGTGATATTCCTTGAGGTCACCAATATGAGCCGTGCGGGTTTTTGAATTTCCTGTGATTTCAAATTCGACAATTACTGGAGAAATGTATCTCTTGATTTGATATGGTCCTTCGTACTTTGGAGCTAGCTTGGCGTTGAATTTGTCTGCTGCTTTCGATAGATGGTGGGTTTTGACTAATACTTGAGTTCCCACTTCGGGTTTCCATTGTCTTCGTCGCAGATTGTAGTGCCTGGCCTGATCTATTGAAGCTCTTTCGAGGTTTCTTCTCACGATTTTAAATATTTCTTGTAACCTGATGCCTTTGTATTCAGGATTTTGCGGTGTTGAGCCGGTTCCTATAGTAACTTCTTCGAAGAGTGATCCTGGAAGTCTTGGCTCTCGACCTTGAGTAAGAAATTCTGGACTGAAACCTGTCGTCTCGGATGCCATGGTGTTTATCGCTAGAGAGATTTCCGGGATATACTCGTCCCACTGTGCTTGCTTGTTGTCTATAACTTGTGCTAGTATTCTTTTTATATTTCTGTTTGCTCTTTCCGTAGGGTTCTCCTGAGGGGTATAAGGTGCGGTAAACCGTTGTCGTACTCCTATACTTTGAAGAAATCTTTGAAGTGGTCTGTTTCTAAACTGGAGGCCATTATCTGTGACAAAGACTTTTGGAACTCCATATCTCGCTAAAATTCTTTCACGGAATGCTTTCTTTACATTGTCGGCGCTCGCTTGTCTCAGTGGTATGATTTCTGTCCACTTAGAGAACTTATCGAAGAAAACTAATATCACTGAATTGCCATGCTTTGTTCGAGGTAGTGGTCCAATGAAATCAGCGCAAACGATGGACCATGGTTCATCTGGGAATTGCGTAAGCATTCTTCCTGCGGCTTTGTTTTGCTCTGGTTTATATTTTTGGCAGGATTCACAGCAGCGAACATGTTTTCTTATGTCCCTGAACATTCCCGGCCAATAATATTTGTTTGCCATCTTCGTAATGGTCTTTCTAATTCCTGGATGTCCAGCACTAGGGTCATCGTGATTCTCTTTAAGTACTCGAGCGCGTAAGTGTCTGGGCACGCAAAGTTTCCATGCCGCACAGTCCTCGTCGTTCAACTGCCCTGGAATATGTCGATACAATTGGCCATTCTCTATGACATAATCAGCATATTTCACTGGGTTCTTCTTGATTTCGGTGATCTTGGCTTCGGTCCAGTTGCATTTTTCTCCGTCGACTGTGATATTACTTAATTTTTCCACGGGTTCTCTGGACAGTGTATCAGCGACTACGTTCCACTTGCCTTTTCGATATTTTACGTCGAACATATATTGTTGTAACTCAAGCGCCCATCTCGCTAGCCGCCCAGATGGATTTTTCAGTGAATTTAGCCACTTGAGTGCGAGGTGATCCGTTATGACGCAGAATCTATAGCCTTCTAAGTAAGGCCGCATTTTCCTGATTCCCCATACGACTGCGAGACATTCCTTCTCTGTAGCTGAATAGTTAATTTCTGCCTTGTTAAGGTGTCGACTCGCATATGCAACAACTTTCTCGCCTTCGTCGGTTTCCTGCGTGAGAACTGCTCCTAACCCGTGATTACTTGCGTCTGTTTGGAGCGTGAAAAGTTTGGAGAAATCTGGACACGTTAATACTGGTGCTTCCGTTAGTTTTAGTTTCAAGGTTTCGAATGCTTGTTGTTGTTCTTCGTTCCAATGCCATCGTTTATCTTTTCTCAATAGACTGGTAAGTGGGACTACTAATTTAGCAAAATCTGGCACGAATCGTCGATACCACGATGCTGTTCCGAGAAATCGTCGTATACCTCTGACATTTGTAGGAGGTGCCAGTTCCTTGATGGCGGCAACCTTATCTGGATCGGTGTGAATACCTTGGCGGTTCACGACGTGACCGAGATACTTTAAATCTTGTTTAAAGAATTCACACTTTTCTTCGTTAATTTTCAAGTTTGCATTTCTTAGCCGTCGAAATACTTCTCGCAAGTTTTCCATATGTTTTTCCAGAGTTGAACCAACTACAATGATGTCGTCCAAATACGCAAACGCGTGAGGTTCCATATCCGGCCCGATGACTTGGTCTAGTGCTCTTTGAAATGTTGCCGGTGCAGAGTGAAGTCCAAATGGCATAACTTTCCACTGGAAAAGTCCCCTTCCTGGTACGGTGAATGCTGTGTATTGCTTACTATTGTTGCTTACGGGAATTTGCCAATAGCCATTTTTCAAATCTAAGGTGCTTATGTACTGCGCGTCTCGTAGTCGATCCAAAATGTGTTGAATCCTAGGCAATGGATAAGCGTCAGGTACTGAACTTGAGTTCAACTGCCGATAATCAACGCATAGTCGCCATTGACCATTCTTTTTCCTAACTAGAACGATTGGCGCACTATATGGACTATGTGAAGGCTCCATGCAGCCTTTTGCCAGCAGCTCATCTATTTCTTTGTTTATTATCTCTTGCATTGCGGGGTTTTTCGGGTAATATCTCTGCTTTATCGGTCTGTCGTCCTTCATGATGATTTTATGTTCTGTGACGTTGGACGGTCCTGTAAGTGTCTCAAATTGCTTAAGCTCTGCTTCCAGGAATTTCTCAATCCTCTTCTCTGATGAATTTTTCTCTTCTCCAACTTTCACGGCTGATCTCAATGTATTCACATTTTCCGATGATTCTTGTGACGTAGTTTCTGTATTCTTCATCCGTATTGTCGAACATGCAGCACTTTCACTTGTTGGTGCTCTCAATGTGATGGTCTCGCCTCCGCAGCTAATTGATGTTCCAATCTTAATTAGGAAATCCAAACCTAGTATAATGCTGTCAGTGACATCTGGTAAAATTAAAAATTGCAGCTCACACACTGCCGCTCCTAGTCGTACAGTAACTTCTATGGCTTCTTTTACTACGTGTACTGTGTCGTCCGCCATTTTTGCCTTGCAATCTACCTCCACCATCTTTCCTTCGATCATGTCGACGGCTAATTGGCTGATGAAGCTTCTGGAGGCACCTGTGTCTAAAGTCGCTGTGACAAGTTCATTTCCTAAAGCGACTTTGGCAAAAATTCTGTCCTTATTGTAGTTCAAACACTTCGTGGGGTACGAGGAAAGCTTCTGTTCTATGGGTCCACCAGTCCTCGTCTCTGCTGGACACCTTGCGCGTTTCCCTGCGATTTCTTACAGCACTCGATTGTTCGAATTCCTTCTTTTCCACATTCCCAACAGAAAATTTTCCTAGCATTACGGTATTCTCGCTGAAAGTGTCCATTTTCGCCACATCTTCTACAGGCTGTTCGTGGATCGGATCGATGAATTGTTGTGGTTTCAGTGGATATCATTCTATGTGTCTCCAGTGGTTGACGTCGTTGAGTTTGGAAAGCTCGCTGCGGCTCCGAATCCGAACGAATGCCCTCGAAATCCTCTGCCATGGTCACTAAGTCATCCAACGTTCTAAAATCGGTTCTCCTAATGTATAGTAAATAATCTCGATGGCAATTTCTGTAAATTCTCTGAAGTTTCTGATTTTCTGTGTAATTTATATGACGCATTAGCGACTACATGGCTAAAACGTAGTCTTTGAATTTCTCTCTCGGTCCTTGAATTATTTTTCGGATGTTGTCTTCTAATTCCTCGAAATGTCTTGATGGCAAAAAGAATTTCAGAAAATCTCCTTTAAATGATTGCCACGTTGACCAGTTCCGGTTGTTATTTCTAAACCAGCACAGAGCTGTATCTTTCAACAGCTCTGGCATGGTTCGCGGTAGCATATTATTAGGCAACTCGTATACCTCTGAGAGCTCTTCAATTCTCTCAATAAAACGTAATGGGTCCTTGCCCCCGTCATATCTACAAGACCATTTACGTACCTTATCAATTACATCTGCGTAACTTGTAGAACATCGGTTTAGTTGGTCTATTTCTGGCCCTGCAGCAGCGCTGTCAACTGATATCGTGTAGTTTTGGTTTTCGACTATCGCTGTCGTTGCTCTTTGGGAGTTTGGTTTCGGAATTGCCCCTTTCGTTGCTGGCGGAGCTGATTTCAATCCAGGCGAAACACTACGACTCCACTGTTTTTCTAACTCGCGTAACCGGTCGATCATCTCATCAGTCAAATCGAGCGACACCGTAAACCCGGAGAGTAATTTTCGCAATTCATCGGTAGTACCGGTAGTCTCTAACCCGAATTCCCTTTACGATTTCTAGTAATTTTTCTTTTGGCACGTTATAAATCCAGCTTTTACCCATGTTTGTTTTTTTTTTTAATAAAATCACCGGTTTTCAAGATTTCGATTGAAACGGATTCCTTTAGGCACGACACTTGGTATTATTATTATTATTTTTTTTTAATTCACAGCATGCTCGTGGTAATTCAAAGTACTTTTTTTTCCTTGACTACTCCTTTTTTTAAAAAAAACTTAAATGTCTTTCGTATTAAAATTACACGTTTTTTTCTCTATGTTTCTTCCTTTTATTACAATTATTATTACGTTTATTTTTTTATAATATTTTAATTTAATGTTTATTGAAAACCTAGTGTTTTTTTTAATTCCTCGATTTTATTTTAATTTGCAATTATTTCACGTACGTAAAATTTTCCCGAAGTAGTGGCCAGTACTAAATTTTGTTTCCTTATGTTTCTTTGGTGTTTTAAACTTTCGATTAATTTTCTTCTAATTAATTTTTTAATAGGTGTTTTTACACTTTTGATTAATTTTTATTTTAATTAAAATTTTTTTATTAACTTCAATTTTCCTTCTCTTTTTAGTTTCAAATTAGGTTATTTCATTTTTCGTTTAAATTGTTTAATTATGGTTTTTTTTTAATTTTTCTATTTTCCCGCACTGTTCACGTTTTTTTTTTCTTTTTGTTCACTGTTTCACATTGCTTAGTTTTTTTTTCACTTGCCCCGTATTAATTTTTTTTCTCGCTTGCTCGATGATTTTGATATTGATGATGCTCGATGATTTAGGATATTTTTTCAAATTTCTAGTGTCCCTGCTCGGGCGCCATTTGTAACGATGTTTCTGAGCCTGGGTATAACTCAGTCTCGCCAGGGGTTTTTTATCAAAAATAAAATATCTTCTATTTTTGTATTCATTTTATTTTATTTTCATTTCTTCTTTACAAAATCTTTTTATATATCTAAGATCTTATCAATCTAGTACAGTAAAAAAATATATTCATTTAAATGAATTTAAATGAATGAAAAATCATTCTATGCTACTTTTATATGGTTAACAATTTACTTTTACTGGTAACAAAGTTCATACGTTTCTTCTTTGTAATGGTTTATGTGATTTCTTTGGTAATCACATTATGTGTTTTCTTTGTAATAATGAACTACCATACGAAAGAGATTTCACGAGAAATATTTGGGTTTGGCGTCCGATTTAAATCCGATTTAAATTTTCATTTAAAATTGAAATGAATTTAAATGAATGAAAAATCATTCTATGCTACTTTTATATGGTTAACAATTTACTTTTACTGGTAACAAAGTTCATACGTTTCTTCTTTGTAATGGTTTATGTGATTTCTTTGGTAATCACATTATGTGTTTTCTTTGTAATAATGAACTACCATACGAAAGAGATTTCACGAGAAATATTTGGGTTTGGCGTCCGATTTAAATCGCTCGGCCATTCCCAAGTCAATTACAACAATTCACGATTCAAAATTGGCGTCCGGTTAGAACCACTCGACCAATATATAGGTTAATTACAAGGACCTAGGATAGAATTGGCGTCCGGTTAGAACCACTCGACCAATATCTAGGTTAAATTAAAGGATCTACTATACAAAATTGGCGTCCGGTTAAAACCACTCAACCAATATCTAGGTTACTTACAGGATCTACTATACAAAATTGGCGTCCGGTTAGAACCACTCGACCAATATCTAGGTTACTTACAGGATCTACTATACAAAATTGGCGTCCGGTTAAAACCACTCGACCAATATCTAGGTTACTTACAGGATCTACTATACAAAATTGGCGTCCGGTTAGAACCACTCGACCAATATATAGGTTAATTACAAGGATCTAGGATAGAATTGGCGTCCGGTTAGAACCACTCGACCAATATATAGGTTACTTACAGGATCTACTATACAAAATTGGCGTCCGGTTAAAGCCACTCGGCCACTATATAGGTTAATTTCAACGTTCTAAGCTACGAAATTGGCGTCCGGTTAAAACCACTCGGCCACTATATAGGTTAATTTCAATGTTCTAAGCTTCGAAATTGGCGTCCGGTTAAAACCACTCGGCCAATATATAAGTTAGTTAAAATGTTCTACGACTAGGTCAGTGACTTACCGCTTGGAGATTTCCAAAAGAAGAGATCGAGTGAACTTTCACACTCGATTTTATAGTCGTGTCAAAACAACTTTTGCTGTGCATTGTTGTTTTGAACATTACTGTTTCTATAGCGGGTCATCCACTATGTTTGTTGTTACTTGTTTTTTTGAAAGATTCTTAAATTTGTCGCATTTTCAAAAACGGCATTTTTTTCCGTTGGTTATTGTTTTTGATCTCGTTTCCAGAATCTTCTAAGTGTTTGATTGTTGCTGTTTGTCTTTTAGTTTCTATTTAAGTAATAATTGATGCCTTGTTGTTACATTTTTTTTGTATTTAATTTTAGTTGTCTTGTTGTCAAATTCGATGCGACTATTTGTTGTTGCCTAGTTGTTGTTTATTTGTTGTTGCATTTTTAACACAAACGTTTTTAAATTGCTATCTCGTAAATTGTGTTTCAATGTTTTTTTCATTTTGGGTTCATTTCTATCTGCCTCCACTGTACCATTTTGTTCTCTTTTCTTTTCTTCCTAAATGATCGCCTGATTTTACGGGACATTTCCAGTGCTCTGCTTTGTGACGCAAGCGTCGAATTTTATCCACCTGAGTTGGGACCGCTCAACTCAGGTCACCAAGTCTTTAGTTGACGATCAATTAAAGACCGGCTCGGTTGGAGCATAGGCCGAGTTCTATACTCGTTTGTGTAAAAAAAAGTGTGGAAATGTGAAGAAAGAAAAATATGTAAAGAAAGTGTGTGTTTCTTTACACCGTTATGGTTTCCGCAGTGAGAGGAAAATGTGGAAATTGTGTGGGATGCAAAATTATCCAAACTTCTTTACAGAAGAATGTGACAATAACGCAGACCGTGTCTTTGCCAACGCCAAAGATATTTGCAATGCTCCGGTACTCAGCAGATGACCCCAAGGCGTATAGTGCAATGGCCACACGTTTTTCCAAGCTTATTGCATTGTTCCGTTGTTTGCTGGTTATTTCCATATGCCTTAAATTGGCGCACAATACACAAAAAGATTTCCTACTCATTCTAAAATTGTTTTTGAAAAACTCTTCGTTGTTCTGCTGACATTCTACTTCCCAGTATGAACTTGACCGCTCCTTTGGGTGTAATCGTAGTAAATTTAATAACTTTGAAAAATAAATAGAAAACATTGTTACTGACCAGTCTCCATATTTTCCTGTTTGATAGCGGATTTGCTTGCATCATCATCGACATGTATGCATGAATACCTGCATAGAATATTAGTATTTTCTGAAAGAAATGATGTATTATTTCATGCCTCACAAAAGAACTTTCGAGTTCTTTATATTTCATCGCTTTGTCTATGAGATATATATATATATATATATATATATATATATATATATATATATATATATATATATATATATATATATATATATATATATATATATATATATATATATATATATATATATATATATATATATATATATATATATATATATATATATATATATATATATATATATATATATATATATATATATATATATATATATATATATATATATATATATATATATATATATATATATATATATATATATATATATATATATATATATATATATATATATATATATATATATATATATATATATATATATATATATATATATATATATATATATATATATATATATATATATATATATATATATATATATATATATATATATATATATATATATATATATATATATATATATATATATATATATATATATATATATATATATATATATATATATATATATATATATATATATATATATATATATATATATATATATATATATATATATATATATATATATATATATATATATATATATATATATATATATATATATATATATATATATATATATATATATATATATATATATATATATATATATATATATATATATATATATATATATATATATATATATATATATATATATATATATATATATATATATATATATATATATATATATATATATATATATATATATATATATATATATATATATATATATATATATATATATATATATATATATATATATATATATATATATATATATATATATATATATATATATATATATATATATATATATATATATATATATATATATATATATATATATATATATATATATCTGCACAATAAGTAATATTTTTTGAATACGCGAAGACATTTTAGTGCACACAGTTTTGATGGCTAAAAAATTCAGAGTTCAATTCGCTTGAAGGTTCTGAATTCGCCTTTTTAGAATTAACTTTCGAGCCTGAACGATGGAATTACCGAAAAGAATTTAGGACCTAAATTCGAATTAAAATTGAATTCTGAACGTACTATAACTCTAACTCAGATCTAACTAATCCTGTTACTATGTCGAAATAATTCTCAACAGGGGTGGCAAAACGATCTGTGATTCCAGCAGCCTGGCCGAAGACTCGTACTGCTCTTTACTTGTACATAAAATTATATTTTCCGCAAAATTCACTTTTTACCCCCTTATTCTAGTTGAATGACAAAACTTAACTCAGTAACACATGTCATTCCAGTGACTTATGTCACAAATAGCTATTCGGGTTAAAATTTAAAAGCTCTCCGAATGAAATTTGTCATTTTTATTGTTATGATCTCAAAAGTAGATACCAAAAATATAATCAGGTTTTGAGAACAAAAAAAAAACAATTGCGATGATAGAAATTCATATATATTTTGAATATATATGATATATATTCAATTATATTATATATATTTTGAATTATATTGCATTCAAAGGTATCCGACCAATACAATACAATACAATAAAGGCAATCCGACCAATACAATAAAGCAACTCATACATAAAATATATTTATTTCAAAATTATTTCAAAAACCCAAAAATTATTAGAAAATATTGTTATTCAAAGTTCGAATCATACTTTCTCATCTAACTTTTGGCCGAAGACTCGTACTGCTCTTTACTTGTACATAAAATTATATTTTCCGCAAAATTCACTTTTTACCCCCTTATTCTAGTTGAATGACAAAACTTAACTCAGTAACACATGTCATTCCAGTGACTTATGTCACAAATAGCTATTCGGGTTAAAATTTAAAAGCTCTCCGAATGACATTTGTCATTTTTATTGTTATGATCTCAAAAGTAGATACCAAAAATATAATCAGGTTTTGAGAACAAAAAAAAAACAATTGCGATGATAGAAATTCATATATATTTTGAATATATATGATATATATTCAATTATATTATATATATTTTGAATTATATTGCATTCAAAGGTATCCGACCAATACAATACAATACAATAAAGGCAATCCGACCAATACAATAAAGCAACTCATACATAAAATATATTTATTTCAAAATTATTTCAAAAACCCAAAAATTATTAGAAAATATTGTTATTCAAAGTTCGAATCATACTTTCTCATCTAACTTTTCCTATTACTTTTCAACTTTTAAATACTACAATGAGTGATATCTTCCCAAGCATAACTATGCGAAATAGTTGAGAAGCAGCCGGAAAAAGCAAATGAGACAGATTCGTGAAAATTATTAGAAAATATTGTTATTCAAAGTTCGAATCATACTTTTTCGTCTAACTTTTCCTGTTACTTTTCAACTTTTAAACACTACAATGAGTGATATCTTCCCAAGCATAACTATGTTGAGAAGCAGCCGGAAACAGCAAATGAGACAGAACGATTCGAATCTTGAATAATTGCTATCAATGGTGAATATAAAGAGCTTTCGTGCTGTCACCGCTTAACCAGAATACCGATCACAAATTTGAATGACAAAAATTATAACAATTTTGTTTTAAATGACTTGTGTCAAGGCTCGCCAGAATCGGGGGTTAATTGAATAAAAATTTAAAAGAAAATCACTCGCACGCGAAAAAATAACTTTATAATTTTCCTAGTATTCCGAAGTACAAGTATTCCTAATACTAGCCGTATTTTTTTCGGATCAGTAGCTCGTTTCTGTAACTAGTTTTCACCAAGCTTTTCGATTCATTTTTTCGATTCTACGTCACTGTGACGTCATTTTCATTGATAATGTTTCTATAAAAAATGAATCGAAAATAGAATAATTGAATAACTTTTGACTGCTGTCAAAGTTTTCTACAGATATTCGTTCCAATTCCACTGTCGTAGGAATGGATCGAAAAGACCGTTTCTGTAAAAAAAACGAATCGAAAAGATTTGATTTGACTTTTCACTTTTCATTTGAATTTCGAAAACTGAACAACAAACGACAGAAATGAAAGATGAACAACAAACAAAGGCATAGGGAAGTTATGGCCGCTTTAGGCACCATGAATTCCCTATTAAAAAATATCTATGATGCATTAAAAAATGTATTAAAATTAATATATATACTTTTTTAATGTAAATGACTTTTCATTAATATTTATTATTATAATATGACCCTTTTTAAAGTAGGTAAAATGCAAATATTAAGGAATATTAGAATTTTTTATTATTGCATTCATAATATGCGAATTATGCGACAAATCATAGTTTTGCTCATTGGACACAAAAAGTCTTGGCCTATATCTCGCAGAAAACTGCCGGTCGCATAAAAATGTAGCACTGCACAAAGTCGCAACGAATTCGGAATAAACGTTCTCCTTATTCCCTTATATAAAAAAGGAGAGAGCTCATTGAGCAAATGACTTCCTGCTTCTTTGGAAAGTCTGAAGAGCTCCACAAATCGAGATTCAGGAATTTGAAAAGGATCTGAAGAATCTCTTAACTGCCTTCGCCGGATTCTCAACATTTTACGCCTATTATGTTCAACTGCATACAAATAAAGCAATATTTCATCCATCCTTCTTCAAAATTCACAAAATTCCATCCTTCTTCAAAACGATATCATAAAATTGATTAAATTCGATGATTCTTAATTAATATTAAGATATTTTGTCAGACAAATCTTAAATTCGATAAAAAAATACGAATTTAATACTATATGAAAGAAAACCGGTTAAAGAACAATCATAAATTATAAAGTTGTAAAATACTCTCCTTCATCTAATGCAAATATTACAATTTTTTCTAAAAATAAATAAAAATATAATTAGAATTAGTTGGATGGAGGAGGAAAATTACCACTTCTAAAATAAAAAAATTATCATCGCCATACTAAAAAGGGTTTCTTACAAATAAAAGTTTTCAAAATGGAAATTATCTTATTGATCTTAAAAATTTTGTTTTTTAAACTATAAAATTTATTTTTCAAGTTGACAGTTGTTTCATATTCCATTTGTTTCTTTTCGATTAATATGTCATTACCAAATCGTAACAGCCTTCTTTTCGATTTGTTGTTACAGAAACAGTAAACATTTCATAAACGAAAACTTTGAATCGAATCGAAATGACGTCACGGGAATCGAAAAACTTTTCGATTCAGTTACAGAAACGAGCTACAGATTAAGTCAAATGTGAAAAAAACAAAGTGGATCAATTATGTAAACCTTCAAGTATATGACAATAGATGGCGTTAAGAAAAGTGTTGTTTGGTAGCACATTTTTGTATATCTACACCTTTTTCAATTGTAGTTCAGAATTTTTCAATTGTAATTCAGACACTCCAGTTTAAAATCAGAATTTTTCAATTGTAATTCAGATACTCCAGTTTAAAATCAGAATTTTTCATTTGTAATTCAGATACTCCAGTTTAAAATCAGAATTTTTCATTTGTAATTCAGAATTTTTCATTTGTAAATCAGAATTTTTCATTTGTAATTCAGAATTTTTTATTTGAAAATCAGAACTTCTCTTTTGAAATCAATATTTTCCATATCTTATTTAAAGAACTTTTAACTGCATTATTTTGCAAGAAAATAAAAATTCAGTTATATGGGAATCATATATTAATATTTGATGAGTTATAATTATGTGTAGGTAATTCAATTCAATGAAGACACAATAAAAAACTAAGAATTAACAAATACGTAATAAGTAGCTATGTACTGGCTCACTCGCCAACAACCATATCCTCTAAAGACAGCGCCCTTGTGTGATGAGTTGAGCAATGCTGCACTGCTCTGGAGCAATCTCCATTGGTTACTGTTGAAATTGCTCTTTCTATAACACCTTCCAAGTACAATAGTCGCTGCTCCGCCAATCCTGTGCCAACCGTGGGTGGAACATATATGTGTGATTTGGCATAAGTCTTGATCTTTGACCATATTATCTCAATGGGATTGAGCATTGGGGAATATGGCCCCAGACGCAATAATTTTGCCCGGTCACCTGAGTGTTGAGCAACTGCAGACTCCAATGAAGAGTGACACGGCGCATTATCGCACACAATCACAAGTTCGTCCAGAGAATTTCCACTGTTTTGCCACTTTTGAATAACTGTAGCGATCCAATTGTTGGCAGTGGCAGCTCTGAACGAACCCCTGCGTTTATCCATCGCAACTACCCCTGTGGCAGATATAGCCCCTATCAAGTGCACATTAGCACCCCGTGACGCTGGAAGAACCTGAACAGCGCGGTGTCCTATTTTGGAACGACCTCGACTGTGGCGGCAAAACAAATTAAAATTGGTTTCATCTACCCAAACAATTTGTTTGCCTCCCTGAACATATCTGTTCAGGCTTTCCACATATGCTGCCCTTTTTTGTTTGTTTTCGCTACTGTTTAAAGTAGCAGGTGCTGTGTGGACTTTTTTTAGGGAATATAGGTGCCCCTGAAGGTAGTTGCTAACGGTAGAAACTGCAATGTGTTTTTCGAATTGCAGTCTCAAGCGCGTGGATATCTCTCTCAGCGAAATGCTGCAGTCGGACTCCACCCACCCGATAATACGTTCCACTTCGACCTCGGACAAGACTTTCGGCTTCATTCCACCTTTTTTTAAAAAATTTTCGCGACCTTGCGATACCCACGTATATGCACTTTTATATTTAACTTCTAAAGAATTTGAAAGAGCAATCCAATCCTCTCCTCTGTTGGCTGCTTCAACAATTCGGCTTCTATCTTGAGGATTATATTTCTTATACTTCTTCCTCACAATTGTTTCCTTGCCTTAAAACAAAAGACAACATAAAATGCAGGTTTAGGTACACAGCAAGTAGAGCAAAAAGAAAGCAAACCAACAAAAACTCACCCTGAATAGGTTGCCTGCAAATTGGGCATAATAATTCAGAATTCGTTGATAAGGTGTTAAAACACTTTTCGTGAAGTATATGCCTGCAAATTGTAAGTCTGCATACGTCCTTCCGAAAAAGGCTGGTCAGACAAATGATGCAATTATCACCTAGCTCCATTTTGTTGTCAATTAAAAAAATTAATGTTGTACGGAAAATTTGCAAAATCACGGTTTGCTGCAACAACTCAGACTTAAATTTTGGCATTTTTTTCGATGGCTTCGAGATAAAATTTTTTTATTCATGTTATGTAATGTAATTAATTTTTCATTTCAAATAAATGCATACCAAAATACATTGCTTTTAATTTCAATTGAAAAATTCTGATTTAAAAATGAAAAGTTCTGATTTTCAAATAAAAAATTCTGAATTACAAATGAAAAATTCTGATTTACAAATGAAAAATTCTGAATTACAAATGAAAAATTCTGATTTTAAATTGGAGTATCTGAATTACAAATGAACAATTCTGATTTTAAACTGGAGTATCTGAATTACAAATGAAAAATTCTGAATTTAAATTGGAGTATCTGAATTACAAATGAAAAATGATGAATTACAATTGAAAAACTCTGAACTACAATTGAAAAAGGTGTAGTTTGAGCCAATGACAAATTTATTCTTCCTTCCTTAATTCCTTTATAATTTCCTTAATAAATTTATTTTGTTAAATACTTACTCTGCTTTATTTTCCATTTCTTGTAGAAACTTGTAAATTTTTGAAAATTAAACTTCAAATAGAAAATTTTGAAACTGAAAATTTTCGACAGCTTAAAGTGATGCCAATAATTTGTGTGCACAGCGCTATCTATAATCTGGTAGGAGAATGAAATTTTGGATCACAAATTTGAACCTACAATTTTTCTGGATCAATTGTTGTTTTTGTTTCACATACAAAATATTTGATCTGATCCGAAAAAATACGACTACTGTTGTCCGCCCGTCTTTTGTTTGCCTACTTGTGTGTCGAAATAATTCTCAACAGGAGTGGCAAAACGATCTGTGATGCCAGCAGCCTGTCCGAAGACTGCTCGTACTGCTCTTGACTACTGTCCAGAATTATGCACGCGGTGTGATAATATTCACATGTCCGAAATCCCTCCCAATATTTTGACACACTGACTCGAAATAATTGTATGCACAAGTGGCAAAACGATCTGTGATGCCAGCCGTCTGTCCGGGGACTCCTACTGCTCTTTACATATACATAAAATTAAATTATACTTTCCGCGAAATTTACTTTTTAATTGAATAACCATAAATAAGCCAAAAGAAGATCACTTGCAAACGAAGAAATCACCATAATTTCCCTAGTATTCCTAAGTACAAGTATTCCTAATGTTGTTGTCCGCCCGTATATTGTGTGCCTACATGTATGTCGAAAGAAAACTCCCACCGCCTAGCATCAACACGTCTTCTGTCGTTGCTCAGCTACCAGAGACAACGAGATAGGAAACTCTTTTCCCGAAAAAAAAAATGTGTCAAAAAATAACAAAATTTTACACGACCGAAACTCACGTACAGATTCCACTATAGTTTTACCTGAGCACCTGCCGTGTTGGCTTAATCTCAGGGCGGGCCATCCCGCACGGGGTTGCAAGTGCGAACTTTGTGAACGCACCTTTTTTCACTATATGGCGACAACCAACGCCCACTGCCTCCGGGTTACCAAGCCGTGGCATATTGTACCTTTGGAGGCCATATGCATGGTATGGACACTCCACTTAAGGTATCGTCGAGGCCGATCTAAAACCTCTACCGGATTATTTGGTCCGGCACCTGGTAATGTATTGTGCATTACCTCACCCGAGCATAAGCTCGTACCCGCGTAATTTTGGGTACAACCACAGCCACCACGAAGCTCCCGAAGGGCCTACCCAATGACAAGCATGTGGGGCTTGGAATATAAAGCCAGATGGTGTAGCTGTTAGCATACGCTATCAGTACACATACTGGCTGTTTCCCCAGATGGTGTAACTATCAGCCTAAGCTGTTAGCACACATACTGGGGCAATGAATCTCATTTGCTTGTCTCCCGTGGTACCAATTTAAAGCCATATGGTAGGCTCCGGAACCCGGGAGTACCACAATCGTGGTAAGTGACCGTCTCATACACCCAGGTCACTGCCATTTTGGGCCCAAGCACCCGGGACTGGCACCCTAAAAAAACTCACGTACAGGGGTTATGTATATGTATGCGTTATTCACCAAATTAAATGTCACGTATGACTTTTCATGATTATATGTAAACAACAGTTCGTTCCGCGGCTTGATTTCAAAGCACGTTTTGTGCTCTATTTTGAAGTGAAAATAATAAGAAAAAGAGTCACGAACAAGAATTTAAATTCAATAAGTTCTATAGATAAAGTTGAAGTAAAAGAAAATATTAATACGTAAAAGTAGAACATAACACGGGCTTCAGTCAGAATTCGGATGAGCTGGCCAACACTACGTGTCTCATTTTCATGTCACCACAAATCCCAAAATAGAATAAAGAGCTGATGAATAATTTGGAATCCCGTAGGAAGGAACAGCAAGAAAGAGTTGAGGACGATGTTGACATTACTCCGGATGAACTCAATATTGCCATGAGTAATGGCTGTAACTCGTCCTTCGGTGGTGGCAAACAGCAAAGTCAAATACTATGCGCGGATATTTTTGGGACCGAAAATGTAGAAATCGAGCCGTTGCGAACGTTGTTTAGGAAACCTAGGAAGAAAACGCGTAAAGAATCAACTCATGCTAAAATATTGAACCAAAAATGGGTTTAGTAAAAAGCACCGGAAGTAAATAGCTGCAAAAATAAATCCACGAAAACAGCAGAGAAACATTTTTGGGAGCGCTGGAAGGCAAAAAATTAATTTGCAATCAAGATACTATAAAGCAGCCCACACGGAATAGAAATAATCAAATGAAAGACTCGCCACTTAATTCGAAAAGGAAATTGAAACAGGCGCGCCTAACAAATTATTCAATTCACAAGAACTTAGCCATGGAAGTAAAATCAGGCTCCATACTTTTTAAAATTTACGGTAATTCTATTATATATTTCATTTTTGTCGTTTCGAATCGATTAATATATTTAATTTTCAGAATTTTCAGATATTCATTGATTTTAATGCGCGAATCAAAAAAAAGAAACTTTCCTCTAGTTCTAACCAATTCAGAACGCTAAACAATTTATAGTAACTCACCAAGCATTATAATAATGTCACCTCCCAAACCGGAAACAGTGTTCATAGAAGAAAGTTATCAAAATAGCACCTGCATAGAATCAATGCCTCTCCTGCATGAAGTCCTCAAGAATGGCAATGAGACTTTAAATAATTTAAAACGTATAGAAAGCGCGAAGTAATACAAAAAGTAAAAATAATATAATGGTCGAGTTCTAATTAATTTTGAATATTTTCCGTTCTAAAACCAGACAACTGCAAATATGCGCATTACCAGATACCAGGATACCAGATACCAGAAATATGCCGGAATCCACCAATTCATTGTTCATGGAAATCCTACTAGTGAGATAAAGGAGGGCAAAGAAGTGAAGAGAAAACAGAAGAAAAAAGACAACGAAGGAAACAGTATTAAAAATGGAAGTAGCCGAAAGGAATTTATTTGATGAGACTAGTAGTAGTGAAACGGAAGATTTTATGCCACAACCAATTTTAGTTAAAAAATAAAAGGGAGTTAGACGAGAAACGTTAAAACCTCAAGATGACAAAGGAAGTAATGCGGGCTTAAAGAGAGGTTTATTTAATAAATCACCAGAATTCGATATACTTCCCCTCATAATATACTCCTGACGGCTATGACGATAAGATCTTTTGAATTGGCAATTTTTACTGAAGTATTGGTTTATATTTGCAAAACTTGATCGCTTTGAAAATGTTTATATATTTGAAATTTGTAATTCTTGATAGTTAAATTGTTAATTTATTATAATTATATTAGTTAATATTTCAATAAAAACAGTGTTTATTTTTTATTTTACGTAAATACAATACAAATTTTTCCTTTATTTCCTATAGTAAATAAATGGAAACATAAAATTTCCATCAGAGGGCTGTCTGCACTTCCACGCCACCCAAGATGTATTCACATTGGCGCGTTACCGGTTTTTTTTTGGATGTCCAGTTCCCCAGTAGGCCTATAACACCCATATACAAATATACAATGCACACTTATTTAATGTATTTACAAATATACAATGCACACTTATTAGATATACGTAGCAAATTGTTAGGAAATTGAAATTGTACAATGATATGTAAAACATTTCACAAACGTTAATATATATGAAATTTAAAATGATTGTTACGATGTTACATTTTATGAATGTTAATGGATGTTGGTGATAATTTGCAGCTTCTCTTTTTCCATTCTTAATTTATTAATTTTTTATCTTTCATTTTTATGTCGCGGTTCTTTTTAATTATCTCCCTTTTTAATTTTCGAACTTGAGCATTTAATAAATTTATTTTCTGGAGCAACCGTAGTTTTCTGGGAGTACTACTCAAACTAAATACCTGAGTTTGAACCTGGCGACTGGCCGCATTGATTGACTGATCTACAGTGAGGTCAAGCAAAGGCAGTGAGTCTTTAGGAACAGACTTTCCATAGTCTAAAAATAATGGAAAAAGAAGCTTGCGAGAGGAAGAAGGCGTATTATACAGCTCAGATGATCCACCGCTTTCAGATGGCGATGGATAATTTGAGAATATTAAATTTTCTTTAACATATGCATCAATCGCTGGGGTTAACAAATTTAAATTTAAATCGGGGACTGCATCCCGTCTTAGTCTTGTTCGTTTTTGTCCACATTTAGTTTCTGAAAAGTGCTTCGTACATGCATATAACCATCTTTTATGGTCATCCTTCACACCCAAAAGCCGACACCCTTCTAATCTTCTATTTTCATTTTGGTATATATACAAAAGTAGAAAAGACAAAATTACAAGTCAAAAGCGTGCCAACATGCACGAGAAATGAAACGTATATATCTATTTTGAAATACTGACTACAAATACTAAAAATAAGCAGATAAATTTAAAAATTATTAATTTTGTTAGATTAATTAGAAGCCAATACCTCCAAAACCCTTGTTACTTTTATTGAAACTCAATAATTTTAATTTACGCGTTATTTATATACTTAGTATGTATTTCCAAATAAAGAAAGAATATGTTCCTCTATTCTGTTTTGAACGAAAAACGACGGTTTCCCTTGTTTTTAACTATAGATCTTATATTTCTCGAGCATGCAGTTGACTATATCTTACAAACCGAAACCGACCCGACCACCTTGTAATTTTCGGAAAAATAGCGCGAACAACATTTTTTTTAAACTAGATAGGCACATATTCTCGCTTTATTTCATGTTTCCAATTAGAGCGGTTTCCAATTGGAGGGGTTGGAATCTTACAACTAGATAAAACCAAAGACCACTATTCCTACCGTTTTCCATCAGTGGCTGCGTCTGGAAACTTGTGTAAGTGCAGATCCCCGGAACACCCATCCTGGCAACATGTCCGCAAGTCCGGCATTTCTATTTATTTGCTTAAATTTATTGAATTTTAAATTTTTTGTAAAATAACAAATATTTTATAGGGTGTTGAAAAATTTTGTTGAGAAATTATCACAGCGGAATGTAATGGACAAAATGCACTTAAGTAAATGCAAACATTTTATGAGCATCCTTAATGTCCCAATTGAAATAATCTAATCTGAAAATACATGGTTTAGCTAAAAACCATGTTAATATAGCATAGAAATTATCGAAGCGTTTGAAATTTCAATCCAAAATGGGTTCAAATTTTTGTATGCAGTAAAATTATGAAGTTTGGTAAATTTTATAGTTGTTCGATACATATGCCAGCAATACTAATATATTATTTTATTAATATTTTTAATAATTAACAAAAAACGTGAATATAATGCTTATTACCGAATACTGGCAACACTGCTTTAATGGGAATACCCAAAATGGCCCATTAAGTAGTAAGCGCCGCAAATGATGGCAACACTAAAATCATCGAATTTATGGGAGAGATGAAGAAATAATTAGGGTATGCCAATGCCAAAATATTTTACACATTTGATTTTTCAAGGGTTTCTCTTGATGATAATAAATAAATAATTCCGTGTAGGTGTGGTTATTAATGTCAGCACCAGAAGCTCAAAAGTTATATTAAATGAATTACGACGAAGAAAGGAACTTATTAATAACAATACAATTTTATTTGAAACTGAAAATAGTCATATTTGTGTATTGATATACTCAAGTAAAATCTTTTATATTTTAAATGCACTAGTGCGGCTAACACTTGGCTTCAAAATAATGGTTGCAGAGTCCTTAATAAATCAATGTGAAGAATTTCTTCAAATAAATTATTTGATGTAATTTTATTTTTAGGTTATTTTTAGATTCTGGGGTCCAAAAATGGGCTTAAATGATTTGAGTATTCTATTAACGAAGTCAATCGAATTTGTTATACATTAAAATATATCATAAAATTGAGTTTCATTTATGTTTTTATGCATATGAAATAAATACATTTATTTGTTTTATATAAATATTTTATACAAATAATTAGTTACCATAATTAGTTATTATAATAATTAGATATTTTATACAAATATTAGTTATAACAATTTATACAAATATTTTAGTTATCAAATAAATCATGCACATGTTGTCTGCGCATCTTAAATCAAAAAAGTGTACATGAAAAATAATTGAATTCTTTAAACCAATAACTACGTTGGCATATCAAAACATAGCTGGTGAACTTATAAAATGGATTGTCATTCGGGGTCTGAAAGAGGTGTAATGGCCGGGTCTTATGCATGAATTTCTAAGAAAAAAACATTAGTCAGGGTCTTAAACATAAAATTTCCACGGAAGAAATCATGAGTCAGGGTCTTAAACTCACGAACACTACCTTAAATCAGAGTTGTAGTTAGAGAAGTTTCCTATCTCGTTATCTCTGACAGCTACTGACAGATAATGAGATAGGGAACTCTTTTCCCCCAAAAGGTTGTGACAAATCAACGCTAAAATTTTACACGACTGAAACCCACGTCAGAGACAACGAGATAGGAAACTCATTTCCCTTATGAAAATGTGTCAAAAAAAACCAACCAAAACCAAAATTTTGCACTACCGAAACTCACGTACAGGATTTATTTATGGATGCGTAGTTCATCAAAATAATGTCACGTATGACATTTCATGAAAATATGTAAACAATTTATTGTGTTTACATTTTTTCATGGGTACCAGTTTTTGCGCTGCTCTTAATCGAAGGATCGCAATATAATCGTATTGGTTGCGGCGATTCTTTTCATTCATCAACTCCGCGTTGGATGCTCGGAGTTTTCTCAACAACAACAACAACATGGGTACCAGTTCTCAAAACTGAAATGAGTTATTAGATTTATTATAATTCTAATAATAGTCTACTGAAACATCAGGTCTTGTGAGTAATTTGACTTTAGTTGCTATTAAAAATTACCAATTAATTCTCTCAGGGCAGAGCCGTTCGATCAAGCGTTGGGTTGCTCCTACTTGCGTGCATTGAGGTAACAAGCGATAGAGCTGGGAGCTCAAGAACAGGAAAGAAAATCAAACTTACTGGAATGGAATTATTACTCAGAGTTTTTTTCATTCAGTACGAGACTAAACGAAGACTTCCAGTTGCCATTATTGCAATCCCGAGGAAATGCTAAAAACGATATGCCGTGAACGACAAATATCTTAACTCGAGCCTTCACTAATTGGATATTCTGCTAAAAATACAACGCATTATGTTGGCTTCTACGCCAATAAAGAACTTACTAGGAAGGGTAAATATAAAGAAATATATTCAAAATATGCATCTTATTCACGTAAATGACTTACTTTCGAACTTATAGGTTTCGGAGAGAATGTGGACACTACATTCAAAACTGCAGCCCTATGTGCATAGCGATCTATATTCCAGATTCAAGATAAAATTACCCCCTTTAATTTTCAACTGCAAGCAGAATCATCGTAAAAATTCCGTTGAAATAATTAATTTAATTCCGTTGAAATAAGACAATGGATACGCTTTAATTATACAAAATTGTTATATTCAATTATTATTCACAGTATCTTTAATCAGAGTTCGAAACTTTTATGACATTTATAGTAAAAGTAATGAAAAAAGAGTTATTCAATGACTTATTTTAAAAGTTTTTCGATAAGAGTTATTCGATGACTTTTATTTTAAAAGTTTTTCGATAAAAGTTATTCGATGACTTTTATTTTAAGTTTTTCGATGAGAGTTATTCGATGACTTTTATTTTAAAAGTTTTTCGATGAGAGTTATTCAATGACTTTTATTTTAAAAGTTTTTTAATAAGAGACTTATTTAAGACTTTTTCGTAATAAAAGTCTTTTGTTGATGAGATAAATGGGGGTCAATGCGAACTAACATTGAGCTACGATATGATGTAAAGAATGGATCTTAATTGGTGGGTTGGAAAATGTAAATATATAGAAAATATTGATAAATAGATTTTTTACATAGTGGGAAGTGGGCGGGGCCACTCTATATCGCCAAAGGGGCGTTTTTTACGAAAAAAATTACTTTGCGTCAATTGGTAGCAAATGTCGCGAAACGGATATAAAACCAGGTGGGAGGGGGAGTGGCCGCCCCAAAAGGGCGTAGTGGGCGGTTTTTGACAAAAAATTCTTTGCGCTAATCGATAGCAAATATTATGAAACGGATTTCGGACATGGTGGTACGGGGCGTGGCCTCCCCAAAAGGGGCGGGAGGGTAGTTTTTTACCAAAAAACACTGCGCTAATCGATAGCAAATATCATGAAACGGATTTGGGACATGATGGTACGGGGCGTGGACTCCCCAAAAGGGGCTTAAGGGCGTTTTTTACCAAAAAACCACTTGCAAACGGTGACAATACATACACATGGTAATAAATGCCCGCACTTAGCTCCTATGAATATGAAATGTTCATCGTGTAAATTAAACCCTATCGTCTGATAAAAGGACAGGCAAACGCGTACGCAGGTAAATATGAGGTCCTTGTTGAAATGTATCGGATCTCATTGTTGAAAAAAATGCATGCAGAGAAAATCTCATGCTGAATATAATTTCATACAAAAAAGATAACTAAAGATCTTTGGCACTGTCGTAAGCATTCTTCCGAAAACCATACTTCCAATCTTCAATAAACAAATCGGCACATATACACAATAGACTGCATTCCATATAAATGAACATACGCATCCATCGAAAGAGCAGCCCTTTCATGGCCTTTGACATTGATTAGCGCAAAAGAGTTTTTTGGTAAAAAACGCCCCTTCCGCCCCTTTTGAGGAGTCCACGTCCTGTACCATCATGTCCCAAATCCGTTTCATGATAAATACTACCGATTAGCGCAAAGTATTTTTTTTGGTGAAAAACGACCCTTTCGCCCCTTTTGGGGAGTCCACGCCCCGTAACACCATGTCCCAAATACGTTTCATGATATCTGCTATCGATTAGCGCATAGTGGTTTTTTGTCAAAAACCGCCCACTACGCCCTTTTGGGGCGGCCACTCCCCCTCCCACCTGGTTTTATATACGTTTCGCGACATTTGGTACCGATTAACTTAAAGTAATTTTTTTCGTAAGAAACACCCCTTTGGCGATATTGAGCCCACTTCCCACTATGTAAAAAATTTATTTCTCAATATTTCCTATATATTTGCATCTTCCAACCCACCAACTAAGATCCATTCGTTTCATCATATCGTAGCTCAATGTTAGTTCGTATTAACCACCATCTACCTCATCAACTAAAGACTTTTATTACGAAATAGTCTTAAATAACTCTTATTAAAAAACTTTAAAAAAAATTAAGTCAACTTTTAACTTTTATTTATAAAAGTAAAAGTTAAAAGTAAACTTTTACTTTTATAAATAAAAGTAAAAGTTAAAAATAAACTTTTACTTTTAAAAATAAAAGTAAAAGTTAAGTGTAAACTTTTACTTTTAAAAATAAAAGCAAAAGTTAAAAGTATACTTTTACTTGTAAAAATAAAAGTTAAAAGTTTACTTTTAAATAAAAGTTTTGAAAATAAGAGTTATTTTCGAGCACTGCCTTTAATTGATTAATTTTATATCTGTTAGTTTTCTTTAATAGAATGATTTTGTGATGAGTTTATAATTTGATTTGTTTGCGGAAATTAATTAATAAATGTAATTTATATATGTAATTAATATGTATATAATATATGTAATTTATCTTTGCCTTTATTGTTTTATATTTGCTTTTTATATTTATATTTGATATTTTATTATAATTATATTAGTTAATATTTTAATAAAAACTGTAAATATTTTTATTTTTTACAAACATATTTTTATTTAAAAAATACGTACTCAAGAAAAAGATTGGGTGTTCTTTCACGAGCGCTGTCCAAAAAGGCAAATGGTTTGATATATACGCTTTTCCTGCATGAACCTAATGTGCGGGAGCATCGTTAATTCCATCACCATCCTATCTTGCCTATGAAGTATGCCTAAATAATTTGTTGCAAATTATTAATATTTACGAATAACGATGCAACTTCATTAGTAATGTTTTCCTATATTGGTAGAACACTAACGCCGAACAACGAGTGGGTGATAACTTGAACACTATAGAAACTTTGAAAACTTGGATGCCAGGAACTTAAGAAATATATATTTAGAAATGCTGGTTACATATTACTAAAAACAGACATATAACTATGTAACGATGTTTTCTGAGCCTGGGTATATATCAGTCTCGCCAGGGTTTTGATTTATTAAAAATAAAATTCCTTGTTTTTTTATTATTATTTTATTTTCAATTTCTTTACAAAATTGCTTATGAGACAGATATCTTAATAATCTAGTTACAGTAGCTCTTACGACTAGTTCTTATGATTATTCTCCATGCAAATATATTGATTTTGTGCGACTATTGATCGCGGCGAAATATGCGACCAACCTCTTGTCGCGTATTCTTTTTACGCGGGTTTACCAAATATCGACGTATTTGTAAAAAAATCCTTTTATGCTGCTTTTATACGGTCAACTATTGGACCGTCCGGTAATAATATTAGCCTGTTTCTTTTTAATCTCTTTTTACGCGGTTTTCCTCGCGATCATTTTACGCGGTTTTTATAGTAATATGCCCTGAACTGGCATAATAAAGAAATTTACAACCAGAGTTTGGGTTTGGCGTCCGATTAAAAACACTCGGCCATTCCCAAATAAATTACCGTAATCTACGATTCAAAATTGGCGTCCGCTAAAAAGCACTCAGCCACTACTAGTTGGTTCTTATACTATTGGCGTCCGCTTAAAAGCCCTCGGCCAAAGTATAAGCTAATTTACAACAGGTTCTATGATAATTTCCGAAGTTACTAAGAGTTAGTATAATCTATTTGTCGTCCGCTTAAAAGCACTCAGCCACTACTGGTTAGTTTTATACTATTGGCGTCCGCTTAAAAGCACTCGACCAAAGTATAAGTTAATTTACAAGATCAAAGGAATTACTAAGTTACTACTGTAAGTTAGTACAACTAATTGGCGTCCGCTTAAAAGCACTCAGCCACTACTGGTTAGTTTTATACTATTGGCGTCCGCTTAAAAGCACTCGACCAAAGTATAAGTTAATTTACAAGATCAAAGGAATTACTAAGTTACTACTGTGAGTTAGTATAACTAATTGGCGTCCGCTTAAAAGCACTCAGCCACTACTGGTTAGTTTTATACTATTGGCGTCCGCTTAAAAGCACTCGACCAAAGTATAAGTTAATTTACAAGATCAAAGGAATTACTAAGTTACTACTGTGAGTTAATATAACTAATTGGCGTCCGCTTAAAAGCACTCAGCCACTACTGGTTAGTTTTATACTATTGGCGTCCGCTTAAAAGCACTCGACCAAAGTATAAATTAATTTATAATACATGAGGTGCGACTTACCGTCTGAACTGTGAGATCCAAAAGAGAGATCGAGTAAGCTTTCACACTCGATTTTATAGTCACATCAAAACAAGTTTTGATGTGAATTGTAGTTTCTCGGAAACGGTATCCTATAGCGGATCACCCACCATAATTGTTGCTACATGTTTTTTTGTGTGAACGACAAGAAAATGTTAACCTTGAAAATATATTTATATATTTCAGGTTATTGACTTTAGGTTTCGACCTTTGGTCTTTATGTTTATTTTATGTACTTCGAAATGGGTCGTCCTATGTAAAATTCCTTTGTGATATTTTTTCCTATGTGATTTGTTTGTAATGTTGTTTCTTTGTGAGTGTGCGTTTATTTGTGTTTCGTGATTTTCTGTGATTGTAATATTTTGCTCCTTTGTGTTTATGTGTGTGTTCACTTATGTTTATTTGTCGCTTTGTATGTTTCTGTTTACTATATTGTGTATCTGGGAATTTATTTGTTGTTTGTTGTGTTTCTCTGCCAGTAATTGTATATGTTTACTGATTGTTGTTTTGTTTTAAATCCTATGTGTTTATTTCTGGTTGTTCTGTTTGGTGTGTTTATGTGTTGTGTTTTTTAAAACAATTGCTTTTAAATTGTTGTTTCTTGAATAGTGTTTCCATGTGTTTGTTCAGGCTTCCTTTTTATTTGCCTCCACTGTGCCATTTTGTTCTCTTTTCTTTTCTTCATAAATGATCGCCTGATTTTACGGGACATTTCCAGGGCTCTGCTTTGTGACGCAAGCGTCGAATTTTATCCACCTGAGTTGGGACCGCTCAACTCAGATCACCAAATCTTTAGTTAACGTATAACTATCGACCGGCTAGGTTGGGTGTAGGCCGAGTTCTACACCCGTTTGTGTGAAAAAATGTGGAAATGTGAAGAAAATATGTAAAGAAAGTGTGTGTTTCTTTACACTCCCCCTTTCTTTCCGATGCAAGGAGCGTTATTTTGGTTGGCGTAATAGTTATTTTGAATCTTCCCCGTTGGAATTGCACACGCCTATTTTTCCTTCCTGGGTCAGTTACTAGGACATAACGCTGATTGATTTCGCTGACGATGTCTGGTGGAACGCCGTCACCAGCGGCTCCGTCCAAATCCTCCAAGAAATTATATACTTTCGTTTGCCATTATTGATGTCTTGAAAAATCAGTCTGGGTCAATGTTTCGGAGCTATTGTGATACTCTTTGAGATCACCGATATGAGCCGTGCGGGTTTTCGAACTTCCTGTGATGCCAAATTAAACAATTACTGGAGAGATGTATCTCTTGATTTGATATGGTCCTTCGTACTTTGGAGCTAGCTTGGCGTTGAATTTGTCTGCTGCTTTCGATAGATGATGGGTTTTGACTAATACTGCGTTCCCACTTCGGGTTTCCATTGTCTTCGTCGCAGATTGTAGTGCCTGGCCTGATCTATTGAAGCTCTTTCCAGGTTTCTTCTCACGATTTTAAATTTTTCTTGTAACCTGATGCCTTTGTATTCAGGATTCTGTGGCGTTGAGCCGGTTCCTATAGTAACTTCATCGAAGAGCGACCCAGGAAGACGTGGTTCTCGACCTTGTGTGAGAAAAGCTGGGCTAAACCCTGTCGTCTCGGATGCCATGGTGTTTATCGCTAGAGAGATTTCCGGGATATACTCGTCCCACTGTGTTTGCTTGTTGTCTATGATTTGTGCTAGTATTCTTTTTACGTTTCTGTTTGCTCTTTCTGTTGGGTTGTCCTGAGGGGTATAAGGTGCTGTAAACTGTTGCCGTACTCCTATACTTTGAAGAAATCTTTGAAGTGGTCTGTTTTTGAACTGAAGACCATTATCTGTGACAAAAACTTTCGGAACCCCATATCTCGCTAAGATTCTCTCACGGAATGCTTTCTTTACATTGTCAGCGGTCGCCTGTCTTAGTGGTACGATTTCTGTCCACTTAGAGAATTTGTCGAAGAAAACTAATATCACTGAATTGCCATGCTTTGTTCGAGGTAATGGTCCAATGAAATCAGCGCAAACGATGGACCATGGTTCATCTGGTAATTGCGTAAGCATTCTTCCTGCGGCTTTGTTTTGCTCTGGTTTATATTTTTGGCAGGATTCACAGCAGCGAACATGTTTTCTTATGTCCCTGAACATTCCCGGCCAATAATATTTGTTTGCTATCTTCGTAATGGTCTTTTTAATTCCTGGATGTCCAGCACTAGGGTCATCATGATTCTCTTTAAGTACTCGAGCGCGTAAGTGTTTGGGCACGCAAAGTTTCCATGCCGCACAATCCTCGTCGTTCAACTGCCCTGGAATATGTCGATACAATTGGCCATTCTCTATGACATAATCAGCATATTCCACTGGGTTCTTCTTGATTTCGGTGATCTTGGTTTCGGTCCAGTTGCATTTTTCTCCGTCGACTGTGATATTACTTAATTTTTCCACGGGTTCTCTGGACAGTGTATCAGAGACTACGTTCCATTTGCCTTTTCGAAATTTTACGTCGAACATATATTGCTGGAGCTCAAGCGCCCATCTTGCTATACGTCCTGAGGGATTTTCCAATGAATTCAGCCACTTGAGTGCGAGGTGATCCGTTATGACGCAGAATCTATAGCCTTCTAAGTATGGTCTCATCTTCCTGATTAGTTGATTTCTGCCTTGTTAAGGTGTCGACTCGCATATGCAACAACTTTCTCGCCTTCGTCGGTTTCCTGCGTGAGAACTGCTCCTAACCCGTGATTACTTGCGTCTGTCTGGAGCGTGAAAACTTTGGAGAAATCTGGACACGTTAATACTGGTGCTTCAGTTAGTTTTAGTTTCAAGGTTTCGAATGCTTGTTGTTGTTCTTCGTTCCAATGCCATCGTTTATCTTTTCTTAGAAGCCTGGTAAGTGGGACTACTAGTTTAGCAAAATCTGGCACGAATCGTCGATACCACGATGCGGTTCCGAGAAATCGTCGTACGCCTCTGACATTTGTAGGAGGTGCCAGTTCCTTGATGGCAGCAACCTTATCTGGATCGGTGTGAATGCCCTGGTGGCTTACGACGTGACCGAGATACTTCAAGTCTTGCTTAAAGAATTCACACTTTTCTTTGTTAATTTTCAGGTTGGCATCTCTTAGTCGTCGGAATACTTCTCGCAAGTTTTCCATGTGTTTTTCTAGGGTTGCTCCAACTACAATGATATCGTCCAGATATGCAAATGCGTGAGGTTCCATATCTGGCCCGATGACTTGGTCCAGTGCCCTTTGGAATGTTGCCGATGCAGAGTGAAGTCCAAAAGGCATGACTTTCCACTGAAAAAGTCCTCTTCCTGGTACGGTGAATGCTGTGTATTGCTTGCTGTCTGCGCTTACGGGAGTTTGCCAATAGCCATTTTTCAAATCTAAGGTGCTTATGTACTGCGCGTCTCGTAGTCGATCCAAAATGTGTTGAATCCTAGGCAATGGATAAGCGTCAGGTACTGACCTCGAGTTCAACTGCCGATAATCAACGCATAGTCGCCATTGACCATTCTTTTTCCTAACTAGAACGATTGGCGCACTATATGGACTATGTGAAGGCTCGATGTAGCCTTTTTCCAGCAGCTCATCTATTTCTTTGTTTATTATCTCTTGCATTGCGGGGTTTTTCGGGTAATATTTCTGCTTTATCGGTCTATCGTCTTTTATGATGATTTTATGTTCTGTGATGTTGGACGGTCCTGTAAGTGTCTCAAATTTATTAAGCTCTGCTTCCAAGAATTTCTCGATCTTTTCCTGAGCCGAATCTGGCTCTTGGCCAACTTTCATGGCTGTTCTCGATGAATTCGTATTCTCTCTTTTGGGTTTTCCTGATGGTTCTTGTACCGCAGTTTCTGTATTTTGCGTCCGTATGGTTGAACATGCAGCACTTTCAGTTGTTGGTGCTCTCAATGTGATGGTGTCGCCTCCGCTGCTAATTGATGTTCCAATCTTAATCAGGAAATCCAAGCCTAGTATAATACTGTCAGTGACATCTGGTAAAATTAAAATTTGCAGCTCACACACTGTCGCTTCTAGTCGTATAGTAACTTCTATGGCTTCTTTTACCACGTGTACTGTGCCGTCCGCCATTTTTGCCTTGCAATCTACCTCCACCTTCTTTCCTTCGATCATGTCGGCGGCTAATTGGCTGATGAAGCTTCTGGAGGCACCTGTGTCCAAAGTCGCTGTGACAAGTTCATTTCCTAGAGCGAATTTGGCAAAAATTCTTTCTTTATTGTAGTTCAAGCACTTCGTGGGGTACGAGGAAAGCTTCTGTTCAATGGGTCCACCAGTCCTCGTCTCTGCTGGACACCCTGCGCGTTTCCCTGCGACTTCTTACAGCACTCGATTGTTCTAACTCCTTGTTTTCCGCATTCCCAACAGAAAATTTTTCTGGAGTTACGGCATTCTCGTTGAAAATGTCCATTTTCGCCACATCTTCTACAGGCTGTTCGTGGGTCGGATCGATGAGTTGTTGTGGTTTCAGTGGATATCATTCTGTGTGACTCTAGTGGTTGACGGCGTTGAATTTGAAAAACTCGCTGAGGTTCGGAATCCGGACGAATGCCCTCGAAATCCTCTGCCATGGTCACTAAGTATTCCAACGTTGTAAAATCGGTTCTCTTAATATATAATAAATAGTCTCTGTGGCAATTTCTGTATATTCGCTGAAGTTTCTGATCTTCCGTGTAGTTTACATGACGCATTAGTGACTGCATGACCAAAACGTAGTCTTTGAACCTCTCTCGCGGACCTTGAATTCTTTTCCGGATGTTATCTTCCAACTCTTCGAAATATCGTGATGGCAGGAAGAATTTCAGGAAATCTGTTTTGAACGATTCCCATGTTGACCAGCCTCGATTGTTGTTTCTAAACCAGCACAGAGCTTTGTCCTTCAAGAGCTCTGGCATGGTTCGTGGTAGCATATTATTGGGCAGCTCATATGCCTCTGAGAGTTCCTCAATTCTCTCAATAAAACTTATGGGGTCTTTGCCCCCGTCATACCTACAAGACCATTTACGTACCTTATCCATGACGTCTGAATAACTCATGGTATTTCGGAGTACATCTGCCGTTTCCCGTCTTACCGATGCGTTGTTGGCTGCGGCCAAATTATGGTGTGTTGTCCCCTTTACGCCTATGTTTTGATTGTAGATTTTAGAAATCGCTCATTGTGATGTCTGGACCGTTGGAGGGGCTGGTTTCATCGTGGGTGAAATTCCTCGGCTCCACTGCTTTTCTAATTCACGTAGGCGATCAATCACTGCATCTGTTAAATCCAGCGACGTTACGAATCCCGATAGTAATCTGCGGAGCTCATCGACGGTACCAGTTGTGAATTCTATGCCGAATTCTTCCAAAATCTTCTGCAAATTTTCCTTGGACACATTGTATATCCACCCTTTGCCCATCGCGAAAATTGTTCTTTTTATTTCTTCCTTGTATGGTCTATTCACTGTTCCAGAATTCACTGTTGATTTTAATTTCTGTTGCTATTTTGTTACTTCTTTGTTACTTTTTTTTATTGCATTACTATTTCTCCTTTTTTTTCTCTGTAGATTGTACCAAATATGTGTCTTATAAATTTATTAATTTTTTTATTTATTTGCTTATTATTAATTTTTTTTCACTGTATATATTTTTTTTAAATTTAGATTATTAGTTTTTTTTTAAATTAATATATTTTTTATTATCTTTTTTATATTATATTTTTTCCTGCGTATTGATTTCACTTTTATTTAAATTTTTATTTTAGTATTTTTTCTAATTTTTTTCCCAATTTCTATTTTAGTATTTTTTTATTATTAGTTTTTTTTACAATTTCTATTTTAGTATTTTTATTATTTCTGATTATTAGGGTTTTTACCCTTAGTTTCTTTTTTTTAATATATTAGATATTTTTAAGTTTTAATTTCACCCCTTTATTTTTTTTTACTTTTAAATTATATTTGTTTTTTTATAGTTAAAATTATTTAATGTTATTATTTTTTTCCCGCACTGTGTTAATTTTCTTCTTTTTATTTGTTATTCTTTATATTCCTTGTTTGTTCACTGTTCACTTTTCTTGTTCACTGTCTTCACGTTGCTTACTTTTTTCCTTTCACTTGTCCAGTTTGTTTTTTCCCTTGATTTTTATTATTATTATTATTATTTTTTTTAAATATTTTAATTTAATTTTTATTGAACACCTAGTGCCTTTGATTTTATTTTTATTTCAAAACTCCTTTCTTTTAAATTCCCCGATTTTATTTTAATTTACAATTATTTCACGTACGTAAAATTTTCCCGAAGTAGTGGCCAGTATTAAATTTTGTTTCCTTATGTTTCCTTGGTGTTTTAAACTTTCGATTAATTTTATTTTAATTAAATTTTTTTATTATGTGTTTTTTACACTTTTGATTAATTTTATTTTAATTATTTTTTTTAACTTCAATTTTTTTTCTTTTTAGTTTCAAATTAAGTTATTTGATTTTTCGTTTAAATTGTTTAATTCTGTTTTTTTTATTTTCCCGCACTGTTCACGTATTTTTCCTTTTGTTCACTGTTTCATGTTGCTTAGTTTTTTTTCACTTACTCCGTATATATGTATTTTTTTCACGCTTGCTCGATGATTTTGTCCGGTTTATTATTCTTTCCAAATTTCTTGTCCCTGCTCGGGCGCCATATGTAACGATGTTTTCTGAGCCTGGGTATAAATCAGTCTCGCCAGGGTTTTGATTTATTAAAAATAAAATTCCTTGTTTTTTATTATTATTTTATTTTCAATTTTTTTACAAAATTGCTTATGAGACAGATATCTTAATAATCTAGTTACAGTAGTTCTTACGACTAGTTCTTATGATTATTCTTCATGCAAATATTATGATTTTGTGCGACTATTGATCGCGGCGAAATATGCGACCAACCTTTTGTCGCGTATTCTTTTTACGCGGGTTTACCAAATATCGACGTATTTGTAAAAAAATCCTTTTATGCTGCTTTTATACGGTCAACTATTGGACCGTCCGGTAATAATATTAGCCTGTTTCTTTTTAATCTCTTTTTACGCGGTTTTCCTCGCGATCATTTTACGCGGTTTTCATAGTAATATGCCCTGAACTGGCATAATAAAGAAATTTACAACCAGAGTTTGGGTTTGGCGTCCGATTAAAAACACTCGGCCATTCCCAAATAAATTACCGTAATCTACGATTCAAAATTGGCGTCCGCTAAAAAGCACTCAGCCACTAATAGTTGGATCTTATACTATTGGCGTCCGCTTAAAAGCCCTCGGCCAAAGTATAAGCTAATTTACAACAGGTTCTATGACAATTTCCGAAGTTACTAAGAGTTAGTATAATCTATTTGTCGTCCGCTTAAAAACACTCAGCCACTACTGGTTAGTTTTATACTATTGGCGTCCGCTTAAAAGCACTCGACCAAAGTATAAGTTAATTTACAAGATCAAAGGAATTACTAAGTTACTACTGTGAGTTAATATAACTAATTGGCGTCCGCTTAAAAGCACTCAGCCACTACTGGTTAGTTTTATACTATTGGCGTCCGCTTAAAAGCACTCGACCAAAGTATAAGTTAATTTACAAGATCAAAGGAATTACTAAGTTACTACTCTAAGTTAGTACAACTAATTGGCGTCCGCTTAAAAGCACTCAGCCACTACTGGTTAGTTTTATACTATTGGCGTCCGCTTAAAAGCACTCGACCAAAGTATAAGTTAATTTACAAGATCAAAGGAATTACTAAGTTACTACTGTGAGTTAATATAACTAATTGGCGTCCGCTTAAAAGCACTCAGCCACTACTGGTTAGTTTTATACTATTGGCGTCCGCTTAAAAGCACTCGACCAAAGTATAAGTTAATTTACAAGATCAAAGGAATTACTAAGTTACTACTGTGAGTTAATATAACTAATTGGCGTCCGCTTAAAAGCACTCAGCCATTACTGGTTAGTTTTATACTATTGGCGTCCGCTTAAAAGAACTCGACCAAAGTATAAGTTAATTTACAAGATCAAAGGAATTACTAAGTTACTACTGTGAGTTAATATAACTAATTGGCGTCCGCTTAAAAGCACTCAGCCACTACTGGTTAGTTTTATACTATTGGCGTCCGCTTAAAAGCGTGAAAGTTCACTCGATCTCTTCTTTTGGAAATCTCCAAGCGGTAAGTCACTGACCTAGTCGTAGAACATTTTAACTAACTTATATATTGGCCGAGTGGTTTTAACCGGACGCCAATTTCGTAGCTTAGAACGTTGAAATTAACCTATATAGTGGCCGAGTGGTTTTAACCGGACGCCAATTTCGTAGCTTAGAACGTTGAAATTAACCTATATAGTGGCCGAGTGGTTTTAACCGGACGCCAATTTTGTATAGTAGATCCTGTAAGTAACCTATATATTGGTCGAATGGTTCTAACCGGACGCCAATTCTATCCTAGATCCTTGTAATTAACCTATATATTGGTCGAGTGGTTCTAACCGGACGCCAATTTTGTATAGTAGATCCTGTAAGTAACCTAGATATTGGTCGAGTGGTTTTAACCGGACGCCAATTTTGTATAGTAGATCCTGTAAATAACCTAGATATTGGTCGAGTGGTTCTAACCGGACGCCAATTCTATCCTAGGTCCTTGTAATTAACCTATATATTGGTCGAGTGGTTCTAACCGGACGCCAATTTTGAATCGTGAATTGTTGTAATTGACTTGGGAATGGCTGAGCGATTTAAATCGGACGCCAAACCCAAATATTTCTCGTGAAATCTCTTTCGTATGGTAGTTCATTATTTCAAAGAAAACACATAATGTGATTACCAAAGAAATCACATAAACCATTACAAAGAAGAAACGTATGAACTTTGTTACCAGTAAAAGTAAATTGTTAACCATATAAAAGTAGCATAGAATGATTTTTCATTCATTTAAATTCATTTAAATGAATATATTTTTTTACTGTACTAGATTGATAAGATCTTAGATTACCAAAGAAATCACATAAACCATTACAAAGAAGAAACGTATGAACTTTGTTACCAGTAAAAGTAAATTGTTAACCATATAAAAGTAGCATAGAATGATTTTTCATTCATTTAAATTCATTTAAATGAATATATTTTTTTACTGTACTAGATTGATAAGATCTTAGATATATAAAAAGATTTTGTAAAGAAGAAATGAAAATAAAATAAAATGAATACAAAAATAGAAGATATTTTATTTTTGATAAAAAACCCCTGGCGAGACTGAGTTATACCCAGGCTCAGAAACATCGTTACAAATGGCGCCCGAGCAGGGACACTAGAAATTTGAAAAAATATCCTAAATCATCGAGCATCATCAATATCAAAATCATCGAGCAAGCGAGAAAAAAAATTAATACGGGGCAAGTGAAAAAAAAACTAAGCAATGTGAAACAGTGAACAAAAAGAAAAAAAAAACGTGAACAGTGCGGGAAAATAGAAAAATTAAAAAAAAACCATAATTAAACAATTTAAACGAAAAATGAAATAACCTAATTTGAAACTAAAAAGAGAAGGAAAATTGAAGTTAATAAAAAAATTTTAATTAAAATAAAAATTAATCAAAAGTGTAAAAACACCTAATAAAAAATTAATTAGAAGAAAATTAATCGAAAGTTTAAAATACCAAAGAAACATAAGGAAACAAAATTTAGTACTGGCCACTACTTCGGGAAAATTTTACGTACGTGAAATAATTGTAAATTAAAATAAAATCGAGGAATTAAAAAAAAAACACTAGGTTTTCAATAAAAATTAAATTAAAATATTATAAAAAAAATAAACGTAATAATAATTGTAATAAAAGGAAGAAACATAGAGAAAAAAACGTGTAATTTTAATACGAAAGACATTTAAGTTTTTTTTTTTTAAAAAAGAGTAGTCAAGGAAAAAAAAGTACTTTGAATTACCACGAGCATGCTGTGAATTAAAAAAAATAATAATAATAATACCAAGTGTCGTGCCTAAAGGAATCCGTTTCAATCGAAATCTTGAAAACCGGTGATTTTATTAAAAAAACAAACATGGGTAAAAGCTGGATTTATAACGTGCCAAAAGAAAATTTACTAGAAATCGTAAGGGAATTCGGGTTAGAGACTACCGGTACTACCGATGAATTGCGAAAATTACTCTCCGGGTTTACGGTGTCGCTCGATTTGACTGATGAGATGATCGACCGGTTACGCGAGTTAGAAAAACAGTGAAGTCGTAGCGTTTCGCCTGGATTGAAATCAGCTCCGCCAGCAACGAAAGGGGCAATTCCGAAACCAAACGCCCAAAGAGCAACGACAGCGATAGTCGAAAACCAAAAATACACGATATCAGTTGACAGCGCTACTGCAGGGCCAGAAATAGACCAACTAAACCGATGTTCTACAAGTTACGCAGATGTAATTGATAAGGTACGTAAATGGTCTTGTAGATATGACGGGGGCAAGGACCCATTAGGTTTTATTGAGAGAATTGAAGAGCTCTCAGAGGTATACGAGTTGCCTAATAATATGCTACCGCGAACCATGCCAGAGCTGTTGAAAGATAAAGCTCTGTGCTGGTTTAGAAATAACAACCGGAACTGGTCAACGTGGCAATCATTTAAAGGAGATTTTCTGAAATTCTTTTTGCCATCAAGATATTTCGAGGAATTAGAAGACAACATCCGAAAAAGAATTCAAGGACCGAGAGAGAAATTCAAAGACTACGTTTTAGCCATGTAGTCGCTAATGCGTCATATAAATTACACAGAAAATCAGAAACTTCAGAGAATTTACAGAAATTGCCATCGAGATTATTTACTATACATTAGGAGAACCGATTTTAGAACGTTGGATGACTTAGTGACCATGGCAGAGGATTTCGAGGGCATTCGTTCGGATTCGGAGCCGCAGCGAGCTTTCCAAACTCAACGACGTCAACCACTGGAGACACATAGAATGATATCCACTGAAACCACAACAATTCATCGATCCGATCCACGAACAGCCTGTAGAAGATGTGGCGAAAATGGACACTTTCAGCGAGAATGCCGTAATGCTAGGAAAATTTTCTGTTGGGAATGTGGAAAAGAAGGAATTCGAACAATCGAGTGCTGTAAGAAATCGCAGGGAAACGCGCAGGGTATCCAGCAGAGACGAGGACTGGTGGACCCATTGAACAGAAGCTTTCCTCGTACCCCACGAAGTGTTTGAACTACAATAAGGACAGAATTTTTGCCAAAGTCGCTTTAGGAAATGAACTTGTCACAGCGACTTTAGACACAGGTGCCTCCAGAAGCTTCATCAGCCAATTAGCCGCCGACATGATCGAAGGAAAGATGGTGGAGGTAGATTGCAAGCCAAAAATGGCGGACGACACAGTACACGTAGTAAAAGAAGCCATAGAAGTTACTGTACGACTAGGAGCGGCAGTGTGTGAGCTGCAATTTTTAATTTTACCAGATGTCACTGACAGCATTATACTAGGTTTGGATTTCCTAATTAAGATTGGAACATCAATTAGCTGCGGAGGCGAGACCATCACATTGAGAGCACCAACAAGTGAAAGTGCTGCATGTTCGACAATACGGATGAAGAATACAGAAACTACGTCACAAGAATCATCGGAAAATGTGAATACATCGAGATCAGCCGTGAAAGCTGGAGAAGAGAAAAATTCATCAGAGAAGAGGATCGAGAAATTCCTGGAAGCAGAGCTTAAGCAATTTGAGACACTTACAGGACCGTCCAACGTCACAGAACATAAAATCATCATGAAAGACGACAGACCGATAAAGCAGAGATATTACCCGAAAAACCCCGCAATGCAAGAGATAATAAACAAAGAAATAGATGAGCTGCTGGAAAAAGGCTGCATCGAACCTTCACATAGTCCATATAGTGCGCCAATCGTTCTAGTTAGGAAAAAGAATGGTCAATGGCGACTATGCGTTGATTATCGGCAGTTGAACTCAAGGTCAGTACCTGACGCTTATCCATTGCCTAGGATTCAACACATTTTGGATCGACTACGAGACGCGCAGTACATAAGCACCTTAGATTTGAAAAATGGCTATTGGCAAATTCCCGTAAGCGCAGACAGCAAGCAATACACAGCATTCACCGTACCAGGAAGAGGACTTTTTCAGTGGAAAGTCATGCCTTTTGGACTTCACTCTGCACCGGCAACATTTCAAAGGGCACTGGACCAAGTCATCGGGCCAGATATGGAACCTCACTCATTTGCATATCTGGACGATATCATTGTAGTTGGAGCGACCCTAGAAAAACACATGGAAAACTTGCGAGAAGTATTTCGACGACTAAGAGATGCCAACCTGAAAATTAACAAAGAAAAGTGTGAATTCTTTAAGCAAGACTTGAAGTATCTCGGTCACGTCGTTAGCCACCAGGGCATTCACACCGATCCAGATAAGGTTGCCGCCATCAAGGAACTGGCACCTCCTACAAATGTCAGAGGTATACGACGATTTCTCAGAACAGCATCGTGGTATCGACGATTCGTGCCAGATTTTGCTAAATTAGTAGTCCCACTTACCAGTCTATTGAGAAAAGATAAACGATGGCATTGGAACGAAGAACAACAACAAGCGTTCGAGACATTGAAATTAAAACTAACTGAAGCACCAGTATTAACGTGTCCAGATTTCTCAAAACTTTTCACGCTCCAGACAGACGCAAGTAATCACGGGTTAGGAGCAGTTCTCACGCAGGAAACCGACGAAGTGTCAAGTAGACATCTTAACAAGGCAGAAATGAATTACTCAGCTACAGAGAAAGAATGCCTCGCAGTCGTATGGGGAATCAGGAAAATGCGGCCTTACTTAGAAGGCTATAGATTCTGCGTCATAACGGATCACCTCGCACTCAAGTGCCAAATTCACTGGAAAATCCATCTGGGCGGCTAGCGAGATGGGCGCTTGAGTTACAACAATATATGTTCGACGTAAAATATCGAAAAGGCAAGTGGAACGTAGTCGCTGATACACTGTCCAGAGAACCCGTGGAAAAATTAAGTAATATCACAGTCGACGGAGAAAAATGCAACTGGACCGAAGCCAAGATCACCGAAATCAAGAAGAACCCAGTGAAATATGCTGATTATGTCATAGAGAATGGCCAATTGTATCGACATATTCCAGGGCAGTTGAACGACGAGGACTGTGCGGCATGGAAACTTTGCGTGCCGAAACACTTACGCGCTCGAGTACTTAAAGAGAATCATGATGACCCTATTGCTGGACATCCAGGAATTAGAAAGACCATTACGAAGATAGCAAACAAATATTATTGGCCAGGAATGTTCAGAAACATAAGAAAACATGTTCGCTGCTGTGAATCCTGCCAAAAATATAAACCAGAGCAAAACAAAGCCGCAGGAAGAATGCTTACGCAACTACCCGATGAACCATGGTCTATCGTTTGCGCTGATTTCATTGGACCATTACCTCGAACAAAGCATGGCAATTCAGTGATATTAGTTTTCTTTGACAAATTCTCTAAGTGGACAGAAATCGTACCACTGAGACAAGCGACCGCCGACAATGTAAAGAAAGCATTCCGTGAAAGAATTTTAGCGAGATATGGAGTTCCAAAAGCTTTTGTCACAGATAATGGTCTTCAGTTCAAAAACAGACCACTTCAAAAATTTCTTCAAAGTATAGGAGTACGGCAACAGTTTACAGCACCTTATACCCCTCAGGAGAACCCAACAGAAAGAGCAAACGGAAACGTAAAAAGAATACTAGCACAAATCATAGACAACAAGCAAACACAGTGGGACGAGTATATCCCGGAAATCTCTCTGGCGATAAACACCATGGCATCCGAGACGACAGGGTTTAGTCCAGCATTCCTTACTAAAGGTCGAGAGCCACGTCTTCCTGGGTCACTCTTCGATGAAGTTACTATAGGAACCGGCTCAACGCCACAGAATCCTGAATACAAAGGCATCAGGTTTCAAGAAATATTTAAAATCGTGAGAAGAAACCTGGAAAGAGCTTCAATAGATCAGGCCAGGCACTACAATCTGCGACGAAGACAATGGAAGCCCGAAGTGGGAACGCAGTATTAGTCAAAACCCATCATCTATCGAAAGCAGCAGACAAATTCAACGCCAAGCTAGCTCCAAAGTACGAAGGACCATATCAAATCAAGAGATACATTTCTTCAGTAATTGTCGAATTTGAAATCACAGGAAATTCAAAAACCTGCACGGCTCATATTGGTGACCTCAAGGAATATCACCATAGTTGCGAAACATTGACCCAGACTGATTTTTCAAGACATCAATAATGGCAAACGAAAGTATATAATTTCTTGGAGGATTTGGACGGAGCCGCTGGTGACGGCGTTCCACCAGACATCGTCAGCGAAATCAATCAGCGTTATGTCCTAGTAACTGACCCAGGAAGGAAAAATAGACGTGTGCAATTCCAACGGGAAAATTTAAAATAACTATTACGCCGAACAAAATAACCCTGCTCACATCGGAAAGAAAGGGGGGAGTGTGAAGAAATATACCACTTCTTCACATTATTCATTTCCCCACTACATTTATATTTACTACATTTTAACACAAACAAGCATAGGACTGGAACTAATTCGACGCTTGCGTCACAAAGCAGAGCACTGGAAATGTCCCGTAAAATCAGGCGATCTTTTATGAAGAAAAGTAAGAGAGAACAAAAAATGGTACAGTGGAGGCAAATAAAAAGGAACCCTGAACAAACAGAGAAACACAACAAACAACAAATAAATACCCAGATACACAATATAGTAAACAGAAACATACAAAGCGACAAATAAACATAAGTGAACGCACACATAAACACAAAGGAGCAAAATATTACAATCACAGAAAATCACGAAACACAAATAAACACACACACACACAAAGAAACAACATTACAAACAAATCACATAGGAAAAATATCACAAAGGAATTTTACATAGGACGACCATTTTCTAAGTACATAAAATAAACATAAAGACCAAAGGTCGAAACCTAAAGTCAATAACCTGAAATATATAAATATATTTTCAAGGTTAACATTTTTCTTGTCGTTCACACAAAAAAAACATGTAGCAACAATTATGGTGGGTGATCCGCTATAGGATACCGTTTCCGATAAACAACAATTCACATCAAAAAGTTGTTTTGATGTGACTATAAAATCGAGTGTGAAAGCTTACTCGATCGCTCTTTTGGATCTCACAGTTCAGACGGTAAGTCGCAGCTCATGTATTATAAATTAATTTATACTTTGGTCGAGTGCTTTTAAGCGGACGCCAATAGTATAAAACTAACCAGTAGTGGCTGAGTGCTTTTAAGCGGACGCCAATTAGTTATATTAACTCACAGTAGTAACTCAATAATTCCTTTGATCTTGTAAATTAACTTATACTTTGGTCGAGTGCTTTTAAGCGGACGCCAATAGTATAAAACTAACCAGTAGTGGCTGAGTGCTTTTAAGCGGACGCCAATTAGTTATATTAACTCACAGTAGTAACTTAGTAATTCCTTTGATCTTGTAAATTAACTTATACTTTGGTCGAGTGCTTTTAAGCGGACGCCAATAGTATAAAACTAACCAGTAGTGGCTGAGTGCTTTTAAGCGGACGCCAATTAGTTATACTAACTCACAGTAGTAACCTAGTAATTCCTTTGATCTTGTAAATTAACTTATACTTTGGTCGAGTGCTTTTAAGCGAACGCCAATAGTATAAAACTAACCAGTAGTGGCTGAGTGCTTTTAAGCGGACGCCAATTAGTTATATTAACTCACAGTAGTAACTTAGTAATTCCTTTGATCTTGTAAATTAACTTATACTTTGGTCGAGTGCTTTTAAGCGGACGCCAATAGTATAAAACTAACCAGTAGTGGCTGAGTGCTTTTAAGCGGACGCCAATTAGTTATATTAACTCACAGTAGTAACTTAGTAATTCCTTTGATCTTGTAAATTAACTTATACTTTGGTCGAGTGCTTTTAAGCGGACGCCAATAGTATAAAACTAACCAGTAGTGGCTGAGTGCTTTTAAGCGGACGCCAATTAGTTATATTAACTCACAGTAGTAACTTAGTAATTCCTTTGATCTTGTAAATTAATTTATACTTTGGTCGAGTGCTTTTAAGCGGACGCCAGTAGTATAAAACTAACCAGTAGTGGCTGAGTGCTTTTAAGCGGACGCCAATTAGTTATACTAACTCACAGTAGTAACCTAGTAATTCCTTTGATCTTGTAAATTAACTTATACTTTGGTCGAGCGCTTTTAAGCGAACGCCAATAGTATAAAACTAACCAGTAGTGGCTGAGTGCTTTTAAGCGGACGCCAATTAGTTATATTAACTCACAGTAGTAACTTAGTAATTCCTTTGATCTTGTAAATTAACTTATACTTTGGTCGAGTGCTTTTAAGCGGACGCCAATAGTATAAAACTAACCAGTAGTGGCTGAGTGCTTTTAAGCGGACGCCAATTAGTTATATTAACTCACAGTAGTAACTTAGTAATTCCTTTGATCTTGTAAATTAACTTATACTTTGGTCGAGTGCTTTTAAGCGGACGCCAATAGTATAAAACTAATCAGTAGTGGCTAAGTGCTTTTAAGCGGACGCCAATTAGTTATACTAACTCACAGTAGTAACCTAGTAATTCCTTTGATCTTGTGAATTGACTTATACTTTGGTCGAGTGCTTTTAAGCGGACGCCAATAGTATAAGAACTAACTAGTAGTGGCTGAGTGCTTTTAAGCGGACGCCAATTAGTTATACTAACTCACAGTAGTAACTTAGTAATTTCTTTGATCTTGTAAATTAACTTATACTTTGTCGAGTGCTTTTAAGCGAACGCCAATAGTATAAAACTAACCAGTAGTGGCTGAGTGCTTTTAAGCGGACGCCAATTAGTTATATGAACTCACAGTAGTAACTTAGTAATTCCTTTGATCTTGTAAATTAACTTATACTTTGGTCGAGTGCTTTTAAGCGGACGCCAATAGTATAAAACTAACCAGTAGTGGCTAAGTGCTTTTAAGCGGACGCCAATTAGTTATACTAACTCACAGTAGTAACCTAGTAATTCCTTTGATCTTGTGAATTGACTTATACTTTGGTCGAGTGCTTTTAAGCGGACGCCAATAGTATAAGAACTAACTAGTAGTGGCTGAGTGCTTTTAAGCGGACGCCAATTAGTTATACTAACTCACAGTAGTAACTTAGTAATTTCTTTGATCTTGTAAATTAACTTATACTTTGGTCGAGTGCTTTTAAGCGGACGCCAATAGTATAAAACTAACCAGTAGCGGCTGAGTGCTTTTAAGCGGACGCCAATTAGTTATACTAACTCACAGTAGTAACCTAGTAATTCCTTTGATCTTGTAAATTAACTTATACTTTGGTCGAGTGCTTTTAAGCGGACGCCAATAGTATAAAACTAACCAGTAGTGGCTGAGTGCTTTTAAGCGGACGCCAATTAGTTATATTAACTCACAGTAGTAACTCAATAATTCCTTTGATCTTGTAAATTAACTTATACTTTGGTCGAGTGCTTTTAAGCGGACGCCAATAGTATAAAACTAACCAGTAGTGGCTGAGTGCTTTTAAGCGGACGCCAATTAGTTATATTAACTCACAGTAGTAACTTAGTAATTCCTTTGATCTTGTAAATTAACTTATACTTTGGTCGAGTGCTTTTAAGCGGACGCCAATAGTATAAAACTAACCAGTAGTGGCTGAGTGCTTTTAAGCGGACGCCAATTAGTTATACTAACTCACAGTAGTAACCTAGTAATTCCTTTGATCTTGTAAATTAACTTATACTTTGGTCGAGTGCTTTTAAGCGAACGCCAATAGTATAAAACTAACCAGTAGTGGCTGAGTGCTTTTAAGCGGACGCCAATTAGTTATATTAACTCACAGTAGTAACTTAGTAATTCCTTTGATCTTGTAAATTAACTTATACTTTGGTCGAGTGCTTTTAAGCGGACGCCAATAGTATAAAACTAACCAGTAGTGGCTGAGTGCTTTTAAGCGGACGCCAATTAGTTATATTAACTCACAGTAGTAACTTAGTAATTCCTTTGATCTTGTAAATTAACTTATACTTTGGTCGAGTGCTTTTAAGCGGACGCCAATAGTATAAAACTAACCAGTAGTGGCTGAGTGCTTTTAAGCGGACGCCAATTAGTTATATTAACTCACAGTAGTAACTTAGTAATTCCTTTGATCTTGTAAATTAATTTATACTTTGGTCGAGTGCTTTTAAGCGGACGCCAGTAGTATAAAACTAACCAGTAGTGGCTGAGTGCTTTTAAGCGGACGCCAATTAGTTATACTAACTCACAGTAGTAACCTAGTAATTCCTTTGATCTTGTAAATTAACTTATACTTTGGTCGAGCGCTTTTAAGCGAACGCCAATAGTATAAAACTAACCAGTAGTGGCTGAGTGCTTTTAAGCGGACGCCAATTAGTTATATTAACTCACAGTAGTAACTTAATAATTCCTTTGATCTTGTAAATTAACTTATACTTTGGTCGAGTGCTTTTAAGCGGACGCCAATAGTATAAAACTAACCAGTAGTGGCTGAGTGCTTTTAAGCGGACGCCAATTAGTTATATTAACTCACAGTAGTAACTTAATAATTCCTTTGATCTTGTAAATTAACTTATACTTTGGTCGAGTGCTTTTAAGCGGACGCCAATAGTATAAAACTAACCAGTAGTGGCTGAGTGCTTTTAAGCGGACGCCAATTAGTTATATTAACTCACAGTAGTAACTTAATAATTCCTTTGATCTTGTAAATTAACTTATACTTTGGTCGAGTGCTTTTAAGCGGACGCCAATAGTATAAAACTAACCAGTAGTGGCTGAGTGCTTTTAAGCGGACGCCAATTAGTTATACTAACTCACAGTAGTAACCTAGTAATTCCTTTGATCTTGTAAATTAACTTATACTTTGGTCGAGTGCTTTTAAGCGGACGCCAATAGTATAAAACTAACCAGTAGTGGCTGAGTGCTTTTAAGCGGACGCCAATTAGTTATATTAACTCACAGTAGTAACTTAGTAATTCCTTTGATCTTGTAAATTAACTTATACTTTGGTCGAGTGCTTTTAAGCGGACGCCAATAGTATAAAACTAACCAGTAGTGGCTGAGTGCTTTTAAGCGGACGCCAATTAGTTATACTAACTCACAGCAGTAACCTAGTAATTCCTTTGATCTTGTAAATTAACTTATACTTTGGTCGAGTGCTTTTAAGCGGACGCCAATAGTATAAAACTAACCAGTAGTGGCTGAGTGCTTTTAAGCGGACGCCAATTAGTTATATTAACTCACAGTAGTAACTTAGTAATTCCTTTGATCTTGTAAATTAACTTATACTTTGGTCGAGTGCTTTTAAGCGAACGCCAATAGTATAAAACTAACCAGTAGTGGCTGAGTGCTTTTAAGCGGACGCCAATTAGTTATATTAACTCACAGTAGTAACTTAGTAATTCCTTTGATCTTGTAAATTAATTTATACTTTGGTCGAGTGCTTTTAAGCGGACGCCAATAGTATAAAACTAACCAGTAGTGGTTGAGTGCTTTTAAGCGGACGCCAATTAGTTATACTAACTCACAGTAGTAACCTAGTAATTCCTTTGATCTTGTAAATTAACTTATACTTTGGTCGAGTGCTTTTAAGCGGACGCCGATAGTATAAAACTAACCAGTAGTGGCTGAGTGCTTTTAAGCGGACGCCAATTAGTTATATTAACTCACAGTAGTAACTTAGTAATTCCTTTGATCTTGTAAATTAACTTATACTTTGGTCGAGTGCTTTCAAGCGGACGCCAATAGTATAAAACTAACCAGTAGTGGCTGAGTGCTTTTAAGCGGACGCCAATTAGTTATATTAACTCACAGTAGTAACTTAGTAATTCCTTTGATCTTGTATATTAACTTATACTTTGGTCGAGTGCTTTTAAGCGGACGCCAATAGTATAAAACTAACCAGTAGTGGCTGAGTGCTTTTAAGCGGACGCCAATTAGTTATATTAACTCACAGTAGTAACTTAGTAATTCCTTTGATCTTGTAAATTAACTTATACTTTGGTCGAGTGCTTTTAAGCGGACGCCAATAGTATAAAACTAACCAGTAGTGGCTGAGTGCTTTTAAGCGGACGCCAATTAGTTACATTAACTCACAGTAGTAACCTACTAATTCCTTTGATCTTGTAAATTAACTTATCTTCGCACAAAAGCATAACTTCGCACAAAACATAACTACACAAAAGTTTAATTTGTACAAAATTTATTTTATAAGAACCGTTTGTACAGAACGAAATGTATATGTAGAGAAAAATTGTTAAGTAGCACATTGAATTTTGTTAATTAGTTAAGTTCAAGAAAATTTGATAATTAAATAAAAAAAATATAATTTTTAAAATAAAAAAAAACAAAAGGCGTTTTATTTTCTTTGGACTGCGAATCCTGGCGGGGCTGAGTATACCCCGGAAAAACATCGTTACACATAGAAATTACTGTTTCTGCCGGCAGTAGCAGAAATGTCAAAATTTACATTGGCTCTTATGGGAAGTGAGAAAAAAATAATTTCTGTCGGGAAGTAAAAGCAGTTTCTGCCAGGTAATAGATTGAAAATTTCTAATTTTACTGCTGTCTGCTACCCTTGTTCTTCTTATCGTGTTTTTGTTTTTGTTTCTTATTTGAACTGTATGAACGGAATATTTTACACAAACTTCTTGTTTACATTTTGCAAAGCATTTTGACATTTACTGCCTTCTGTCCGAGAAGTCTATGTGTTCAATAATGAAATGCTGTTACTGCCGGCAGAAACAGTAATTTCTATGTGTTCAAGCTATAATATCCAAACATAAATGTTTGATTCATGCTAGTGGCAGCGCTCGAAAAATTGATAAACAAACACGAAACAGTGTTCGGATATCTCATTTCCCCTTTTTTACAAATTTCTCCTTCTATCAGAACATTATGGTCTGATTATGCTGCCTTTGCACGAACTTGGCTCAGCAGGAGAAATTTGTAAAAAAGGGGAAATGAGATAACCGAACACTGTTTCGTTTTTGTTTATCAATTTTTCGAGCGTTGCCACTAGCAAGAATCAAACATTTATGCTTGGATATTATCAAGTTATTTTGGGTATATTGGTACATTATTGGTACATATTTACTCATTTAACGCACTTTATTTCCCCGTTACCATACTTGTTTTTGTAACCAATAAAAGTATTATTTTATATTTCCCAATAAAATATAAAATCAATAAAAGTGTTGTATTATATTCTCCAAGTATTTAATAGTCAATTTGTTGCTTTAAAAACATTTACCCTTAAGGGCCCTATTACGCAAAAGTAACGATTGGAGAAACAGCGACGCTGGCTTTGGCGAAAAGCTCAAAATTTTTGTAGTATGCAAAACTTTAGTCAGCATCCTTAGACAAAGTGTCCGAAGCGAATGGTCTCTTGCTTTTGTTTTGTATTCCGTATTAAGGCCCTAAATTTATGCCGGTATTATATAATATATAGACTTCTTTTCTTCCATCCATAAGTTGAACATATTTTGTTAATAGACCTAATAATTTGATCCCGTTTCATAAATTAAGTATATTTGGAGATTTTCTGACAGGCCACGTGCTGTCCAGTAAGGGACATTTTATGTTGACTATTGATTCGATATACTTTTTTTACTTTATGTTACCTTGTGTCTGTGCTAATTTGTGGTTACGAAAATAATACATTAATATTAAAATTAGTGTTGGATACTATCGAATGATTTTCTCATTCATGCATCCATTCATTTACACGACTTATGCGCGTTCAGCTCATGTGTTGACAACATAATCAACTGACTCGTTTCTCGTCTTTAATTATATGGGTATCGGCTTTTACTCTCTGAAAGATTTTTTAATTACTAAGAATTATTGTTTATCGAATGAATTATTCGATTGTTTCTGGTAAGTACGAATTCTAGGAGACAGATTCGCCTCGTTGAATGACGTTTAGATTACCAAAATCTATCGAATGAATGAATAATTAACAACAATCGAATAACTCGATGGTTTTTATTTGATAGTTCCTAACACTAATTAAACTACTCAATATTGAAATAAAAAATTATCGACTAAACAATACTGTCCAAGTATAAAATCAGAGAGTGATGCATTGTTCTGGAATTTATACCATTGCGCGCAGTGGTTGCCAAGGAAGAGAAACAGACGCTGAAGCGTTTTTTTGTATAGAACCGGATTCACTTGGACTAGATTTATGAGTTTTTCCTCATTCATGTTAGCAAATAATAAATATTTCTATTGTTTACTATAAATTTTATGCAAAATGTTTTCAAAAATGTTCAAATTGGTGCCAGATTGAGTTTCATGGTAAAAGACTAAATTACGACCAATCCCTTGAACGTTTATTATGCTAAAGAAGAATTTCTTAATGATATGGCTACATTGCACCATCGGATTTTGAAGAGATGTGGCAGCACGATTGAACTGTCAGTTGACGCTACTTGAGAGAATATCAAATTCGGATTGATATTTGGCTGAGGTTCGGGTCAAGTGTCGTGTTTTGCAGTAACACACACACGAACACCATATAATGATAGCGTTTTGACAATTCTAAAGTAGCCCTTAAGCAGCATAATCAGGCCATTAAGCATGAATTTCTAAGAAAAAATCATTATGGCCTCAAACTCAATCTGGCACGTATCAATATGGATTGACAGCACGTGGTCTGTCAGAAAATTTCGAAATATATTTAATTAATGAAACGGGATCAAATTATTAGGTCTATTAACAAAATATGTTCAACTTATGGATGGAAGAAAAGAAGTCTACATATTATATAATACCAGTATAAATGTATTGCCTTAATACGGAATACAAAACAAAAGAAAGAGACCATTCGCTCCGGACACTTTATCTAAGGAAGCTGACTAAAGTTTTGCAGACTATAAAAATTTGGAGCTTTTCGTCAAAGCCAGCGTCACTGTTTTTCAATCGTTACTTTTAGCGTAATAAGGCCCTTAATGTGTAATGTTTTTAAAGCAATGAATTGACCATTAAATACTTGGAGAATATAATACAATACTTTTATTGGTTTTATATTTTATTGGAAAATATTAAATAATACTTTTATTGGTTATAAAAATAAGTATGGTAACGGGGCGTTATATGAGTAAATGTGCACCAATATTGCACCAATATACCCAAAATAATTTCATAATATCCAAACATAAGTATTTGATTCATGGTGGTGGCAACGCTTGAAAAATTGATAAACAAACACAAAACAGTGTTCGGTTATCTCATTTCCCCTTTTTTACAAATTTCTCCTGCTCAGCCAAGTTCATGCAAAGGCAGCATAATCAGACCATTAGTCAGGGTCTTAAACATAAATTTCCACGCAAGAAATTATGAGCCAGGGTCTTAAAATCACGAACACTACCTTAACCGTTTCCTGCCCAGCGTGACATATATGTTTTCCAAGTTTAAAGCAAAATATTTAAAAAACAGTAAACGGTATCATTGAAAAAGGTGGAATTTTACATAAATTTGTCCTTTTGAATGTCTAATTATCAGTTTGAGTCTAGCGTCCACGTTGTGCACATACCGCACTTTCAAAAAAGTATCTTAAAAAATTTTCAAAATTTTTGTGTGTGTGCCTTTTTCAAAGACAATTTTGGGATACCAGCGATAATTGAAACGGATTGATTTCTGCAAATAATAAAAATGGTAAGTATGAAAAATAATAATCCTTCAACTGGGGGCAATAAAATTAATTATTGCGTTTCTCAAAATTTTTTTTACCTGATGTTACATATATGCAACATTGGGCAACCAAGGACATTTTCATACTCTGCATTTTTCGCAGAAAATGACAAAAAGGATTCTCAGAGAAGGATATCGAGTTCATCTTAGCTTGTGATTGGGATGACTCAGATCATGACGGTGAGCTGGAAGATGAAGAAACCAGATAGGATAACTTCCTTGATGTGGAGTTCGTTGAAGAATGTAATACAGAGAAGAAAATGGTAGAAGCAGAAGAAGTTGCCGAAGCGGAATTTCCATGAAGTAAACAACGAAAGTTTTCGGATTACAAGTGGAGAAAAAAACCAATTGAAAAGGTGGAAACTCAGTGGAGATATGAAGTACCTGAAGTGTTGGAGTTGATTGGGTCTCCTGTTGAGTACTTCATGCAATTTTTTGACGAAGATATAATCGATTAAATTTCAGAAGAGTCTAATAAATATTGCATGCAGACGTCCGGAAACATTTTGGATTTCAAGCCGTAATAAATAGAACAATATTTTGGTGGTAATAATAGAATGGCGTGGTCTAATGAAATGCGATTACCTTTAATCGCAGACACTATGACAAGGAACCGATTTGATAAAATACGGCAGTTCTTTCATATTAATGATAATGCCCTCCAAAAATCTACAGATCACCCAGAGTACAACAAATTGTACAAAGTCCGCCCATTGTTAAACAAACTAAAGGACAAATACAGTAAATTGCCTCAAGAAGAATACCAATCCACAGATGAGCAAATAATTCCATTCAAAGGTAATTATAATTCTAAATTACTTTTATTTTTGCATTTCAAATAATAACTGTATATAATATAATAATTTTCGAATTTCTGATGTTTTAATTCATTTTAGGCAGATCACAATTAAAACAGTATGTTAGGATGAAACCCCATAAATGGGGCTTTAAAGTATTTACCAGGGCTGGATCATCGGGAATAATATACGACTTCGAAATTTATGTTGGTCATGGGACCTGCGATGATCATGGATTGGGATTCTCTTCTGACATAGTAATCCATTTAGTGGAAAAACTTCCTCGGAACCAGAATTTTAAAGTATTTCTCGATAATTGGTTTTCATCAATAAATCTTGTCAAAACTTTAAAGGAATATGGAATACTATGTGTCGGCACAATAAGGAGTAACCGTTGCAAAAATTGTGAAATGCTAAACGAATCACAATTGAAAGCAAAGGGTAGAAGCTCTTATGATTACAGAGTAGAGACAACACATAATATTGCCACAGTTCGATGGTATGACAACAAGGTTGTTCAGCTTATATCGAATTATATCTGCACCGAACCACTTGATACCTGTAGCCGATGGGACAACGCAAAAAAAAGAGAGAGTTCAAATACCACGGCCAGCAATCATTGCACATTATAATAAGTTCATGGGAGGAGTTGACCTTGCCGATATGTTGCTGGATTTATATCGAGCAAATATAAAATCGGCAAAATATTATACTCGAATTGTACACTGGTGTCTTGGTACAGCACTTGTAAATAGTTGGCTTTTATACAAAAGAGATCTAAAAGCTACTAGTACTACTACCAAACCAATGACACTGCTAAACTTCCAGCTATTGCAGATAGCCTAGTAAGAAAAGGGAAGCCGACTCTTAACACAACCCGAAAAGGCCGTCCACCGTCAATCCCGGGAATACCAACAGACTCTCCGGGAACATCCCGAAATTTCAATTTTATTCCTACACCACGGCGAGATATAAGGACAGATGGATTCGAGCACTGGGTAGTGTGGGAGGGAAGAGGGCGTTGTCGTCATTGCAAGACAAAAACTCCTACATCAAAATGCTCTAAATGTAATTTGTATTTATGCTCAAATAAAACCAATAATTGTTTTGTCAATTGTCACAAATAATCATTGAAAAATAACAAATAATTAAATAAATATTAAAAACAAAAACTATTTTTTTATTTGCAAGAAATTTACCTTAGCTGCCCAATGTTGCATATATGTCACATAGCCTAAAACTCAAAATCTTCAATTTATTTTTCTAACTTAACAAAATACGTCTCTAAGTAATTTCCAATCAATATACTGAATGGCGTATTTTTTTTTTTTTGGCTCAGGGAAAAGTTGGGCAGCAAAGGGTTAAATCAGAGTTGCAGTTAGAGATGTTTCCTATCTCGTTATCTCTGATCACAAGCTCTCCTTATTCCGTCCGTAAGATCTTTAGTCGCCTCTTCTGCTGAGTGTTCTGCATGCCTCTCTTTACTGTATTCCAAGATTTATTATAATAGCACGATGATCGAAAGCGCTATAACCATCGACGTTGGATGACGTGCGTCATTTATTAACGAATCAATCACTCCATTACAGCTTTGCAAATCTGTGCTTGGTGCAATGTAGCAACTATATACAACAATACCATTAACTTCGACGCAGACATATTCGGATATAGCTTTTATATATGTCATCCGATGGACCCCACCGAAGTTCCAAATCACCGCTTTGCCATAAGTATCTATTCCCCAATTTGGACTTAACTCGCATCTGTAAGGTTCACTCAAGATTTCTAAATCTATATGGAGATCAAGCATTGATTGCATTAAGATATCCTGTGCAGCCCGGCAGTGGTTAAGATTAAGCTGCAAACACCTCATGACATTACGGCTTCAAACTCCTTATCAGCCGCCCTTGCTCTCTGGTAGACCGGACGTTTATAATTACCTGCAGTAGGGTTTACTTCTTTTTCGCTCAATCTGTCGCATCATCTCGCATCATTTCACCACCACATTTTAAATTCAACCACCGCATCCGAAGCAAAGTTTCGAGTGATCAACTGCAGATGCGCATTTACTTATCTTATGTCCATATGTCTGCTTTGACCCTGCGTGGAATTTCTACATTGGTCCTGCCTACCGCAGCTTCATTTATTAATGCTTCCGCTTTAGGCCTACCTATCGCAATAATTTTGGGCTTGACTTTTTTCTCTCACCAGACTCTTCCGTTGGTTTTAGATTGTTAGCACTTGCAGCTATTTGCGCATATGATAATTCTCCGGTATCTTCATTCTGTAAAGTATTGTGCCCATTTGAAGTTGTTTTCTTCTTATTTGGTTTAGGAAATTTCTGCAAATGACTGTTCCCAACCATAACCATCTGCAGAAACTTCGTCGCCAAAAGACTTTATTATAGGTGATGTTTGCGTACTAAAATTAAGTTGCGTTTGCGATTATTGAATCATGACATATTGGATGGTATTAATAACAATTTAGTTTACTCAAAACTCAAGCAATTTGCTCGTTTTTATTAATACCACCCATTGTGGCGCCTCATTTTTATACAGAAAATGAATCTCCGCTACTAAATCTCTCACGGGCTGATGAGTGGAGCGCCTGCTACCACCCATCATAATCACCAATTGTAATCATGATTGTGTGTGTGGTGTGGGTGTGTGTATGTGTGTTTGTGTTTGTGTGTTTGTTTGGGTGTGTGTACATGTGCGTATTGATGCGAAGGACTTGCGCATACCACCAAATTCAGTCCTGGTCATTGTTGTTGCATGAGTTGGTTCCGATGGGTAGATAATTTTGAAATTATTTGAAATAAGCATCAGGTATACTATTTTGAGACCCAAACCACGTCAAATACTATCATTTTTTATACAGACTCTGACAGAAAAACACGCCCGCCAAAGGATGCCAACATCGACTCTTAATCAACTGAAGGACTTTTTATATTGAATTTGACGGTTAAAAAGAAAGTTAATTGATCAAATATATTTTAGTCCATAATTTAACATTAAAAAGTGTAGAATTCAGTTTAAATTAAAAGGAGGCCTATGCGAACGCCCTGTTTAAAAGATGTTTTTATAAAGTAGTCAAAAAATTTAAAGTAAAATCTTCCTAAATAAATTTCTACAAAAAATCCAAATAAAAGACATATTCATTTTATTAACGAAAAATCAATTAATTTTCGTAATCCGTCAGAAATATATCTTAATGATTTTGACAAATTTTGCTCTTACACAAAGTCGGTTACTTTTCCACCATAAAATGTATGGCCCTGATTATCCATTATGAAGAAAATAAATGCCCTGTTGAAATGATACGGTGGACTTCTGGAAGTCATCGTACGATAATAACAGCTCTTACATGCCCCTAGAAATAAAGTGTTTACAAAATTAATCATAAATTGAATGTATTAACGCCTATTAAAGAATTATATGGGAACAAAATTTCATTGACTTTTGAAAATTGTTTAGCAAAATATTTGGCTAAAACATACCCATATAAGGAGCTCTTCTGCTCTGCGTGTTAATTCCCGCTTCATTTATAACGAATTTATTTTGTTGTACAATACTCTCCACTCTCATAAACTCACGATAGTCAAATACACGCATATTCGCACAATATATACACTCTAAACCCATCTAAATAAAAACAAAATAAATCATTATAATTGCAACAAAATCAAAGGAGCCAAAAAGAAATGGAGCCAACCTCTGAAAATTTCAATTCCTTGGTGCACACGCTCTCATTAATTTTTGATCACTCCTGTTAATTATAAAATAATATACCTCTGACAGTGTGTCCGTGTAATGAACAGAGCCGTCTACATTAAATTTAGGTAATTTAAGTTTCACTTTGCGAAAAGATAGCCTATCAGGAATTTCTCTGATTTTGCGAGCAGTTAGCTGTTTTTGCAATTCGTAAACATCACTATAATAGTGTGGTATAAATAGCAGCATCGACATACGGTTATCGCTGAAGGGTAATCTGATTACATGTGCTTTCAAATCCATAAGGGACGCACAATCAAAATATCCAACAATACTCATCATCTCCACATGTCTCAAGACCGAGCTATTTTTCGTCTGCGCAATAAACCATTCCATTTTTGTATCCTTTCTCAAAAATTTATGAAGCCATTCATTATTGAAGTTCATTGCAGTCGAAAATGACAAACGCCTTTCCCCGTTCGATTGTACCGTAAAAGTTGTTACTGTAGAAGGGTTTCCTTCACTATTTAACCACGATGACAAATGGGCTTGTAAATGTGTATTATATTCAATATGAACTTCATCGCATGTGCTATGGAAATACGCTGGAAAGCCATATTTGAAGAAGTCTAATAGTGAACTTCCTTCTTTGTAGAAAAGTTTACTAGCAATTCTGAGTTGACTGTTATTTTTTCCATATAACTGAAGTATATTTCCAAACGCCTTCTGAGTGGCTAAATACTTGTTTAATTTAATTGCAGTTTCCAGATCTACAGCAAGGTCTATCACTTTTAGACATGTTTGAATAGAAAAAGAAGAAAATACCATCCGGCCATCCATGTTTTCTTCAAGTACAGCACCCAAGAGATCAATGGCAAATGTTGTTGTACTTTCAGCAAATTTCGCCGTTTCTCCAAATGTCTGTAGCATAACATACTGAGTGGTTATAAAAATATTATTCGTCAGTATATAAAACGTTATCAGCATTAAGCGTATGGATTGCCGATGTGAAACTTAAATCAAAAGAAAGAGGAATTAACTAAATTTAGACGTACAATGGTATCCTCTAAATATAACAAATATTCCTATTAGTTAAAACTTGGAAAAGGAAAATATAATATATTTGAAGGAAATTATAAAACACTTACATGGATTTCTTGTAAACCCTAAACTCATGTTAAATTTTATTCGTTCTCAAAAGGCAGGAAGAAAAGCTAGAACAAAATGAATCGATCTTGAATGAAATTATCAAAGTAAAAACTAAATGAAAAATGTGTTCGAACACGTGCTTTATATATTTTTTTGTTTTTCTCAAAACAAACTAATGAACAGATTGTATTCATCTCTTATTTCAAAATATTTGATAAAATAACTTAATGATGTGTTTACTTTATGTGCTCGAAACGGTATTCAGCTTTTTAGTGCTTTATTGTATTCTCTAGACAAGGTAGTTCTTCATGAAACAAAAAAAGATTGCCCTTGGATTTCTGTGTATTTAATACTTCATAAATTCTACTTAATATCACTTCTTATACTGCAAAATTTGATTAATGATAAACAAATTCTAGGTGAGATACTTTAAGATAAATCCTCTAATAAAAATTTTTATTAGTATTATATATACACATAGTAACACGCAATGTTTTTCTTAGCATTTTGGGTCACTTATATTTGCAGAATTCATAAATCTTTCAACTGAATATATAAACGTATATTTGCGGGCGCTTCGCTTAGGTAAGACTTATTTTGAAAAAAATGTGATAATGTTATAACGCCGATACCACGTCAAACACTATACTTTCTTATACAGAGTCTGACAAAACAACGTGGCTGACAAAAGGTGTCAATATCGACCCTGAATCAACTGAAGTGCTCCCTATCAGATTTGACGCCGGAAACAATTCCAAAATTAAGTAACAAGCTAACTGGTGGAACAGATTTTGGTCAATAATTTAATATTACCAACTTCTGGAAGTTATCTTACATTAAAAGTGGTTCTATGGGAAAATCCTGCTTAAACCATTGGTTTTTTATAAAATATATCAGCAAATTTAAAGTAAATTCTCATAAAATTATAAACAAAAGACAAAAAATTATTCTCAAAGTATTCTAGAGAATACAACCCGGCTCTAGAAACGTTAATTCAAAGAAACCAGTCTTTACAAAATCATGAATAATGAATTATGTTTATACAATAATATAATTATTTCATAAAAGACAATATTAACGAAATATATTCTCACAAACATAACATATTCTTTCAAAGAAAACCTCCAGATTTTCAAAAATTCTTGCAATTAATTCTGAATAGGACTTATCCGCTGTACTTGCTTCGCCACTTCGAATAACTCCCGTCATATCCAACATAAATGTATTATTCTACACGATGTTGTCCACATTCAAAAACAGCATTATCAAATATACGCATATTTTAAGAGAAGGGGCTCCTTGGGCCCACATAATTTGAAGTAGTTAAGCCCAAAAAATTTTATTCGCATATACTCACGCGACTTTTTTAAACACTCAGAGTGGTTCAAAGGCCAGTTACTTGTGAGAATGGCTGGCAAATGTTTCTCATTCTACAAGGAAAAATAAAAGGTGTCTTTTTTGGCGAATTTAAGAAAGTTAGCGTCTAGATTTAATAAATGCATTGCAATTATACAGGATGAATCCTACTAATAAAAATCATATTAACTGTTTGAATGTTTTTGTTGAAACTCGTACCGAGAATACATCAAACGCTCTTCTTATGCTAACTCATATCCTAAAGCGGCGTTGTTAACAACTTTCCAATATCTTAAGCACCAAAATAATAGACCATTTCCAATTTTTTCTGGTGCCTATGGAGATATGAATGATTAAAGAAAAGTATTAAAGAAGATATTACAAATATAGACGATCCTGTTGCAGGTATAGGACGCTCTATTCCTCTCTAACTAAATTTAGCGCTATCTACTTCTTTGTAGGACTCACCATTGTAAGAGAGCACATAAAGTATCGCCCTGAAATCTCGCCTCTGCGTAAAACCAGCGTTAAGATGGCTATTCAATTTAAGACTAACCTCTTTTAAGCGGAGTTTCTCTAAATTTTTATTCTTATTTAAGTTTTTTTATTCCGCTTTGTAAATTAAGCGGAATTTCTCCAAATAATTCTTCGTCCAGTAATTGAAACAAATGAGAAATTGATGAGGAGAAACCGAAACATAATCAATAAAATTTCGACATTAAAATTTACTAAAGTGTAGAATGCTTTAACATAATTAGAAGAACTTCATCAAATCTGCGTCTTACATTATAATTAGATTACTTCATTAAGACATATATATATAT
>OZ016504.1:15875955-16240955 GCA_963966595.1 Physocephala rufipes
AATTTTTGATTTTTAAAAAATATTGAATTTTTATGTTAGAAAAATTTTCATTAGAATAAAAATTTTGTCAACGAGAACAAGTGTTTTAAAAAAACTTCTCTTGACAATGCCATTTTAACAACTAACCGCTCAGAAATGACGCTCAGTAAAGGCCTGATTAGTCGTACGTTTTCGTAATTGTTTACTTTTTCGAAATTGTTCGGGTTGCAGGGGGTTCAATTGATTATAATGTTGCCGATCTCGTCGAACCATGTTCGAAAGTGGGAATTTTGTGGGCATTTTTTTGATGAATTTTATATTATAAAAATTCTTTGGATTTCTTTAACTCAAATATTACTAAATAATATAAGTAATTATAGAAAATAAAGTATTATTATTAATTATTATTAATAATTATGTACCGTTTCTTCGGATTATAATGGGAAATTCATAATTCATTCAAATTTAATGGCTTCATAGAAATTTCACACTTTTTGACAGCTGTGCTCATTGGTGTTGTTAACAATTCTTACAATCATTGGCAAATTCAGAAAAAAGTAAATGGATTACCAAAGTGATTTAGAGATCTTAAATATAATTAGACTCTACTTTGAATGGAAGAATTCGAGGCAAATTAGCCAATTTCTTCATGAACGAAGGAGAAATAAGCTTTCAGTATACACGGAGAAACTAATTTTAAAATTATCTATTCAATTCAATTCATTTATCAATAAAACAATTTCAAAATAATATTCATTTATCAAAAATTCATTCATTATTATTCATTTAAAAAATATGAGATCAACAAATTAGGAGGCAAAAGCAAACCAATTCATGGTAGAATGTACTAATTCTATTAGCTTCTACTCTCTGCGTCTTCAATTTGTAATTTCATAGCACATCCTACCATGAATTCGATTGCTTTTGCCTGTTTTACGGGGCAATTCAAACCTATTATTGTGTTGACAATTAAATCGACGCAATTATATATTGCGGAGCATTGCGGGTTCTCTTCCCTACTTCTTTTTTTGTTATGGCTTTTTAAGGCCACCATAATCTCGTCCTCTATCTCCTTATGGCGCCTTATTTAGCCTAACAAGCTCAATAAGTCTCTCGTCATCCATTTCTTGGTAAATATAAATTGAAGTGAAAGCTTCATGTGGCCACTCACTTTTAGTTGTCACTTTGTTCGAATTTGAGAGAATTTTTGCGGGGGATTTTGATATTGCGGGGGGAAATTCTCAAAACCACACGAACTGCATATAGCTTATGAGTTTTGACATATGAGTTTCGTGTTCGAAAAAGAGCGAACGTACGACTAATCAGGCCTTAATAAGCCACTTGCCGCTCAAACTCGCCGCTCTACCGCTCACCGCTCAGCCGCTCAACGCTTTGCCTCTCATTGCGTGACCTGGGCCTAAGGCGGCGTAAACGGTTTTCGAATGCGTGATTACAGATTCGCATTTTGGGTCGGTGTAAACGTAAACCAATTTTTCATGGAAGATTGCTCATTTTGTAAACGTTCGAAGTTATCACACATTGCGGTATGGGTGACGACACGGGACATTTTTGGGGTGATACCAGCATGAGGATATATGTCTGTCTTACTATCAATTGTCGGAAAAGTGTTCTTCTATTTTGCTAACGAAATACATGAGCTTAATTCATGTTTTGAAGAGTCTTTCATCAGTTTCGCAAATTTTTAATTCCAATGTTTCCCACCCCAATTTTAACCGTATCCACTGTTCTTACGTGTTTGACGGATGTTAAAAAATTTACACGTGAATATTTCTCATCATTCTCGTGATTCTACTAACGGGACTAAACAACGTGGTGTTCGAATATTTCAATACTCAGCTTCAGAAAGAAAGAAGTGAACCGAAATTATTTAGCTTGAAGCGAGCCAAGTGTGTTGAACGTGTGCAGCTACCTTCAGAATAGTCATGGTGAATTAGCATACAGTTTCATCAATAGTTGAAACCACCGATAAAAAATCTGATATCGATAAAATATTTAGGCTAGTGGAATGCATCCAGTGGACTGTGTAGTATACTAAAGGATTAACTCACTAAGGCCGCACTCACACAGAGGACATATGTCGCGAGACATGGAACTATTCATTTATTTGTCCCCGATACCACTCACACAGGGGACAAGGAATATAGTTTGTATCCCCATGCATGATTTTTTAATTAGATTTATTACTACATTTTGCTACCTTTTAATACTTTTTTGCTAAATGGTAGCGTTTTAACTACTGTCGAACATTATTTTATTTCGTTTCATTTTGTGATGCGCGCTAAGTTGACTATGGAAAATATTGAACAAATTAAAGTTGCGTTAATTTTTATGGCGATCGATTTTGTGGATTCATTATACATCATTCGGGATGAAGATGCAAACATAATAAAATAAATTTTAAATAGTGTGGAACAATGGAGGAGGTTAGTAGATCTCGTCGGAGAAGCTGATGGATCAAAACTGTGCGAAAAGAAAAAAACTCAAATGGAGCCTTCGAAGTTCTGACAAATAGCGTCCAAGTGTGCAATAAATATTCGCACCGAAATTATTTGTTTGTCGAATGTCAGAGGAGAAGTTTACTGAATTGCTAAATTCTATCCAAGTCGATTTGCAGAAGGCTGAAACACATATACGAAAAGATGTGCCACCGAACGAGCAGCTGACCGTAACTTTGCGATATTTTGTCACCGGAGAATCCTACTAAAGCTTGGAATACCAAACCAAGTTATCGACAACATTCGTAGTTGTTTTTAAATTTTTGTTATCATTTTAATTTATTAGTTCTTTAGATATTTTTAATTAGCTAATTTTTAATTTTTATTTTTATATTGTTTAATGTTAGGGTTGTCTTAGAATTTGATGGACTGTTGGATCCCTTTCCAAAAAATGTGTACTTAAAGTGCAAATATTTGTAAACATAAAATTCTAATTCACAAGGCATAGACATTTGTGAAACAATATAGGTGAATGCATGGTTCTAATATATAAAATAAGATGTTGGCAAAAAACTCCAACAAAAATAATATAATTATGTTTTGTAGTCTTAGCAAAACCTCGATCGAACAAACCATCCGCAAATTCATAATGCTCTTTTGTAAATACAATACAAATGCATCCCTGATTACAGTCATAATATTCTGTTTTATCGATACGACAACCCGTTGTTTGGTGTCCCCAGTAAATTTCAAGGGACACAAGTGTCGCACAAGGGCAAATTCATTCATTCATAGTCCACAGTTCATTTCTTCGTTTTGCTGGTGAAACAACAACAAATTTGAAGTGTCCCGAGAAAAATGTCTTCTGTGTGAGTGCGGCATAAGCGAGAGTTGAGTCTATATTAATAGTTATTATTTCACTAAATACGTCAAATGAACGGTAGCATATTTAAGTTTCGTGGGTTTATGATAATGCCATTATCATAAACCCACGGGCAAAAAAAATTTATTGAAAATAAATTTGTTATGAAATATGTGTTTTATGGGAGAACAAAATATGAGAGGACTACCCAGGAGTAACCACAAGTCCACGTACGGTTCGTGCAGGACCATTCGGAAACGCAAGTGCATTATATTTGTTTTATTAAATAATTCGGTGTAAAAATATTGTTTTCTAAAACAAATCGATAAAAATTCTTTAAAAGTCATTGCAATAAATATAAGCAATAATATATATGAAATTTTTCATTTGTCTCTGCATAAAATATTGTATCTTTTTAAGAATTTTAAGATTTTTATATTATATGCATATTTTTATATTATATGCATTTAATTTTTATTTTTATATTATATGCAAATGCATAATAATAACAAGTGAGTGGTGTTGCTTTATATATTTTTATTGAAATTAAAATTTTTAATGAAATATGTGTATTATGGGCGAACAAAATATCAGAGGACTACCAAGGAGCAACTACAAGTCCACGTACGGTTCATAGAGGACCATTCGGAAACGCAAAAGGAAAAAAATTACGTTTATATACTGTTGTGACCTGCTCTCGCAACCGTCACAACTTTCGTCACAATTGAGATGAAAAGAGCTTTTCTAAGGTGTTCAGAATACCAAATCGTCTCAATTGTGACGATTGTCTCTATTGTGATTTGTGATGATTTTGTGATGGTGGCAGAATCGGCCTGTTAAAGTGCGTGCGCTAATCTGACGATATTGCCCCAGTGGGTTTATGATAATGGTACTACGTTCTTATGTACATATGTGATAATACGTGATCATGTTTTGTTTGTTTTTCCTTTACATTTTTGCCGTATCTTTACAATCCAAATAATTGTAGGATATCTTTCTGCTGGTCGAATAGCAATAGCTCTCGGACAGAGTGCGTATTAATTTCTACGGATTTTCACCATTAACACCTCGCTTCCATCAAAATTCAAAATAATTCTGACTTATTTACAGAGTTCCAACGCAACCAACTCTCTTGGTCTCACATAAATTTATTTCGCACACCGCGGGGTTTCGTAGGAATATACTAATGTTTTACATAATCAGCTGAATTTTTTCATTTAATTTCTGCATAAAAATAAACATTGGTGAAAACTTTATACAAAAATCATATGACTCAATATTAAATTCTAGTTTAAAATTAATTATCCATATACCGATTTGGAGGTAATTAAACAATTTAAATTAGTATTCAAAATCATTTGCGTGGCAGGTCCTTTTCATACCCTACACTCGAAGCGGCATATTTCGGAGGGTATATTCAATTTATCTTGTTTGTGGCGCATTAAAGCGGCACGACCGGTATGAAACAGTACACATATTCCGGCCCTGTAATCAGCCATAATTCGCCTTTGCCTGTTCCGCCCGTGTGTTTCCCTGCGTCGATCACGATAATAGGAGAACAAAAATTGTCATTCGATTTTTAGAAGTTTTAAATAAGAGAGCAATGGCGCTGCCGCGCCTTCTTTATTAAGCTTATATGATATGTTCTTATACATATTTATAGCTCGATCTTTCAACTTGTGAAACAAATTTCAGACTTTATTGATTAATCTAGAGTCGAGGGAAAAACATTCTCACAAAAACGAACGTGCTCTATCCACTAGTTTGTGGAAAACCTCAAGTACTCCGCTCTCTTATGCCCTTGAGAATTTCCTGTCATTTTGCTAGTTAACTCTTTCCTCTTTTCATGCTTGAGCTTCGCTTTCATTGAGGGTTGCCAACGTTTGCCTCTACTCCTACATTTTACCTACAAATAACAGATTAAGATGGAGTAAACCTTGACAAAATTAAAGGGGTTCGAATCCAGCCGAGAGCCGTTTGTTTGTACATGTGTGCTAAGCAATTGAGGAAATATGCACGTTCAGCTTTTCAGTCTTCAGCGGTCAGCCTTTTGTCATCAGATTAGAGTACGAAAACGAGTCAGGGTGAAACTTAATTCACGTGTTGTTCTAATTTTTTTATGCATTACTTATGCATCCTAATTGATAAAAATTTTTATACATTATTTATGCCCCTAGAGATGGTATAATTACTTTCAATTATTTCAATAATTTCGAAATATGTGACATATTTAAGACATTTTGATGTTAAAAAAGAGGTGAGTTATAAAATCAACAAATGTTCGCAAAACTGCTCCTTAATCCGTTTGGAAATAATAATGCACGCTTTGCCAAGGTTACGATTTAATTTCCTCAAAGCACTGACACCCTTTTTTACAGAAATTGTATAAGAACAATCGGTTTTTTAAATAAATTGTAGTGTCTCACAAAATTGTAAACATTAATTTTTTTGAAACTGTAAATTTTTCATTAAAATTTGGCATTGGAAATATCAAGATTTGCTTAATGCTGTCAAAATAATTTTAGTGGAAACTAAACTCATCTTGTAATCAAACATTGCATTCTACTTAATTCCTCTTTTCCTTCGCCATCTGTCTTCTTCTCGTATCCTTTAATTGTCTAGGCATTTATATATTGCATATTCGTCTATCACGTATCATTAAATAACCGTGCATAACATTCCACATCCTTCGACGAGAACTTATAAACAAACTATGGGCAATAAACAAATTATATAGTAATTATAAAATTTCTTTTCCTGTACTTTACAGAGCCATCGGCATCAGCCCTTATCGAGGAAGGCATCACTGAATCCAGCCCCTAGCGAATGCATAGTGTTGGTTCGGAGGGAGAGATTCCGTGGTCCGGTGAAACACCAAAACACTTTGTTAAGTTTTCTTGTACAACGTTTATTAGGTTTGATACTTATAGTAACAATTCTTTTATTATTGGTTATAAACAGCTCCTTGAAGCACTTCACAATTTCTTTCTTAATAATTATTTAATTTTTTAATTTTATCTAATCGTTTACAACTCTCTATTCACAACTCCGTATTCACAACTCGGTATTCACAACTCCGTATTCACAATCTCCTATTATCTTTCTGTTGGAGGTCTTTTATAAAATATTTTTGGGAATGCACACACTTATCTACATATAAAAAATACCAAAAATGCAACAATCTCAGAAATTATAATTTCTGGTAATTTCCGGGTACGTCTGCATTTTTAGTTCCAAATTTTAGTATTTCTGCAACTATCTCAGAAGTTATTATTTTAAAATAATTTCTGAGAGTTGCACAATTCGATCTCATTAAAATTTCTTCCGGGTACACGCGCTTCTTTTGTCTCTTCTTTTTATTTTTGGTTTCATAGCGTACTAAAAATTATTTTCGATTGAGGTTCGTGTCTCGAAAAAACATTGAAATAAGTAGCGTGTGGCGCTGCTATTGATTGGAGCCAACAGCCGCGTGAGGCGCTGCTATTGCACAGAAGAAACCTTACCGAGGTTTACAGTATGACGTACTGCTAACTTGCAGACCATAACATCCCTCCACCCTCAGGGGAAGAAAAAATTAGTATCGCAAAGCGATAGTAATTTTTTCTTTTACAAATTCGTTTTACTAATTTTGTGAATGGTACAATTTATGTCCTGTTACGTTTGTTTTTCTTTCTTAAATCTACTTATGTTAGAAGTATTCTATACATTGCTATGCTTCTAGTTGGATAACATTTCTACGTATAAATTATAAAATTCTTAAAATTCAGGTGATCTTCTAATATAACAATCCGCCGTGTTTCCCAGTTGTTCGTTGAATTGCCTTTCGTGTGTTTCTCAGGGAGTTACATCCGGTGCATTGTTAACACCCTTCCCTCTTTCACTTGGGTTTTATTCCATCGGTTTTTCTTCTGTTTAGCAAGTAATACAGAATCTAGTTTGTTGTTCTGCATAAACCCAAATGTTTTGAATTGTCCTTTTGTGTGTTTCTCATACTGTTGGTCATATTGGAAATGGTTGTGATGATATCCGTTTGCGATTATAGTATTGTGGATTATTTTAATGGAGTGGATTAGATCTTGTCCCAAATATAAATGAGTCGCCTTTGCATGGCTCCCTCATTGTCACTTCGGCGTTTGAAGTTTATTCTGCGTTTGGACCCAAGAATCACTTAATGTCCACATAATCGCACACTATATGTTTTCTTCTTTCCCCTTTTTTTATTCTTATTATTTTTTTTTTTTTTTTTTTGAGGTACTACTATACTTAGTAGCTGCTGCATGATTGTCGGAGGTAGTTTAATAACATTGAATTGTTATAAAAAAGAGTGTGTACATCAGCATCATCACGAATTGGTGGAATAGTGTGGGTGATAGAGACTGGAGGTTAGGTACGCAGCGATGATTGTTGGTGGCAATATCGTTGAAATTCTTCTTTCCCTTTTTGTTGTTGTTTGTTTTAAAAAACTATTTTATAATATTATTTTAAGATATAAACATTTGATATAATATTTCTTTTATAGTTATATACATATATATATATATATATATATATATATATATATATATATATATATATATATATATATATATATATATATATATATATATATATATATATATATATATATATATATATATATATATATATATATATATATATATATATATATATATATATATATATATATATATATATATATATATATATATATATATATATATATATATATATATATATATATATATATATATATATATATATATATATATATATATATATATATATATATATATATATATATATATATATATATATATATATATATATATATATATATATATATATATATATATATATATATATATATATATATATATATATATATATATATATATATATATATATATATATATATATATATATATATATATATATATATATATATATATATATATATATATATATATATATATATATATATATATATATATATATATATATATATATATATATATATATATATATATATATATATATATATATATATATATATATATATATATATATATATATATATATATATATATATATATATATATATATATATATATATATATATATATATATATATATATATATATATATATATATATATATATATATATATATATATATATATATATATATATATATATATATATATATATATATATATATATATATATATATATATATATATATATATATATATATATATATATATATATATATATATATATATATATATATATATATATATATATATATATATATATATATATATATATATATATATATATATATATATATATATATATATATATATATATATATATATATATATATATATATATATATATATATATATATATATATATATATATATATATATATATATATATATATATATATATATATATATATATATATATATATATATATATATATATATATATATATATATATATATATATATATATATATATATATATATATATATATATATATATATATATATATATATATATATATATATATATATATATATATATATATATATATATATATATATATATATATATATATATATATATATATATATATATATATATATATATATATATATATATATATATATATATATATATATATATATATATATATATATATATATATATATATATATATATATATATATATATATATATATATATATATATATATATATATATATATATATATATATATATATATATATATATATATATATATATATATATATATATATATATATATATATATATATATATATATATATATATATATATATATATATATATATATATATATATATATATATATATATATTATATATATATATATATATATATATATATATATATATATATATATATATATATATATATATATATATATATATATATATATATATATATATATATATATATATATATATATATATATATATATATATATATATATATATATATATATATATATATATATATATATATATATATATATATATATATATATATATATATATATATATATATATATATATATATATATATATATATATATATATATATATATATATATATATATATATATATATATATATATATATATATATATATATATATATATATATATATATATATATATATATATATATATATATATATATATATATATATATATATATATATATATATATATATATATATATATATATATATATATATATATATATATATATATATATATATATATATATATATATATATATATATATATATATATATATATATATATATATATATATATATATATATATATATATATATATATATATATATATATATATATATATATATATATATATATATATATATATATATATATATATATATATATATATATATATATATATATATATATATATATATATATATATATATATATATATATATATATATATATATATATATATATATATATATATATATATATATATATATATATATATATATATATATATATATATATATATATATATATATATATATATATATATATATATATATATATATATATATATATATATATATATATATATATATATATATATATATATATATATATATATATATATATATATATATATATATATATATATATATATATATATATATATATATATATATATATATATATATATATATATATATATATATATATATATATATATATATATATATATATATCGATATTTGTTTCATAAAATATCTGTTTTGTCATTAATTGTGTGCACTCCCTTTTTTTATTTTTTATTATAATTTCCTTTTTTTTTTTTTTGAATTGAGAAAGATCTCATTTAAGTTATATACCAAAAAATTAAATATAAATATATGAGGCAGTATTTACGAAAGGTGCCTCATATGTTGCAATTCTTTTATTTTCTTTTTTAATTATCTCTCTTTACATTATTGGGTTTTGGTAGTGGGGGAGGTTGACTATTTGGTATGGGTGGTGCCGTATCTTTCGGAAACATTGATATTGGTGTTGATATAATTGGTGTAGAAATTGTTGGCAATATAAATGGTTCACGCCTTTTTTTCTGTTTTTTACTACATATAGCCTTACGATAGCAATTTTTTAATATTATCCACAAGACCATTATTGATGCTATGGAACCTAACCCAAATACCCCATAAGTTTCCACACTTTTTTGTCGTTTTGATAATGTGACAATTTTTCTCTCCTGACTGAGTTCCCTCTTTAGATCCTCAATTCGTTTTCTACCTACTGTAAGGCTGTCCTTTATGTTTAGTTTATCAGTTATAGTAATGGGTTTTAGGCGATAGTCAGTCTGGTTATCCGTATGTGACATATCCCAATTTTCACTAAGTGTCTTAACTAAAGTTGTGTGGTTGGGTGTTTTGTGGTCCTCATAGAGTGTAGAGTTTACGTTACCATTGTAACGTAGAATAATTTCACTATTACTAATCTCGCAATTTTCCTGAATTTTTAACTTGCCAAACCCAGATAACTTTAATGTAGTAATTGATTCACCGCAACGAACTGTGAAGTTAGTTTTTTCTCGTAATTTGAATAGCCATGCATTTTGTGCCAATAGCTTTACTATTATTCCACTACTCGCTGGGGTTGCCACCTGTTTGCATTTCTCTGTATCTACATTGTTATGATGTAGGAGAGATGTCTCACATATATTGCTATTCCCTGTTAGAAATTTCCCTGATCTTTTACAAATTCTCATTGCTATCTGTTTTCCTGTTGTGACAAAATTGCAATTATTTAATTCATTGTCTGAAAGCCCTATAAAAATCCAGTTTGATGTCGATTCTGCTAAGAAATCGAAAACATTATCGGTTGAAACGTCCCAGCTCCCTTTAAGAAAAATGGGTATAGAATATGGTTTTAGAATTGTATACCTTTCCTCCTCCGGTATATATATATATATATATATATATATATATATATATATATATATATATATATATATATATATATATATATATATATATATATATATATATATATATATATATATATATATATATATATATATATATATATATATATATATATATATATATATATATATATATATATATATATATATATATATATATATATATATATATATATATATATATATATATATATATATATATATATATATATATATATATATATATATATATATATATATATATATATATATATATATATATATATATATATATATATATATATATATATATATATATATATATATATATATATATATATATATATATATATATATATATATATATATATATATATATATATATATATATATATATATATATATATATATATATATATATATATATATATATATATATATATATATATATATATATATATATATATATATATATATATATATATATATATATATATATATATATATATATATATATATATATATATATATATATATATATATATATATATATATATATATATATATATATATATATATATATATATATATATATATATATATATATATATATATATATATATATATATATATATATATATATATATATATATATATATATATATATATATATATATATATATATATATATATATATATATATATATATATATATATATATATATATATATATATATATATATATATATATATATATATATATATATATATATATATATATATATATATATATATATATATATATATATATATATATATATATATATATATATATATATATATATATATATATATATATATATATATATATATATATATATATATATATATATATATATATATATATATATATATATATATATATATATATATATATATATATATATATATATATATATATATATATATATATATATATATATATATATATATATATATATATATATATATATATATATATATATATATATATATATATATATATATATATATATATATATATATATATATATATATATATATATATATATATATATATATATATATATATATATATATATATATATATATATATATATATATATATATATATATATATATATATATATATATATATATATATATATATATATATATATATATATATATATATATATATATATATATATATATATATATATATATATATATATATATATATATATATATATATATATATATATATCGATATTTGTTTCATAAAATATCTGTTTTGTCATTAATTGTGTGCACTCCCTTTTTTTATTTTTTATTATAATTTCCTTTTTTTTTTTTTTTTGAATTGAGAAAGATCTCATTTAAGTTATATACCAAAAAATTAAATATAAATATATGAGGCAGTATTTACGAAAGGTGCCTCATATGTTGCAATTCTTTTATTTTCTTTTTTAATTATCTCTCTTTACATTATTGGGTTTTGGTAGTGGGGGAGGTTGACTATTTGGTATGGGTGGTGCCGTATCTTTCGGAAACATTGATATTGGTGTTGATATAATTGGTGTAGAAATTGTTGGCAATATAAATGGTTCACGCCTTTTTTTCTGTTTTTTACTACATATAGCCTTACGATAGCAATTTTTTAATATTATCCACAAGACCATTATTGATGCTATGGAACCTAACCCAAATACCCCATAAGTTTCCACACTTTTTTGTCGTTTTGATAATGTGACAATTTTTCTCTCCTGACTGAGTTCCCTCTTTAGATCCTCAATTCGTTTTCTACCTACTGTAAGGCTGTCCTTTATGTTTAGTTTATCAGTTATAGTAATGGGTTTTAGGCGATAGTCAGTCTGGTTATCCGTATGTGACATATCCCAATTTTCACTAAGTGTCTTAACTAAAGTTGTGTGGTTGGGTGTTTTGTGGTCCTCATAGAGTGTAGAGTTTACGTTACCATTGTAACGTAGAATAATTTCACTATTACTAATCTCGCAATTTTCCTGAATTTTTAACTTGCCAAACCCAGATAACTTTAATGTAGTAATTGATTCACCGCAACGAACTGTGAAGTTAGTTTTTTCTCGTAATTTGAATAGCCATGCATTTTGTGCTAATAGCTTTACTATTATTCCACTACTCGCTGGGGTTGCCACCTGTTTGCATTTCTCTGTATCTACATTGTTATGATGTAGGAGAGATATCTCACATATATTGCTATTCCCTGTTAGAAATTTCCCTGATCTTTTACAAATTCTCATTGCTATCTGTTTTCCTGTTGTGACAAAATTGCAATTATTTAATTCATTGTCTGAAAGCCCTATAAAAATCCAGTTTGATGTCGATTCTGCTAAGAAATCGAAAACATTATCGGTTGAAACGTCCCAGCTCCCTTTAAGAAAAATGGGTATAGAATATGGTTTTAGAATTGTATACCTTTCCTCCTCCGGTAGGGAATCCCAATAACTACTATTAACTTGTTTTTTCCGCGGAATGTCCTTACTTGTGCCATTTGGTGGACCTTAAAGCTGTCTTCAATGACCCACCTCGTTTTTCCGGATAAATCGAATGTCTTAGCGGAATTTTTAAGTTCTGCTTGGCTTAAAATGGCCGGATGTAATATGCCTTGGCTCAGATCATCTAATACTGTCATCTCTACTAGTTGCTGCCCTTGTATCTCAATGAGACTAGCTTCCAATGCGGACTGTACTTGTACCATTCGCAACGCCAATTGTACATTCTTCAGTACCTTTTCATTTATATCATTTATTGTACTTTGTTGTTCAACGGCTCGACTTAATTCGCCTTGCATCGTGTTAATTCTTTCAACCGCTGCCGTGATTGGTTTAGCTAATTCATCAAAATTTGTCTGCATAACCGTAACTTGTTTTTGCAGTAGATCGTAATGTTTATTTTGGTTAACATCAAGTTCTTGAAGATGCTGGTATATTCTATCGGCGTCCTTTTGATCCATTGTACCGATGGCCCAATTTAATGCTTCTCCAACGAAGTTCAGTGCTCTTTTTGCTCGACTCTTAGTCCCTGGAGAGCTAGAGTTGATTATCCGTTCGTTGTTTCGTAACCGCTTAAGGATTGTCCTCATGGTTTCATCAATGGCTCCGCAAATGCTAGTGAAATCAAAAACTAACAAATCCTGATTAATATTACCGCACGTGATCCTCATTTTTATCGCATATTCTTCCAGACGTGTTACCAAACTAATGTAATCATAAGGCTCGAATTTTGTGAATACGGTCCATTCATCACTAAAGAATATTGCCTCGCCCATCTTCTCAAAGTAAATTGGAGTTAGTGGTATGTTCTCTATCACTATAGGTGTGTTCACCACACTTCGGATTACAACCAATATGATTAGGATTGTCTTCATTATTATTCTTATTTCTGTGGAAAAGCAGATAAAAATATAAGTATATTACGTATATAAAAAAATATTCGTGTGCTCCTTTACAAAACCCCTATAATTAAAAACTTAACATATTTGTTCGAAAAAAAATTTTTTTTATGTCTCATGTATTGTACAATCTGAGTAAATTGTTATGGAATGGTTTTTCCTTTCCCTTAATAACTATTACAGTGGTAACTGGTGACCTTATTTGAGTTACTTTGTAAGGTCCAATCCAAATTGATGAAAACTTATTTTTCCGTGCTTGATTTTTCAAAAGAACTTTATCTCCTATCTTGAATGCGACGGGGTTGGAGCCCTTGTCATATTGTTTCTTCGATTTCTGTTTTGCTTCATCTTGGTTTTGTCGAACCAACTCATGGGATCTCTGAAGTTTATATTTTAGAATTTTCGAAGGGTCATGCGCATTATACACGGGTCCGCACTTCCGCTTCAGGTTTGTTGGAAATTCTGAATCAAAACCGTACAATGTACGAAAGGGCGTTTGTTTCGTAGTTATGTGGGGTGTATTGTTGTGCACATGCATCGCTGTTGAGAGCCACTGATCCCAGTTAAAACCATCTTCTTTTGCGAAACTGCGTAAGTACTCGGCCAATGGTCGGTGACTGCGTTCCAAAGAACCGTTCGCTTGCGGATGATATGGGGTTATGTGCAATTTTTTTATTACTAATAGTTTGCATATATCCGAGAATATCTTTGACACGAAATTGGTGCCGTTGTCTGTTACCAAGACCTTGGGGATGGAGTAACGAGTAATTATTTCATCAAAGAATGCTCTTCCTATTGTGGACGCTTCTGCATCTGGTATAGCTACACATACCATGTATTTGGAAAAATCATCCTGAAATGTAAGGATGTATTTATTGCCAGAAACAGTCTCCGGCAATATTCCGACTATATCCATGTGTACCTTATCGAAAGGTTTTTGTGGGGTATCCGTCAACACCAAAGGCATCTTAGTTAGCCGGCTACTTTTATTTGCCTGACATTTGCCTGGCATTTTTTCACAAATTCCTTAATTTTTCTTTGCATTCCAGGCCATCTGAATTGCATCCTGATTCTCATATATGTTTTCAGTGCTCCTTGGTGCCCTCCTAATGGCGTGTTATGGAAATCTTTTATTACTGTTTCTATCTCCTTTGGGTCGGATAATATTGTAATGTTATCTTCTAAAGGTTTTGTTGGTTCCTTCTCTGTGGTTTCATCTACATGAGCAAGTTGATTTTCCTCCGATTGCTCCCTTGACTTCGTTTGAGATCGAGTTTACACTGCTTCGACGACGCTGTTAACTGCTTGAGAAATTCTACTTAAAGCGTCGGCATTTAAATTTTTGCTACCTGGTTTGTAAATAATCTCGAATTGATATCCCGATAGTTTATGTCTAAAACGTGCTAATCGTGAAGTTTGGTCCTTTAAGTTTGCTATTCCCTTTAACGGTTTGTGATCTGGTACTATCTTAAAGTGTCTTCTAAGCAAATAGGGCCTATAATTTTTTGTGGCCCATACAATGGCTAAGAATTCGCGTTCTACTGTCGAATAACGCTTTTCTGCGCAATTGAGGGCTCTACTGGCGAAAGCTATTGGTTTATCTTCGCCTATTTTCCCCTGAGATAAAACTGCTCCCAATGCTTCACTGCTCGCATCCGTTGTTAGAATAAACTCCTTATTAAAATCAGGGTAAGCTAACACTGGCGGGGAAATTATTGATTCTTTTAATCTCTCGAATGCTTTTTGACAATCTTTTGTCCACTCAAACACAGAATTTTTTCTCAAGAGTTTATTAATAGGTAGTGCTATTTTTGCTGTGTCTCGTATAAATTTTCTATAATAGTTTACTAAACCCAAAAATGCTTGAACTTCCTTTTTGTTCCGTGGGGGGTTGATATTCTTGACGCATTCTACCTTTTGGGGGCCTGGTAAAGCGCCCTGTTCTGAACACTTATGCCCCAAGTAGACAACTTCGCGACGTAAAAATTGGCATTTAACAATGTTTAGTTTTAGATTATTTTCTCTAAGAGCTTTAAATACTTTTGTTAGTCTTGATGTGTGTTGTTCGAGGTTACTACCGTATACTACAATGTCGTCTAAATATACAAAGCAATCTATTCCTTGTAGGCCTGTCAAGATACTATTCATGACTCGTTGAAAAGTAGCAGGTGCCCCTGTTAACCCGAAGGGCATTCTATTGAATTCAAAATGTCCTAACGTCGAACTAAAAGCTGTTTTTTCCCTATCCCCTTTATCCATTAAAATTTGGTGATATCCACTTGCCAGATCTAATGTTGAAAAATACCTACTGTTACCTAACTGATCTAATATCTCATCTATTCTAGGTATTGGAAAAACCTGTTTGATGGTAGCTTCGTTTAATTTTCGATAGTCGATAACCAACCTCCATTTTTTTTCTCCTTCCCTATCACTTTTCTTGGGAACTAATAGTAGCGGTGAGTTCCAAGGTGAGGTACTCGAAGATATAATATCTTCCGCTAATAATTTATTTATTTGTCGATTAATCTCTTCTTTATGCGTGTGAGGTAAACGGTATTGCTTTTGGTTTATTGGTGGTTGATCTGCCTTTGTAGGAATTTTATGTTGTATTCCTGGTGTATATGATAATTGGTCTCCTTCTAAAAGGAAAATGTCGTTGTAAGTTGCACAGAGCTTCACTATTGATTTTCTCTCTTCACTATTTAAGTTTTCATCTAAGCTAAGTTCCTCCATCAATATCTGTAACCTTTCTTCCAAATTATAGCTAACTATATTGCTTATTTTATTACGTTGCATGTATTTCCCTCACCATACTTGCCGAAATTACTGAATTCTGGTTGGAAGTTATCATTTATTATGAAATCTTCCTCTGTTGAATTTAAAACCGGAACTGTGACTGTGTCTTTTATCACTTCTACTAGAGTTTCTCCCAAATAAATTCCTTCAGAAATCTGTTTTTATGAACAATTACTGCTGGGTACTGGGTTTTTAACTTAATTTGAATATTACTAATCGACCTTGCTTTGGCCATACTTTGAATTTGGCCTATTTCATTATTTAAAATATTTACTGGGGGCAACTTTATAATATATTCCCCTCTATTATTGAATAATTTAATATTCTTTTCTATGGTATTAATTATGGACTTGTGCCAAAAAATATCTCTGCCAAGTATCCCATCTCCTGGTAACCCTTGATCAATCGTTACCTTATGTAACGTTAAATTACGGTTTGGCCAGTCATAATGGGTCACTTTGACAGTACCCTCTGTACACGCAGTTCCTCCAAAGGCACCGTTTAATGATTTTATGTTTTCGTATGTAACCGGTGTACTTGCTTTTAGGGAACTTGATTTTATTAAGCTTGTATCTGCCCCGGTATCCACCAGAAGAAAAAGCTTTCCATTAACTGCCTCTGCACATGGAATTACGACGAACACGTCATTTTCTTGTCCTTTTTTATCATAGTTCTCACTAATGTTATTATTTCCCAAGTTACTTTTGGCTTCTTTTTCTATTTTCTTAGTCTCTTTTTCGATATTTTCCATGTCACTTTTTTCCGATTGCCATGTTTTACTTTTAATTATTCCCAGGTTCAAAGGGGCTAGCTCTCTTAGATCATTCTCCAACTTCGTTTGTTCACCTTTATTCTCAGTCGTATTCACTGTCATATTTGACGTATAATTCGGCTGATAGTATTGTTTTGGCCTACTGTTACTTGTATTATTGGGTTTCCAGGCTACTGGCCGTGCCTGGCCCCCTTGTCGTTTCCCTGCAACATTTCCCAATTTTTTTCGCTTGACAATTTTTTATTATATGTCCACTTCTATTGCACCAATGGCAAGTAAAGTTATTTAGTCCTGCAGTTTGCCTATTTGATTTCTTGTCGGTGTTTCGGCTTTCTGCTTGTGGTCGTCTGTTGTTACTACTACTCCCTCTGGGCGTCCATTGATCACTAGGTGGCCGCGAATTATGGTTTCCTACTTGCTTGCTACATTTCCAATTAGCTTCATGACCATATTTTAGACATTTTTGGCAGTAGGGTGTGTTTTTTCTTATCAGGCAGTCATCCCTCGCATGACCCTTTCTATTGCAAAAACTACACGTTACTTTCGCAATCACTTTATTGGAATAGAACCCGTTGTTCGTTTTCCCTTGTTCCTCTTTTTCATGAAATTTTTTTACGTTATTGTTATAATGATTTGATGGACGAAAGGATTCTAGTTCGGCGGCTTGTAGGGTTCTTATTCCTTGCCCTTGTTGCTTGGTTGCAATTTTACGAACATCATCTGCGATTTGTACCGCTTGTTCTACTAATTCTTGCAAGTTCTTCGTTGGTGAACCCAGCATGTACAGTCTTAGAGTGCTGTCCAACAGACCTAGTTTGAATGACTTAGTGATTGACTTCTCAATTTCTGACCGCAAGGCTGTGTCAGCTTCTCCCTTATATGTGTTTGTAACAATATCTTCCGCATGGGATTTGAGTGTGTTTAATCTCATTGCAAATTGTCTAATATCCTCATTCTGTAGTTGCTGAATGGTCTGAATATCCTCTAATACGGTGTCCAGTGACCGATATTGCAAGTAATTCTTTTTAATTATTTCAAAAAGTTCTTCCAGGTTTTTGAATTGACAAGACCTTAATAAGTCATACGCATTACCATGCAGTCTTTGTTTAATACAGGCCAGGAAGTCTTGTGTTTCCCCCTGGTTAACACTTCTCTTTGCTAAATCGCAACCTTCTTTAAATTTGTACACCTCATTACGGAGGACAACTGATGGCGTTCCTGAAAATAGAGGTACTAGACGGCACACAGTTTTTGATATCTCTTCTATTCCCATTTCTGCTGTTTCGTTTCTTCTAAATATCGTTTCCTTGGGATTTTTGTCCACTGCTAGTGCAGATGGTTCTTTATTAAATTGGGTCGTCTCATGTACTAACGCCAGTTCCTGTTTTAAAAACCTATTCTCTTTGTTGAGTTGGCTTATCCTTTCCTTTGCACTTTCCCAGTCCACAATGTCCTCCCTTCGTGTTTGATTAGTATTTCGTTGAGCTGCTTCGTTTAATCCTGCGTCTTTCAAAGAGTTCCGCAATTGTTGATTTTCTAGTTCCAGCTCTTTCAGCAAATTTTCTTGAAGAATTCTTTCTTTTAAAAAACTGTCATACCTATTCTTTAAAGCAGTAAAGTCCTTTTTCCAAACTTCCAATTCCTTTGCTGTTGAAGTATGTCTTTGATCCAAAAAACTTAGCAATTCATCTAGTATTAAGTCTATTTCCTCTATTTTAGATGCACTGCTTAAAGACCGGATTTTTTCCTTTATAAGAACTATGTTCTCCTTATTGCCCACGGCAGTGCTTAAATTCGTCCAAGTTTTTTCAACTAGTCTGTCTAGTTGTCCTATTAGATCCTTATATTTTGCTTCCAATTGAAAAAACGGGAATCCCAGGTGTCGCCGCTAGCCATTAATCATGTTATTTTTTATATTAATAAAACTGATTTAATTTATTTATTTAAATTTATTTCATTTTAAACATTTTTTTCCAGCTTAAAAATCTAAATTAAAACTTTATTTTTTGTTTTTATTCTGTTTTTATTCTAAATACAAATACAATAATAAACTTTTTTTTAATGTTAAATTTCTTGTTTAAGTGATTCATAACGCATAAAATAAATTGGAATATTTTTTTAAATGCATACAACAGAATGTATCTCAGCATATCAGAATGTATCTAAAATAAATCGGGACTTTTAGCAAAGACGACATAAAAGTAGGTATTTGAAATGCGGAAGAGGAAGAAGCTAAGAGAGAGGGAGGGTTGGTTTGAATTAATATTAACAATTAAATTCTTATCTAGAAGAAAAAAAAAATGCAGTCTTTACAACAAAACAAGCACAATTTAAAATTAAATGCATTTCTTTTCGAATCAAATAATTCAATATTGTTGATCGATTTTTTTGTCTCTACAACTACATTAAACACTTGTTTTTAATTTTTACGTTCATACTAATAAATTCTTTTAATATTTTTTAGTATTTTCACTTTTTATTTCCCTTTACGACAAACTTGAGCTCCTACAAAAAACTTTAACCCAAAAAACACTTTAGCCTGCAATAATGCCACCTTTCCCAGTTTACACGAAGGAAAAAAAAACGATCAACAATTTGTAGAGAAAAAGGAAAAAATGCAACGATGCAGTTTCGCATTAAAATTCAAGTTCACTTACTTTTTTTTTAATATTTATCATAAACTTTTTCATGTATTGTAAAATTTTTTGTTTATTACTCACCTATTATTACTCACCTGTTCTTGAAACCGGCTGCGCCAAATATGTTGTAGGTTCGGAGGGAGAGATTCCGTGGTCCGGTGAAACTCCAAAACACTTTGTTAAGTTTTCTTGTACAACGTTTATTAGGTTTGATACTTATAGTAACAATTCTTTTATTATTGGTTATAAACAGCTCCTTGAAGCACTTTACAATTTCTTTCTTAATAATTATTTTGTTTTTTAATTTTATCTAATCGTTTACAACTCTCTATTCACAACACCGTATTCACAACTCGGTATTCACAACTCCGTATTCACAATCTCCTATTATCTTTCTGTTGGAGGTCTTTTATAAAATATTTTTGGGAATGCACACACTTATCTACATATAAAAAATACCAAAAATGCAACAATCTCAGAAATTATAATTTCTGGTAATTTCCGGGTACGTCTGCATTTTTAGTTCCAAATTTTAATATTTCTGCAACTATCTCAGAAATTATTATTTTAAAATAATTTCTGAGAGTTGCACAATTCGATCTCATTAAAATTTCTTCCGGGTACACGCGCTTCTTTTGTCTCTTCTTTTTATTTTTGGTTTCATAGCGTACTAAAAATTATTTTCGATTGAGGTTCGTGTCTCGAAAAAACATTGAAATAAGTAGCGTGAGGCGCTGCTATTGATTGGAGCCAACAGCCGCGTGAGGCGCTGCTATTGCACAGAAGAAACCTTACCGAGGTTTACAGTAAGACGTACTGCTAACTTGCGGACCATAACAATAGTCATTTTTTATATTTTTATTTTCTTGCTTTATTCAGTATGCCCTGCTTATATATTGTTTTTGTGTCCCATTGCAGCTAGGCACACCCTCGTATGAGGTTCGAAACCTTATTGAATTTATTAAAAAAATTTATTTAAAATTCAGAACACAATTCCAAGAAAGTGAAGAAAATACGAAATGTAGTTGCTTCAGGGGATATGGGAGGGAGTTCAAGGGTTTTACGGCATCAATACATTCTTTTGCAATCACAGGTTCGTAAAAACTTTTCTGGAAGTCTATATAAATAGTTAAATCTCGAGAAACTCCACAAATCCAAGAAACCCTGTTTAAGTTAACACGACATTATTGAAAACTTATTATAACAAAAAACTTCCTTATGCCGCAGAGATTAATGCTTCTAATTTTGCTCTGTTGATGCTACATACTGATAAAATTTTAAAAACTCCTAGAATCTGGTTTACGGAGTGTTCTGACAAGGATTCAGGCGTTTTAGGCATATTTACCGGAACAGAGGCCGAAAATGGTGACAGCCATTGTGTGCTCAAAAACAGGGCTGGGGAAAGGTATTCTCATCATCAATAGTTAGTAGTAGAATTCCCCTCGTTGTTCCCCCCGCCCCTCTTTTTTACATCAGTTCTCAGTTGTTCGTACACAACCTGTTCTGGGTGAAGAAAACGAAAAAGAAGAAGAGTAGAAAGGCCAGGATGATGGGCTTCCTCTAATGTCAGAATGGCGCATATAAATTTTTTATTGATTTTTTAAAAGAAAATAACGAATACAAGAGACGATTACAAAATAAAAAAGATTTTTTTGGCATTCTAAGATAGGCCGAAAGAGAGAGATATATAGAGAGAGCGGGGAAAACATAGATTACTCAATAAGACTTAAGTAATATATCTAGTCATATGTACGCTATATATTTGCTGTACATCAAAAACATGCGGAGCCACGTATGCAGGAAGCGGCTGCATTGCAACGCGAATAATCAGACACACAATTAGGATATGAATACTCGTACAAATGTGTGAAATTAACTACAGGGATGAATACAAGCAAGTACACTTTTCTTCACATTCGTTCGTTCGAGACTCTCTCACCCGCATGATTTTGTTTGGAAATTCTTTTCTGTCGGGAAAAACCAAGACTGACTAATATCGAAGTTGCAAAAGCACCAAGGCAAAAAGTTATGGAATTCTGAAATGGAAACCTGTGAATGACTACGGGGAAGGAAGCGAGGGGGAGAGAAATAAGCCAATGCTTTCAATATTCGAGAAGCACATGTAGAAAAATGTTTCGTGGACGGAGTTTTCAAAGGCACAGAATGCACACATTTTTAAAAAATGCTATAGAGTTCTCAAAAAAACCTCGACTACCGTGTGGATCGCATTCGCATTCTTCCCCTTTTAAATATTGTAGTTAGTTGTCAATATTATCAAAACATAGGTAATTAAATAGATTAGTTCATAATAATCTATTATCATAGTAATCATTATAATTAAATTATAGTAATTAAATATCATAGTAACTAAATAGTTATTTAAACGATATATTCGCCATATTCGTATTGGGTTGGCGGGAATCTTTGTAATTTTCTCTATTCTCTTGTGAAGTTGGACCGAGACTAACCAGACTCGGTGAAGCTGGCTCAAGGCTAACCACACCTGACAAAGTCGAACTAGACAAGCCGGTGAGGTCGAATCAATCGATGGTGACGGAATGTTCTGCAAATACATATTTAAAGAACTATTGAAAACTGTTTTTTACACAAGAACAACAAGTACAAGAATTTTCATTCGGTGTACTTACCCTCATGCCCAGTGAACTAACCAGTGAACCAAATACTGACGACACGCTCCTCTAAATTGGTGAGAGGCCGACTGGTGCAAACCCCACCACGAGACGTCTTCATATCAGCTTTACATTATATAGGTAAAGTACGTAGCTGGGATTTCCATACTCCTAAGTTCTGCAAAATGTATAAATTCATATACAACATAATTTAATGCTCTTAATCTAATACTTGCCCCTTTCCATTTGGCCGGAGTTCTTGTCCGCCCTCTCATCCCGTTCAAATTATCGGCTAATTCATGCCACAAACCTTGTATGAGGTTTGGAGATTTTGGACAGTTTTTGCCAATTTGCAACTCCGGATGCTGCCGGAAAAACTCCACATAATAGCTAAGTTGTTCCTCGGTGGAACGTTGAAATTTAGATAAGTCTATTTTAAAGAAAAAATATAAAAACATAAAAATGCTTACTTCTCAAGTGGCTTCATAATTTTGTTTAAGAGATTTGACAGTTGTTGCTTATAACGTGCACTTCACCACGCGTGGTGAAATTTCATAGTCGCGCTGCTGTTAATCGTTTTCCAAAATACCAAAATTAAATAAGCTTAACAAAGTTCTTAACAAGATCTTAACAAAAAACCTTGTTAAGTTCTTAAAAGTGTCGTAACGGCCCTATTTTTTAATTTAATATTTAATTTATTTATTCAATAACTAAGCCAATACATGGGCCTTATAGCTATACAGGAATATTAAAGACTAAGACTATTGAATACAATTACACAAATAATAACAAATTTTTCGTTTTGTAACAAAAATATAATCCGACAAATTAACCACCGAAAAAACTAAGTTCAAATCAGAACAAGCACTTCGAAGTGGTTCATTCTGTGCGTATGACGATCTGTAAAATGGTAACCGAATGAAATCATGACGTCTTGAAGAACGCCGTGGAACTAATAAATGAATGTCGCCCAATAGAGTCGCAGAGACCGTGACGCCATACAGTAATTTCAAAATGAAGATGGAATTCAGCATTATCCTTAGGTTAACCAAAGACGGCAAATCAATGAGTTTTAACCTCGACTCGTAACATGACAATCTTAAATTAGAATCCCATCGCAGATTGCGGAGACAGAATATCAAAAATCGTTTCTGTATCGACTCAATTAACGCGATGTAACAAGCAATTTTCGGGCTCCAAACCGGCGAAGCGTACTCCAAAATAGGCAGCACTAATGATACATATAATGTTTTTGTAATGTATGGTTCATCGAATTCTTTCACCCAGCGTTTTATAAAACCCAAAACGCTGCTAGCCTTGTTCGTAATATGGTCAATGTGAGCATTAAATCGCAATTTTCGATCAAAAATAACACCAAGGTCTTCGACTGTTTCAGCAACATTCAGGTCTTGACCATGGATGACATAATTGACGAAGTATGAACGCGAACGAGAGAAAGTCATCTGTTTACATTTGTTTAGATTTAGCCTCAAGCAACTTACTTTGCACCATTCAATTAAATTATCCAAATCCCTTTGAAGAATAAGAGCATCAGATGGATTAGAATATGACAGGAATAATTTAACATCATCAGCAGAGAGCAAGATATGTCCAACAATGAACAAGAGATCATTTATATAAATTAAAAACAACAGCGGCCCGAGGTGACTACCTTGTGGAACTCCAGAAGTTACCGCGAATATATCAGATAACACGCTTCTAAACAAAATTCCTTGTGTACGTCCATTAAGGTAAGAAGAAATCCAACGTAGAAGAAATTGCGGAAATCCAAAGAGGCTAAGTTTAAGCAGCAGAAGTTTATGATTAACAACATCAAATGCTTTACTAAAATCAGTATATATCACATCCGTTTGCATACCACGAGCGAAATTTTTTATTGTCATGGAAACCAGTTCTAATAAGTTTGTTGTTGTTAATTTTCCTCTGCAGAATCCATGTTGATAAGGGGAAATATAGGAAAAAACACTCCGAGAGATTTGATCAGTGATATTTTTTTCAAATAATTTAGGTAATGCGCTGAATTTTGCTATACCACGGTAATTCTCAATCAGGTATTTATTAGCAGATTTATGCAGAGGTATAATAAAAGACGACTTCCAAATTGACGGAAGGTATCCCGAACGCAGAGCAATCAAACATGAGTGTAATAGGTGTCACTAACTCATCCGCACAAAACTTTAAAATACACGCTGGAATGAGTTCTGGACCCGGTTTAAAGCTGCACTTTAGATCTTGAAGAGCTTTAAGAACTATAGATTCATTAATTATGGGATGAGATATAGAACAATTTGTAATATTATACGGATAATCTAATTCGAGTACGTCGACATGAAAAACTCTCCAAACAAATTACAAATACTCAAAGTTTCATCCGACTCAACTTTATCAAGCTTCATAACAGCTGGAAATGTGTTACTCTTCCTATTCGAATTAACAAAATCCCAAAAAGATCTAGGATTACTTAGCAAGGTACGCTTCATTTATAAGATTGTCCACAAAGTCGCTGATATAAGTTTCTGGTACATGTATAATTTATATAATTAACTGCGGAATTATTAACACAGAACATCTTGTAATACTTTGTCTTCAAATTTCTTAATCGCTTTAAGTTTCCATTAAACCAGGTAGGAGTTGTAACTTCCGATTTTAGGCATTGAGGCACACACGAATTGAGAGATTGCAATAGCGTAAAGTTGAAGGAATCAATTTTAGGGCAACTTTGAGGGCATCGTAAACACGGGCAGAAATGCCAACACACTTTATATGGTACACAAGCTCGCAGAGGCGACAAGTAATTAGTAAATCAGTGACATTATTAATTTTGCAATTTTTAAAATTGCTTGATAGAGCCATTTTTATTTATTAAGAAATAGAACTTGTTTATGTAAATCAGAACAAAAAAAATTGCTAAAATTCACTAATGAATTACTGCATTAAATAGTGCAGCTTTCGCGATAAAAAATTCCGTTAACCGCGGAGCAAAGAAAATTAGAACAAAGCGCACAAGACGATTATAAAACCAATTAGATCATGCGAATATATGTATACGACAATTTCGAGCAAGCATAAGTAAAAACACGTCCGATCACTTCGAGAACTGACTTGAAATTGTTAAGAGAAAAACTATAATGCCGCCTTTCGCCGAGAAGTTTAAGGTTAATTAAGAAGTGACATCTCTAATAAAACATAAGCGTCCTCGATACTCTTCCTTGAGTCCAGACGCCCGGGGGTAGCAACGACGGACGTAAGTTGTATTACTACATTCCTAAAATTTTGGAATTTTAGGAATGTGAAACGACCTTTTAGCCTCGGTCACCTAGAGGCGGTGTTTCTTTATTAGGTCCGTGGACCTTGTCTATAGCTGAGGTAGGCTCAGGGCTGTCCAGGTTCGAATATTCAAGAAAATTTATTAAATGATGGGACCAGGGTAAGCTGTTGTTTAACACATTTATTTTCAAAATCTAATTCTTATCGACTAATTAGATTATGGCTAACAAGTTGTCTTAATTCCAGTAATCTTTACAAGCTATTCTGTGATACTGTTGTACATCCAAGGTTTTAATGTAAACAGAAAACAACGTTTCTAAGCGGTGGTGTTTAACTTCGACAAAAGGCAACTTTGATGCGTAGAAAAACTGCGTGGATAACTTCGATGGAATAAAACTTTGCTTCGACGCTCGGATAAACTTCGTCTGTTGCTTGGATAAACTTTGTTGGAAAAAGTATAACTCTGTTGCTTAGATAAACTACGTCGACTAAGAAATTTTCTTGGGGAAAAAAGAAAACTCTGTTGCTTGGATAAACTTCACTGATTAAGACATTTTCTTCAAGGAAAAAAGCTCTGTTGCTTAGATAAACTTCGTTGATTAAGAAATTTTCTTGAAGGAAAAAACTCTGTTGCTTGGATAAACTTCGTTGATTAAGAAATTTTCTTGAAGGAAAAAAACTGTTGCTTGGATAAACTTCGCTGATTAAGAAATTTTCTTGAAGAAAAAAACTCTGTTGCTTGGATAAACCTCGTTGATTAAGAAATTTTCTTGAAGGAAAAAAACTGTTGTTTGGATAAACTTCGCTGATTAAGAAATTTTCTTGACGGAAAAAACTGTTGCCCAGGCTAGCGATCGTGTGTTTGGCTATGTATTCTAACACGTTCGCGCTTACAATGCGATTTCCTTGAAGCTTGATTTAGCTTGCTACTTGCTTGATTCACTAGATCCGATGCGTGTCACGGTTCGCGAGCAACTGATGGCTTACGTGTTGTGTCGCTCTTTTATATGTTTGGGTTAGTATACTTTTCTCTATCTGGCACTAACCGCGTGGGTTTTCTTTGTCTTGCATCGCGTGAGTGTGTTTTCTGTTCAACCTAGGGTCAGCACAGTTTGACTGGTTGACAAGATGTGTATGTACAGTTGTGTATGCTCTAAAAATTAATACCACCACCACATTGTTATTAAGTATATACTTAATTCAAAGTACTATAACTAAATTTATAACTAATTCAAAGAATGTATGATAATAATAATAATAAATGAGATAATAATTCAATTTGACATAAGTTAACAAAAGTATGTAAAATATTTTTTACAGTTTCAAACTTAAAATTTCATTAAATTGTGTGCGTATTTCGCTACGCCGAAATGCGTCATCACATCCCCTCCCTACTTGCGGGGAGATTTTTCTGCCCGTACGTGGCCTTCACGAGTGATGCGGATTTTGTACAAATGGCCTTCGACGTCTACTAGGAAATTCTTACGCTGCCCTTTCTTGTGATTCTCCTTGGCGCGTTCGATGACTGTTGTAAGTGCTTGGGGATGTTGTTCGGATTCCGATGTTTCCCATGTGTGAAAAGCTTCCTTTACCGTAGTGCCCGCTGGGTTGACCTGAGACTTGTCTACTTTATCTGTTTCGGTTGGGACTTCCTCGGCTTCGGCGACAACTTGTGGTATTGGGCGTGGTCTTTTTGCTGACTCGTGGTCTGATGTGTCGTGCGCAATGGTGGCGTAACGCAGAGGCGGAAATTTTTTTGTGTTCCACTAGCCCTTGACAATGCTCGAATGATGGTGGCCATACGCGAGAGTGCACTCAAGTATTCTGGGTGGCCGCCCCACTCGTATTGTTCCATCGAGCCTTTATGTTGTCGATTGGGAAAATATTTCTCGATGGTGATGAGCATGTATATATCGCAATTGTAGCCGTCAATTTGTAGGGGCACCTCAAGGTCCACGAGAGGCGAATTTGCATCATCAAACGTAATGGGTTTCGGTGCCTCTGGATAGTTGAAACGATGCTCGCTCGTTACCATTCTCCTGATATATTTAGCCATGGTGTTGTTTCGCTTTGGGGCCGGGGTCATTGAATCCATCACAGCGATGCGGCGTCTTTCTATGTCCAGAGGTATGTCACGCTCTACTATGACAGCGAACCAATGATCATTGGCGTTTATCGGTATAACCAAGAATTCCTCTTCGAAGATGTTGACTTTTCGGAGCTGCATCCTGACCCGCGAATGGTCGTAGGGGGTGTGTGCCAGTGCAGGGTAAAAAAATGTACTCATAAAGCGTACTCTACCGGTCAAAGCCCTGGGAAGTGTATTTCGCTCCACCCACCTAAGGTAAAATTCTATGTTGACGTCGCACAGTGGCAGATATTTTGAAATAGCGGTCAAAAGTCTATATCTTCTGAACGCGTTAAATTATTTAATTTATTTTTTTTTCTTTGCTACCCTAATCTTTAGCTTTAATTTCATGCTACAACCATTAAAATTGACATGGGGGAACCAAAGATATGACAGATTTTATCAACCTACCTCGTACTTTTACTACAATCTAAATCTTTCTAAGCATATCCGTCATGAATAAAGAACACTGCAAACATACTGCGTTTTTTTATAAATGTTGTGTTTTTTGAATACTTATATTAATTATTTATTATAATAATAAAGGCAAAATACAAAGATATATAATTTAAGATTATAATTCAATAAATAAAGACAAAATATTTACATGTGTATGCAAACTAAGCAATTTTTACAAAATGTTCAGCAAAATATTTTTGTTGGTCGTCTAATAGTAAATTTTTAGCATCATTATCCAATTCAATTGATGAAGACTTCCATTTTTGACGAATATTCGAAATATATGGATCTGATGTGCAGAGCAAAACTGTAAGAAGATCCTCATTCGTACAATATCTTGACATTTTTCTTGTGTTGTGCTCACGAAAAAATCTATAATCCTTATTTCTTTTCTCTTGTGCTTCTTCGGAAAGATCACCTAGTGGAAGCAGACTATGTTCAATTACTTGTTCTCCATGATACAGAACTTTATGTATTGTTGATGGCATATTCCTCCAAGGGTATTTTTCGTTATATATCTCTGCGGTTTTCTTAGCATATATTCCGAATTTCTTCGCATCAATCATTTTGCTGCATGCTATAACTTCTATAATTACTTTAAACCGCCTTATTATTTCAATATCCACTCCTGTTATGAAAGCTGCAGTCTCAGGATCAGAGAAAAACCTTCGAGCAGTGTTTCCATCATTTGTGTTACCCTCTCCTTGTTTTGGTTGGTCAATTATCAGACCTAGTTGACGATATTGCTCCTGTATTTCTCTTTTCCTTATGTTTCTTTTTTCCAGATTCAATTCATTTCTTCTAACTGTTCCTGTAGCTCCGAATTCCAAATCATAAGCCAATTTGAGAATATGTTCCATGAAACGAATTCTAGTGTGAAGAGGGGACAATCCAAATTCGTACGCATCTTTACAGTCATTATCACTTGGTGGTACTTGGTTCAATTTACTCGAGGTTTGGTGACATATAATGCAGCTAGATGATGCCTTAGTATCCGTTAAGGCTTGTCCTACTTTTCCATCAATCATAGTGAGAAGAAGTTTGAAATCTATTTGAATACGATGTCCATAAATCTCAAAAAATACTGGCTGCAGTTCCTGAATTTGGCTTTTTATTTTATCAACTTCTTCGACTATGACATCTTTTGTCTCCTTTTTGAATGCAAATTTAATTGGTCTGCAATATTTTGTTGAAGAAGGTGTTTCATTTCTCCATATATCTTTGCTGGTTGACGGCTCAGGTTCTATTTTATTTTTCCTTAATCGCAAAGGAACAAAAGAAATCATAAACAAGTTGCCGTCATTTGAATTCTCTGCGTTAAATTGTTTATATTGCTTCTGACCAGATGATCCGTCACATCCCCACTTAGAAACAAGAGTAAGATTGCAATCGCCAAGACTTTTTAGACAATTTTCATCTAATGAAAGCAATAATCTCTCGGCAGTGTGCTCTAGAAGATCTTGTAATTTAACCTCTGCTGAGCTTGGAGTAATTTCGATCGCACTTTTCGAAGGTAGGCAGTCTTTTTTTATAGCAATTATTTCGTCGTATGATGGAAAGATGTTGCATTTTTTTCCATTGGCTCGCTTGCGTAATTCTATATACTGATTTTTAGTCAATTTTAAATCTAGGAATAATGCAAATGCTTCATCTGGGGTAAACTTTTTTTCTTCAGTTGGAGTTTTAACGTTGGTCAGTAATCTTTTTATGCGTTTAGGGGTAGCTTCCATTACTTTCTCAATTAGTTCTACCTTGTCCTTTTTATTTTTTGATGGACCTAGTTGATGAAGAAATGATTCCTTTATTATTTCGGTGGATATTTCTTCATTGATGTTGCCAAGTTTGCGCCTTCGAGATCGTTCACTGCACTCATCAATCGATTATTTTTTTTTCTTTGCTACCCTAATCTTTAGCTTTAATTTCATGCTACAACCATTAAAATTGACATGGGGGAACCAAAGATATGACAGATTTTATCAACCTACCTCGTACTTTTACTACAATCTAAATCTTTCTAAGCATATCCGTCATGAATAAAGAACACTGCAAACATACTGCGTTTTTTTATAAATGTTGTGTTTTTTGAATACTTATATTAATTATTTATTATAATAATAAAGGCAAAATACAAAGATATATAATTTAAGATTATAATTCAATAAATAAAGCCAAATATTTACATGTGTATGCAAACTAAGCAATTTTTACAAAATGTTCAGCAAAATATTTTTGTTGGTCGTCTAATAGTAAATTTTTAGCATCATTATCCAATTCAATTGATGAAGACTTCCATTTTTGACGAATATTCGAAATATATGGATCTGATGTGCAGAGCAAAACTGTAAGAAGATCCTCATTCGTACAATATCTTGACATTTTTCTTGTGTTGTGCTCACGAAAAAATCTATAATCCTTATTTCTTTTCTCTTGTGCTTCTTCGGAAAGATCACCTAGTGGAAGCAGACTATGTTCAATTACTTGTTCTCCATGATACAGAACTTTATGTATTGTTGATGGCATATTCCTCCAAGGGTATTTTTCGTTATATATCTCTGCGGTTTTCTTAGCATATATTCCGAATTTCTTCGCATCAATCATTTTGCTGCATGCTATAACTTCTATAATTACTTTAAACCGCCTTATTATTTCAATATCCACTCCTGTTATGAAAGCTGCAGTCTCAGGATCAGAGAAAAACCTTCGAGCAGTGTTTCCATCATTTGTGTTACCCTCTCCTTGTTTTGGTTGGTCAATTATCAGACCTAGTTGACGATATTGCTCCTGTATTTCTCTTTTCCTTATGTTTCTTTTTTCCAGATTCAATTCATTTCTTCTAACTGTTCCTGTAGCTCCGAATTCCAAATCATAAGCCAATTTGAGAATATGTTCCATGAAACGAATTCTAGTGTGAAGAGGGGACAATCCAAATTCGTACGCATCTTTACAGTCATTATCACTTGGTGGTACTTGGTTCAATTTACTCGAGGTTTGGTGACATATAATGCAGCTAGATGATGCCTTAGTATCCGTTAAGGCTTGTCCTACTTTTCCATCAATCATAGTGAGAAGAAGTTTGAAATCTATTTGAATACGATGTCCATAAATCTCAAAAAATACTGGCTGCAGTTCCTGAATTTGGCTTTTTATTTTATCAACTTCTTCGACTATGACATCTTTTGTCTCCTTTTTGAATGCAAATTTAATTGGTCTGCAATATTTTGTTGAAGAAGGTGTTTCATTTCTCCATATATCTTTGCTGGTTGACGGCTCAGGTTCTATTTTATTTTTCCTTAATCGCAAAGGAACAAAAGAAATCATAAACAAGTTGCCGTCATTTGAATTCTCTGCGTTAAATTGTTTATATTGCTTCTGACCAGATGATCCGTCACATCCCCACTTAGAAACAAGAGTAAGATTGCAATCGCCAAGACTTTTTAGACAATTTTCATCTAATGAAAGCAATAATCTCTCGGCAGTGTGCTCTAGAAGATCTTGTAATTTAACCTCTGCTGAGCTTGGAGTAATTTCGATCGCACTTTTCGAAGGTAGGCAGTCTTTTTTTATAGCAATTATTTCGTCGTATGATGGAAAGATGTTGCATTTTTTTCCATTGGCTCGCTTGCGTAATTCTATATACTGATTTTTAGTCAATTTTAAATCTAGGAATAATGCAAATGCTTCATCTGGGGTAAACTTTTTTTCTTCAGTTGGAGTTTTAACGTTGGTCAGTAATCTTTTTATGCGTTTAGGGGTAGCTTCCATTACTTTCTCAATTAGTTCTACCTTGTCCTTTTTATTTTTTGATGGACCTAGTTGATGAAGAAATGATTCCTTTATTATTTCGGTGGATATTTCTTCATTGATGTTGCCAAGTTTGCGCCTTCGAGATCGTTCACTGCACTCATCAATCGATTTCCTTGGTCGACCAGTCTTCTCGCTGCCTTTATCAGTAGTTTCATTTTCAAAGACGAGTTCAGTTTCCATCCAATTTTTATAGCGTTGGTACATCACCTCTTTTTTTCGATGCACATCCTTATATCGCGTTTTCAAATGCGACAAAAAAGTTTTTATTTTATTTGTATATGTTTCAATACGTTCTTCATTACAAGAATCGCAAAAAGTTTTACTGAGAATATACGAAATAACATCTTGGTCCTCTTTTCGTACAAAGTAAATATCGGCCAAAGTCTTATATGTGAACTTCACCATGTTTTTATCAACACTACAGAAATTATATTTTGGCAGCGCTTTAAATACTCTAATCTTCACACATCCTTAACAATATTTGTAGGTAATTATTTGGTCATAAAATTGGTTTTTTTCTTCATAAACACTGCTACCTGATTCATCAAAACGTTTAAACTTTACTTATACCCATACCCTACCATTACCTAATGTTTTAGGTACCTGATAATTAAGTATAGGTACCTAATAACTAAAAATACAACACTTATTTTTCCAACGAAACAATCATTTAAAGAAACAAAATACTCATAATCATTTAACAGCCAAAAAAAAAAACATGAAATAAGAATCCTTTAATTTTGCATTAGATGACTTTGTGTCATAAAAAATACTCCAGGTACCACATCCGCAAGCTTCCGCAAATAAAACTATATACAGAATCTAGAGAAAAGACTCAGCTATGCGATCGTGTAAAATTTGTTCTGGACGACGCTGGCCCTTTTGATTCCCTATCCAATTTACATGAAAATTTATTGAAATTTGGTACATTTTTTAAATACCTGTTACATATTATTAGTAACGCTTATTTAACTTAGTTTAATATTATTTAAATATAAAATAGATTAGAAAAATAAATAAAAAAGACCGGAACTTAATATCAGCAAAACTCGCCGAGTTATAATTATTTAAACTATAAAAAAATTACAGAAAATCAAAAATTTTAGGCCAAAACAGAAAAGGACTAGCTTTGATTGTCCTGTTTTTAGTGAAAGGATCAAATTAGAGCTGTTATTTTTTGGCACCCTAGGTTCTGATGTATTATCTTTCATATAAGCATACTAATTGTAAAATTGGCGACTGTGAAAAAAAAAACTTTTGGCCGCTATTTCAAAATATCTGCCACTGTGCGTCGTTGAGATATCGCCTGTCTGACAGCCTCAAATAATCTTCCTCTCGGATGGTGACCCCGCCCTTGCCCTCGGGATAGATCAACAGGATGGTTTCGTCGTTTTGTTCGTCGGATGAATCGGAGAGGAGTGTCCATGACTCATCTAATTTAAACACGGTGCGGTGGAGATTGGCCGAGCCCTCGTCTACTGCTACTTCTAGCTTGTCCATGCTTACTGTCACTGTTGAACTTTTTATCTGTTGTATTTAAAATTACCTGCTTCGTTTGATGATGTATCACACTCGATGTTCACTGCGCGAATGAGGAAGTGAATTGAGACGTCTCTCTTTTATGCAATGTGTTGATCCCGTTATAAAATAAGTTGCTCCGAGCCTTTGTACTAGTTGTTCCCTAGGGACATCTTTTAGTGTAATGGGAGGACTCTGAATTTCGGCGTTTCGGCTCAATGCTGCCTATCTCCTGTCTGCTGAGAGTCACCTGCATAATTGTAGGCCTTGAGGTCCGACTGAGGTAAGACTGACTGTTGTATTTTGTAGTTTTATAGTTACTACTCGTGTTCTGCCATCGCTGCCAGGATGAGTTTTTGTTATTCTGCCGAGTGGCCATCTAGAAGGAGGAGTGTTCTCCTCTTTCACTAGCACTACTTCTCATATATTTATAGATTTCTGCGGGGTTTTCCATTTGTTTCTTTGTTGCAGAATTGTCAAATATTCCAACGATTCCAGCAATCTTTCTTAATTCTTTGGATTAATTTCCATCTATCCAACGATGTAATACTGCAATCGTTAATGTCTTCTGGGTAATCAAGCAACGGTCACCCAATCAAAAAATGGCCTGGTGTTAGCACATCTATATCTTCGCTATTGACTGATGTTAATGCATATAGCGGTCGAGAATTTAGCACTGCTTCTATTTGCGTTAGAAAAGTGGTCAATTCTTCAAAGATTAGCTTAGAATCTCCAATTACGCGTTTTATGAGGTATTTCACAGATTTTACGCCGGCTTCCCAAATCCCTCCCATATGAGGGGCTCCCAGGGGAATAAAATGCCACTGAATTTTTTCACTGGCTAGATATGGTGTTACTAAGTTATTATTTTTCATCGCTTTTTTAAAATCTGCATCTATTTTTCGATTGGCTCCTATAAAGTTTGCCCCGTTATCGGAGTACATGTGTGCACTTTTACCTCTTCTAGCAAAGAATCTCTTTAAGGCTGCTAGAGACGCCTCCGTTGTTAGGTCGCTAACGGCTTCTAAATGAATTGCTTTTGTAGCCAAACAAATAAAAACAACTATGTAACCTTTGTATGATTTTTGTCCTCTGCCTTTCGAACATCTCATCTGAATGGGACCAGCATAATCAACCCCTGTATGAGTGAATGCTGGTGATGCTGTTACACGTGGCTTTGGAAGATTTCCCGTTAGTTGAATGGAAGCAACTTGATGATATCGGCTACATCTCGGGCAGCTTCTAATATATCTCTTCAATGTTCTTCAATCCTAGTATCCAAAACTCGCGCCTTATCGCGCCTTAAACTGATTATTTTACTGTTACGATTTAAGTGCCTATCTTGTTAGTAGTTTAATTTCATTAGAAAATTCTTTGTTTTGATGATGCAATACTAAAACTTTCTGCGCTTCATTTAGTTCTTCCACATTTAGGATTCCTGGAGTTCTTATTCCTTTTAAGATGTTCACAAATCGACGAACGTAAGCAATTATTCGTTTTAGCTTGGATAAATTGGAAAACTTGTTAATCAATTCATCGAGAAAATGTGACCGCGCGATTATCGTCACCCCAGCCAACACTGTGCCTTCCTCCATGAGTCTACCTGAGATTTTCGGCCATTTATCTTCAGATTCTATTAGCCAAGTTGGCCCTTTCCACCAAAAGTCAAACTGCTTTAGTCTTCCAGCTTGAATTCCTCTCGATGCTATATCTGCAGGATTCTCTTTACTTGATACATGGTTCCATTTCGCTTCGGGGACGAGTTCCTTGATCCATGTTACCCGGTCTTTCACAAATCTGTCTTTGCTTTTCGTGTTGCTGAGCCAGTCCAAAGTTACTGTTGAATCGCTCCATGCATATATACCTAAGTCATGCTTTATTATTTCTTTTATTCTTTTCAATAATTTTGCTAACAAATGAGCAGCACAAAGTTCTAGTTTTGGAAGAGTTTCCTTGTTTTTAATTGGATTCACTTTACTTTTGCCACAGAGGAGTCTAATAATTGTGCCTACTTTAGCATAAACAACTGCAGCATATGCCTTTCCAGATGCATCCGAAAATCCGTGTAATTCTATCTGGGCTCCTTCTGATGTATTTATCCATTTGGGTAAGTGGATATTTTGAAGTTCTTCAACGTTCTTCATAAATTCACCCCATTCTTCCTTAAGGTTATTTGATAGGATCACATCCCAGTCTATCTTTAGCATCCAAAATTTCTGGATGAATAACTTTGCTACTACTGTAACTGGTGAGAGCCAACGAAGAGGGTCAAATATGCGAGCTAAATACGACAGCGCTTGCCTCTTTGTTATCTGATTGCCTTTAGTTACGTTAAGGTTGAATTTAAATAAATCGCTTCCAGGTTCCCATTGAATACCTAAGGTTTTCATGTGTTCATCGCTTTCTATCTGAATTACCCGATTCTCACCGGTCATTGGTATACCTTTTAAAATGCTTTTATCGTTTGACATCCATTTTCGTAAGTTGAATCCATATTTCAGGAGGTGTGCTGATATCTCTTTTTGGATATGAATGCATTCTGCGACCGTGTCAGCTCCAGTCATTAGATCGTCCATATAGAAATCTTCCTTCATAGTATTCGTAATGGCAATATCGCCGGTATAAAGACCAGCAATTTTCCATAATGTATTAATTGCCAGAAAGGGTGCAGCAGTTGTGCCATACGTGACCGTTTTCAATCTGTACTCTCTGATTGGCATTTCCTTATCTTCTCTCCACAATATATGTTGGTATGCTTGGTCTTCTTTATATACTTGGTCTTCTGCCGATAAATTTTTTCTATATCAGCAGATATGACGTTTCGCCACAATCGCCACTTGAGGATGATATCGATTATATCTCGTTGCAGTTTCGGACCTACTCGCATTACGTCGTTGAGACTACGACCATTAGTAGTTTTGGCTGATGCATCAAACACGACTCTTAATCTTGTTGTTGAACTTCCTTCGCGGATAACAGCTTGATGAGGCATGTAATAATTTCCTTGATTTGACTTGTCTACAATTTCCATATGGTTTAGTTCGATGTATTCTCTCATGAACTGAATATATTCATTCTTTAGAGATGGATTCTTGTCGTCCTTTCTAAAGATAGAAATCGGGCTATCGCTTCCTTTTTAGATTCGCCTAACTCCTTATTTTCTTTAAAGGGAATCTTTACAATAATTTTGCCGACGTTACTGATTTTAACGGTTTCGTCGTAGAATTTGAGACACTGTCTGTCGGACTTGTGGAAAAGGGGGTCAATAAATAATTTTTCCATGCCTGAATGTCATAACCAAAGCTTTTATCAGGTTGTACTCCAGCTAACTTGGACAGAACTAATGCTTTAGTGTGCACAACATAATTACTTGTAAATCTTGGTTTGATTTCTAAATTAATTTTGTATTTAGACACACCGACGCTGGCATTTCCTAGACCAAAAAGTTCAGTTCTGCTTTTGAAACGTGGCAACGACAAAATTTGTGCTTCTTCTTCTGATACTGCTGTCATCTGGGATCCTTGATCAATAAGAGCACCGAAAAGTATGTATTCTCCAGTGTTCGCTCTTACTCTGACTTGAGCTGTTGCCAGTAATATTGTTGGCGAGGTCTCTCGGACGATCATAGCTTTTGTTTTGTCGGAACTTTCTTCGGATTTGACTTCATAACTTCTTTTGTGGAGTAATGTGTGATGTTTCTTTCCGCATTCTTTACACTTAGAAGCGGTCCCTGGACATTTAGCCTCTATTTTATGACTGATGCACCAGAAACACAATTTGCTGTTGAACGCAAATGCACGCCTATTTTCTGAGGATAATGCTAAAAATTTTCTGCAAGAAGTTGTTGCATGTCTGGAAATATGACAGAAATAACAAGTGGGTTGTGATGACGTAAAGATATTGGAGTTGTGACGATTTGGATGACTTCTAACATTATGTTGATTTTGATAATTTTTTATTTTATTGAAACTTCCAATTTGCTTTTTGGTTATTGCAGATAGAGCTTGGTAGTGGGATTCTAAGAACAGAATGACGTCGGTTAGTGTTTGTATATCCTTTGTTTTTCGAACAATTTGTTCATATAGCCGCATCGTTTCTTTATCTAATTTGCGGATTACGACCCTGGCGATGAAAGGATCAGCACTGTCTGTATTAATGTTGAGCCCTCGGAAGGCATGCATGCATTCTGTGGTTGTATCTAGCAATTTTTTAATGCTAGATTCAAAATCGCTAATCACTCTTGGCTGATCCAGTAATTTGTCTACTAATGTGGTGAATAAGAGACGACGATTTTTATAGCGTTGTTTTAATATATGCAAGGCAGCTTCATAGTTTGTGTTGCTCACTGTTAAGTGCTGAATTAATCTGCCAGCTTCTCCTTTCACTAATGTTTTAAGCCGATACATTTTTCCACTTTAGAGAGATGTTCGACTTCATGTACCAGTTTTTGAAATAGGTCATAAAACGATGTCCATTCATTTATATCGCCATAGAAGGGTGGAATTCTTATCTCCTCTAGTTTCACTTGCTGCTTATCTGCTAGAGGTTTACTCATACTTCTTGCTATGACTTTTAATATTGAAAAATATTCGTGAAAGATATTTTCGTATTTCTCTTCGATTTCTGCATTTGCTGCATCATTTAACTTTGAATAAAGCGCTTCGATTGCGGATAATCTTTTTTCTAATATTTGTTTGGTGACCTCCAGTTCTGCTGAGTATGAATTGTCTAGTTCCTCCCTTGTTTCATTTATGAATTCTTCGATTTTTGTGTAGAACTGATTCTCAATATGCGAAATTTTAATTGACGTACTTTTAGCAATTGTTGTTTTTAAATGTTCCCTTGGTTTTAATCTCGCTTCCGCAACCTTTACTGCTTCGTCACTTCCGTTGTCCACTTGTAATTTTTCTGTTCTCTTTATTAGCGTTTCTTCGGTTTCCTTAAAAAAGCTACAAATGGAGCTGAAGTAGTCTTTTGAGAAGTAGTCATCTTCTGTGATGCCGATTGCTAGGAGAGCAGTGTTGTTTTGCTCGAATTGTGCCCATAGTTTCCTCATACGTTTGAGTTTTTCGTCTCTTCTGATTTCTCTGATCTTTTTATTGCTTAAATAAGTGTAGATGCCGACGAATTCTTCTCCAAGTTGCTTTTGCTTTTCATAAAGCTTTTGACGATTCGCCATTGTTGTATTTATTATTTTATTATTATTATTTTGGTGTCTAAGTCCCAAACAACGCTTTCTAACTTCTTCTGATGTTTAGCCTCAGAAACACTTTCTGGTATTTAGCTCCAGAAACGCTTTCCACTGAACAATATGTTCCACAAATACTACTTCCACAATCTGGTATATAGCCCCAGAAACGCTATTGTTTAACCAATTCTGTGTCTCTTACCACTGGTGGGGGAAAACACAAAAGAGTTGTTTTTTATATTGATGAGCCTCTTACTTTGTTGGGCTTCAATATTTCGTTATAATTCTAACTTCTAGAATTTAGTTTTTATTTCGATATTTTTTGTTATATTATTAGGCTGGTTCGAATTTTCTCAGAGTCTCTTACCGCTGGTGGGGGAAAACTCTGAGTGTTGCTTCGAAGGACCAAAATGTTTGAATAAAACACTCGATGAATTTCGTTTCGAAACTGATTTTATTTCCTAAAATTTGTTCTTATTTATACTTTTTCTGTCTTATCATTAATTCATTTATGACGAAGAAAATATTCATCAACCCTTATTTTAGCGTGGTAACGTAGATCTTTAATTGGTTCTCACGCAGGAGCAACAGTGTATTTCTTATCTTCTAAAAACATGTGTATGCTTATTTCTAAGATAAAGAATAGTTATTATCTATATATATTTATAAGAAAAAATGAACCCTTATTATCTAAAGTGGACTGTACGGATATTTTAGAACTGATAAAGTGTTCAATTTTGAACAGTACTTTCCCTTGCGATACTGTACCTCGTACGAGTATTGCTGAAGCTCCAAAGCCCAGCGTGCGATTCTTCCGGAGGGATTTTTTATGCCGTTCAGCCACTTGAGCGCCAGGTGATCTGTGATTACCTTGAAATGATAGCCTTCCAAATATGGCCTCGTTTTGCGCACTGCCCAAACTATCGCCAGACATTCCTTTTCCGTAGCTGAGTAATTTTTCTCTGCACCCTGTAGGTGTGCACCTTCCTCTTGTTCCTGTGTCAGGACTGCTCCAAGACCTACGTCACTTGCATCCGTTTGGAGTGTGAATTGCCTGGTGAAATCTGGACACGCCAACACCGGTGCTTCGGTTAACTTAGTTTTTAGTTCATCAAATGCCAGTTGTTGATCAGAGCCCCAATGCCAACGCTTGCCTTTCCTCAGCATGCTCGTTAATGGGTGAACGATTTTAGTGAAGTCCGGCACAAACCTCCTCTACCATGACGCTGTGCCTAAGCAACTCCGCAGCTCTTTGATGTTCGTAGGTGGCTTCAATTCTTTGATGGCCGCGACCTTTTCAGGATCCGTCTTTATTCCGGAGGAAGTGACTAAATGACCCAAGTATCTCAGCTCTTTCTTGAAAAAATGGCATTTGTCTCTGTTGATCCTTAGATTCGTCTGGCGAAGACGGGTGAAAACGTTGCTGAGATGTTGAATGTGTTCTTCTTTAGTTCGGCTGACCACCACGGTGTCATCGAAGTAGGCGAATGCGTTTGGCTCCATCTCTGGCCCAATAACTTGGTCTAGGAGTCTCTGAAACGTGGCCGGCGTCGAATGAAGCCCGAAGGGCATGACACGCCACTGGTATAGGCCTCTGCCGGGAACGGTGAATGCTGTGTACCTTCGGCTCCTTGGTTCGACGGGGACTTGCCAGTAACCATTTTTCAGGTCTATCGTAAATATCTACCGGATTTTTAGGAAAGTATCTCTGTTTGACCGGTGTTTCATCTCGCATGTTAATTCGATGACTCGTTATGTTGGTTACGCCGGTCATGACTTCAAACTGCTGTAATTCTCTTTCTAGGAATGCTTCTACATCGTCACTGCTTTGAACTTCATTCACAGTCCACAGCATATCTTCCAAGTCATGGTTACCTTCAGGATCTGGTTTCAAGTCTGTCTCGTGTCCGTCGCACATCAACTTCGCCTCTGCTTCTGCCAAGAAATCCATTCCTAGTGTTACAGGGTCAATGGCTGTTGGTAACACAAGGAACTTTGAGAAATGTCTTCGGCTGCCAAGTTGCACATCTGACAGCAAGGCTGTGTTTACTGAAAGGGTAGTGCCATCGGCTAGCTTTGTCATTCTGGTGAAAACGGTGCGAGCCTACCACAATGCCAGAAGAATAGTTTGGTTGCATTTCGACAATTCCTTGCATAATGTCCGTCCAGGCCACAGCGACGGCATGCGGTGCTCGTGTTGATGAAAGCTTCACGTTTTTGTGGGATGCTTTGGGCTTCTGGGCATGACTCGATCGTGCGGTGCTTAGCTTGGCTCTCAGGTGCTGATGTTGTCTTACGGTGACTCAAGATGTTCTCATATTGGTCGTATAGCTCAACCAAGTCTTCTAATGTTTTGAAATCTTGACGTTTGGCAAAAGTTTGGTACTCTCGTCGACTATTTCTGTAAATTCGATCGATCTTCTTTTCGTGGGAATAATCGGTGTGACGCATAAGGTTCTGCATGGCTATAACATAGTCCTTGAAAAGCTCTGTAGGTCCTTGAAATCTCTGCCTCACGTCGTCATCGAGTCGTTCTTGGTATAGAGCTGACAGGAAAAACTTCAGAAAATCTTGTTTAAATTCGTTCCAATGCAGCCAAAGTTTCTTGTTGTTGCGGAACCAGTGAAGACCTTTACCTTGCATAATCTCCGGCATGACTTTTTTTGGTCAATGTTGATGGACCAGGAGCTGGTGATGAACTACGGGCGTACAAGCATTCCAATTCCTTCAAGCGCTCTATTTGTTCTGGCTTGAGATCTTCTCTAGTTGTAAATGCTGAAAATACGCCTTTTAAATCTTCTACGTTGCCGTCGGTGTCTAAACTAAACTCTTTCATTAGTTTCACCAGTTCCTCACATTTGAGGGCGACGATCCATCGTTTAACCATGTTGTACCGTGTTACTTAGCTTTGCCACAGATGTTCAATGTCGAGTTGCTCTTTATTTACGCGCAGTTTTTTTCCTCTTTTTTTACTTATTGTTATTTCTTATTCTTCGCTTGTACTTGTTGTATAACCTTGTTAGCGCGTTCCTGCTCGGGCGCCACTTGAAACGACATTGAACATTGGCGACATTGGCGGTGTTTCTTTATTAGGTCTGTGGATCTTGTCTATAGCTGAGGTTCGGGTGCCAGTCCCGTTGCGGTGTGGGCAACAAAATGGCAGTGACCAGAGTGCAAGCTGGTTCACTGGCCATGAACATATTGCACCCTGGTTCCGAGGCCTCACCGAAGGCTTAAAAGCGGTACCACGGGTGATGCGCGATGTATAGGGTCTTCTAATGACCCCGCTAATATAAAGCCCACGCAGATAGCGCATCGTGGGTAGGCCCCCTAGTGGGAGCTTCGTGGTGGCTGTGGTTACCACCCAAAGAAACGCGGGTAGAGACCTTGAGTCTCTGCGAGAGTTGCGCGAGGAGGCCGCCTCCGTCAACTCAAGTGCCGGTGAGTGTCCCCACCGGCACAAGGCCTTAGATAGTGCCGCAATAGTTACCTGCGAGGAATGTCCTGCCACATACAGGCTTCCACAGGTACATGATAAAGCTACGGTTGGCTGCCGTAAGCGAAATGGGCGTCGGTTGTCGCTATATGCAAAAAAAGGCACGTTCACAGAGTTCGTACTCGCAACCCCGTGCGGGATGGCCCGCCTTGGACTTAAGCCTATCATGGCAGGTGTCCAAGTAAAACACCAGACAGCAATCTATAGCTGAGGTAGGCTCAGGGCTGTCCAGATTCGAATATTCAAGAAAATTTATTAAATAATGGGACCAAAATCTAATTCTTATCGACTAATTAGATTATGGCTAACATGGTGTCTTAATTCCAGTTATCTTTACAAGCTATTCTGTGATACTGTTGTACATCCAAGGTTTTAATGTAAACAGAAAACAACGTTTCTAAGCGGTGGTGTTTAACTTCGACAAAAGGCAACTTTGATGCGTAGAAAGACTGCGTGGATAACTTCGATGGAATAAAACTTTGCTTCGACGCTTGGATAAACTTCGTCTGTTGCTTGGATAAACTTTGTTGGAAAAAGTATAACTCTGTTGCTTAGATAAACTACGTCGACTAAGAAATTTTCTTGGGGAAAAAAGAAAACTCTGTTGCTTGGATAAACTTCACTGATTAAGACATTTTCTTGAAGGAAAAAAAGCTCTGTTGCTTAGATAAACTTCGTTGATTAAGAAATTTTCTTGAAGGAAAAAACTGTTGCTTGGATAAACTTCGCTGATTAAGAAATTTTCTTGAAGAAAAAACTGTTGCCCAGGCTGGCGATCGTGTGTTTGGCTATCTATTCTAACACGTTCGCGCTTACAATGCGATTTCCTTGAAGCTTGATTTAGCTTGCTACTTGCTTGATTCACTAGATCCGATGCGTGTCACGGTTCGCGAGCAACTGGTGGTTTACGTGTTGTGTCACTCTTTTATATGTTTGGATTAGTATACTTTTCTCTGTCTGGCACTAACCGCGTGGGTTTTCTTTGTCTTGCATCGCGTGAGTGTGTTTTCTGTTCACCCTACGGTCAGCACAGTTTGACTGGTTGACAAGATGTGTATGTACAGTTGTGTATGCTCTAAAAATTAATACCACCACCACATTGTTATTAAGTATATACTTAATTCAAAGTACTATAACTAAATTTATAATTAATTCAAAGCATGTATGATAATAATAATAATAAATGAGATAATAATTCAATTTGACATAAGTTAACAAAAGTATGTAAAATAATTTTCACAGTTTCAAAATTAAAATTTCATTAAATTGTGTACGTATTTCGCTACGCCGAAATGCGTCATCACAAATGATTGGTTGTATTCCTAAAATTTTGGGTTATCCTACCTAGTATGCATGGTAAGATATCTTTAGTATATACCTTAAAGTCATACAAATTCAGTCTTGAAATATTTGTGTCATAAAATCGTAATTTTGATTAATTAAATGAATTAATTAAATAAAAAAAATCGTAATTGAACATTCATACAATCTAGATCTTGTTTCGCAACGACATGATCAAAAATTGAATGTAAGTAGTAGTTTTTGAACACTTCCTTAATTTTCCAGTTCTAGAACTAAAGAAAAGCATGCAATTTATTCAATAATTCACACATAGTTTAAAAATAAAATTGACAAAAGGAACGTCAAAGCTAGGATCGCGATTCCTTCGCTTGAAGGTTGAAACGCATCTTAATGGTAGAATCAAGTCAATTTTTTCGCAGATTATTGCAATATTCCCACCCGGGAACGGTCCGGATTTTCACAGTTCTGTGAATTAGCCTCCAGGCACAATTATGTTGGCTTTTGGTAGACAATTTTTTGAGTCGGGAACAGGATATTTCTTAACGATACTTCTTCTTTTAACTGGAGAATAATTAAAGAAATGCCAAAATCCAGCATAGAAGAATATTGTAATAATCACCCGAAAGCCGGCCAGCTTTTGTCTGAGGACTAATTCAGGGAACTGCCAGAGGCGTTTTGAGAATTCCCTGAATTATTCTCTAGTTAAAAAATGAGTCCAGCTAAGAGTAAAAAATATTGTAGCCCGCGTTTTGCAAGAAAACTTCCGTTGACATATACTCTGTCCATTTATAGATTATAGTCTACGATCTACTCTAGAATATCTTCAAGAAGCATGAACAAAAAGCATGAAAAATAAGACTCATTACTAAATACCATTATATTCGAAGATATACATTTGACTTGCAAGCAGTGCTCGAAAATAACTCTTATTTTCAAAACTTTTATTTAAAAGTAAACTTTTACCTTTTATTTTTAAAAGTAAAACTTAAAATTTTACTTCTAAAAATAAAAGTAAAGGTTTACTTTTTACTTTTACTTTTATTTATAAAAGTAAAAGTTTACTTTTAACTTTTACTTTTATAAATAAAAGTTAAAAGTTGACTTTTACTTTTATTTTAAAAGTTTTTCAATAAGAGTTATTGAAAACTGTTTTCGTAATAAAACTCTTATGTTGATGAGGTAGATGGTGGTCAATACGAACTAACATTGAGCTACGATATGATGAAAAGAATGGATATTAATTGGTGGTTGGAAGATGCAAATATATAGAAGATATTAAGAAACAGATTTTTGACATAGTGGGAAGTGGGTGGGGGCCACTCAATACCGCCAAAGGGATCAAATATCATGAAACGGATTTGGGACATGGTGATACGGGGCGTGTACTCCCCAAAAGGGGGGGGAGGGGTAGTTTTTTAACGAAAAAACTACGTTGCGCTAATCGATAGCAAATATCATGAAATGGGCTTGGGACACGGTATAAGGTGGACGTGGGCGCACACAAGTGACGGAAGGGGCATTTTTCAAGACCCAAGTATTAAGTATTTTTGTTATGAATGTTCAAAACATCGTCCCTCGTTCTTTCTAACCTTCTTCCCTTCTTTCTTTCAATCTGTCTATCTTTTCTCTATTATTTCTATGGATGCGTAGGTTCATTTATATGCAGTCTATTACGTATTACTTCGTTAATTCGTTAGTTCGTATTGACCACCATCTACATCGTCAACAAAAGACTTATTACGAAAAAGTTTTCAATCATTCTTATTGAAAAACTTTTAAAATAACAGCCATTGAATAACTCTTATTTCATTACTTTTATTATAAAAGTCATAAAAGTTTCGACCTCAGCTTGCAAGTAATCTTCCGCTATAAGGTACTCTGATCGTCTCTAGATTTTTAGATTATAATTGATCGTGGACTATCTTAACAAACCTGAATTGATATATTGGAAGCCAAATTAACCATGAATAAATAACATTAGTAAAGAAACCACAATCAACGTTTCATTTCAACCGAGCTGACAGTAGTCAGTGAATAGATATGTCAATCGTGCGTAATTTTAGGATAGTAGTGATTTTTTCTTTTTGAAAAGAGTACAAAGAGTATAAAGAGTATAAAGAGTATAAAGGGATCTCTATCATGAATTTGAGAATATCCCAGACGAAATAGAAAATTCGTTACAGGTAAAAACTTAAAGTATAAGATTTTTAAGACAAAGAGTGAATTGCAAATGCGAAGGTATATTAACTTTCTCTTTCCATTTCTAAGGGTCTTAGAGTCCTCTCCGGATACGTTCTAGCCATATCCACCCGGCCGTTTGTTTGTCTCTGAAAATCACGATTGCACGAAATTTTACTTGAAACTATAGAATTTCTTTCAACAGTAAACCTGGTCCGCCCAATAATACAGGATTTCGCGATATCTCGTAAATGGTTTACATTAAATCGTATAATATTTATATGAAATATATATTAAATATCAAAATATATAAATATCATATATCTTTATTAAATATTATGTTGTGTACTGCTTTCCTTCTTGCTCACTCTTTTGCGCCGTTTAGAATTGTCGTCATGTTATACTTTTAACATCAAACAATATTGTTAAAATACCTTACTGCTAATGCTTACAATTTACCAGGCTTAGCTATTTTATAACAGTCAAATCTTATATGCATCAGTTGTAATATATAATTCCGTAATTCAGCAAGAAATTAATATAAAATGGATACCTTGTAATTAAGTACTAAATTTATATAGTTTATAATCCACTAGTTTAGAAAATATTAAAGAAATTAATTCAGTATAAAATTAGAATTACATTAGTAGTTTATAACTCAATGAGTTTGAAAATAACAAAATATTCCGAAATGTATGTTCAGAGAAAAGAAAAGGAATAATATGATCGTCGGTTTGTGTGATACCTTTATAGTATCATTACAACTTTGAGCAAACACAATATGAGTTTTAACAATACTGAAATTCATATTCTGAATTATATCATAGAAATATTCAGCCGTGTTTAGCCATCGAAAAATCAATAAGAAACGACATAATTTTCATAACATCAAGGAGAACACTTCATAGCAATCGTCGAAGAGCTTTTCCAAGCCCTTTTATCATATATCAGTAGCACGCATCCAGAAAACGACTAGAACTAAAAAACGACTATAAGAAATGGAAAAACACTTTATCGAATGAGTTTTAGAAACAACAACTGTCTATGGTTAAAAGAAAGGACTTACATAATCAGACAGTTTTCAATGCTTTCCCTGGAGAGACTCAGCAACCCAATGTTCATCGCCAATACTGACCAGGAAAACCAACGGGAGGCAGCAACCTATAATACGAAACGATATAATGCAGCGAAAGGTTCTGGCAACTTATTGAGATTTGCAAGACTCTGATAGTCCCGTTCTGTTGGTAATGTGCTTGGATTGGAGTAAGAACGACAGAAGAAGCCACATGCTGGCAGGAGAACCACATCTGGCCTCGCGACAACCGAGCCAAGACCATAGCAGACACCACCCCAACAAGCCACGTCAGTGATCCAACCATAGTATTAAAACAATTCTGAAACAATATGGTAGAACTAACCACAAACACCGATACGAGTCACAGTTCCATCAATCAAGACATCGCCTATGAAGTGTGGATTCCTAGATGCATCGAGATGTATCCTCGATAGTGTGTTTAGCAAACAGCACATTCCCTCATACCACAAAAGCTGAGGAGGTTCCACAAAATTTTATGCGAATTTTTACTTCCTAAGGAAAGCCAAAAAGAAAAAACACTCATCGGGAGGACACTGTCACCTCTCAAGAAGTCAACGACAACCCTAACGTATCAGTGTGTCCCATAATTCAAACCGACGAGGAAGAAAGCATTGAAAATTTATATCAAAAATATGAGCGGTTACGACCACACATTCTACCAAGTTGTTATGAAAATGAACGACCCACCCGCACCACCCCTCCCCCATGAGCGATATACTCGATACCAGCGACTTTCTAATGTCTTTTGGACAAAGTCACTGGTTTAGAGCCATATGCGTACGTCTACTTCAACGACATCGTAGTGATCAGATCAACACCAAGAAATGTAACCTTTTTAAAATGCGATCCGAAACCACATTAGCCAAACAAAGAAATCTTGGCCACATTAATACCGCCTATGGAGTTCGTACAAATCCAGGAAGATAGCATAAAACTAGCAAAAACAGACATTGAATAAATAACCTATCCACGACACTGCAAAAGCTACCCTGATGTCTCGGGTTTGTTCCAGAATTGTCTTCGAAAATGCAGCCTGTACCAGTTCTACTGAAGAGAATGGCAGGATAGACTTGGGGAGTGAAATGAGTGCTAACCGAAGCACCCGTGCTGGCATATACAGATTTCGCACACTTATTTATCCTTCAAACTGGCCCCAGCAATCACGGGCTAGGAGCAGTTCCAGCAGTGGTTATTACAAACATAATTGCAGTATATGGGATAAAAACAACCCATGCAAGGTTTACGAAGATGAAATCCACAAAGGATTACTCTTTGGTGGGAATTTTGGGCCGGCGACGTCATTGTCTATTCTTTTTTGAAAACAACTTTGGCGAAGCTATCACGATCAACGGTGCATGCACAAATATGATAACATATTTGTGCATGCGGTTCCAGCAGGATGGAACTACGTGCCAAATGGCGGTTTTTCTGCACGAACGGTTTCATGATATGCAGCGGTCATTGGAAATTGGGCCACTCGGATCCATGCCACCGTGAGAAGCCGCGGTTTATGAGAAGCGTATATTTGAACGAAGTATAGTTTCATATATAATGACACACATTGGTCTTTGAAATAAAAGAACTCATAAACACTTTACACGCAGTTTGTTTTATTTCATTTCAACATCGATACGATCCACTTGAGAACCCTTTACCAATTATCGTTTCACAATGAATTCAGCTTATTGTGAAAGTACTGTATTCTGCTGCTTATTTAACTCTCGAAGAGAATTACGAACCCTGATTGATGTTTAACATCCAAACCTCCGAACAATAATATAAATTGAATGCTTCGTAATTGATATTACACTATACTTAAAAACGTTAGCGGAACATTTTAATGGCGTTAGAGAACTCGAAGAAAAAATCAAGATTGTAGTAACCAAATAGTGTGCTCAAACGTAATCAAGATAATTTCGAAATTGGTTACAAAGCACTTCTCACAACCTATGGTTTTAAGTAAAACAACAAGAGGTATGACGTCGAAATTCTTACCAAAAGGGGACGATCCATATGTTGAATTAAAATAGGGTCTACTGTTTTCATGATCGCTCATAAAGACAACTTGAATATTGCACATATATTTCAATTCAAATATATTTCAAGAAATAAGTTTTATTATTTAGTCGTACAAATCTTGGACTCTAAAAATATAATTATCTTCTCTTCAAATCGAAGCCGCTCTTTAAACAACATATCATATCCATTATTCTCATCCCTGTTGGCTGGGTAGAAGAAGACAATTTACGAAATCCATGACACGAACGTTGTCACCGTGAATTTCACAATGAATTTTATTAAATTAATAATATTTATACCACCGAAAGTATCAATATGTCCTTCGATTTCTATGTTCCGGAATTCCAGCTTTCTGCAAAATTATCTTCCTTTCAATGTATCATCTTTTGTATTTGACCGAAACAAGTAAGCCTAACAAGTTTGCCGTTTTTGCGCGATGTTTTTTAGAGCTCAGTCTTCTGAATTTATTGACCAGATTATTTTATCAAAATCAAATTTAAGCGGAACGTAATAAATTATGAAACCAAACTTGTGGGGCATTCCTTTTAACAGTAATGGCCACAACATACAATTTTCACACTTCCCCGATATTGCTACCCCGTTCTCTAACCCTTCCTGGTATTTGGGCAGCAAAATTACTAATTTGCATTTCTGTTTAAGTTTCCCGATATTCTCTCCCTCTCACACACTCTCACTCCCTCTTACACTCTCTTCCTTACATTTCATAATTTGCAGGAATGACATGATTTCATATGATCTAAACTCATTCGTATAGACATCGACTTGCAGCACCGAGCGATTTTTAATTTGTAGAGTATGTTTTTAAGGACACTTTATGTCTTTTAAGTAATCAAACAATTTTATATGAATATCCAAATTCTTCCTTTTTCCCTCATCTTAGTTTCTCCCAGTGTAATTATTCGCAAAATATTACAATACTCTTCTCACTATAAGTACCTGTTGGTTTTTGTAAGGCACGCCCTATTTTAATTTTAGAAAATTTTAGAAGAATTAATTTTAGAAAGACATTACGCCAAGATTGACCTCAAACACCCAACAATTATCTATATTTGCTATGTAACAGGTTGCGTATTATTTATATTAGCCGTCACAATTGAAATACCTTGTGATGCGATGGTAATCTGCTTTCGTTCTCTTCACTCTTTTCTCTCCAGAGAGAAGAACAAATCACAGCCTCCTTCGCAAACGAATTTTGGTTTCCGATCTGCATGAATCTATTCGTTCATGAATGTTTTATATGATAGCGTCGATATGGAATCTACTCTCGTCAAACGGGTTAGCGCAAAACAAAATACGGTAGCATTAACTGTGAAACCACAATCTGGCAGCGTCAGCGGCAGTAACGCTCTCTCACGAGATGCCGGGATTATAAGTGGCAGTAAGGCAGTGTCATAATTTCGCCTATCAAACACTGTACAAATTATGCTCTCATTAAAAACTCTATACAGTTGTTGGTAAAATACACAACTTGTCTGGTATATTCCGTAATATGTGGCAACATTTTGCGAAAGAAAAATAGCGTAATTGTTGCTGGCAAATATTCTTACTGACGCGGCCGGCATTATACTCGTTCCATAGGTTTCTCATTGATTTGCTCGTTATTGTCGGCTGCCGCTGCCTGTTTGTGGGTAAAGCTTCGTTTGATCCGTTGCGATGGTTTGTAGAGTAGTAGAGCAACGCCCTAACCACAACCTCGCAGCGGCAGATGGCAGTAACGAGCAATTCAATGAAAAGCTTATGGGGCGGGTAAAGTGACGGCAGCGTGAATAGAAATATAATTTTATAAGACAGCTTCTCTTACGCTCTTTTCCTCTCGAAAAATATTTCCGCATATTACGGAAAGTCCCAGACAAGTTGTAACCAGGGGGCTCAGCTCCCCCGGAGAGGACCTAGCGCTCCCCGAAGAAATCGAATCATAAAATTCCAAATTATTGCTCATTGCCAAAATAAAGCGAGCGAATTTGTGTGTGTGATTAACCCGAAGCTGAACCCGAACCCATTATTTAAATGTTATTTAAACTATCATTTTATTTAGTCTCCCCCCCGAATCTCCGTAGCGCCCCTCCCTGGAAGTGCAGGTGTCTGAAAGAAACACTGGTTGTAACGCCAACAAAAAGTTGTATAACCAACAACTATATAGAGTATTTAATGAGAGAGAATGATTTTTACACTCACATATAAATACAAAAAAAATTGTTTACTTATAGAAAATATGTTTGGTAGGCGAAATTATGACACTGCATCACTGTTACGTTTGATCTCGGCCTCGTGTAAGAGATTTTCTGACGCTGTCGCTGCGAGGTAGTGCCGCCACGCCCTGATCACAAAGCGGTTAATTAGTGAAAGAAATACTCTTTTAAATAAAGAGCGAATGGTGAAACTTCTCTGTGCTATTAATGTAAATGGTATTATTCCTTGCAATTTCCGAGCTTTCGTTCAATTCCGGAACTGAAGGACAACGCCATGGCCAAATGCACTCTGCAAAACTAGTCTGACGTACGTGAAATAATATCCTTATGTTTCTCAAATTCAAAATAATAATACATACGTACAAGACACGATTACAAAAGAAGGAAAAAGTTTAAGCACACCAAAAAAGTAACGAAGTACTAAAAAAACGAAAAGAGAGAACATGGTGGAAATGAAAAATGGTGGAAAAGGCATAAAGAGGGGGAGAGAGAAAGGGTACAAAAAGGTAAGTAAGGAAGGCATATATAATAGATCCAGTCACGTATAAAATCGTCTTGCGGCAGAGCAACAATTTCATTAAAGGCTAAATCATATGGAATACGTATCGCCACAGGAAGACGACCGACTACACGGCACTACGAACAATCAGGTATCCACGAACAATGACACTCATACGTTCTTGTATGTTTAAATACATTAACATGAAACAAAGGCAGGAACACCGTAGCTCATGCGTCTTTCATTTAGTGAAAAGTATTTGCAAACACTAAGGAGCGAAACCAGCCGTGCCAATATACATAATTTATCATCGTAACCTTTCAAAAATTACTTAAATAGGCAACCCCTTCGGCATATATTTCCGGTTTAATCGGAAACGAAGAAGAGCGCAGTTTTGTAAGCAACAAAATACGGGAACACTGAATAGCCCGTTTGAAGGACAAAGGAATAGTTGGGAAGGAAGGGAGACGACTAGTGAGCAAATTTGTTTTAAAAAGGGAAGACTGTCAAAGAGACCAGATAACGTGGACTCCCTTTTCATTCTTTTGTCCTTGTTTCTTTGAGAGAGATTGGTTCGAATTATTGCCTTATGTGGGTTGTCAATATTAATCTTTGCGACAGGAGTAATAAGCACTTTAGGAGAGGCATGAAGAGAAGAACTTATAAAAAGTTTTTTGTGGCACAAAATACACACATTTGCTAAAAATGCAGAAGAAAGAAGCCTTAAAGAATCAGAATCAGAAACCTCCTCGTAGTACCTTTCACACTCCTTTCATGCAATGTATTATATGTATTTACTTATAAATTTTGCCGGTTTATGAAGACATATGGGCTCAACTGAAGGAAGTAGTGTGTATTCACCTTGTATTTCAGTCTACAACGCTTGAACGGACATTTGAGCTATAGAAAAGTAAAAACATTCGACTTTGTCTGTCTATTGGAATCACGAAATTTGGCACAAATATTGAACTGTTATGAAAAGAATTCCATAGATATTTCATTGAGGTTGTGATGTATCAATTATTTCCCATTTCCCATTTGCGTAAACATTCTCAAATTTAATAAATTAATTGACCTAGAACCAACCGAACATTTCTGTTGAAAAGGATGAAAAAAATCTGATGATCAACTTTTAACGTTATAGCAGAGACCCACAAGTCCTTCTTTTTTCTATCTTCTCACTATTGTCCAGACAAACCAATTCGAAATTCATCGACAAAATCAGTACTCAATCTTGAAACATTTTTAAGCCCCTTTACAAGTGTTGAAACGGAGCTTTGTATGAGCATATAGTCATATAAATCATAAAAAATTCTCGACTTATATTGTCATATCAGTCATAAAAATACGATTTCGCCCATTTTTAATACCAACCTACTTACAATAACAGAGAATATTTGTGCTAAATCTCTGATTTCGTGATTTCAGCAGACAGAAGGACAGACAGACAGACAGTCAGATGAACCAACGGGGCTAAATCGACTTATGAGATTGTTCTGAATGAGAATATATATACTTTTATATACCAGCCACACCTCCTTTAATGCGTTACAAACAAACAAACTTAATATATCCTGATCCCATTCGGGTGTAGGGTGTAAAAGTGTTTTTTGAATTGATTTTATTCGAGAAAGGAAACAATTATAATATTCATAATCAAATTTCGCAATCCAACATTCATTTTCAAATTTCGCAATCCAACAGAAATTGCTTTACTTCTAAAAATCATTGCTCACATTTTAATTGTTAAAGGAGATTTTTAATTGTTAAAGGAATTTATTGAAACAAGTTATCTATGTCTTTAAGATTATCAATAATTTTCATGTTTATGTGGTTAAGGGCAGTCGTGCACAACGACCTTAAGGTAGGCAAACAGTCGTGGAGTATTTCTTACTGATACTAAATAATTACCGTCATTGTATTTCCGATTACAGCAGTTTTAGTTTATTTATAAAAAGACGTATGTTGTTCTGGATACTGCATACTTAGGTTATTTACATATTTAGTATCGCGATAATGGCGGTACGACATTGATTATTTCATCCCTCCAAATTTGCTCCAACCACAAAAAGCAGTTTCAGAAATCGAGATAAAAAGGACATTCAGAGTGAATGCCTGCAGAAACTCGACACAGTCAACCATCAGTACCCAAACTGAAAACAAGAATAGCTCGAGAGTACTGAAGACCGCCTGTATTACTTCTCAAATGATTTAATTACAAGCACGTGATTGACGTTCCTTTGTGTGCGCTCTAAACAATTCACTAGCGCATTTCAAATGAAGGTCGACGCATGTATGCACAAGCGAATACTGATGCGGAAACGAGCCTTTTATTTCTGATAATTTTCTGTCCTTTTTAGAATATTTCTCGGATATCGCTCAGGATCATCGGTCTAGGTATACCTGACGGGAAGGAAAATATAAATACTTTTAAAAATAATAAATCGTGTTTAGAAATAATTCGTAAATTCCTTCATTTATTTTTTCTTTTGGTTCAGAATTAGAATTTTGTTCTTAATTTTTTTCTTCTCTGTTCATCCCTTTATTTAGCTAAAAAATATTTTAAAATATTGTAGACATACCTTTTAAAATAATTTAAAGTATATAAATTAATCTCAGTATAATTATTGCAATAATTTGAAATGTAATAATTTTTGCGCATTATAAGAATTGCCTCGAAAATTTCTATAAACTGTTTATTTGTCAACCTCGCAGAAATTCTCGAAATTTCTATTATTTATTATCACTTCATCGTATTCCCTTCCCCGCATCGTATTCCATCACCACAATTCAGTTTTTATATCCTATTGCCTTTAAGAAAGGGAAAAAGGATATATTAACGTTGATACTAAGTTTGTAACGCAGTGAAGGAGCTACAATAGATATAGAAAAGTATATATATTCTGGCTCAGAATGATCCCCTGAGTCGATTTAGCCGTTCGTCCATCTCTATAATATATTCCCTTTATTTAACTATAAAGCTGGAAACACAGAAATTCCGTGCGAATTGCACTCTTACGGAGAACGAGAAAAAGTAAAATTTCGGCGCTGCTTGCGTCTCCGACGATGGAAATTTAGGAAATGTTCTATTTCATGGTGCGTGTCATTGCTCTTCTTCTTGTTTTCGTTGTGTTGAACAATAAGAGTCCGTGTTATTTGAAAGTTCGGTCCGAATTTTCGCACCGGAAGCTCGCACAAAATTCTATGTATTTACCACATAATTAATAAACATCAATTTATATATCATAATCTTTCAAACTTTAGATAAAAATTTTCATAAAATTACCGAAATTTCTGTCTATAAACGTACGCCTCCAGGGATATAGGCGGCATGCGCTACCAGTTGAATCCCAATATCTCACATAGCAATCCTTATTTGGAAGACCCAATGAAAAAAGTATCTCTAGGGGGACACTCATCTTGTCATCATTTCCTCTACATGTGCCAAGACTTCGTTCCGATTGAGTCGGACTCAAACAGTCTTTCCTTTCTCTTCGCTTTTATTCGGTTTAACCACGCTATACCGGTCGTTTTTGATCGATCCGTATAACTGGCAGTGAAATTTTATTCAAGCGTCTGTCAAGTGCAGTGCGATTATCTACCGCTCGTCCTTCCCCTTCTTCTTCTTCTTCTTCTTCTTTTTCGCTTCGAATATATTTTGCGTTGTCACTTGAGCACAGTTATGAACGGAGACGGAATTGTTTGCGTTCACGAGACGGTCAGCGAAGTAAGCGACGTTATAAAGTAATTCGATATCTTCCCAACAAATTCTGTGAGCTGGTTAGGCAAACCGGTGAAAAAATTGTTGGAAAGATATGCGAATGGTAGAAATTCCGCTCCATCGTCGTATTTGTTACGAAGTCGTAAAGTAAAAAGACATAAAGTAAAGACGAAGGTTTAGCACCCTGATTGGAATGTTCCAACACGACACAGACTTTTAGGAAAATTCCTTCCGGTTTCAATATTTGTCCAACAAAATCAAGCAGAGAAAGGGGTGAGAGATCCATCACTGCGATGTGTAAAACTTTTGGCTTTTGTGATATAAATTTTTAAAATGCGCCTGCTTGAGGAGGATTGATGGAGGGCTCATGAATATAGCGATAACCATGTGCCACTAAATTTAAAATGGACTTGGATTTGAAACAATCCTTTAAGGAGAAATGTTTTGCTGCCGTAAAACTCTACATGTTAATCCCCCTTCCGTAATAATCATCCCTTTTCGCGTTTCCTTCATCTTCTCGAAAATGCTCTGTATATTTTTGAACATTAAACATTTTACAAAAACACTTTTGAATTGATGATTCTTAAGATTCTGTTAAATAGGATGCCACCCTTTTCCTTAGTCCTAGACTCTAAAGCGGATCCATGCCGTGTTTCCGCAAATGAAGTCATATGAAACCATCGAGCGCAATATACAATAAGGATAAATTGAATAAAGCAAGAAAACGAATAACAGCTGCCACGATAAAGCAACTGCCACTGCGACTCGTTCGTTATGTCAGAGAAAAGTTTGCTATAATTTCTACACTTGCAATTATTTCTTTGTTGCTTAAACAATTCCTCCTTTCTAAGTGCTCCAGGAGCTTCTTTCACCCCCGGCATATTATTATACTCGTACCCTACACCCAAAGGGTGAAGAGTATATTAAGCTTATCTGGTGCATTTGCAATGCATTAAAGGAGGCGTAGCAGGTTTGGAAGAGTAGAGACGATTTAGTCATGTACGTCCATCTGTCTGCCTGTCTGTCTCTGTCTGTTTAAATCACGACTTGAGGAGAACGAAAAGATACATTCTTGTGTACTGTATAAAATTTTATCCTTAAACTCGCCCAGGAATAATAAACTATTGTGCAAAACAGGACATGGTCTGGCCACATGAAAAGGACCGGATCATGGGATAATAAGTGGAGGTACGGTCATGAAATTGGCAGGGTATTGACACGAATATTCTCTTTATGTATGGGATGTAATTACAAAACTCTGTTTTTTGGTCTCTACTGAATTTCTGAAACTGGTGTTTTAAAGCCTATATGGCAGTGTTGGGTACTATAAATCCACTGAAAGAGAGGTGTGGCGCTCCCGGTTTTGTAGTATGTGATGTGTGGACTGACTTCTGTGAGAAGGGTTTTGTTCAAGGCGAGTTAGAAGATCTAAATGAACCAAGAAAAAGAAAAGTAAGGTTAAAAAGGTCGCACACCGCCCACTTTTTAATCACAATTATTTTTTATACAATTATTTTTTGATCATTAGGATCACACAATAAATTTATATGAAGGGTGCATAACCATAAGGTTATAAGGGTATATAAACCTCGGCTAGACCGAAACTAGCGTTTTTACTTGTTTTGTCTTTAATGCACGGTTATTTGATGACACGTGGTAGCCGAATATGATATAACACATAGTGCACGTGCATCACGCAAATTGATTAATGAAGGCAGGAATCAGGCAGTTTGGAAAGAAGGGGAGAAAGGAAGTTAGAAGAAGTTTGGCGATGATTGGTGACGCGACGTGCTTTGCTTCGATTAAACTCAGTTTGATCAAATAAATTGTTGATCAAATTAAATTTGACATGATTTAATCAAATAAAACTGTTCGGGGCAAACTGGAAAAATGTTCAGGAAAGCATTAGCTTATTTAAAATATTGTTAAACAAACTTTTCTTTTAAAAACGAATAATTTTTGCGTAAAACCACCGTAAGATTTCGAGGAAATAAACATTTATAATTTTATCATATTTAAAAAAAGTATTTGACATTGTTTGCATTTGTACAATTTCCTTCTACGTAATATAATTATTATACTAAAGGTTAAGAAAAATGTGTGAAAAAGAATGTGAAAAAGAATTCCAAAAAAACATTAATTAGTTACAATAAATCCGATTAAGTTAAGATTTTTCATTTATCTTTTATGAATCCATTGAAATCATTGAAAGTGAAAGCAGTCTCAAAAAACTTAAATTCACATTTCTTGTTCCTTCATTCCGCCACTCCCAGGGGACGTAAGTAATGCATAAGAAGCCGTGAACAATACGCAGATTACGTTTCACCCTAACTCACTCCGCGCACTCCAATGTGGGAACGATCAACAAATAAGTACATCTTACATAACCGAGACTGAACAATCATAGGAAAAACACGCACATATTCTACAGAGTTTCTGGGTGGTTGTCAATTCCTCTTGTCCTTGCATTGACCTTCCTTCCTTGTTTAGCTTTAGATGAAATGCGCGAACCGATGCAAGCGTCCGTACGCCGGCGATGAAAGCGTAGCCAAAGCATGAAGAAACGAAAGTCAGAGCTCCCAAAAAATTCAGGAAACACACGCGAGCAGAATAGAAATAAAATGCAAAGCGTTTATGGTAGAATAAGGATAATTAGTGGCTTATATGCAAGTGTCGCTAACAAACAACAAATATGTGTGAGTACACACATACGCACACAGTTATTTCAAACGATGTGCACAAATGTGTTTCAACGCAGTAGAAATGATGGTAGTAAAGGACTTCACACGTTTTAGTTTTCAGGATCGAATTGAAATTGTAACTTATAGTTATTCCGAGAATTAATTTTAAATCACAATTTAAACTGCATAGTTTAATATCATTTTACATGAGGCGGAAGTAGGATGAAGATATTGCAAAAGATGTTAGCTCCTACAAAATAGTTTCTAAATGAAATTAAGCTCAGACCGTGTTTATTAGGGTTTCTTTTCGTCGTTTTGGTTTGGGGTTCCAAAGTGAATTGCATTGTGTTTCACTTGAAAATCATCAAACCGGATCATCATATAACTCGCGAAAAGGGTTTGAATAAATATTTTAAGAGAGTTTTATACACATAAAAATGGCGTTACTTTAGAGACAGTAAAATCGCCTTTACTTTGCGAGACTGTTTTTCAAACGACATGAAAAAAGTAGAATTAGTTACAGAATGATCTGAAACGACAATGATATAATATGAAAGTGACATCTAAGGCAATATAGTTTTGTAGTCTTACTTCCGAAATAAAAACGGTGAAATTAATTACTTGCTTTATAAATTTATGTGCGAAAGGCAAGCCGTTAACGTTAAAGGAAGACGAATATTGATACGCATTTTGACCATCATCTGCTCCCTAATGAAGGTCACTCTTCGTGGACGATATTTCTTCGTTGATATTTGTGGTAATAGCATGAAGGAAAAGCAAGCAGCAGTCGCAGCGCCTGCAGAAACAAGGAAATATTCAAGAATTCCTGGTAATTCATTCTTGTATAAATCCACCTTGTAGTTCAAATACTTAAGAGTTTAACACGAGCAAACAGTAATAAAGGAATAAAAAATTAAAAGTAATTGTTGTTAAATATGCGTCACCAGTTGGGGCAATATTGACAAGCTAGCGCGCACTGATTAAGCGCTTTAGAGGCAAACACGCTACTCAGATCTTAAGATAACGTCATAATCGACAAATATTTAGTCATAAATCTCAACAAATATCCTTAAGTTTTGTCAGCTTTTATTTAAATAAATATAATGAATTTAGACTTAAACTTATAAATGGAAATGTTTAATTTTGCTACAATCTAAACGCTAATTATATATTTCTACATCAGGTTCCATGCCAGGTGTGCGCAAGTGTGTGGAATTTAGTTTTCTTAATCAGTAAATATAAGGAGATTACATTAAATGTAAGACGAGAGTAGTCTTTTGATTGGAACCTCATAGCTGCTTTCTCGCGGACACCGTCTGGCATTGTTCCTCTAAGGTATCTGTAGTACCTGCTCCGTTTCTCAACTGACACCGCGAGCTGTGCACGGTGATGGTAATGCATTTGTACCCGTCAGAAATTGCGCCACTTTTCCTTCCGGAGTTACCGCCAACAACCAGTGCTGTTTATCTGTTTGTTATTTACGAACATTACTAAAAGAATAATTACTTTAATAAATTATTAAAATATTATTTACTTTCCGTAATTAGTATTGCTGCAGACTAAAACTTCTTATTAGACCAACGCCTGAAGGCAAAATTGAGCTTCACTTCGCTTTATCGATGGCAAGGTAAAAACAGGATTATCAAGAACATCATTTTAAGAGAATAGCTTCCTTGCGACTATACCAAAATTGTCAATCGAAAATTGAACCCGATTCCGGCAAGACTGGATGGGCGAAATATGTTTCAGAATGTTGTTGAACATTGAACGCTCCATGTGCGCCAAAAAACCGCGCGATTGTGCAAAGAAACCTAAATTAATGAAATTACGCCGCCTCGTTTTTACGGAAGGGTATTCGTATAACGAGTACTCACCCATTGCTCTGTCGGTTGTGGATCTAAATATATTTCCTTTTATGGGCAGCGATAACTCCGAATGAAAATCTTTACGCACATTGAATATTTTGATAAACGGATACTATTGAATGTCCATTACGATCCATAAGTTGGATGCTAATGAAGCTTCTGAAGCATCCTTCTGAACCTTGTCAATTTTTATTCTGTCACGATTATGAATAGCCAAAAAACAAATTATTATTCATCCGTTAATCGGAAGGATGTCAAAAATTTACAAATAATTGTTCACTTAAATCTGAAAAATTTGATTTACTTTTCATTGACAAACATGATTACATTAGTAATTGCGATTTCTAATCAATCTTTTATTCAAAATGGTTTGATTACTAATTGTTGCTTCAGTAGCAGACAACTAGAAAAGGTAGTTTTAAAATAGACGTGCTGACTATACCGACGTCATATCCTCTCATATTCTTCATCAGTAACGGTTTTCTTTATCTTAATGGTTCAATTAATCTAGCCGTGACGTAACGCGTCGGGATGGCCGTCCAACCTACCCTAGCTCAGCCAATGCCAACGATTATTCAAGACGGCCGTACGAATACATTGAAATCTGGTTTCTCTCCATCAAGCTACGGCCGTGTTTCAAGCAACTATTTCTGCTCCTTATGCTTCCTATATAAATCGTATGGAATAGAACGGGAAAGTGATATCGTTTTCCAAACATGCGATAGAAAAAATAAATTGCTTTTACTTTGCTCCGAATGATATTTAGCGATACGCCAGCTTCACTTATCGCCTCTGCGCCCCATCAACATACGATGGTATGGCGTCAACGTACGTCTCGCGTACTTGGACAATAACTTGTAGACAGCTATTCAAGATAATATCGTTTTTAACACCAACAACAAACACTCGATAATAGCTCGAATGATCTTTATAAGTCACTACAAATATTAAAAGGAATTTAATCTAATTCGGTGACGTAGATATTTGTAATATTACCAACAAATTATCAATGACTTCATAATTTTTTATATTTTAGTCGACAGTAAATTATTTCAACGCCCACTATTTTTAGAAGTCAAAGTTACTAAAGAAGTCAGAGCCATTATCGGTTAATTTTTTTGCTGTTCTATAACTTTATTCCAATTCGATCTAAACGTTAGTAAGTGGTAATTCTCAACCCTTAGTCCAATACTTTAATTTCAAGTCATCTTATACTAAGTCTGCATTTAATTTTTGATCTGTTTTATAATATTACTCGCAACCTGACTGAAGTCAGAGTCAAGCATGTATGAGTTTGTTATTGAAAATTGTTTGACGAGGGCAGGGTTCGGTTATGTTATTATTATATTAAGACTAATTTCTGATTTTTCGCAATCTGTAGAAATTAAAATGTAGGAGAATTTATTGCACCGCTTGGATTTTGTGTGCTCTTTTATTTAAAACATTAATTAATCCAATTTTGGATTTTCGTCGTTACTTTCTAAATATTGATTTACTGAATACTTCTTTGTGCTCTCTTCCTATATTCCTCTCCCAGTATGATGCGGAAACCTTTCTAAAGACGGCACGAGTGAGACGTAACCACACTTTTCTCACATAGAGAGCGTACTAAACGCAGGCACTGCTCTCCCGAGAAAATGATTCGTTTAGGCATAGTGTAAGAAATAACAAGAGTCCGAATCTGGTACAAGCAAAATGTTCTATGGAGGGTCCAACAATGGACTCCCTTTTTACTCATTCTTGATTGTTTTCGGTTGCTAGTTTCTTTTCATCCGCTCTTTTCTCTTTTTGCACTGACTCGCGCACATTTTGAAAATAACTATAGTCATTCGGCTGCTCTCGTTTCTCAACCATATTTTCACTCAATGCTTCCTTCGTTCACTGTCCTGACCGCCCGCTTCTAAGTTGACGGTGAAGCGATTTTGAGTGATTCGGGCTCTTGTTGTTTCTTACTCTATGGTTTAGGTCTGCCGCGCCAACTGAATTCGTTAGAACACCATTCATGTGCCGGTGTTATACGACGTTGTGTGTTTACGTTGGGCAGAAACAAAGAGCAGCAAAGCTAGCTCTTATGATGTGGGCGATGTAATTTTGATGAAAAATGAAATTTGAATGAATTATGAATTTCCCATTAAAATCCGAAAAAACAGTACATAATTATTAATAATAATTAATAATAATACTTTATTTTCTATAATTACTTATATTATTTAGTAATATTTGAGTTAAAGAAATCCAAAGAATTTTTAAAATATAAAATTCATCAAAAAATGCCCACAAAATTCCCACTTTCGAACATGGTGAACCCCCTGCAACCCGAACAATTTCGAAAAAGTAAACAATTACGACAACGTACGACTAATCAGGCCTTAAGACAGAGATTACTGACGCGAATGGATGTCAAACAGCAGTTACCTCTGGGCTCATAGAATTTGTAAAAGTGTACCACGTGCTGCGTGCAGTGTAATTATAAGAGAGTGAGAGTTTGATATTAAAGAAAGAGAAACGGCCATTCTGTGCGGGTCGCAAAACTAACAGCGTTATTACACAAACCGAAACTAATGGAAAGACTGCGACCCTGGCTTTAAGAAAACGCTGGAAGTTATTCTAGTATAAACTTTCGTTAGTTTCCTTAGATAAAGTCTGTTTTTCATTAGCAATCGATTTGCTTGCGCGCAACAAAAACACCCTCCTCCTTAAACGACGTCCTGAATGATACTGAATAAATTTTTACCATGCCGCTTTATTCACACCCAAGCGAAAGGTTCCTTGCTCGCGTTTTATTCACTAGCTGTTTCGTTAATATATTTCCAAAATATTCGGTCCCGGCATTTTGTTTTCCACTAGAATACACTTAAGCACTAACAATGTTTATTTATTCGTGCTCAACGAAATTTTATCTGCTGCTTATCAATAAACTCTCAAAACGGAGAAAAACACAAAAGAGACTCGAAAAAGCAGCGTAGTTTCGGTTTCTGTAATAACGCCGTAACATTTGGGAGACGGCGCAGATTTTAATACCATTTGTCATCTCAAGACGACGACGACGCATAAAAGTGGCTTTAGCATCTTTTCAAACACTCGAAAAAGACTCGTTGCAAGAGAGTTAGTTAATCAGGATTTGTCTTGAGGAGGAAACCTCTCAGCGTTCTATGAACGATATTTTTTATTTATACTGAACCCGCAACCTTGGAACGACGGCGTCAGGAAATCGCTCTTACGCGATGCTGAGGTCAAACGTAGCAGTGAGGCTGTGTCGTTATTTCGCCTATCAAACACTTTCGCTATGAGTAAACATTTCGTTATATTTATTTCAACCTGCACAAATCATACTCTCTCATTCAAAACTCTTTACAGTTGTTGATAATAATACACACCAAAGCGCTTCACCTCGAATTGGAAGGAGTTAAAATTCCCTTTAAAAACGAGGTCACATATTTAGGGGTAAAGTTCAACAATCTTTTCAAATTCAACAGGCACTCGAGAATGACTTTAACCATAGAGTAAGAAATAACATTACTAACATAACAACATAACAATAATAATAAGAGTAAGAAATAATAATTTCGGCTATTAAAACGTATCCATGCAATTTTCTTCCCCTTCAACACAAATCTTGTCTTTTCTTCGTGTTGACTACGCCGAAGAATAAAATCACGAAGAGTAGCAAGCCCAACAAAAAATTGTTAACAACCAAAATATTTATAGAGCATCAGTGCAAAACAAAGCAAAAGCTATAGAAAGTGAATGAGAGAGAGAGCGAACCACTCACTATTGAGTGAGAAATCGGTCCAGCGCTGCACCGACCATAGAAAAGTATTTTGTTCAAGATTGTGACTCTTGTTATTTCTTACTCTATGCTTTAACTAAGGCAAAACGTGTTGCAGGAATGTTAGCGCCATATTTCAAAAAGAGCAACGGTCTCTCCAAAAATACTAATTTATTACTTTCTAAAACACTAATAAGACCAGTTATAGTTTACGCCTTCCCCTGCTGGTTCTCGTTGTCCCCTACGGCTGCAAAAGAACTAGAAATATTTGAGAGACAAATCCTTCGTCTAAGCCTTAACAAAAATTTCCAATCACCTAATAATAAATATTCAAAAAATTACATTTATGATAAGTCCGGAATTGAGCCTCTTATGAAATACTTTTTAAGATCCACAGAAAGATTTTGCAAAACTATGTAATTCTAATAACGATATTATAAACATGACATTCCTTACATATTCCCGCGAAGTTTGGAATGCCGAAAATTACCTATCTCCTTTGTGCATAAGCTTAACAAACTTAGATAATATTCTAGCGGGCAATGATAGTAGTACTCTAGTCCCAACATTTTACACGACAAGCATATCACGCCAAAATAGGGGATAAGCATTAAACTCCTTAAACGAAACATAAAGGGGCTTCTTTAGACAATAAATGTGGTACAACCCTAACGTAAATGTTCCTAATTTTATTTTACTTAGTGTACCTTATTTTACACTAGTTTTAAGATCCTTAGTATAAATAAACTTTATAATACAGCTCCGGGAGCAAGAGCTTTAATATAACATGAATTTAAATGAATTGATCTCATGTGATAATTTAACGCATACACAATTCTTCACTTTGGTTATATACTATTATTTCACGAAACTGTTTTCTTCGGGTAAAACTTTACAGCCCTGGATTTGTCAAACTTCTTAGAGTTAGGTTAAGTTATATGCAATATTCTGTCAAGCAAATCGTCTTTGTCTCAATAAAAATTAAATTGAAAAATTGAATTGATAATAATACACAACATGTCTGGTAATATGTGGCAATATTATTCGAGAGAAAAAGGGCGTAAGAGTTGCTACCATATAAGATACTATTTCTACCAGAGGTAAAGACACTTTGCACTAATACACGTGCATTTGCTCTGTACAATGACAGCATGGTGCAAATTTAGCTGAAAATAGGTACTTATTTTTTAGGAAACGAGAACCTTCATCAACAACAATCAAAAACATAGGCTTTGAGTAGAGTGTGCCCGTTTTTAAGCGTCAAAGGTTTGGTGAATATGGTTAAGCCTTCTGAGGATTTTGAATAATTTTTTCACAAAATTTACCTCGTGATTGTCAAAAAATAGTTCAACGATGAATAGGGAGATAATTGTGTGGAGATTGGGTATTGTTTTTGATTTCCCAAGCTTCCAACATACAATATTTGGTACCGAGTTGAGGGACATATTGCTCTATGGGACCTCGTTACAAACGTTGCAGAAATCACACCACTTTTGCGCGGTAAAACATGTTGCTTTTTCTGGAAATTGATTGAAAGCAAACACTACCGACAACATGCCACAAATTCACGCATAGTGTTCGTGATGTAAACAATGAATAAAAAATAGACGTCAAATCACATTTTCGCGTGGTGAATTGAGAGTGTCCTATCTTTACCTCTGATTTCTACTGTCGCTGCCGTAGGTTTGCTCGTTCCATAAGTTTCATTGCTCGTTACTGTCGGTCGCCGCCTCGACGTTGTTAGGGGTTTACTGTTGATTCTATTCAAAAATGATTATATTGATTATATTGATTGAATTGATTTCATCTGATCTGATTAAATTAACATGAAATTTTATAGTATTCGTTGTTCATACAAATTATCCGCAAATTACGCTGGGGCAAGCCCCCTGAGTAGTCATACATGCCAATGAATGCATATACAAGATATATTGACCACTTTTTATAGTCTGTTGAATTTACGAACACAATGTGTGAGAACTCGTCTGATGTTGTTCTTGTTTAATATGGGTCTGCTAACAAGTATAATGCCATATTTGTCATTGAGCGGGATGAGAACGTAATGCATAGCATCTATTTCTATATAATTTACAAGCAAACAATATTGGTAGGCTTTATTTCAAGAAAATCAATGGGACGGAGATAGACGGTTTTCGGATATATGTGAATTATATAGTTCTTAAAATCTTAAAAAAAATTATAGACGTGTTAAATTAATTTTTAACGTATCACCAAATTTATTACAGGAAAATACAATTTCCAGATCATCGTTTTATACCAGAGAAGAAATTTGTAGTTCGGTTTCTCGTTTATTGAATCATAATATTTTATTTATCAATTGATTAACAAATAAGAAATAACAGCTTATATGTTCAATGAATTCAAACAAATTTTCTATCGTTTTTCACCTTCAATCCCTTTAAAATCGATGTCAATGCAAGACGCACGTGTGAGAGCCGTTTGCGCGACTACAAATTCCTCGTGGAACTTGTGCCAATTTCCTAAGAAAGTTGCACCTTTTTGTGAACATATGCCAAAAATGCGCATGAATTAGTTCAAGTATCGTATCTCAGTATGTCTTGTATATACGTTAGTGTTGGGAACTATCGAATCAAAACTATCGAGTTGTGCGATAGTTGTAAATTATTCATTTATTCGTTATTTTCTTCGGTAGCTAACTGATATAACTAAGTATTATAAACCTGAATTTTACTCGAGAATTTAAATACTTGTTTAAAATATTACGTTTCGGAATGTGTGTTTCCTGAGATTCCTGTTGTATACATTTACAGTCTAATTCATAATAAAATGCTAAAATGCTTTTTAAATGTATATTAACTAAAAAGCTTTTTAAATTTATCAAAGCTTTATAACGCTCTTATAAATCAGTGTATTCATAAACGAATTTTAAGTAGATTTTAGTTGTGAAACATTTATAATGTGGTTTTGACAATAATTGGAATCTCAAGAGAAATATGCCAATCAAATTTAAAAATTCTATTTAATATTTCAAAGAAATTGTTTATTTCTCGTTCGTATCAAAATGTGCGCAGAAACCTCTACAAATAAAAAAAGGAATCGTTGCGAAAATGGGACGAACGAAAAAAAGGTAGGATGAGTACTGTATCAATATATGTACGTATATTAAAGACTTATTTAAATTTATAAACTTTTATAGACTATTTTACAAGAACTAATCAAAGAAAATGTAAACATCCTTGAGAGCAAAAATACAGATACCAATACAAATCAAGCAAAAAAACGTGCTTGGATCAATATAAATAAAAGGTAATAAGTATTTTCATATTTTTTAATCTATAATGCTTTAAGAGAAGTCTGTTTTAGTTTTAATGAAATAGGAAACTCTTCGCGAACTGTAAGCCAAATAAAGTCGCAACGGGCGATTATGAAAATGACCACAAAAAAACAAAAAAGTTTGGAAAGACGAGAGCTGTTAAAAACAGGTGGGGAGAGCATACTAATGTACCCACCAGTGCTTCCTGCGATGATATATCTGCATGGCTACCAAATGAATTCGAAGTCGAATACAATATATATGATTGGGACCGAGATCAGGTACAATATTTTATCCTTTAGCTAGCACCCAATCAAAATGTTTTTTCCAGGCAATTAATATCTCTGTTCAAGAAGATGTGGAAGTTTTTAACGAAAAATTGGAAACAGATTCTAAAATTTCGTCAGAGGCAGAAATAAAGAACAGTGAAGTCGAAAAAGATAATGTAACATGTACAGAACCTAAAATATTGTCGGAAGCGAAAAAGGAAAGAAAAGAGGAAAGATCTCTTTATAGCCTGGAATTTGCTCATTATCTCTGTTTCTTCAGATAGGGACTCAGGCATTTTGATAATGTTTTTAGCGTGTTTTGCCAAAGCTTTTGCTACCCGACAAACGTCGCATGCAAATGCGACAAACGGTAGCTTGACTAAGGCCATGTAGATCACCCGCATCACCCTGTACCTAATCAAATTATTACCTTATTTAATATAAACATTAATAATTACTTCTCATTCCTACCTCCCTCCGACCCCAACATCTTAAAGTGATGAGTACCTGCAACTTTGGCGATGTTCCGGATCCTCGACTATTTAGACGTATATCGTTTTCTACGAGCTTAACGATTTTTTCCACTCCTTCTTTGGAAAATCTATATCTCCTGCGAAACTCTTCATCAGGAATCGTACAAGGATCTTCCCGGCTTTTATAATTTTTTTCTGTGAATCGTTTCGCTCAATTCTTTCTAAAACATCTGCATATAACAGCTATTAATAATTATCTAGGTATAGTAATAATAGTCTTACCAATTGTATTAATTAAATTAATAACTTCAATAGTGATTTTTTCTTTTTTATATATTTTCACAGATGTGTGTCAAAAACTTGGAAAATTTCACTTAAAATGCTGATAAAATTGCTTTATTTAATTTTTAAACTTTGGGCGTTTTATAAGTGTTTTATAAAGCAATTTTAAGCTTAAAAATTGTTTATGAATACAGTTTTTCTTATTTTGTATTTTAAGAACATTTTATCTCCTTTATAAATGTTTATGAATTAGACTGTTAAAATTTTGTGAATCACGTTATAAACACAACCTCGCGACAAGTTGTCGTACACCGCCACGACTTGTCAAAAATACATGGAGTCTTGATTGAGAAAAAACAAAAAATTGAGAAAAAACAAAATTGTCGCGCTGCTGACGCGTACGGCAACGACAGTAGTAGAAAATTTTCTACTTTTTTTGTTGTCGCTCGTCTTGTTCTTCTTTTCTCCGTTTGTTTACTTTAAATGACATTAGCAATTAATAAAATTGTATTGAAATTACAGACATGTTCACTGCTAACTTCAGCGCCAGCAGAGTTTTGATTTGTCGACGCGACAACTGTCGCGAGGTTGTGTTTATAGCATCAGAATCAGAATTAAATTTGATTGAGAAACAACATATTTTTAACGATATCTTTGTTTTGATTAATTTGGAATTCCGCAGTCGGAATCAAACTTCGCTTCACTTTCATGAATTAAGATCCACGGGAAAAGATTCCACTGGTATATTATATAAATTATGGACAATTCGAATTATGGACACAACGAAAATCAGAACTATTCACCTATTCCTCACTTTTTTCGATTTATTCCAATATTATGCCTAACCCATTTGTACTGTGCGTTGATATTTGTTGATGCTAAGCGTTATAGGAACGTATTTCCGTCATCCTGCGTCAAGTTCGGTTTCGTCGGATACTGGAAAACCTGTTTCAGCGATATGACATCTTCTTTATATAATTTCAGCCTTCCGTTCTAATAAAAGTGAATTAGACGCTCAAAATGGCATATCGTTGAAACCCATTGGTCTCCAGCCCACACTTCAGCTTCATTCCCTAATATCATTTCCAAATCAAAATCGATGCTGTGTAACTCAGTACGGTTTACAGTGGCCGTCAACCACGGCAGCGACAGTAATTGCATTGGTGTTTGTGCATTCTGAAAGCATTTACAAATAGAAAAAAATAATGAATGAGAAAAAAATATCAAATTTAAAGTTTTCTTGAAAACTAAATTTTCTTCGGTAAAATGTTAATTTTTCTGGGGACACTATTTTGTACACAATAGTATATTGTCCTTTTGTAGGTTATGATATGGTGGTAAGAGGATCGCAAAATTTTAAGGATTATAACTCCTAAACCGAAATGAATGTGAGAAATGTTTTTGCGTTACGGTTCGTTGATGAAGGAGATGAGATTATGAAATAAGGGAAAGGAGTTGAAGGCGACCAAAACCCTCCAACGTTTAATCAACAACAACAATAACAATTCAAACACATGGAAATGAACGAAAGTAGATTGGGAATTTTTTAGAAATAACTAACAGCAAAGCAATAAATTCCAATAGATTAAATTAGAATTCAACGAGACGAAAAAGAATAGGTTGGATGACGGAAACGTATGAGTACATTATCACACTTGTTGGACCAGAAAAAACAGGAGAAGATAAGATAAAAATATTTGTTTTACATCGCATCGCACTCAAACGAGTTTGACAGAATCCACAACTATATTTGAAGCAACAGCATCAATAAGCAGCCTTGGGTGCAACAACAGATGTGTGACAACAAACAACAGATGTTTTACAAAAGTATCGCTTCTTCGAAGGGTGAAGAAAGGAGGAAGAATCAAATGGGGACTAAATTTCACAAGCATCCAATCGAAACTACGAAAATGCGAGTACATTTTACTAATTCTTTTAATATACCATTGGATTATCTCTTCCTTATTGTTTTTATTATCATTATCACTCGAAAGTCATTGGAAACTTATAATTTAAGTATCTTTGCTTCGGCGACATTAAAGAGCTTGATCAAAATAAATCAGAAGGAACATCATGTCGGCCCGCAAAAACTTGAATAGCGGATTTTCTAACTAGACCTGATTCTAGTTTTCAATGACAAGGACGGAATAGGTTATGAACTTTTCTTAGTGTTAGGGTAGGATAAATAATGTTATATAGTTATTAAATTACAGTTTAAAAATTTTGATCTTTAGTTTATACCAAAAAAAATATAAATTTCAAAATAAATTTAAAAATATATTTTTAAATAAAAAATATAAGTTATACCAAAATATATAATTTACTGCTTTCAAACCCGCTAGTCATCACTAGTTGTATGATGTATTTCTTATCAAAAGGACTAATAAGGCGATTCAAATTGCGTTCATACTCGTGAGTTTTAAAAGTAGCTTCAAGTAAACCACCTAATTTTAAGATCAATTTCAAAATTAAAAATGTGTTAAAAATCGGGGGCGACGGTTGGTAACAATTAGTACCGCCAACAAATTCAAATACGAACATACGTTTGCTGTATAAGTTATTTTCTTAATTAATTAATCATTTAATCTGCTCGCATAAATAAACATTTGTGTTTTGATTGCATGTGCACATATTTGCCTATGTGTGTGCATGTACATGTGTGTCCGTGTGCGGATCTGTGTGTGTGTTTGTGTGTGTATATTTATAAACTCCAAGGCTTCATACGTCACAACGCAGAAACCAGCTGAGACAGCCAGCAGCGTATCGCCGACTATAGACACAACAATAACAACAACGCAATAGCAACACTATCAGCAATAACAATACTGACAACAATAACAACAAGGCAACCCTTAAAGATAAACACCGAATGTTATAGAAACAGACATTGCCGGCAGTGCGACAACCCTCAACAGCGTTTACATTATAAAATTACGAATAAACAAAGGTTAAAAAAATTAGGTTCCCCAGAATAATGTGTTTTTTATTCAAGAATCCAAGAAATATTGAAAAAACCAAACAAAAGAGAACCAAACGAAAACAAAGAAGCCACAAAAAGTTGCTTATGGATTGCATGAATATTTTGCTATTTCTTTAGATAAAATCTTAAAGTACATTTCTACCAGTTGATTAAATGTTATGCAATTTCAATAAGGTAATTTTTAAATAGAGATCCTTAATAAAGTTCTGAATTTTAATCCAGTTTCTAACGTCTTTAACTACTTCTTAATTAAGGAATTCTCACTCTTCTCACTCTTCCTTAAACAGCCATTGCCTGCTACAGTCTGCGTTGGTTTTTACCTGGCAACGCTGGCAGATGGTCCAATTTCCAATTCCATGGAGACACTGCAAGCAATTTATCATTCCTTCAACGATTACCTGGTTATTCAGAATAAGAATTTCCAAATTACTTAAAGAGCTTGTTGAAACAATGCGAGCATATTAATGTGGGATTGTCAGCCGGGGTTCAAGTAAGGAAATGGGTGGTGGAGTCAAAGATTTCAAGGTTACTGCGCCCACAACAAAATATTACACCAGTTTCCAAGGGAAATAAATTGTAAATAATTGTAAACCAGTACTATCACTACTATCACAATTAGTGAGCGATAAGAGATCATTACATACTGGCTTAAGCAACTCGATAATCCAAAGAAAGAAAACGTTGAAATAATGATATTGCGTCATACAAAGTGGGTGTTGTTGCAGGCTTAAGTCGCTTGAGGGTTGAAAGCGAGCTACGTCATCGCAATTACTCTCCCTACTTCTGCACCTCATTTTAATGACTGCGACCGACTGATTGTCTGACTGTCCAATTACAAACAATTTCAATATTTTAGCGAACAAGAAGTTTAACAAAAGAATGAACATCCTCAGTAATTATTCGAAGATACGCCAAACTCGACCAATTGAACAAATGCGACCGAAACCAACAATCAGTAAAGTAGCTTGCCTAGAAAGAGGTCACTAGTAGGGATAAAGAAATGTGGTCATTGCAACGAATCTTTTCAGTATAAAAACATCTAAAAGAGAAACCAAATGAGAAACTCACGTGTATGTTGTATGCATGCGCATTTGTGTGCATCTATTAAGCAGAGAATATCTTAATTACAATTCCATTTAAATTATTCGAATAATGCTTCCTTCAACCATTGATTAATTTCCAAAGTTATGACAATCAGTGAAAAATATGAAGGATACATCGAAAAAGACATGGATGAATGTTATTTTCTTAGTGTGAGGGTTCTATTCTTCATCTTTGGTGAAGACAAAACTTCGCACCGTCAGCGTCGGCAAATCTCTCTCACGCAATGAGGCCATAGAACGGAACGGTGAAGCATTAAACCATAGAGTAAGAAACAACAAGAGTCTGAATCTGGTACAAGCAAAATTTTCTATGGAGGGTCTGGGTTATTTCTTACTCTATGATTAAACCGAAGTTACGAAGATGCCCAAAGTTTCTCCCCACTGTCGGTCTAATTCTAATTTTGACTGCAGTAAGGCAATTCTTGTTCTTCCTTAGTATGTTTGCTTATACATTTGTTGCTGTTTCTACATTGCTGGAAGATGCCGCTTGGATGTATTAATTTAAAGCTGAACTTTATCTTGCTGCAATTCGGCACATTATTTTGAGCGACATCGAAAAAATTTCAAGTAAATTTTTGGACAAGATATCATTATTATATTATAAAATTATATTATAATTTTAATTGTATGCACGGGAAAAACAGTTTCACGAAATTAAAAAACATAAACGTTTTGAGATATAGTGGGTTTAATAAGAATAATGTAACTTACTTTTTAAAATAATTTACATTTACATGACGCACATTTTCCCAAATAAAAGGAATCTTGTTAATACTTCTTTTCATAGATTCTTTTAATTTAACTAAAGCAGATTATGATCGAGCCAAATACGAGGAAGATATTTGAAAAGCTTTTAGTAATTGTAAGAACATTTATTATAAAAAGAAATTTATTTCGAAAAAATGTAATCAAAGCCGAAAATTGCATCTAATTGTTATACTTTAATATTTAATATTCACTTTTGTTATAGCTGTTGTTAAAATTGTTGTCATAATTATTAACTGAAAAACGAAAATATTGTTGGTTGCCTTAAAAATAAGTACTTACAGTACTATTTATAAAGCAGTCTGTGTATAATCAATTATATATTTTACAAAAAAATACGTACTTACAGTAATGGTTATAAAGTAGTGTGAAAATAAACAGTACTCCTTATTTTGTAATGATATATGTAACCACTTACTCCTTAGGTTACAAACTCATATAAAATGTACTTACGCTTTCGCTTACAAAAACGGTCGAAGTATGAGAGGCTCATTATTTCCTATGACATGACGTTTTAAAAGTAAAGAGCTTTTTCACACAGGTTGTAAGGGGAATGTAAGTACCTCCCAATATTGATTAATAAGTGCGCAACCATTTTCGTAATATTTACTTTCTCTTCTGGGCTATCTCTTTATCTCTTATTTTTAACGGTAGTGAAACAATGCCCTCACTGTGACAGGATAAAGAGATCTATCTCACGCATTACCGTGATCAAACATAGCAGTGAGGCAGCAGCGATCGTCATTTCGCCCAGACCCCAATCACCTATCAACGTATCAGCGCCAGCTGACAGTAACGAGCAATTCAATGGAAAGCTAAGGGAACTAGCATACTGACGGCAGCGGCAGTAGAAATATAATCTCATATGGCAGCAACTCTTACGCTCTTTTTCTTTCGCAAAATGTTGCCACATATTACGGAAAGTACTAAACTACTTGTGTATTATTACACAACACTCTTATTTATTATTGAATAAATGCATGTCTTTTTCTCTCTCAATACATCAGCTGTTCAGTTGCCAAATGAAATGCGAATAAGGCGAAATATACGATTTTTAAATGGGTGATTAAAAAATCGCATTCATAGTACGTTTACACCGTCCCTAAAGCTCTAATCACGCATTTTAAAAACGTTGGCTGAATCAAAAAATTTGGCATTTATTCAATAACTTTCAGCAACTTTCAATTTTTGAATTTTCGTGGAACTTTTCATTTCCAGGTCGATTCCCAAGTTCGGATTACGCTTCTGTGAATTTCTGTGAATAGTTTACTTGTCGGTTTTTGATTTTCCGTTTAACGTTTTTTGACACTTTGTGACATTATTTCAGTGGTAAGTTGGGTAAAAGTTGTGTATAATAAGAAAAGCAGTGCGTATTATTTGCATTTGCTTCGCTCTTGCCCGAAATACGAATGATATCAAAATGCGTGGTTTGAAAATTTGTAAAGCATTGCTGTTGTTTTTGTTCGCATTCGCATTCACATTTGGGATTTGAAGCCGAAATGCGTTAATTAATGTCGCTGTAAACGTACTATTAGATTGCCACCTAATGCTTTACTTTACGCTTAACATCATTGGTGCTCAACCACACCACGGAAAGGTTACACCAAGGAAAAGCTACAACGATTCGATATTTTAAATAACCTTTGATCGGAAATTATTTTGTGATAATTAAAACGCATAACTAACACGCACGTAGTCTTCATTGTCACGACGACCTTGCGCTTGCCTCCTAAAAAAAATTGACAAAAAAGCCACTTAGAGACCTGATTTTTTTTAAATTGAGGTTTCATGATAAAAGAAATATTGATAATTTTATCAACACATCCGGTTTCTGTTCAACACCCTAACTATTCAGAATACATTCATATTTTCTCCTGGCGAAATTCCTTAATCAAAAATTATTACTTACTAAAAAAGATTAATATGTTTCCACAAAAACAACATCGATTATGATTTTTTACGACGAAAACCAACAAATCTATCATATAGTTAATTTTATTCATATAATAACATAAAGTTTATATATATATTTGCGTGATGTGGGTTCGTATCAAAATTTATTTTGGCAGCAAATCTTGTTCTAGGCTCATTCGAGTTAATTTCTTCCCTTTTTCGGTTTGTTATCCTTCCACACCTTCTATCAAATTCTACAGAGAACTTATTTTAACTGGCGGGTCATAACTATGTTTGTAGGAATAATTGGATACAATTTTGTTGATATTACAACAGCAAAAAGTAACGAACTTAAAAAATTTATTTTAAAGTCAAATAGTTAATGTTTCTCAAATTAAAGTGTTCCAATTAATTTCAAAAGGACTGAGCCAGTGAGAAAAAATAGTGAGTGTCGCTTAGTGAGTGTGACACTAATTACATTAAGAAATATTAATCTAATTCTTCGTGCAAGTATGAACACCGTGAGATAAACGTCGATGCGGTATCACTTTCCCCCGAAATATCTGCTTAGGTAATTTTTTATAAACAGACGAACAAAGTGGCGAGTATGAATACCCACCCGTAATACAGATTTATGGTTTGACTCTAATAATTATTGAGTGGTAAATGCCCCAACGATTTTTAGAGGTAACATCTTCTGGATACTATAAATTCTAAAATACAATTTTACTTTATTTTAATATAATTTTATTTTTATTTTGATATATTAATTTTATAAGGTTTGCTTCATAAGCTGAGAAACTCTTCTGTAAGCACCGATAGTCTCGCATAGCCTTTACAAAGTGGACGTGCTTTTCCTTGACTACGGTCAGTTTTAACGCTAAGCGGCGCTCACAGACAAAGTATGTATATAAAAAGAATACCAGTTTCATGAATACCGGTTTGCTTTGGAATACCGGTTTCATGTAATTGCGATCTATACATTGTGGGCGGGGGTGGAGTTGTCGTAGATCGTCACGCTAATTTTTGCTTTTCTAGCCTTTCTAGCCTTTAATTGCAAATGCGAATATAGTTTTACCTCAAAATTTTCTCTACAAGTTGATCAATTAACACACGTAAATCTTTATGAGCTTAAAAGGAAAGGACTTGCACTGGATTGCGTCATTTTGAGGAATATGTTTCTTACTACGGCTTCAAAATTACTTTGATATCTTGAAAATTTAACTAAAATCGCGAATTTATTAGAATTTGCCATAAAAAGTAGATGCGTTTCTTACACAATTTCATCCACTTTTAATCCTAAATAGTATAAAATTACAGGAATGTTCATACGAAATTTAATAAGGATTGCTTTATTTGTTATCCTGAAACCGGTGTTTCCACAGTACGGACAGCAAGACAGGCAGACAGACAGAATCAGAAGATAATTTTGAAACAGAATATATGTAAACTTCTATGCCGCACATGTTTCCTTTAGTTCGTTATGAATGAAACAAAGTGAATGCATCTTACTGTATCGTCATTTTAGATGAAGGGGCAAAAGCCTGTATGTGTGCAAGTCATTTCAATTCTCGACAATACTATAATTAAGTCGCAGAGTACGGCTGGAGATTTGGGGGAAGGGATGTGTTCGGGGGGGATTGTCGATTATGGTATGAAACAATTACTAGTTTTTGGCAGAATGACTAGATCCACCTGAATAATTAATGATATTGCCCTCTACCATTGCTGCTGTTGTCGATGATGCTATAGGTGTTTTTGTTGTTTTGTCTAATTGTTTACAGTGTGCCATAATATAATACAATCTTATGTACCATTTATAATAAAATGCACCGCAATAATAGAGTAAAAAACAGCAGCAAATTTATATATCAAAAAGATCAAACGAATTGCGCATTCTCCCATGGAACTTTTTAAGGTCTTCAAACCATAAGACGTCTATAAAATCTAAAGGTTTTGAATGTAATCCAGTCATCAATGCACTAAATAATATTATTCGTTAACATCCTCAACACCACAATTACCCCCTCTTCCACCAGCATTCATTTTCAATTACAGAATATAGAACTTCTTCAAAATCTCTGCTTTATTATATAATTTCCCTTGCAGTTATCCCCATCACGGGTTACCTTCTGGAAGAAGGACTGCGTTAAACTAGGCGATATCAGGCGCATTCCCAAGAGAAAGAAAGAGAGTTACATTCCTGTCTGCCAGTTCGCTTTACATTTTTTGTGATAATTGAATCAAATATATGAAGACAGTAATTGAAAATCTGTTAGCCTCGATATAGGAAGTTCTTTAAGAAGGACATACCTAGACCTCGTAATAGATATGTAAGGGATCTTACATGCGAAATACAGAGTCAGCGCGAGAAGTTTGTGTAGACCCATTTAAAAAAGAGCGCGTCGGAGATTAACATACTCTTCTTACGGCCTGATTAGTCGTACGTTTTCGTAATTGTTACTTTTTCGAAATTGTTCGGGTTGCAGGGGGTTCAATTGATTATGATGTTGCCGATCTCGTCGAACCATGTTCGAAAGTGGGAATTTTGTGTGCATTTTATGATGAATTTTATATTTTAAAAATTCTTTGGATTTCTTTAACTCAAATATTACTAAATAATATAAGTAATTATAGAAAATAAAGTATTATTATTAATTATTATTAATAATTGTGTACCGTTTCTTCGGATTTTAATGAGAAATTCATAATTCATTCAAATTTAATGGCATTCATAGAAATTTCACACTTTTTGACAGCTGTGCTCATTGGTTTTGTTAACAATTCTTACAATCATTTGCAAATTCCAAAAAAGTAAATGGATTACCAAAGTGATTTAGAGATCTTAAATATAATTAGACTCTACTATGAATGGAAGAATTCGAGGCAAATTAGGCGTTGGCGTGTTCGTCCTATAAACAGAGACCGAGTGAGACATGGTTATTTCAGAAAAGTTTTCATGAGTATAAAAAATGTGGATGAAGGCCAATTTTTTATACACACAAGAATGACTCGTCCTATTTATGATTTGCTGTTCAATTTGGTCAGCTTCCATTTAGAAAAGCCACTATAAATCATAGGTGCCGAAGAACGACTGTCAATCACTCTTTTGAGAGTTAAAAAATAATTTTTCAGATGGAATTTTTAAGTATTATTTTCTTTAGGTATCTTGCTCACGGAGAGTCTTTCCAAACAATTGCTTGGAAGTACAAAATTGGGAAAACGACAGCTCGCAATATAATTATAGAGACTTGTGAAATATTGTGGAACCATATTGTTTCGCCACATTATTTAAGCGAACCTACTAAGTCGCAATATGAAGATATTGCCATAGAATATCTCCTAGTGAGCCTCCAATTTCCTCCCACACTCTCCTCTTCGCAGCAGGAAGCTTATAGCTGGCTTTAAATTTATTGTATAAAAGCTCATTTAGCCTAACAAGCTCAATAAGTCTCTCGTCATCCATTTCACGGTAAATATAAATTGAAGTGAAAGCTTCATGTGGCCACTCACTTTTAGTTGTCACTTTGTTCGAATTTGAGAGATTTTTCGAAACGTGACCAAATATTAAAATGATTTTAATATTGCGGGGGGAAATTCTCACAACCACACGAACTGCATATAGCTTATGAGTTTTGACATATGAGTTTCGTGTTCGAAAAAGAGCGAACGTACGACTAATCAGGCCTTTAGTGTGCTTCCTCATTAAATGCTTGTATATTTGTCCACAATTTTCAGTGTCTATTTTATAATGCATCCTTGTTTTCTTTGGCGTGCTCGTTATATACAATGCTTCCGTCCGTAATGTACCTTTTTCTGTAATTGATTTGAATACCTTAAATACTTAAGATTTATCTAAATGTTTAAATTAAGCAAATAAAGACTTAGCTTTAGGATAGGATGATTGCATCCAAGTAAAAAAATGGCATTTTTAAGTACGTGTACACGAGATGATATTTTTCTGAAACTATTCTGATCTGTCGCCAAGATATATAAATAATAAATACAATATCCCAAATGCAAAATATGTGCAATATACATATATAATATTTCTCCAAAAATATTTAACTCTCCATGCAATATAAGCGGTTGAAGAAGAATGTAAATGATATGGCGGATTATTAAATATATAAAAGAAAATTCTACACGATTTCTGTTTTTGAGTTATTTAACAAAAAACTCAGTTGGTGGTGCCATTTCTCAAAATGTGACAATGTTTACAACATAAATATGTTTCACTTTTAGAAAGAATACTGTTGAAAACTCAAAATCAAATTATAAAACTCGGCACTTGAACCGAACTTGAGTCTGACGATTCTTTGGGAATTTAAAAACCAGTACTTGAACCAAATTTAGCACATCTTAGCATCTTAATTCGGTACTTGAACCGAATCAGACGAATTTGCGTTGCGAAAAAAGACGCTTGTGTCTTATCGCACAGTGATTGATTAAATATATCTTTATTATGAATTCAGGCGCTTACATAATGATATAATTAGTTATGAACCGGAGCAGAAATCAATCTAAGCAATCAATAGCACATATTCAGCAGAATCAACAAAGAGTGCAACGACCGTTGATCGTTGGCAGTGGATAAAGGCAATGGCTTAGATCGTATGTGAGTAGCGAAGCGACCGCGTATCCTTGGCTCGAAATATTCCAAACATAGAAAGCATAAATTTTGTCAGATAGCCTTTAAAAGGCGATTTTTTTCTATAACGTTGTGGAATCGAACTCTCAAACGTCTCTTCACAACCCTTATTGAGTATTTGAATGGGCCCAGTTTTTGGACTTCTAAAACGGAGCTTATGTTTCACCTTGAGGTGCTTGAACTCCTCGTGATTCAAGCAATTATAAGCCTAAAATGGTACAACGTTTATTTAATTTTTTAAAAATGTTAAAATATTAAAAAATAAAACGTTTTTATCAAAACTCTGATCTAAAGGTTTCTCTGATTTTTTTTTTCATTCTTCAGAGTCACCGAAAATGGTAACCGCCACGCCCTGATCACAAAGCGGTTAATTAGTGAAAGAAATTCTCTTTTAAATAAAGAGCGAATGGTGAAACTCCTTTGTGCTATTAATGTAAATGGTATTATTCCTTGCCATTTCCGAGCTTTCGTTCAATTCCCGAACTGAAGGACAACGCCAATGCCAAATGCACTCTGCAAAACTAGTCTGACGTACGTGAAATAATATCCTTATGTTTCTCAAATTCAAAATAATAATCGATACGTACAAGACACGATTACATAAGACGAAAAATGTTTTGGTACACTAAAAAAGACGAAGAGGGAGAACACTGTGGAAAAGAGAAATGGAGAGAAAGCAGAAAGAGGGAGAGAGAGAGAGAAAGAGTACGAAAGAGTAGAAGTAGGGAAGGCATATATAATAGATCCAGTCACGTATAAATTCGTCTTGCGGCAGAGCAACAATTCCACTAAAGGCTAAAACATATGGACGTATAAGCGCATCGCCACAGGAAGACGAGCGACTACACGGCACTACGAACAATCAGGTATAAACGAACAATGACACTAATACGTTCTTGTATGTTTAAATACATTAACATGAAACAAAGGCAGGAACACCGTAGCTCATGCGTCTTTCATTTAGTGAAAAGTATTTGCAAACACTAAGGAGCGAAACCAGCCGTGCCAATATACATAATTTATCATCGTGACCTTTCAAAAATTACTTAAATAGGCAACCCCTTCGGCATATATTTCCGGTTTAATCGGAAACGAAGAAGAGCGCAGTTTTGTAAGCAACAAAATACGGGAACACTGAATAGCCCGTTTGAAGGACAAAGGAATAGTTGGGAAGGAAGGGAGACGACTAGTGAGCAAATTTGTTTTAAAAAGGGAAGACTGTCAAAGAGACCAGATAACGTGGGCTCCCTTTTCATTCTTTTGTCCTTGTTTCTTTGAGAGAGATTGGTTCGAATTATTGCCTTATGTGGGTTGTCAATATTAATCTTTGCGACAGGAGTAATAAGCACTTTAGGAGAGGCATGAAGAGAAGGACTTATAAAAAGTTTTTTGTGGCACAAAATACACACATTTGCTAAAAATGCAGAAGAAAGAATCCTTAAAGAATCAGAATCAGAAACCTCCTCGTAGTACCTTTCACACTCCTTTCATGCAATGTATTATATATATTTACTTATAAATTTTGCCGGTTTATGAAGACATATGGGCTCAACTGAAGGAAGTAGTGTGTATTCACCTTGTATTTCAGTCTACAACGCTTGAACGGACATTTGAGCTATAGAAAAGTAAAAACATTCGACTTTGTCTGTCTATTGGAATCACGAAATTTGGCACAAATATTGAACTGTTATGAAAAGAATTCCATAGATATTTCATTGAGGTTGTGATGTATCAATTATTTCCCATTTCCCATTTGCGTAAACATTCTCAAATTTAATAAATTAATTGACCTAGAACCAACCGAACATTTCTGTTGAAAAGGATGAAAAAAATCTGATGATCAACTTTTAACGTTATAGCAGAGACCCACAAGTCCTTCTTTTTTCTATCTTCTCACTATTGTCCAGACAAACCAATTCGAAATTCATCGACAAAATCAGTACTCAATCTTGAAACATTTTTAAGCCCCTTTACAAGTGTTGAAACGGAGCTTTGTATGAGCATATAGTCATATAAATCATAAAAAATTCTCGACTTATATTGTCATATCAGTCATAAAAATACGATTTCGCCCATTTTTAATACCAACCTACTTACAATAACAGAGAATATTTGTGCTAAATCTCTGATTTCGTGATTTCAGCAGACAGAAGGACAGACAGACAGACAGTCAGATGAACCAACGGGGCTAAATCGACTTATGAGATTGTTCTGAATGAGAATATATATACTTTTATATACCAGCCACACCTCCTTTAATGCGTTACAAACAAACAAACTTAATATATCCTGATCCCATTCGGGTGTAGGGTGTAAATGTGTTTTTTGAATTGATTTTATTCGAGAAAGGAAACAATTATAATATTCATAATCAAATATCGCAATCCAACATTCATTTTCAAATTTCGCAATCTAACAGAAATTGCTTTCTAAAAATCATTGCTCACATTTTAATTGTTAAAGGAGATTTTTAATTGTTAAAGGAATTTATTGAAACAAGTTATCTATGTCTTTAAGATTATCAATAATTTTCATGTTTATGTGCAGTCGTGCACAATGACCTTAAGGTAGGCAAACAGTCGTGGAGTATTTCTTACTGATACTAAATAATTACCGTCATTGTATTTCCGATTACAGCAGTTTTCGTTTATTTATAAAAAGACGTATGTTGTTCTGGATACTGCATACTTAAGTTATTTACATATTTAGTACCGCGATAATGGCGGAGGGAGGGATTATTTCATCCCTCCAAATTTGCTCCAACCACAAAAAGCAGTTTCAGAAATCGAGATAAAAAGGACATTCAGAGTGAATGCCTGCAGAAACTCGACACAGTCAACCATCAGTACCCAAACTGAAAACAAGAATAGCTCGAGAGTACTGAAGACCGCCTGTATTACTTCTCAAGTGATTTAATTACAAGCACGTGATTGACGTTCCTTTGTGTGCGCTCTAAACAATTCACTAGCGCATTTCAAATGAAGGTCGACGCATGTATGCACAAGCGAATACTGATGCGGAAACGAGCCTTTTATTTCTGATAATTTTCTGTCCTTTTTAGAATATTTCTCGGATATCGCTCAGGATCATCGGTCTAGGTATACCTGACGGGAAGGAAAATATAAATACTTTTAAAAATAATAAATCGTGTTTAGAAATAATTCGTAAATTCCTTCATTTATTTTTTCTTTTGGTTCAGAATTAGAATTTTGTTCTTAATTTTTTTCTTCTCTGTTCATCCCTTTATTTAGCTAAAAAATATTTTAAAATATTGTAGACATACCTTTTAAAATAATTTAAAGTATATAAATTAATCTTAGTATAATTATTGCAATAATTTGAAATGTAATAATTTTTGCACGTTATGAAATTCGCTTCGAAAATTGTTTTCTATAAACTGTTTATTTGTCAATCTCGCAGAAATGTTTGTTCATCGATTTTCGGGTTTTATATTCTATTCCCTTTAAGAAAGGGAAAAAGGATATATTAACGTTGATACTAAGTTTGTAACGCAGTGAAGGAGCTACAATAGATATAGAAAAGTATATATATTCTGGCTCAGAATGATCCCCTGAGTCGATTTAGCCGTTCGTCCATCTCTATAATATATTCCCTTTATTTAACTATAAAGCTGGAAACACAGAAATTCCGTGCGAATTTCGCTCTTACGGAGAACGAGAAAAAGTAAAATTTCGGCGCTGCTTGCGTCTCCGACGATGGAAATTTAGGAAATGTTCTATTTCATGGTGCGTGTCATTGTTCTTCTCCTTGTTTTCGTTGTGTTGAACAATAAGAGCCCGTGTTATTTGAAGGTTCGGTCCGAATTTTCGCACCAGAAGCTCGCAAAATTTCTATGCATTTACCGCATATGTAATTAATAAACATCAATTTATAGATCCTAATCTTTCAAGCTTTAAATAAAAATTTTCATAAAATTACCATAATTTCCATCTATAAACGTACGCCTCCGGGGTATAGTCGGCAAGCGCTACCAGTTGAATCCCAATATCTCACATAGCAATCTCTAGTTGGAAGATCCAATGAAAAAAATATCTCTAGAGGGACATTCATCTTGTCATCATCCCCTCCGCATGTTGTAACTTGTGCCAAGACTTCGTTCCGATAGCGTCGAACTCAGACAGTCTTTCCTTTCTCTTCGCTTTTATTCGGTTTACCCTCGCTACACCGGTCGTTTTTGATCGATCCATAAAGCTAGCTCTTCGACATAATGATTTATTTGTTATGACTATCTGCCTCTATAATCCGTTGTGTTTCGTTTCGTTTCGCGTTAGAGACACATGCGACCGCAAAGTAAAGCAACCGTAAATTTTGCTGCTGCTTTTATTGTTGTTATTCGTGTATATTAGATATTTATCGCAGAAAGTGGTTGTACGTCACACTGTTCAATAGGAGTAAGGATCCATTACCATGGCTTAACCCCAGCCAGAAAGTTCAGAAAACGTAATAAATGAGAAAAACGAGTTAGAAGCTCATAAATATAAAAGAAATTCGAGAGAACTAAATAGAAAGGACTATATATTTAAGGAAATTACCTCTACCTATTTACCTTACCTTTACCTATAATTCATCTCTACCTATTTATTTTTGTAAAAAATGGGCGTGGCCCACCAGAACCACAGTCTTAAAACAGACCGAATTACAAATGCGCGAGGAGCTGAGAACATTTCGATGATTTCATTGTCTACATGTTCGTTTAAATTTAACAATGTTCGCTTGGCTAGATCTATCATGTATTCGTCCAACTGCGTTATGTCGGCCTTCTCACACAGTATTTGATTTATTAAGAATTTTAGTGAACCCGCTGTTCTCCATTCACCGATGCAGCAACGCAGAACTTTTCTTTCGAATAGTTTCAGACTTTCCATGTAAGAAGGGGTTATAGTGAACCAGGTGGGGAACCCAAAAGTGATAATCGAGCGAATTAGTTGTTTGTACAAAAGAATTTTCGTGTTTGTCTGCAAACCACTCCTTCTACTGAGAAGTGGGTGAATCAAGCGCATCGCAGAATTGGCCTTTCTAAGTATGCCTTTGGCGTGAAGATTAAATCTTAGGCGCCCCTGGAATGTTATGCCCAGATATTTCACCATTTCTTTGGAGTGAACTGGGTTGCCATCGGGGAAAGTTATAAAACGGTTTCTGCATCTGGTAGCCAATTTACGACGTTTGGATGGAGTGCGAAAGCAGATAAGCTCAGTCTTGCTGGTGTTGATTCTTAAGCCCCACTTGGTGTAATATTCCCATAGGCGGTTAATATTGATACGGAAAATGGTAGAACGCACCCGAACGTTCTACCCTTCACGTTAAAGCGAAACTGACACATGTGTCATTTCACGATAATCATCATTCACACTACACAAACATTACACATGTTTGACATGACTCATACGTTTCACAATAATCACACCATACAACAGAGCCACACTAAGAAATGTCAAGCACATTCCAGACCCTTCCTTTATCGCTAGAGCTGGGTATAAATACGACGGCTGCTGACAGCTGTCAATCAATTCGTGTCTGACTACTGAGGTGAACACATGACGCAAGTGCAAGTTACAAAGTGAAAGTACAGAATTGTAAAGTAAATAGTTGCGAGTAAAAGTGGTTAAATAAAGCTGACAAATAAATTTAGATTAAACACAACAGCTAAATAAAGTGTTTTATTGGATTATTCACAATCCAGTGATCGAACCTGAAATATTCAGATTAGAATTTTCAAATAACGTAACAATTGGTGTCAGAAGTGGGATTGCTGAATAATCCTGTACCATGGTGAGATTTGCAGAATTAAAAATTTCTCAACTAAGAGAAGAGCTGGAAGCTCGTGGAGTGCCTGTGACAGGTAACAAGGCGGAGCTGCAAGTGAGACTGCGTGCATCATTGGAAAAAGATGGCATCGATGTAGATGGCTATGAATTCGGTTACGATGATGCCGGAGCGTCATCAAAGGTTGAAGAACAACTGCCAGAACCACAGCAAGCTCAAGGTTTCGATATGAACATGCTCCTTGCGGCAATGACGCAGGAGCTGGCAAAGAACACACAACAATTAAGCCAGCGCATGGAGGAGCAACTGAAGAATAACAGCACACAATTGCTGCAGCAGCTGGCAAATAATACTTCAGAGCTGCAAACTCAACTGTCACGGATAGAGGGTAACTCTGCTCAGCTGCAAGCAAGACAGGATAAAATGGAAGAGCAACTACAACAGCTGGAGACAAAAGTGTTGCGTCTTGACAGAGAAATGGCATCCAGCGGACCAGTCACAACAGTCAGTTCAACGAAGTTGAAGGCTCCAACCTTTGATGGAACCATACCGTTGAAAATCTTCAAAATGCAGTTCGAAACCACTGCACAAGCCAATCATTGGAGTATGGCCGATAAAGTGGCAGCCTTAGTGGTATCTATCAAAGGACCTGCCACAGAAGTTCTACAAACTGTTTCTGATGATGAAAAGGGAAACTATGATGCAATAATGGCTGCCCTCGAACGTCGATATAGCAGTGACCACAAGAGGAAAGTTTTCCGTATGGAATTGCTGAACAGATATCAGAAAGCGAGCGAGTCGCTGCAAGAATATGCAACTGATATAGAGCGCCTTGCTCATTTAGCATATGCAGATTCGCCGGCAGAAGTCATAGAAACGTTTAAGATCGAAGCATTCGTCCGAGGAATAAGAGATGTGGACACTAAACGCGCAGCAAACATCGATACAAAGAAAACGTTTGCTGAAACAGTATCGTATGCCCTGGCGCAAGAAACAGCGAGTCTCATCAGTAAACCAACACATAGCGTTCACAAAGTAGAGCTTGACCAAAACCAGAACATGGAAAAATTAATTCAGACGATGATTGCAGAATTCCGCAAAGCTTCCGGAAGTAAATGTTACAATTGTGGTAAGGCAGGTCATTTTGCAAGAGAGTGCAAATCATCTCGCAAAGTTGGAAACGGAAGACAGATAGGCGGCGGAAATGGAAGTGGACTGCAAAACTACGACTTCGAAATACAACACCGGAAAGGAGGGTTGCATGGCAACGCTGGCGCGCTATCTCGCCGACCATGTCCATTGGAATGCAAACATTGTTGCAAGGCAGAAAGATGTGAAGGCGTAGTTGACGTCCGACTAACCAACCTGCAACCTGAAGAAAAGTGGGAATTTGCTGCCATAAGAGATTGCCAACTGAAAGACAATGATTTAACCAGGGTCATGAGCGCTATCGAAATGAACCAAAGACCAACTAAAGAAGAAATGGCTTCAGGAAGCCCATTAGAAAAGGCATATTGGATGCAGTGGAATAGCTTAAAGCTGATAAATGGAGTACTGCATCGTACATGGGAAAGCAAGGATGGAAAATACACGCGCAATTTGATCGTCGTGCCTAAGTCCAGAATAGCAGATGTATTGATGGAATTTCATAACGGGCCAAGCGGAGGGCATCTCGGTGTCACAAAGACACTGGAAAAGATAAAACAGCGGTTTTATTGGGCAAATTGCCAGGAATCAGTCGCAGAATGGATCAAAAGCTGTAAACAATGCGCGACTGCTAAGGGACCGAAGTTTAGAAGTAGAGGCAAATTCCACCAGTACAATGCAGGAGCACCTTTCGAACGCGTAGCAATGGATGTAGCTGGACCATTTCCGACTAGTGACTCCGGAAATAAATATGTGTTGGTAGTTATGGACTACTTCAGTAAGTGGCCTGAGGTGTACCCCTTACCAAACCAAGAAGCAAAGACTGTGGCAGAAACCTTTGTGCAGAATTGGGTTACAAGATTTGGTGTACCAATCGAGTTGCACTCCGATCAGGGACGAAATTTTGAGTCTGCCATATTTCAGGAAATGTGCTCATTGCTTGGAATCAAGAAAACTCGAACAACTGCCTTACACCCACAATCAGACGGAATGGTAGAGAGGTTCAACCGTACGCTAGAGGAACATTTACGCAAGGTAGTGGACAAATGTCAGCGCAATTGGGATAAGCACATTCAAATGTTTTTAATGGCTTATCGGTCAGCAGTCCATGAAACCACATCACATTCACCAGCACGAGTTATTTTTGGAACAGACTTGAGATTACCATCAGACCTGAAATTTGGCAAATGCACGAACCTTGCTGAAAAGGGTAATCCCTATTGGGAAATGCTGCAGTCGGATATGGACGAAATACACCAGCAAGTAAGGGAGCACATGCAACTGATGAGTAATAAAATTAAGGACCGTTACGATCGAGCTATGAACTCGGAAGGATTCCAGGAAGGTGAATTGGTTATGTTGTACAATCCACAAAGAAAAAAAGGGTATGTCGCCAAAGCTACAGACGTCATGGGAAGGTCCCTATAAAATTATAAAACGGCTGAACGATGTTGTATATCGAATACAAAACCTATCACAAAGGAAGGGTAAACTAAAAGTTGTCCATTTGGAAAGATTAGCCCCATATCATCAATGGAATACGATGTCTGATCGGGACGATCAGACTTAAGCGGAGGGCAGTGATACGGAAAATGGTAGAACGCACCCGAACGTTCTACCCTTCACGTTAAAGCGAAACTGACACATGTGTCATTTCACGATAATCATCATTCACACTACACAAACATTACACATGTTTGACATGACTCATACGTTTCACAATAATCACACCATACAACAGAGCCACACTAAGAAATGTCAAGCACATTCCAGACCCTTCCTTTATCGCTAGAGCTGGGTATAAATACGACGGCTGCTGACAGCTGTCAATCAATTCGTGTCTGACTACTGAGGTGAACACATGACGCAAGTGCAAGTTACAAAGTGAAAGTACAGAATTGTAAAGTAAATAGTTGCGAGTAAAAGTGGTTAAATAAAGCTGACAAATAAATTTAGATTAAACACAACAGCTAAATAAAGTGTTTTATTGGATTATTCACAATCCAGTGATCGAACCTGAAATATTCAGATTAGAATTTTCAAATAACGTAACAATTGGTGTCAGAAGTGGGATTGCTGAATAATCCTGTACCATGGTGAGATTTGCAGAATTAAAAATTTCTCAACTAAGAGAAGAGCTGGAAGCTCGTGGAGTGCCTGTGACAGGTAACAAGGCGGAGCTGCAAGTGAGACTGCGTGCATCATTGGAAAAAGATGGCATCGATGTAGATGGCTATGAATTCGGTTACGATGATGCCGGAGCGTCATCAAAGGTTGAAGAACAACTGCCAGAACCACAGCAAGCTCAAGGTTTCGATATGAACATGCTCCTTGCGGCAATGACGCAGGAGCTGGCAAAGAACACACAACAATTAAGTTGTGTAAGACAACAGTCAGTTCAACGAAGTTGAAGGCTCCAACCTTTGATGGAACCATACCGTTGAAAATCTTCAAAATGCAGTTCGAAACCACTGCACAAGCCAATCATTGGAGTATGGCCGATAAAGTGGCAGCCTTAGTGGTATCTATCAAAGGATCTGCCACAGAAGTTCTACAAACTGTTTCTGATGATGAAAAGGGAAACTATTATGCAATAATGGCTGCCCTCGAACGTCGATATAGCAGTGACCACAAGAGGAAAGTTTTCCGTACGGAATTGCTGAACAGATATCAGAAAGCGAGCGAGTCGCTGCAAGAATATGCAACTGATATAGAGCGCCTTGCTCATTTAGCATATGCAGATTCGCCGGCAGAAGTCATAGAAACGTTTAAGATCGAAGCATTCGTCCGAGGAATAAGAGATGTGGACACTAAACGCGCAGCAAACATCGATACAAAGAAAACGTTTGCTGAAACAGTATCGTATGCCCTGGCGCAAGAAACAGCGAGTCTCATCAGTAAACCAACACATAGCGTTCACAAAGTAGAGCTTGACCAAAACCAGAACATGGAAAAATTAATTCAGACGATGATTGCAGAATTCCGCAAAGCTTCCGGAAGTAAATGTTACAATTGTGGTAAGGCAGGTCATTTTGCAAGAGAGTGCAAATCATCTCGCAAAGTTGGAAACGGAAGACAGATAGGCGGCGGAAATGGAAGTGGACTGCAAAACTACGACTTCGAAATACAACACCGGAAAGGAGGGTTGCATGGCAACGCTGGCGCGCTATCTCGCCGACCATGTCCATTGGAATGCAAACATTGTTGCAAGGCAGAAAGATGTGAAGGCGTAGTTGACGTCCGACTAACCAACCTGCAACCTGAAGAAAAGTGGGAATTTGCTGCCATAAGAGATTGCCAACTGAAAGACAATGATTTAACCAGGGTCATGAGCGCTATCGAAATGAACCAAAGACCAACTAAAGAAGAAATGGCTTCAGGAAGCCCATTAGAAAAGGCATATTGGATGCAGTGGAATAGCTTAAAGCTGATAAATGGAGTACTGCATCGTACATGGGAAAGCAAGGATGGAAAATACACGCGCAATTTGATCGTCGTGCCTAAGTCCAGAATAGCAGATGTATTGATGGAATTTCATAACGGGCCAAGCGGAGGGCATCTCGGTGTCACAAAGACACTGGAAAAGATAAAACAGCGGTTTTATTGGGCAAATTGCCAGGAATCAGTCGCAGAATGGATCAAAAGCTGTAAACAATGCGCGACTGCTAAGGGACCGAAGTTTAGAAGTAGAGGCAAATTCCACCAGTACAATGCAGGAGCACCTTTCGAACGCGTAGCAATGGATGTAGCTGGACCATTTCCGACTAGTGACTCCGGAAATAAATATGTGTTGGTAGTTATGGACTACTTCAGTAAGTGGCCTGAGGTGTACCCCTTACCAAACCAAGAAGCAAAGACTGTGGCAGAAACCTTTGTGCAGAATTGGGTTACAAGATTTGGTGTACCAATCGAGTTGCACTCCGATCAGGGACGAAATTTTGAGTCTGCCATATTTCAGGAAATGTGCTCATTGCTTGGAATCAAGAAAACTCGAACAACTGCCTTACACCCACAATCAGACGGAATGGTAGAGAGGTTCAACCGTACGCTAGAGGAACATTTACGCAAGGTAGTGGACAAATGTCAGCGCAATTGGGATAAGCACATTCAAATGTTTTTAATGGCTTATCGGTCAGCAGTCCATGAAACCACATCACATTCACCAGCACGAGTTATTTTTGGAACAGACTTGAGATTACCATCAGACCTGAAATTTGGCAAATGCACGAACCTTGCTGAAAAGGGTAATCCCTATTGGGAAATGCTGCAGTCGGATATGGACGAAATACACCAGCAAGTAAGGGAGCACATGCAACTGATGAGTAATAAAATTAAGGACCGTTACGATCGAGCTATGAACTCGGAAGGATTCCAGGAAGGTGAATTGGTTATGTTGTACAATCCACAAAGAAAAAAAGGGTATGTCGCCAAAGCTACAGACGTCATGGGAAGGTCCCTATAAAATTATAAAACGGCTGAACGATGTTGTATATCGAATACAAAACCTATCACAAAGGAAGGGTAAACTAAAAGTTGTCCATTTGGAAAGATTAGCCCCATATCATCAATGGAATACGATGTCTGATCGGGACGATCAGACTTAAGCGGAGGGCAGTGATACGGAAAATGGTAGAACGCACCCGAACGTTCTACCCTTCACGTTATAGCGAAACTGACACATGTGTCATTTCACGATAATCATCATTCACACTACACAAACATTACACATGTTTGACATGACTCATACGTTTCACAATAATCACACCATACAACAGAGCCACACTAAGAAATGTCAAGCACATTCCAGACCCTTCCTTTATCGTTAGAGCTGGGTATAAATACGACGGCTGCTGACAGCTGTCAATCAATTCGTGTCTGACTACTGAGGTGAACACATGACGCAAGTGCAAGTTACAAAGTGAAAGTACAGAATTGTAAAGTAAATAGTTGCGAGTAAAAGTGGTTAAATAAAGCTGACAAATAAATTTAGATTAAACACAACAGCTAAATAAAGTGTTTTATTGGATTATTCACAATCCAGTGATCGAACCTGAAATATTCAGATTAGAATTTTCAAATAACGTAACAATTGGTGTCAGAAGTGGGATTGCTGAATAATCCTGTACCATGGTGAGATTTGCAGAATTAAAAATTTCTCAACTAAGAGAAGAGCTGGAAGCTCGTGGAGTGCCTGTGACAGGTAACAAGGCGGAGCTGCAAGTGAGACTGCGTGCATCATTGGAAAAAGATGGCATCGATGTAGATGGCTATGAATTCGGTTACGATGATGCCGGAGCGTCATCAAAGGTTGAAGAACAACTGCCAGAACCACAGCAAGCTCAAGGTTTCGATATGAACATGCTCCTTGCGGCAATGACGCAGGAGCTGGCAAAGAACACACAACAATTAAGCCAGCGCATGGAGGAGCAACTGAAGAATAACAGCACACAATTGCTGCAGCAGCTGGCAAATAATACTTCAGAGCTGCAAACTCAACTGTCACGGATAGAGGGTAACTCTGCTCAGCTGCAAGCAAGACAGGATAAAATGGAAGAGCAACTACAACAGCTGGAGACAAAAGTGTTGCGTCTTGACAGAGAAATGGCATCCAGCGGACCAGTCACAACAGTCAGTTCAACGAAGTTGAAGGCTCCAACCTTTGATGGAACCATACCGTTGAAAATCTTCAAAATGCAGTTCGAAACCACTGCACAAGCCAATCATTGGAGTATGGCCGATAAAGTGGCAGCCTTAGTGGTATCTATCAAAGGATCTGCCACAGAAGTTCTACAAAATGTTTCTGATGATGAAAAGGAAAACTATGATGCAATAATGGCTGCCCTCGAACGTCGATATAGCAGTGACCACAAGAGGAAAGTTTTCCGTATGGAATTGCTGAACAGATATCAGAAAGCGAGCGAGTCGCTGCAAGAATATGCAACTGGTATAGAGCGCCTTGCTCATTTAGCATATGCAGATTCGCCGGCAGAAGTCATAGAAACGTTTAAGATCGAAGCATTCGTCCGAGGAATAAGAGATGTGGACACTAAACGCGCAGCAAACATCGATACAAAGAAAACGTTTGCTGAAACAGTATCGTATGCCCTGGCGCAAGAAACAGCGAGTCTCATCAGTAAACCAACACATAGCGTTCACAAAGTAGAGCTTGACCAAAACCAGAACATGGAAAAATTAATTCAGACGATGATTGCAGAATTCCGCAAAGCTTCCGGAAGTAAATGTTACAATTGTGGTAAGGCAGGTCATTTTGCAAGAGAGTGCAAATCATCTCGCAAAGTTGGAAACGGAAGACAGATAGGCGGCGGAAATGGAAGTGGACTGCAAAACTACGACTTCGAAATACAACACCGGAAAGGAGGGTTGCATGGCAACGTTGGCGCGCTATCTCGCCGACCATGTCCATTGGAATGCAAACATTGTTGCAAGGCAGAAAGATGTGAAGGCGTAGTTGACGTCCGACTAACCAACCTGCAACCTGAAGAAAAGTGGGAATTTGCTGCCATAAGAGATTGCCAACTGAAAGACAATGATTTAACCAGGGTCATGAGCGCTATCGAAATGAACCAAAGACCAACTAAAGAAGAAATGGCTTCAGGAAGCCCATTAGAAAAGGCATATTGGATGCAGTGGAATAGCTTAAAGCTGATAAATGGAGTACTGCATCGTACATGGGAAAGCAAGGATGGAAAATACACGCGCAATTTGATCGTCGTGCCTAAGTCCAGAATAGCAGATGTATTGATGGAATTTCATAACGGGCCAAGCGGAGGGCATCTCGGTGTCACAAAGACACTGGAAAAGATAAAACAGCGGTTTTATTGGGCAAATTGCCAGGAATCAGTCGCAGAATGGATCAAAAGCTGTAAACAATGCGCGACTGCTAAGGGACCGAAGTTTAGAAGTAGAGGCAAATTCCACCAGTACAATGCAGGAGCACCTTTCGAACGCGTAGCAATGGATGTAGCTGGACCATTTCCGACTAGTGACTCCGGAAATAAATATGTGTTGGTAGTTATGGACTACTTCAGTAAGTGGCCTGAGGTGTACCCCTTACCAAACCAAGAAGCAAAGACTGTGGCAGAAACCTTTGTGCAGAATTGGGTTACAAGATTTGGTGTACCAATCGAGTTGCACTCCGATCAGGGACGAAATTTTGAGTCTGCCATATTTCAGGAAATGTGCTCATTGCTTGGAATCAAGAAAACTCGAACAACTGCCTTACACCCACAATCAGACGGAATGGTAGAGAGGTTCAACCGTACGCTAGAGGAACATTTACGCAAGGTAGTGGACAAATGTCAGCGCAATTGGGATAAGCACATTCAAATGTTTTTAATGGCTTATCGGTCAGCAGTCCATGAAACCACATCATATTCACCAGCACGAGTTATTTTTGGAACAGACTTGAGATTACCATCAGACCTGAAATTTGGCAAATGCACGAACCTTGCTGAAAAGGGTAATCCCTATTGGGAAATGCTGCAGTCGGATATGGACGAAATACACCAGCAAGTAAGGGAGCACATGCAACTGATGAGTAATAAAATTAAGGACCGTTACGATCGAGCTATGAACTCGGAAGGATTCCAGGAAGGTGAATTGGTTATGTTGTACAATCCACAAAGAAAAAAAGGGTATGTCGCCAAAGCTACAGACGTCATGGGAAGGTCCCTATAAAATTATAAAACGGCTGAACGATGTTGTATATCGAATACAAAACCTATCACAAAGGAAGGGTAAACTAAAAGTTGTCCATTTGGAAAGATTAGCCCCATATCATCAATGGAATACGATGTCTGATCGGGACGATCAGACTTAAGCGGAGGGCAGTGATACGGAAAATGGTAGAACGCACCCGAACGTTCTACCCTTCACGTTAAAGCGAAACTGACACATGTGTCATTTCACGATAATCATCATTCACACTACACAAACATTACACATGTTTGACATGACTCATACGTTTCACAATAATCACACCATACAACAGAGCCACACTAAGAAATGTCAAGCACATTCCAGACCCTTCCTTTATCGCTAGAGCTGGGTATAAATACGACGGCTGCTTACAGCTGTCAATCAATTCGTGTCTGACTACTGAGGTGAACACATGACGCAAGTGCAAGTTACAAAGTGAAAGTACAGAATTGTAAAGTAAATAGTTGCGAGTAAAAGTGGTTAAATAAAGCTGACAAATAAATTTAGATTAAACACAACAGCTAAATAAAGTGTTTTATTGGATTATTCACAATCCAGTGATCGAACCTGAAATATTCAGATTAGAATTTTCAAATAACGTAACAATATGATCTTTTAGCCGCTGGGAAGCAGTTTCTGGAGAGATAGATGATGAAAAAGAAACTGAATCATCCGCGTAAAGGAGGGTTGAAGAATTAGTAGTATCCGCCGGTTGGTCTGACGGGAAAATGTTGAAAAGGATTGGTGCGAGCTTTGAGCCTTGTGGCACTCCGGCATTGATGTGTCTTTTTGTTGACCTTTGATCCTGCACTTGTTCGAAGAAACATCTATTTTTCAGGAAGTTTAGGATTAATTTAACTAGGTTAAAGTTGCAACCGAATAGGTTCAGTTTGTAGATGAGGCCATTGATCCAGACAGTGTCAAAAGCTTTCTCGATATCTAAAAGGCAGGTAGCTGTAAATGTTTTTTGTTGAGGTTGGTTGTGATGTGTTTGTGAAAATATAACAGCGGTTGAATGGTAAACCGCCCTTTCCTGAAACCAAATTGGTTCTTCGGTATAAGACCTTGACGCTCACAAATGTAATTAACTTTCTCGTATATGAAATGTTCGAAGAGCTTGCTAACACAGCAGAGAAGGTGATAGGACGGTACCCCGAAACACTCGAACGATTTGCTTTTTTCGGAAATGGGACAATTTTTGATTCCTTCCATACTGTCCGGAAGTAGCAATTATTTATGCAATTGTTGAAAATTACCGCGAGTAACCATATTGCTATTACTGGAATTTTTTAAGTAAGAAATTAGAAATTTTATCTTTACCCGAAGATTTTTTGGCATTGCGTTTGTAAATAACGTTAGAAATGACATCTGGAGTTACAAATGTTCCTCTGTCCGTTGGATCATCGGAAGGATTTACACCTGAGAATGTGGTTCTTCGACAGTCAAGATTATTTATTTCCTGAACTTTTGTTTCTACGGGGCTGATAAAATCTGGTAGATGAGAGGGCGGGTTGTCCGTAAAGCATTTCTCGAAGTATTCAGCAAACACGTCTGCTTTGTCTGTTATTATTAGCAAGACGGTCTTCGCCTGAAATCGTGTCAGGAAGATAGTTTTTTCTAATAATATGGCCTATTTCCTGAATGCATTTGGTCCTGGCTTAATTCTCTTAAGCCTCTGAGTGAGATCTTCATTCTGAAATGTTTTTATGGCTCTGTATAACATAACTTTCGTACAGTTGAGCTCTTCAAGGACTTGTTTATATTCAATATTTCGGTTGTTGAGCGTCTGATGGAGGATTCGTTGTAATTTCTTACGCAGGTGTTGGCGATGATGCATTATGGCTTCTATGTTATCGGGTACGTGGCTGAACTTATCTTTCTTGAATGACGTAGACTTCTGTTGATCTAAAGCATTGTTCACATCAAAATTAGAAATTGCGTCGTCGATTTCATCGTTGTTGAGGTTTCGATTGATGGGGGTTGACAGATATTGCTTTTGACATGCTTGTCCAAAACTTGGTTTGATTTGGAGATTATAACAATTATTGTAGATTCAGTACTTGAACTGAATCTACTGTTAGATTTGTGGAAAACACAACTCAGTACTTGGGACTAAGTCGTTGAAATGCAAAATTAAAGGAATCCGTATTGAGTTTTTACTAGAACTGAACTTTATTTTAAAATAACTGGGCTTATATAATATTTCTTACAAATAGCAGACAAAATATGAGTAACATACAAACTGTAATTAATAGACAAAATATGATTAATAGACAAAATATTATTTACAAAGAATACAGTACAAAATGTGTAAATATAAATCTGCAACGATTGTCAGTGAACGGCAGGTGAGCGATCTCATATTTCGCGGTGCTTTCGCACGCAAAATGCTGAGTCGTAAGTAGTGCACGTTGTTTGAACTGCATCCGCTAGAAAGTGCTGAACTTACAGAATGCCGTTTCACTGACCACCGTTGAACAAATTTTTAAGCATTGTGCAATATGAGAAGTTCCATATTTTAGTGATGCGAAACCACGAAAACGTGGGAACATTTAATTATTGTAATAAAATATTAACTGAAAACTGCTGAAACCATCATGAAACTAAACAATGCTCTTGAAATAAATAGAGACGATTAGAAGAGATTCGTTGTTTTTGAGGTCAGTTTTTATGGCAGTTGCTTCAGACCCAAGCAAAAGTGGTATTTCGACCTGAGTTCCGTTGAAAGAATTTTTTAGCAGAACTGCGGTGCCTCTTGATCCGTCAGTTTTGGGCGTTTGGAAAAAAGAATAACCTTCTGCGTTGAAACGGTTTCTTCTGGAGATATTGGTTTCCTGTAAAAGTAAGTATCAGGCTTTGTGGATTTTATAAAAGAATTTAGTAAGATTCGTTTAGGAATAGAAAATATAGAGTTAACGCTTTATGAAATAATATTTAGCGTTTTTATTGTGAACATAATTCACAGATAAGTTGCGCTAAGATAGCTGTTTTCCTATTATCATCCAAACTTGAATAATTCTTTGGAATGATTTGGCGGGCCATTTGTAGAATAGTCAAAAGGTCCGATCCGAACAGTCTTTTAATATCTTCAAGAAAGTTGATTGAGTTTACTATAGAGCTAGATTTATGGGTTGTAGTATCAACTCTGTTTGCATTCGAAGGGGATCTGTTATGTGCTATCTTATAATCCCCTTAAACCTTTCTGTATCCCTCTCCTTGCCGACTCAGCTGCAAAAATTGATTGCTGCTTTTTTTCTTGAGCCGCCTTTTTACGGGATTCCAGCTTGGATTTGTATACTGGGCAGCCTAAATAATTAGCAGGATGTCCAGTCCTCTTGCAATTGACACAGAAAACGTTGTTGTCCTTAGATTCCAACACAGAGCGTGGACAATTGCCGGGACCATGGTCTCCATTGCATTTCTGTTTAAGGAGAAACAGAATTTTTCTGTCTTCCTGTGGGGTGAAAGTAGAAAATTCATAACCTTTTTCTTTAAAGGAGTTTTTATGGCGGTAAAGTCGTTTTTACTGTTTGCCGTAATCACGGACTTCGAAGCATTGATATTACGAATTTTATAATTGATTTTGTTCGCTTTAGCGAAGCAGTTGAAAGTGACCACATTTAAATGAAATGATATAATAGGAGGCATATGGTATATCTTTTCCGGTAATGGTATGTGCTGTTCTTTTGAAGTTTGTGGTGCAACGTGTGTTGAGTTTATGTTGGCTGCAGATTTTTTTGCTGGAGTTGGAGAGAGAGAGAGAAGGAGAAGTAACGATTTTCCTTTTCATTGATATTGCATTATCATCTGTGCCTTGAGTTGGTGCGGAGAAAACTTCACATGTGGATCCTTTGTATTTTCAGGTGTTATCACTTCCGAATTCGAGAAGCTTTTATATCTGAACCTTCCGTCGATGGTGCGAGATTCTTCAACATCCATTTCGTTTTCTGATGAACTATTATCGGCGCTTGAGCAGTTATATGCTTCATTTATGACAGCAACATTTTGGTTAACGGCCTGCAGGAATTGCCATCCATAACTACCGACGCCTTTCCTAATGGCCTCAACAGTGGCTGCCAGATCAATTTTCCTTTTTTCTTTCTTACGCATTGTTCAAGTAAAAGAGGGTTAGGAAATAAAGGGCAATTATTAAAACGGCGGAAGTTCCCGCTGGACTCGGTGATGGTACCTGCAATAAATTTCTGAAGAAAAGCAATACAGAAATAAGAAGAAAATAGAAAATACTGTCTTGAAAAAGACAGAAATGATCGAGATAATGAAAAAATCTTGGGCTATGCACAATTCACAAAGCGTTTCGCTGATCACACTGAACTGAACTGAGATGTGGCAAGAATATTCTGTCAACATAAACTGTTTGGTGCTGAAATTGGACGAAATCTCATGGTAACCACGCCCATTTCTTGTACTTAATATGTACAGATGTAACGTTGCACTTGCAAGGTTTGTACGTCAAATTTAGCGACGAAATTTTGTCTTTGATTTTCGAATTTAAAAAAAATTGAGGAGTGGCTTTTTTATGAAATGTGGCACGAAAGTGGTCTTAAAACCACGCCTGGTTCTAACATGATTTTCAACGATTTTAAACGGAATTGGATGACACTTTATCTTCGAACTCATCCACGATTTCAAAATATTTTGAAATTATTATTTAAGGAATAAACAACGAAGAGCAATATCAAATACAGTCCTTACCAGTTCCTCGAACCGAATGTGTGCATTGCAAAATGACGCAATATTTTGACGGCATCTTAACTCAAAACCAGAAGCAAAGAAAGAATAATGTAAATTTTATTACATAAACTTGTATTCTTTTCTCATCCCATTTATGATTTCAAAATCGAATGAAATCCACCACCTCCTAAACTAATGTTAAACGCTGGTCGTTTTTGTAATGGCTCGTGGTTCGAATGCTCGTGTGCGTGGATGGATGGGTAGTTTCAATTTCCTTCAGTGGACAACAAATCCGTACGTCTATGCAAGTGTTGTTGTAAAAGGTATAAGAGTACCATCTCGTCTTGTGGGAGAAGGCAAAAGAAAGACGCTTAAATTTTATTGCTGTGTCGCTCCTGCCGCTGTTCCATATCTATATGGTATAGGTGCAATAATACACACGTGATAAACGACAACTATGAAGTCGCTCAAACCAGCTCTTTTTAAGTTTAGTCCATTTTATTTTATTTAATCGCTTAGGACAGTTTCCGAGATATAAAATTTATAGCGAAGGAGAAGAAATTTTAAACTTAAATTATTAATGCCCTTTTATTAATAATTATTAGTATTTAATTTTTTATTTAATTATTAATATTTAATGCCCAACAACAACAAGACTTCATGACGTCGAGATGGGGCGAGATAGAGGAAGAGATTGATAAAATTTGGAACGATTTTCCGTCATCCCTAGTCAACTTTGGTTTGTAGACAAACCGGTTTCGGCGATGTGCCATCTTCAGTGTCTGTTTTCGTTCTGAACGAAACAAGAACGAACGAAACAGAACGAAAACAGACACTGAAGATGGCACATCGCCGAAACCGGTTTGTCTACAAACCAAAGTTGACTAGGGATGACGGAAAATCGTTCCAAATTTTATCAACATCCAACCCTGTCGGAAAAATCAACAAATATCAAGAATCGAAGAGATTGATAGCTTTTTGTCATATATCGCTCAACGGATAGAGACGTAGGCACACCAATAACGCTTTATAATAATCTCTTCTGCGAGTTCTGAAAATGTGATTATGCCGTGAAAGAATTTGCCCTTTCAGATTACTAATCCTTGCAGATACATTTTTTATCACTTAGAAAAAAATTTATAAAATATAAAACATATCATTATTATTAATTATTATAATTAATTTTATTATTTTACAAAATCGTTTTTTCTTATTTAACACGTAGTTTTTCGTGTTCCAAATAAAAAATCTCGTATTTGCAAAGGAAATTATTTCATATATGAAAAATATATATGCGTATAAATAAATAAATAAATAAATAAATTAATAAATAAATAAATAAATAAATAAATAAATAAATAAATAAATATATAACTTTTTATGCATATACTCAAAAATATACGTTTATCTGACGCGTCAGTTATTTGGTAGGACCAACGACTACAAAAACAACACTGATTTAGCGCGTTGGAGCAGACAATAACACTAAGTAATTGCTAAAGCCTGATCTACTAAACCAAAACCACAAACAATGAAAACATAAAAGAGTAAAATAGCGGGGCAAATAAGAAAAGAAAAAGCAAATAAAAAAGTATTCCTGGACAAACAACTACAAAAAATAGCCGTTTAAAAAGTAAAAGTAGCAGAATCATCGCGGTAGCTAACGATGTTTATGAAGCCGGCGACGAAGCAACGCCATACATTAAGCAAATAGACGCAGAAAAACGCAGAAAAGATAAATGTTTAAACACAAAATGAATCCATCGAAGGTAAACCACTTCAGTTGGGGAGGGGGCACATGAAAAACGTGCCCGGAAAAAACAACGGAAAACAAAGAAATTGAATACAGAAAACACCGAAAGCTCCGTAAAATCAAAGACTGATTTTTATATAGATTTTTTAATTCAAATTAAAATTATATAAAAATATATAATTATCAAATTTGAATCTAAAAGTTTTTAGGTGTCGGGGGGATATTTTAGTGGCATTAACTGTATTATATGCAAACAAAATCCAAACAAACTCGTAAGATCCCGCTTGCGATTTCGAAAAGATTTGCGAAATTAAGATGCGATAGATTTTTCACAACTTTCAATAATATCCACACTATAATATAATCGCTTTTTAGAATTATTTTAACCTTCAGAATAAAGTTTCAGACTTGCGCAAGAGAATGAATGAAAGAACGAAACATGTTTGGAAACAAAGTACAAGAGACTATGCGTTATTGCCATTGATGGTGGTAGAGAATTCATATTTCATGGTATTTATCAAAGGTCTGGCTTAAGAGAATTGACTAAAAGGAAAGGAAGGTAAAGTAAATTTTAAAAAAGGGTCAAATAAAAACATATCGGTTTATATTCATAACCAGTTACATCAAATCCCAAATTAAAGACATCCCTGAAATATAAATTTATGATTATAAGTCCGTAAGTAGTAGTCGGCACACGCCCATTTGTTTGGACTTAATATATCTTAATAGCCTCTGAGTTTTATGAATTATTAACGAGAGCCGTTTGCACTTCTCTGATTTTGATCGTTTTCAATCACATTTCACAAGTTTATGATGACAGAGGACATTCTTCTCAAATTCCATGAAGATAACTCTGTCTCTTGTCTCATAATCGTTATTTCCACAGACGGACAAATGAACAGACAGGCAGACAGACAGACAGATGGACATGAATACGACAGGAGGTAAATATGACTCAGAATGTATACACTTTTTGTATCGGTAATACCTCCTTTAAAGCGTTACAAAGGGAGGAAGAAAGGCTTTTTGCCCTTAAGGAGTTTGCTAAAAAAGAGGAAATCAATGTACTGAAAACAGAGAAGAAGCATGAAATGTGCCCAAGTAAAATTATAAAATTATTTCCAAGTAAAAATCTGTAAATGGGTCTCCAAATAAGCCACCTGAAATATTATACGTCTGATATATTGATTTTTGTTATTATTGTTATTTTCCAAAAGTCTTAATGAAACAGTTTTTGGAAGAGAATAATTAAATCATCTTCTCTTTCTTAGAATTATTGCTTTGAATGAAATCAATCCTATCATTACTTGAATTGTTGATTTTATTCGCAGTCGCGAGTGATTCAGGCAGTGCTTGAATTTGTATGTACTAAACCTAAGGCAGACTAAGATTTAATTCAACACGAAATCCGTTTGTTTTCACGAAATCTGTTTGGTACGGATTTTGGACTATCACCGTCAACGGCGGCCGCTACAGATCGATGATGACCAATTTCTTTTGGCCTAAATTGAGCGATATAGAAGTAATGGACATGTGGTTCCGGCAGGACGACGCTACGAGCCACAATGCGAACGCCACGATGGACATTTTCTTATGGGGTTTTCTGAAGTCGCAGATCTATGCGAATAAGCATAGATGATTGCGAATCAACCGATGCCCTCAAAGTCAACATAGTCTACGCCATCGCACAAATTCAGCCGGATCTACGCGGCAGAGTCATTGAATGTTGCACCTCTCCACGGTGGATCCATTCCGCGGTGCGAAGCCTCTTCGGACATTTGAACGGTGTCATATTCCATACATAATGACATATACGAGTCTTTTAAATAAAAAAATACCTCACACACAGCTTGTTTTATTCCATTTCAACATCGACCTGCCTTATTGTTGTTGTCGTTATTGTAATCCTAATCGTTTGTTTCAATTCTAAAGATCGGGAAGATAATGAACCGTAAAACTTCATTAGATGAATTTCAAATCGAAAGTCTGAAAATTGTTATATTCTTCTTTTCGATTCTCGTGCTTTCCTCTCATTTTTATAATCACAAATATCTTCTCTATTTAACGTTTTCTACTTGTTCGCTGTCTCTGACTCTGTTCTCGATTTCTTTTTCGAAATGTTAAAAGAAATATTTACTCTTAGTACTCCGAACCATTTAGTGAAATGTGCGTGAAATTTTTAAATAAAGAAGAAACAGGAAAAGATAATAAAAACCAAGACAATAAAAAGAAAAATTTTAAAAGATTCCGGCGTAAAATCAACCCGATTTTGAAAACCGTAAATTGATATGCGATAGTATTATGGAGATATTATGAAAACACCCCCCGCGCCTATATCGTTTTTGTATCACTGGATTAACCCAGATGTGAAGCGCCTAATGTTTGCATTATTGTAATCATATTCTATAAGTTTAAGGTCTTACAATTCCAGCCAACGATTGACAAAATCGGGTATCCATAGTAGTCACCGGCTTACTGTTTATGACACAAAAAATGTTAAGAATCTATAGTACGTCAAAAGTATTTAGTAAATATATAATTTATATCAAATCATACTCAATTAATATTTCGAGAGTATTTTGCCCTTTTCGATTCGATTTGACTGGTACCCCAATATTCGCCCACCCTTCCATTAAAATGTACGTAACTAAATTTGGAATAAACAAGTAAGTCGGTCTGGCCGAAACTTGAATACCCTACACCCACAGGATATACCCGTATTACTAGTAGAGACTTTGTTTATATATTATAGATTATGCGACAATGTCTCCGGAGCCTCTCCTTTCAGAGGACCACGCCTAGTTTTTGCAAAGTAATTTAGTATTCGTGGTTCAGTTCCAGGATAACATTTTGTCTTCAAACTCGTTCCACAAACTGAAACTGAGCTTCGTATGTGCATACATTTATATAAGCTATAAAAACTATCTACAATAACAGAGAATCTATCTACCTGTCTATCTACAATAACAGAGAATTTCTCTTCAAATTTAATGACAATATCTCTTTTCATTCTCTCGTTATCATGATTTCGACAAACAGACAGACGGACAGGGCTAAATCGACTCAGGAGATGGTTCTGAACCACAATATATATACTTTTCCATACCTGCCACACCTCTTTTAAAGCGTTACAAACGAAGGATAAACTTTAATATTCCCGTAACAATTTGCGTGTAGGGTACAAATATATACGTAAAGCACAAACAGCAACAATAACAGCAAAAATAATAATTATAATGAAAGTCAACTATTACGTGATCGCTTATTTGCATTGGTTTCTTTATCGTCTCTCATTGTTTTGGTTTTCGTACCGATAGCAATTTCTGAATTTTTATAAACCACATCCGTTCTCTCACCGTCGGTCGTAAACGACTCCAAAAGCGACAGACGAAAACGAACCCTAAACCCGCTGCGGAAGTAAGAAAGACGCAAAACAGAAGTCTCACAGTGACGTCTAAACGATATTTTAGAATTAATTTTATATTGTTTATAGAAAAAGTGTTTATTGTTAGTTATTAATAATTTGAACTAGGTTTTTAATTCTAGATTATATAATAAAAACAAGCACTCCTTTTATAGCTCAGTGATATTTTTTTATTTAAATTAAATTGTATTAGTTTTATATTAAATACTAATACTTAGTAATGCTGGCTGTCATAAAGTAATGTAATGGTTACCATTGTATACCCTACTCTATTACAACCTTCTCTATGGCTCTAAAAAAATCCGTCTAAATATAGTAAGCCATTTATTTCCTCACATTTTATGTAAAAATCTCAGATGTAATTAAATTACCTCTATATTTTGCCACTATTTTTTAACAAAATTTTAAACAATGTATTCAGGAATGCAATCTAGGTAACCCGAAGTTGTTAATCGAAAAAGCAACGGTCAAGGTGAGGTTTAACCAGCGTTAACCCAGAAGCTCGTGTAAGCATCAACATGACTAATTCTAAGGATTTAAATCATGATTAAGGTTTCTCAAAAATTCTAAAATGTGCTTTTAAATCTTTCAACTTACTCACTTACATATTTTATATTTTAGTGAAAAATTAAAAACAACGTCAATCCTTACTTAAATCAACGTCAACGTCTTACTTAATTTTATCGTTTTATCTGAAAAAATACATGTAAACGGTTGCATTGATACAACAATAAATCAATAACTTATTTTTATTTCGCATAGGTTCTATTGTGGTCTATCAAAGTTTGGAAATTTCAAAATAAAAAATTATTTTCTTAGAAAATTATATTTTAAAATGTCAAAAAAAACAAATTTTTCTGTCAATATTTGGAAAGCATTACACCTATAAAATCATATGTTTATAAACCCAAACATATCTGGCTATCCTTAAATGCACATAACACAAGAAAAGAGCGTGCGACAATTCTCTATACAAATTACACGATGACTACATTTGCCCTCCCAAACCTTTGAAATAATCTAATATGTGTTCTTATTATTGAAATAATTTATATACTGATAACAATAATGAGTTTCCAAACTTTCTACATTCTATTAATATTTGCCTGTTTTAATTTCAAAAGGTTTCTCTTCATTTGCCAACATTCTCTTTAGTATCACAACGGTCTCTTCGTAAATTTACAAACCTAGTAGAGCAGAAGAGAAGAGTGCACTGCTCTTATGAGTTCATGGTCGCAAAATCAACCTTGAATATCATTGAAACATATTCATAATCTTAACTCTAGAAACAAATAAAAACAAAACTGCAAATAACAGGAAAAAAGTAATAGTAATAAATTTTTATTCAAATCTTATAGAAATCAAATCCAAAAGTTTATCAAAATTTTATAAACACTAGAGAAACTCGCACTGTTTCACGAGCCAGCAGATACGTCAGCGACAGGCATTTAAAGATGCATGCGATATATAAGATTATTTTTTTATAAATCTAATATTTTATTTATTATTAACTATTTATTTATATTAACTATATGTTCGTTATTTCTAAAAATAGTAAAAGTATTTTAAGGTGAAAAACTTTCATATAAATGACTATAATGGATAATAATCAATGTGTTTATTTCAAAATTTACGTCACATTCAATCGATCTTTAACGGTCACATTTGAAATTTTATTTAGATGAGACATTTTTCGTAAAATCTAATTTTTTTCACTAATAAATTCATCTTCCCTAAAGCAACAGCTATGCGTTCTTATTAATTATTATTCTTTCACTTTGATGATGTTTTTGCATTAGCGAGAACTTATATACTGGAAAGATCGTGGCTTTAAAATTCATTTACGTTAAAGCAAAGATTTTAGTAGATTCGAAGGTTTTGTGCGAGATTAATTTAGTTGCTATCGAGGTCTTTACTAAACAACAAACAACAAATTTGTATTCCAACACTTACGCAATCTTGAACGATGTCCGTGTCCAAACAACAAAAAAATATTAGTCATTCAAAATTTATTAAAAATTCTCAAAATTTCATGAGAATGATGACACAACTTTAAAAGAGGCTACTCTAAACTTCAATCGTAATTATTTCGATTCATACAGTTGTGATGTGACAAAATTTATCATTGCAATACTATCCTCGGGAACACGGCGATCTATGCGTCCGCCCGTGCTATTGCGGATATTTTCACAAAATATATCTATCCCACTCTTAAGCCTAATAGAAAATTGTTGCCATTACTTATGATTAAATAATTTAAAAACGAAACAATGGGCACTCGCCGGATCTTCTCTACTCGTTGTCAACTTTTGAGCATAAACAAATTTTTAAAGGAACACGAAATCGACGCGATTGAAACGCAAAACCAACTATTGCTTTCATTTCATTTTTACATTAGGTTGTTGTAAAGAAGCTCTTAAATTTTCGAGCGGCAGCAGTTAAAACAAATAAAGAGAAGTACTACACAAATGAATGAAATATAAAAACAACAAACGACTCTAACGGACAATGAAACGACTAGCCATATCTCGTATCATATTTGTCATTGATAGTGTTGTTTTTATGAAAAAGAGCAAACTGTGATGTTGTGACGTCTTCATTATCGACGTTGACAATTATGTATTCCGAATTACCGAATGAAGCGAGAGAAATAAAAACGCAAAATCAATGCAAAAGTAAAACTACACCAAGCACTAAACTTCTGCGACCAAGCCGACAATGCAAAAATAGTGTCACGTAAGAAAAGTTGTTTAAATAAAGCCAACCACGCTGAAAACGCCAACAACAATAAAATGGTCTAAAATTATTTATTTACTAAAACATTGAACATCAAAAAGCAAAATTAAGAAATTATTACGAAATTAAACACGTATTAATAAACGCGATTTAAAAACGATACAACGTAATATGCACTGCTTGATGCATCCCTTTTTTCCTTTGTTACGAATTTCTTAATCTGTTTTTAAATCTCTTCAGACCTTTGTCGCAATAATAAACACTCTCCCACTCGAAAATATATGAATTGAAAAATACAAAAGAATTCGATTTTTTGGTTAAGAATTCGAGTTTAGTTTTGGTCGGTCCTTGCCAAATAAATTTATACCGAAATTTTCACAGAAAATTTGCCAAGCAAATGCAAAAGTTTATTCCTTTAAACCCTGTGCGTAAATTATTAGTCGCGGCTTAAACCTAAATGCAATTGCATGCATACACACGCACCCATGCGCACGCACACATCGACACACACGCACTCACACACCAAACACATATACACACACGCTCGCACACACATGCATAGACACGTGATTTAATAATTATCTCAACCCGCTGCCGCTGCCAGGTTGTGGTTTCACAGTGAATCGAAGAAAAACAAGAGTGAACATTTCAATGACATTTACATTCCTTTTTTCAATTCATTTCTGTTTGTTTCATTAAAGCAATTTAAAAAAATCCTGCAATAATATTTCAAGTTGTACAAAATAACGTAGGGCGGAATAGGTTGGAAGCAACTAAAGTCACAAGCAAGACACATCGAACGAAAAATGCCAATATCTAAGAAATCGTTCTCTAAAATTAATTTTATGGAATTGTTTGGCATAAGCGATAAATATGCACAAAATATCAATTCGTAATACAAATAATTGAATACTTAATTTCAGTTTATTCAACTTTATCAAATGTACTTTTTTTAATTCTTGAAATTTTGATAAGTATTGATATCATATCTTATTTATTCATTGTGAAGAAAGGTTTGCATATTACGAATGCATGTTTCTAACTAATATGAAATGTTTTCAGATCAAACATTTCAAATCATCCTTCAATTTTCTTCTAATTTTCTATCAAACGATGTAATCAAAAATGCAATTCTTCATCCACCTTTCCCCTTTTAAGGCCCCTTTGTCATATAATGAAAAAGAAGATATTAATAATCGTCTTCTTCTTCGTCTTAAGAAGAAGAAATGTATTTATCGGTGCAAACAAATACGAACATTTTTCGTAGAAAATCGAAGTAATTCTAAATAAATAGAAAATACTTTTACAACTTCACCTTTCCCGTTCTTGTTCTTATTTTTTCATTGTATTTTCCTCTCTTTCCATTCTTTCTCACCGCACGCTTTTCCTTAGGAAACTGTTTGAAAAATGGACGTCGCCAAATTCTCTGAACGATGAGATTATAAAATTAATCATGTCAGTCAGTCGGTCGGTCGGTCACTAAATGAACTAAAGGGAAGAAAAATGTAGACCAATTAAATCGATGAAATCCTGTTTAAGGCGATGAGAACGGCTAAGGAACCAGCAATTTCATAACATCGGCTACAAAAGGCCGACGATGAAACTGTGAGCAATGACCGCAGATTCGAAATTCTTTTTTTATTTTTCAAATATGTTTTCTTCTGCCAGCATCTAAACGAAAAAACTACAGAAAGGTTACGAAACTACGAAAAGGGAGAATATGAATGAAAATGTTTTGAAGAAAAGAGCGGATGAATAAACTGGTAACACTTTTCCCCGCAATCGTTTTTTCTAAGTTGAATATCCACACGCGGAAACCATCGCAACACCAAGATATCCACCAAAACAATGCAAATAAAAGGAGAATTTATTGAAATGGGGTGAAGAAGGATCAACGTTCTGAAAGCGTAAATGAGCCATCAGGTCGTTGGATCAGAGAGCAAGAGAGAAAGGAGAATACTTATCTTGTATCACACCGTATTCAAGGGAAACAAAAAATTACACGTCTTCCAGCACAAAAGTACAAAAGATACGAAGCAATGGCATCACCGTCTTCCAATGGTCGATAGAACGAATGGGACGATGAAGGACCTTTTTTCTAGACTCTCCTTTCCTACGACGAGAATACTTTATGGATCATTTCTGCCTCCTGTTTAAGGTTCTATCATAGAGTAAGAAATAACAAGAGTCCGAATCTGGTACAAGCAAATTTTTCTTCGTGCGATCCAATAACAGATACCATTTTCACTCATTAGTGAGTGCTTTCATTTGCTATTCTCTTCTCATCCATTTATTTCATTGTTCATAGTGTTTCTCAGAGACTTCGTTTCGTACTGCTGTTGTTTTGTTCTTGTAGCGGCAAATATTCGACAAGGATGACAATGTGTGAGCATGTGTCGTGTATTTGTACATTCTCTGCTTTGTTAGGCCGCACTCACACAGGGGACATTTGTCGCGAGACATGGAACTATTCATTTATTTGTCCCCGATACCACTCACACAGGAGACAAATTGGAATGTAGGTTGTATCCCCATGCATGATTTTTTAATTAGACTTTTTACTACATTTTGCTACCTTTTATTACTTTTTTTGCTAAATGGTAGTGTTTTCACTACTTTCGAACATTAATTGATTTTATTTCATTTTGTGTTGCGCGCTAAGTGACTATGGAAAATATTGAAGAAATTAAAATTGCGTTAATATATATGGCGATCGATTTTGTGGATGCATTATATATCATTCGTGATGAAGATGCAGAAATAATAAAATTAATCTTAGATAATGTGGAACAATTGGAGGAGATTAGCAGTACTCGTCGGAGAAGCTGCTGGATCAGAATCTGGCGAAAAGAAAAAACCCAAATGGAGCCTTCGAAGTTCCGACAAATGGCATTCAAGTGTGCGATAAATATTCCTACCATAATTATTTGTGAATGTCAGAGGAAAAGTTTGTTGAATTACTAAATTCGATCCAAGCAGAAGGCTGAAACGCATATGCGAAAAGCTGTGCCACCGGATGAATCTTATATATATATATATATATATATATATATATATATATATATATATATATATATATATATATATATATATATATATATATATATATATATATATATATATATATATATATATATATATATATATATATATATATATATATATATATATATATATATATATATATATATATATATATATATATATATATATATATATATATATATATATATATATATATATATATATATATATATATATATATATATATATATATATATATATATATATATATATATATATATATATATATATATATATATATATATATATATAAATAAAAAAATTCACAGCAGTTTTCACATTAGACATAATACAAAATAAATGAAATCTAAAAATATTGTTGAATACCACCAATTTTGTACAGAGATCATAAATAAAATTAAAAAATTCAATGTTATCAGGCACATTTAACCGTAAAAATGTCTATAATGTATCATCATTACCCAATATTCCTTCCAGCGCCAGACTAAGAATATCACTTTTTTTAGCCTGACATGTCTGTGCGTCCAGTTCTTTTAATTTCATTAAATAATTTTGGATATACATTACACCTCCTACGCACATTTTCATTTTTTAATTCAGTGATGGTCGTGGTATTTGCTACTTTTCGCGTCCCAGAGAGACGTTTCTTGTTGTAGGGCGTTAATCAGCCTTTCCGTGGTATCCTTAGTCAATCTAAATGCCATTGAAAATGAATCTTGAAAAAAAATATACTAAAATATGTATATAAAAGCACAAGCCAAAGACTTCAAAAATATTTATATATTGTTTAATGTTGGGGATGCCGTAGAATTTAATGGACTGTTCGATTTCTTACCTAAAAAATGCACTGAAAGTGCAAATATTTGTGAACACAATATTTTAATACACAAGCCATCAAAATTTCTAAAATAATATGTACGAATGAATTGCTCTAATATATATAATAATATATTTTCAAAAAATTTTATATAAGAATAATATAGCTTATGTTTTGCAGTCCCAGTAATAACCCCGATCGAACAAATCCTCAAAATTCATAATGCCCTTTTATAAATACAATATAAATGCATGCCTGAATGAATTCGTAATATTCTGCTTTGTCGATACGACAACCCGGTGTCCCCAGTAAACATCAAGGGACAAAATTGTCGCACAAGGGACAAATTCATTCCTACATAGTCCACAGTTCATTTCGTCGTTTTGCTGGTGAAACAACAACAAATTTGTCGTGTCTCGAGACAAATGTCCCCTGTGTGAGTGCGGCATTAGAGAAAAAAGATGCCTTATCTGCATGCGATTTTCGTAAACAATGAATGTGATTTTGCATGCATATGTAGTGTGTTTGGATATCCTTTGTACATTATCAATTCCATTCTGAATTGTTTTTGTAACAATTCGATAGGATTTGATATTCGGCAAGGCCATTCAAGGCGACTACTATAGAAATAAAAATAGAAGATATTTTCGCGATAGAAATTTTGAAAAGAATAAATACCAATATAAATATAAGCAATAATATTAAAAACCATAATATTAAAAAACAGTAGTTTGGGTGTAGTTAAACTGCATATTTTAATTAATATTTAATTATAATTTAAACATTAATAGCAATTGAAAAACTTAAAAAATATATGTAGAAGTAAGGAATAACAAACATCCAAAAATATTAAAATATTAAAAGCAAAAATAAAATAAAACAATCTAAGCCATTGTAGTGGATAAGTGTACCCCCATATGTCTTCTGCTTTTAAAGGTATGAGGAATAAGTCACTCTACATTTTTTTAACTACAAAAAGCGGCGCTGCTCGCTCCATAACATACTTTCGCGACGCCTTGTGCCTTGCGATTCCTCGTTCATACGGAAAAAATCAAAATTCAGAATTTATTTTGCAAATTATTTTCGCAATCGCGCTGATGAGCGAGAATGTTGTTGTATGTATTATTGCCATTTATTTCATGCAGAAAGAGTGAAATGGCCGTTCCATATGTACTTTTCACACAACAGTAAGCATTCACAATGCGTAATTCACACACACACACACACACACACACACACAAGTATAATTTGTCCATCTATTAATAATATAAAAAGCAAAATAATAACAAACGAGAAACAAGAAAGTGTAACGAAGAGCACACGAAGAAAAAACTGCTCTTGTTTGGTAACGAAGAATTTGTTTTGTAAATTCCTCTCTCACCCGCATTCTAGAAATATTGTTTTACGCATTATGACCATTTATTTGATGCAGACAAAGTGAGAAAGCGATAACATTTTCCTCCGTCAAAAGGCATTCGCTCACGCGTAATTCATACGCACACAAGCATAAATCGTCCATCTAATAACAATCTGATAATCAAAGCAATAACAAACAAGTAATAATAAAGTGAATACAAAGAGCGCCACGAAGAAATAAATTCGGCCGTCTCGTTTGGCAGTCGTATTTTTACTCAATTCTTACTTCGTTCAGCATCCCGACCGACCGCATCATTTTGACCAATAAAGCGATATTGAGTGATTCAGACTCTTGTTATTTCTTACTCTATGCATTAACTCACAGTAGTAACCTAGTAATTCCTTTGATCTTGTAAATTAACTTATCTTCGCACAAAAGCATAACTTCGCACAAAACATAACTACACAAAAGTTTAATTTATACAAAATTTATTTTATAAGAACCGTTTGTACAGAACGAAATGTATATGTAGAGAAAAATTGTTAAGTAGCACATTGAATTTTGTTAATAAATAAGTTCAAGAAAATTTGATAATTAAATAAAAAAATATAATTTTTAAAATAAAAAAAACAAAAGGCGTTTTATTTTCTTTGGACTACGAATCCTGGCGGGGCTGAGTATACCTCGGAAAAACATCGTTACAAATGGCGCCCGAGCAGGGACGCCATCGGAAAGAAAGGGGGGAGTGTGAAGAAATATACCATTTCTTCACATTATTCATTTCCCCACTACATTTATATTTACTACATTTTAACACAAACAAGCATAGGACTGGAACTAATTCGACGCTTGCGTCACAAAGCAGAGCACTGGAAATGTCCCGTAAAATCAGGCGATCTTTTATGAAGAAAAGTAAGAGAGAACAAAAAATGGTACAGTGGAGGCAAATAAAAAGGAACCCTGAACAAACAGAGAAACACAACAAACAACAAATAAATACCCAGATACACAATATAGTAAACAGAAACATACAAAGCGACAAATAAACATAAGTGAACGCACACATAAACACAAAGGAGCAAAATATTACAATCACAGAAAATCACGAAACACAAATAAACACACACACACAAAGAAACAACATTACAAACAAATCACATAGGAAAAATATCACAAAGGAATTTTACATAGGACGACCAATTTCTAAGTACATAAAATAAACATAAAGACCAAAGGTCGAAACCTAAAGTCAATAACCTGAAATATATAAATATATTTTCAAGGTTAACATTTTTCTTGTCGTTCACAAAAAAAAACATGTAGCAACAATTATGGTGGGTGATCCGCTATAGGATACCGTTTCCGATAAACAACAATTCACATCAAAAAGTTGTTTTGATGTGACTATAAAATCGAGTGTGAAAGCTTACTCGATCGCTGTTTTGGATCTCACAGTTCAGACGGTAAGTCGCAGCTCATGTATTATAAATTAATTTATACTTTGGTCGAGTGCTTTTAAGCGGACGCCAATAGTATAAAACTAACCAGTAGTGGCTGAGTGCTTTTAAGCGGACGCCAATTAGTTATATTAACTCACAGTAGTAACTTAATAATTCCTTTGATCTTGTAAATTAACTTATACTTTGGTCGAGTGCTTTTAAGCGGACGCCAATAGTATAAAACTAACCAGTAGTGGCTGAGTGCTTTTAAGCGGACGCCAATTAGTTATATTAACTCACAGTAGTAACTTAATAATTCCTTTGATCTTGTAAATTAACTTATACTTTGGTCGAGTGCTTTTAAGCGGACGCCAATAGTATAAAACTAACCAGTAGTGGCTGAGTGCTTTTAAGCGGACGCCAATTAGTTATATTAACTCACAGTAGTAACTTAATAATTCCTTTGATCTTGTAAATTAACTTATACTTTGGTCGAGTGCTTTTAAGCGGACGCCAATAGTATAAAACTAACCAGTAGCGGCTGAGTGCTTTTAAGCGGACGCCAATTAGTTATACTAACTCACAGTAGTAACCTAGTAATTCCTTTGATCTTGTTGTTATTTCTTACTCTATGGTTCAATCTAAGCCATTGAGCACAGACTGAGCAGCAAGCTCCAACTTCATTTTCTCAACGCTCAAAATTACATTAGCTCTTGTGGAGACAGAGAAAAGTGTTTCATTGCCATTCTGTTTCCAGAATTCTTTCACACTAATTTTAATTCTGATAGCTCTTTTTATTTCAAGATTATTCCTATCGCATGAAATGTTCACTCTGTGAAACTAATAAAATACTCTTAATTTTATTGGTAGTAATTAATAAGCTTTATGAAATTGCATTATTGTTAGAATGATACAAATAATTGGATTAAAATGGATTAAATGGATTAACTTACACTCTACATTTTTGGATCTTAAATATACACCGAAATACTATTTGCATGCATCCGATTAACAGACAAAGACGAAATTATTACCCTACACTCCGCTGACTGACTCTAGTTAGATGCTCAGGTCACGATTAACTAACCACCACTTTCACTTATAGGTAGTTAATTTCTATCCAGGTCTATCCATCCTAGTTAAAACATCGACTTTATTGATAAACTCATTCACATATGCCATCGTACATTAGCGGATGTATCTTGCACAATTTAGTAAAATTACTAACACCAATGCAGTGATATCGAAGTTATTTCAGTGTCAGATCCTGGCGGCAAGTTCGAAAATTTAACTCTCAAAATAAATACTCAAGAATAAGACTTAGGTTTTTCAAGAAAAAACGTGATTTTCTCTATTTTCTATATGAAAGTTTTCCAAATAAGCGAGGATGTCAGTACGTTTTATTGATGACTTCTCTACTTATTCTTCTGTAAGAGTATTTTTGTAACTATCAATGAGCCGCAACCAGTTTTGGAAGTATTAAATTCCACCTTTAAATATAGTCTACCCGCTGAGAAATGTATGCACATACACATGTACATGAATAGAAATTTATGCAGATATTACTGATTACTGAGGCGCCTTACTGATTACTTTCTTTCAATGCATTAAAAAAGGGAAATACATTATCCTATCAGGAGTAGGATTAGTTTTGATTAGTTTTGTTTCAGAAATTTGTTTTTGTTGGCGAATTTTATTTATTAATATAATGTGGGAGTATTTAATTTAATTTATTTTAGAATATTTAAATTTAGTCATGTAAATTTAATAATGTAAGAATATTAAATCATAGAGTAAGAAACAACATAGAGTAAGTTATTTCTTACTCTATGATTAAATTTAATAAAAGAAATAACGTACGTAAATTGTTCCAATCAAATATAACGAGGTATAATTTTCGAGATAGTCATGATTTCGTTTTGAGCGCATATCGATGCAATAATTGTTCTCTTTCTATGTAGGAATGTCATAAAATCAACGCAGCTGCAAGAGCGACAGAAGAAGTATGAAATCAATATTCCCAGCTCTCACAGAAGATTGCGGATGTTGGTGAGAGGATAGGGAACAAAGCTCGAATGGAGGTTAATAACCAGAGAAATTATTTAGGATTGAAATGGTTTACAACGTGAACATTTTATAGATTTAATTAAATAAAGATTTAATTAAAAAGACTGTTTATATTTTCGAAAAATATCCTACGTATATCAATCGCGATATTAGATACAATTTTGTGCCTCGGTCATTACACGCAATAGCCATCTCGATTGACTCTTTAATGAAGATCCAAGAAATTGTTCGTTAAAACGCTTCCCAAAGCATGCATAGATTTCACACAATTTTCAACTGAACTGCCAGCGTTTGAGGCGAAGTTGAAATATTAATTAATTTGTATTTAATATGTGTCAATGCGTACGTGTGTGCACTTATGAGCTCCAAATCTATGCGTGCGACAACGGAGGCACTAGCTGAAACAGCCGACAACAACAAAAGCAATAGAAGCTAAAGCAGCACAAACACCAACAACAGTACTGACAACAGCAGCAACGACACAACACTGACAATGAAAACGGAATATTAAGTAAACCGTGATTAAAATGCGTTGGAAATGCAACGATCCGTAGGTTGAAGTAGAGTTCACGTTAATGACCTGACGAATAAAGGGGTGTTTTTTTGCTTGTTTGTTCCAGAATCCGAAAAAATATAAAAAATAAAACAAAAGAAAGTAAAAATGAAATAAAGTAATCAATAAATACATTTGTTTATATAAAACGCTTTTAAAATTGTTAGAAGTTTTTGTTTATATTGCATTGTCATCCAATTCTGAGCTATGGTTCAAATTTCAAAACTCTAGCTCACCGCGTTCAAAATCAATTTTATACCGAATATTTTGAAAACTCCCATTTCCTCGCCTTGAAGTGGGCGCGGTTGGTTAATTTACAGATTATGTTTAATAGCCATCCAGTTCTCAGCTTTAGTTAAAATTATAAAATATCAAAATTGATGCCATCATTTTGAAAATGCTCACATTTCCGGCCTCGAGATGGGCGGGGCCGAATAATACATTGTTATCGAGCTTTGAGTCATTGTTCAAGTTTCAAGCTTCTTGCTTGCCGCGAAGTTAGTTTAAAATCAGTTAAAATCATCCGACCCGAAATAAACCCTCAAGGAGAAGTGTTTGTATTCACGAGAGAGACTTGAAGATTGAGTATAAATTTTATAAAAACGCATTACGTGCGATCCGAACATATAATTCCTTTAATTCATGAAAGTTTACTCGATTTCGATTGGGAAACTTCCAATCAAATAATTTTAAGAAGGTTCGGAATATTATTCTTAGTTCTTTATCTTATTTCTTCTATTTAATTAAGATCCTTTAATCATAATCATAAACATCTACTCTTCTTTCCGTAACGACCCAACCTTGCTCGAATCATATGGTTCTTCTACCTTGACAACGCAATCAGACGGTGTCTGATCGTTCTCTGTTCGTTCTCGAACATGATGAAGAAATCGTTGAGGTTTTGCTGTAAATATTTCAAAGATATATTACTTAAGCCTTCATGAGTCATCTCGCACTAAGCGACATCATCCAAAAAAGCATGTTTGACCCCTAAAAGTGTATGAACAATAACAAAACATTTGACACTAAAATGTACCGATAAGAAACCCTAATTCGCTTAAAGTAGATTTTAAGATCAGCCCGTGAAGAATTAATAGGAAAGAGTTAGAAACGGGAGAAGGGGGTGGAGAGAAACGCATAGAAAAGGAGTTTAAAAAGAAATCCAAGAAATTAAACGCCAAAAGTATTTCACTACAGTTTTATGCTTTACATAAAAAATTATTATAAAAAGCAATAACTGCAACAAAAAAACGATATTTTACTAAACAAGAAAGCAGAATAAAGTGAAACTCAAATGTATAAAAAATTTGAAGAGGTGACGACGAAGAAATCAACTCCGGAAATAAGAATAATAAAAACTAAGCAACCTTCATGAAAAAAGCAGCAATAAAAAATAACAAAAACAACTTCATGTTCTACCCGAAAACACACATACAGTGCATGTTATATACAATCCATAAACCCTATGCATCGGCGTGTAAGTGAGTTTGTGTATGCTCTCACACATTGAGGTCAGTTTACGCTTACGCTTGCAGCCGTTAATCTCTGTCTTGCAGAAATTACAAAGGAATCATCCAAGACATTTCATCAGAGAATTGGGCATCAACTATTTATAATTGTAATTGGATATCATTAAAGTTAAAGTTACTTTAATTACGTTACTTTCAACAAAGTCGGCGTGCCGTGCCCTTCAGGGTAATATCCAAATTATTTATTAATTAACGAGATAAAATTTCTGTTTCGTATAAATTCATTTTTTCACCATTTCTGAAGCACATCTTCCATGAGACTATATTCAAAATAAGTTTTAAGATATTCTCCATCGATTGACAAAAGAAATTGTTTGGCAGATTAATCCCCTACTCAGAAGTAACTCAGTTTCTGTCAGCAAACTTTTGCGTTACTTCGTCATTTGTTTAATTTCGATTTCAGTTAACTTCTAACGAGAGCACAAATAGTATAAGTAACGTCTTTGCTACTTTGGGTTAACGTCGCTACTTCTTTGTTACTTCATTAATTTGTTTAACGGTTAACGAGAACGAAGTAACTACTTACTTTGGATCAACTTTAACCACGAGTTAACGAATGAAATTTTCGCCCAACTCTTACAAAAACGCGCAAGTTTCTAAGTCATCGAAAATTAGACAGTTTGCTATTGTGAAATTATTTTTAAAAGTGTTCTTACATTAAGGTACATCCAATTATATTAATACATTATTAAAATTATAAAAAGTATTACAGGGTTCGTCTGTAATACTCGCTTATACGGCATAGACAAATCAGTTTCTTCTCGACTTTGTAAAATATTTTAGTAAAATTAAAACAGTGTGTTCAAGTCCTTATTTGTCTTTTGATGAACCATGAGATGAAAGGGCGATGTAGAGACTATACAACAACAATTATATGCAAGTGAAATTTTTACATAATCATGCAGTGAGTTGCAATTTGATGTGCGATTACCGCCTTCGCCTATAGTGTGATCAAATCGTTATCACTCATCGCTAATTAAGAAACGACTCCATTGAAGCTTTGTTGATCAATGATCATGGAGCGCTGGAGCTTTGTCATAATCATTTGCTCGGCCTTCTTTTCATATTTAGCTATTATTTTAAATTTATATATAACTTAACCAATAATACCGGAATATCTTTATCAACTAATTTGAAAACTCTCCTACCGTACTTCATGATTTTTTTACTACAAACTGACTTAAACAACCCGACAATCCGTAGAGAGAAAACATTGACAGAAAGGGAATGGGAAAAGAGGAAACGGTTACAGAATTTTACGTAGGAAGAAGCGGCGTGAATTGTTTGTAAGGTATTGTTTGTCCAGTTGAGGGGAAGCGGCTGAAAACAAGCCGTAGTTTAATTAAAACAACTAAGTTCACCGCTGCTAAATTACCAGCCGCGTGCAATGCCGTGACACGAGCATTCGCATTGCAACTACTTTGCTTGTCTTCTTCTTCTTGCCATTCGACCAAATGATGTGGGCTCACTCACCATGCATTTCTTTGCAAACAGCTGTCCGTGATAATGGGGAAACATCTCAGCATTTATATAATCATACACGAGTCCTCAAACTTTATCAATCGGCGAAATTCACCTGAAACAAAATGAAATGGCAAAAGCTATTCCCCCTCTACAAAGTCACCACTTCGGCATCTGTGATCCATTCTCAAAAGAAGTGAAGATACTGAATTCAACTTTTGAAAATGTTTTTTATGCCTTATGCCTGAAACACAACCAAGGCGATTTTTTGCCGTGATACAAGTTTTTACTCTCTTCTCTTAGCGTTTGCACAAAACACCGGCGTAGAAAGCCGCCGAAAAAATTAGATTCCCAACCGAAACGAAGTGACGTTTACTCATGTGAGAGAGAGAGCACGGCTACAAACATCGCCAGAATAGAAATAGATCGTAGCTGGCTACGGCTTATTTCGCCGCTGGCAAATATTCTCTCAGCGGCATTATTTTCTCTCTCGATTCCCATAAGCGCAATGTAAATTTTGACACTTGTCAGCTATAAAAACCCTACGCCGCCTTGGATGTCTTTATAGCATTAATAGGACGTTCAAAGACGTCTTCTGCAGGTTTTAAGTGTACATAGGCGCTCTCGCCTCTGTTATTTATCGGCATCTTACCAGTCAGAGAGAGGTTGGGCTCGACGTTGTGTGAAGAGAAACTGGTTGAACACAGTCATAGCGCCTAGATGTAAATGAAACTGAAGAGAGCTGCTAAACTGTAGCGATTTAATTAGATTAATTAAAAATTATCATAAAATATGAAGATAAAAAGGCAACTGATCTCGAACCTTCAAGGAAAAAATTTGTCATAGATGCATTGCGAACTATTAAATCAAACTTCAGATTTGATGGACACGTAAACAAACTCAGTGAAAGAAGAATTTTGCACTATGACTTCGTGTCATTAAATCAAAATGCAATCGACTACAAGCGGCCAAGCGAAACGGCGAAGCGTAGCGACGAAAGGGAACTATTTTGTTGTCGTTTCCCATAAGAGCCTATGTAACCTTGATAGCTATGTAACCTTGATAGCCTATGCAACCTTGATAGCTAAATCTAGCCGCTATGACTGTGTTCAATCAAAAACGGTTACAGGTCTCTTCAGAAAGGTTTTCAAAATAAAACCAAATTGCACTTGCCCATGCATGCATAAGTATCTATGTACGTATGTATGTATGTTTGAAAGCATATATATCCACACATGTATTAAGAAAAAATGCCTTCGAAGCATTTTATTCCATCTAGATTATTAGAAAAGTTTGCAAAAAAAGCGTGGCAAATAAATGGCTAATTGAGCAAAGTATAAGAGTGCTAAGGTTGATATAAATATAATTTTACATATGGAACAATTTGCTAGGCACCCGATTTCTAATAAAGATCGTATAAATGTGTGTTTTGGTAATTTTATAAGCAATTCAGTCGTTGAGAAGTCAACCAAGTTGGGCCAGTTTGCTTTTGTGTTCGCACGTATTTCTGGGGATGTACCTCTCATCACGATCATCTTCTCGGCTTTCGATTATTCGATTCTTTAATTAAACAGTTCATCTAATCGCCATTATCACGTCTCTGGGTTTGCATATATTAATCTTTTAGACTGAAAACCAGTTTCGTTTTTTTTTTCTTTGAAATAAACTGTCTCGACAGAAAACCGTTGGAAGAGTCAGAAAAACGACCTATATAACAAAAAACAAATACACAAACAAACCAAATTACAAAACATAAAAAAGGATGGGCAATCGAGCTGCCGACATTAGCTTCTACATTTTACTTCTCAGTATTTATAAATAAACAAACGGGAAACTGGAAACATACCCGCGTGCATATGTTTATGGTGTGGTGGCGTTTCTCGCACCGTCATTCTTTCTCGCGCATTCTCACTCTCAATTTGTCGTTTACAGCTGGTTACTTATGATTTACATCATAGATTATTGTAATATAAATTATAGAGAGAGTACTTTTGTTTCTTTAGTTTTCGTTTCTTGTTTTCCCCTTTGTTTTTACTCTTAATTATCATACTAATGCCTTTACTGACTACTTTACAACTACAGTTTTACCTGGCTCTAACACTCTAGCAATATTCTCTCTCAATAAACTACCTCTCGTTTAGTTTTCTCTTCTTCTTTCTCCCAAAACCACCTTCTAAATAACTAGTTATAAAATTCTCCTTTATTCATTGCGTTCTTAAAAATATTGGAAAATTGTAGTGTTTTCAGTGCATGTTGAATGGCCTACGTGTTGGGTATTGGCCGGTACTTTTCATTCGACGTACTCTCTCTCGCTCACTCCTCCTTTGCAATCTCTTGTTTTTTCTGTAGAATAGCAGGCAAAAACTCGCCTACACTAAAATATCAAGCATCAAAGAAATACTACAATTTCTAACGAGGGATAAACTCAATAAAATATTTAATGCATTCTTAGGTACGAACGTGAATCATATAAACAAAAGCCAAAATCAGTGAAGTGACTACTATAATAATGAAAAAAAACTGACAGAGAGAGTAATAAAATACTAGGGAAAATATAAGGAAGTGTCAAAAGCGTGTGTATTTTTTATCTCAGACTGTCACACATACGCATGAATTTATTATGTATACTCCTTTGTATCGAATGCATTGAAAAAGTTAACGTTCAGCATTCATTTTTCTTCGAGAGCGTTGTTCCATCATTTTTGCCAAAAAATATTTTAGGTTTCTTTAAAAATTATATATTTTTTAAGATTAGTTTATGAAATATTTTATTATTTAATTCCTTCATGTCAAATAAAATTATAAAGCATTTTCCTTGGGAGAATCGATTTATACGACATAATTGAAAATTATATTTATTAAATAAATTTTTTAAAACTACTACACCTAAATTATATGTGTGCACGTATGCAAGTAGGTGAAATGCAATTTCCCTTTGAAATATTTCAGCCAGAGCTTTATGGCCGAACATCACGCCTACTACTACTACTTTACTATACCATGCGTGAGAAAAGTTGTGTTGAAGATGATTTAGCAGACGCTAACTTACTAAGTAAAGTAAAAATGTAATACTGAAGGGGCTGTGTCCCGCCCACTGTGTATTAAATTTAAACTATAAATTTATATCACGAGTGTAGGGTGCATGATTATAGTGTAAGTTATTATTTCTTTCTGAAAATTTCGTTTATCCGCGGGAAATTTTTATTCTTTCCGTAACGGAAAAGGGAAGAATACACAGAATCTTATGTTGAAAAAAATATATAGAACATAAAGATTTTCTCCAATTTATTCATAAATTATCATCGACAAAATTTGAGAGATAAAATTTTGAGGCTTTGAATTTAGTGTCATACAATAAATGAATTTGTTCACTTCTGGCCATTTATCGAGTTGATGCGTATGGGTTAGTAAAGTAACGACGGCGGCAACAGGACAATCAAAACACCTCAGGTGGCCCTTCCAATATTTTAGGGATGTTATCCAAAGAAATTCAATACAAATTCAATATAAAAAATTTTTTTTAGTATTTCAAGGATTGCCAAACGATTAGAGACTGGTTAAAACAAAAAGATATAGAATTAATACATTAAATAACGGTAGCAAAATGTTTTTAGGATTGATTTCGGAGAGAAAGGAAGTTTTTAGATGGAGCCTTGTGACCTGTGCCCTCCGCTACTTGGAGGTCAGGGTCACTAATACTACGTTACATTAAAATATTCTCAAGAAATTAGATTTGGGGAATATCATTTATAAACACGTCCACTTCATGAGAAATTACAAACACTTTATATTTTAGTATTAATAATGTAATGTTTCAGTATCCGTCCCTCTTAAAAACCACGGGAATTTCGTATGGATGTAATGTGGGTCGTTTCACGTGTGGGTCGTTTGCGTTGGCGTGCCAAAGACTGTTTTGACGTAATATTTAAAGACACAAATGTTTAGACTTTTGTATTTTTTTAGTTCAAATAATTTGAACAAATTGTGCCAACTAAAACTTTTGATGCATTCGTGGCTGAAATGATCCCACGGTACGGTATATTATTAAATCCTTTAACTCGATTTGCTTACGTTTACTTCTACTTATTCTCTTTTATCAGCGATTTTAAGAGAAAAATGAATATTCCGCAAAAGGTTTGTTTTGTTGTTGTTAATATTGGTGCTTTTACCAACTAGCGCCATGGGTAAATCTACGGGTTAGAAGCGTTCGTTCAATTTGTCTTGTTTTGTTCTCTCTTTCTATTGCCTCTCTCGTTCTCTCACTATTTTATTTGACATTGTTCAAACAGCTGGCATTTGTTTGTAAGTAGTTTGACAAAAAAATACGGTAAAACCTAAATATCCGTGTCAATCGTTCAACCGCATGTGACAAAAATGTTGGTAGAAAGAAATGGGAAGACAGATTAAGGATAGTAATAAAAGGGAAAAGAGAATGAGGATACCCAACACAGGAGAGGTCAATTATTCTGGAAATCAGAGAATAAATTAAAAAAAAATTTATAAATGCACGTGCTCTTTATAATTAACACTAGAGGGAAGAATGAGGTCAATTACCTCCAGAGATATGCCGAGAGATAGGATCTCTAGGACACACGCTTGAACGGGCCCGTTAAGACATGCTCTGGGACAGGTCCATTGCGGAAATAAATTATCAGTTTACATAAAATATGAAAATGAAAGTTTAGTTTAAAGAATATTTGTTTCCACCCGAGGAATCATCGGACCAAATGATAAGTTTTTCGCATTACAAGCAGCAATGCAGGAAAAATCGGTAACAACTTTTTTAGTCTTAAATAATATAATCAGATATATTAAATTAGATAATATCGTAAGTGCTATGTTTCGGAATGTTGGGCGGAGGCAGTAGCAAATGAAACTTAAGTTCGAACCCTGCCGCGGCCGTGGGTGTCCATTTCTAACATAATTACTCTCATGATAATGAAGCGGATCATATAAGACAAACGGTCGTTTATTTTAAAAAGGTCGTCTAAAAAGACTTATTAAAGACGTAAAATGAGGACTTAAATTTGGTCCATGGATTTCTATTGCATTTGCTTTTATTCCAATATTTAATGAAATGTAAAATACGATCGTTTTAAAAACTAAAAGAATTAAATAAAAAGAATAAAAAGAATTTAATTAGAAAGAAATAACTTTTCTATATTAATCCGTGCGTTTATTATATAAATTGTTTTTCGTTAAAATAAACACGCGTGGGTTTAAATTCTCAATAAATTTACAAAAATCATAAGCATAAAATACGATAAATAATTAATTAATCCAACAAAATGAACATCTTCGATAGAATCGTTCGGAATCATTGATTGATTGCAAAATATGTCAGTCTCGAAAACCTTTTTCGTTTTTGTTTATAACCATCACATTATTGACATTTTATTTTGTCTCGCTTTCATTTTCGCATCGTTTTTTTTCACTATTGCATGACATTATTAAAATGACTGCCTCAATCGAAAGCATGCTTCAAATGACGTTGCAGCACTTCTGGATCGGAATTTACGCGACGATAATCTCTCCAATTGCCAATTAAATTCAGCTTGAATTAATTTGTTTCACAAAACTAAAATAAAATCAATTCAAATGTTAGCAGCAATAATAATTAGCAATAAACTGACTTCAATAAAAAACCATTAGATTTGTTTTCATACAAATTTTTATTTTGTTTCAAATTTTCCGAAAGTATGAAAATTCTCAGTGTGAAAAGCATAATATGCGCACGTTAAAACATACGTAAACAAATGCAAAGGTTGATGAAAGTAAAATTAAAGTTAAGAGAATTTTGTATCAAGAGGAAAAAGTCATTGTGGCTTTATTTACTTTCCTAAATCACGGTCTAAAAAACCCTTCATAAATAAATATCTCTTTTTTAAAAAAAGAAAACTGGAAAAGCGAGTATGCGTACGTGAATGTTGGAATGGAGAAGTAGAGAATGTTAGGTTAGATAGTAAATGTTTATATGAGCATGTATGTGTTTATACACCAACATATTCGTGTACAATTCCAAGCCTTGAAAATACTATAGACGAACCCGACAATTCTGTGTAAATAAAAATAATTTATATGAATCTAAATATGTACGAATTTCTGACAATAATATGATGTTGGCCGACTTCTTTCTGACCCAATCCCGTTTAAGCATAGAGTAAGAAATAACAAGAGTCACAATCTTGAACAAAATATTTTTCTATGGTCGGTCCAGCGCTGGACCGATTTCTCACTCAATAGTGAGAATCTAATCGCTCTCTCTCATTCAATTTCTATAGCTTTTGCTTTGTTTTGCACTGATGCTCTATAAATATTTCGGTTGTTTGTTTTTTTGTTGGGCTTGCTACTCTTCGTGATTTTATTCTGAGGCGTAGTCAGCACGATGAAGAGACAAGATTTGAGTTGAAAGGGAAGAAATTTGCATGGATACGTTTTAATAGCCGAAATTATTGGCGTGAGAGAGTGATATTTACATTGGCATTTGTTTTTGTAACTAGTCAAATTTTTTTAAAGCGCATCATATCGAAAGTTTGTATGTGTGAATGTGAATGAATAATGTTATTTACGGCACAACATTAGTTCTTTATTCTTTTTTGCGGTCTGCAAGGCCATCGTATTTCTTACTCTATGGTTTAAGTCATTTATGAAATCCAAAGATTTTGAATATAATCCAGCCATCGATGTACAATATAAATCTCATTGCTCATTAACATCGTCAACATCAGTGCCATTTTATCACCATCGTTAACATTATCATCATTTCTCTTTACTCAAAATTCTAATTGAACGAAAGTATAGCAGACTTCCCCTAAATTTCAATTCGAAATTATATAAATAGCTCTTTAATAATTCCCACGCACGTACGTACGTAATTTTTTTTATGGTTCAATTAGTCTAGACGTAACGTAACGTACGTAGGTTGACTGGCCGGAGTGACGATTAGTGAAGCTGTTCAAACTTTTAACAACAAAACTTATTGAGAACAGAGTAACAGAGTGTTGTGAATTTATTTGTTGTAATACATGGTAGAGAAATCCTGTTACTATCTCGCTCTATTCCATATGTTATATAGGAAGCATAAAGAGCAGAAATTTCAATGGGTTTGTACATCCGCCAACGTCTGGACTAATCGCTTGCATTGATCGTGGTAAGGTAGGTTGAAGCGGGCGTCACGTTATTTTACGTTACGCCTAGACTAATTGCACCATTACTCACGAGGACTTCGTTGAGATGTGAATCCTAGGCACTGTCAACTAGCGACCGACCGGCTCAATAACCGACCGACCGGTCGAACGACCGACCGACCGAAATAGACTCTACTTCATTTACTCAATCAAATGGCGAGAGAGATGTTTCGTGACGTGTGAATAAATGTAAATGACTGAAGAAGTCTGTACTCTAAAGTCTTTACTCTAAAGAAGTCAAACTAGTCAGTCTCGATATAGGAGACTTTTGAATGAGCGAACGCGGACCTGGTAACAGGCCTGTGAAGGCTTTAATCATAGAGTAAGAAACAACTGTTGTTTCTTACTCTATGCTTTAATTCATGCGAAAAATTCATTAAAAATTTAGAGCGTATCTTATGTTTATTGAAAACTAATTATAAACGTTAGCGAAATTCTACACAGGCAAATCCTCTTAGGATCAGACTTGGCCAAACGGTATCTGAGAAAACCAGCGTCCACCTGAAATTTTAAAGATAATTTAAATATATTTTTTATAACAATTATTTTGTTGCAATGACTAAATTACGTGTTATTTTGAGTCGTGTGTATAACGTCGTACCATGTATATGGTAACTTATTATTACTAATATCTTAAGTAATATATTTTTGTTATACTCTTCGGGAATTGCCACCACGATAATGAACTATTTTAGTTTCATTTCAAATCATTTGTCCACAAGTTTCAATAAGCAATCCATAGATAATAAACAACTGGATTTAAACAAAATGTCTACAGAATTTCAATTCCTAAAATTTCTCAAAAATGAGCCACTTATATCTATATAAACATTTATATATGTAAATAAGATTTCATTTCCACTTGACATTTGCTCCCTTTTTTTATTTCTAAATTTCATGTAGATTTCAGTAAAAACTCGAATTATTCTTTTTTCTCTGCATTTTCTCGCACTTCTCTGCTTCCAAAATTCTGAATTTTATGGCGTTATTACAGAAACCGAAACTACGCTGCTTTTTCGATTCTCTTTTGTGTTTTTCTCTGCTTTGAGAGCTTATTGATAAGCAGCAGATAAAATTTCGTTGAGCCCGAATAAACAAACATTGTTAGTGCTTATCAGTGTATTCCAGTGGAAAACAAAATGCCGGGACCGAATATTTTGGAAATATATTAACGAAACAGCTAGTGAATAAAACGCGAGCAAGGAACCTCTCGCTTGGGTGTGAATGAAGCGGCATGGTAAAAATTTAGTAAATTGTGTCGGCTATTGGCGTCGTCGTCAGTAGCGTGCGAAATTGGTATTCACAGTCAATAACGGCCGGCGCGTAGTCCTAAATAAAACGACACCGAATTAGGTGTCGGCTCTCAACCAAAATTTACTATTTTGTTCCTTAAAATTGACCTCGTTTTTAGAAAGTATTCTTGTGTCCATGTATTTGTAATACATTTATTATTTGCAATCGAATAAATAAAAATATTCTGTTACATTAAGGCTTAAAGCTGTTCAAAAAGACGTTGATGCATTACAAACGTTTTTTAAGCAAATTTTTGATTGTTAAGAACCTATGGCAAATTCAAAATAATTCAAAACTTGTGAATAATGAAAAATTTCGTGTTTATTTAAATTAGTTTTGTTGTTGTTGAATTATTTTAGTATATTAATGTCTTGATTGCACCGTATGGATTTTTTATTATTTTAATCTTTAGTAAATAATTTTACAATTACGTTAATTTGTGGATTCTATGTATATCGACTGGCTGACTGATTGCTTTACTGCGCTCTCTGCTCTGCTTGTTAGGAACAGAGTTCGGAAATCGAGCAACGAGTGCAGCACACTCCGCGATCAACTCCGCTTATTTCATTGACACCTCTCACCTCTCACCTCTCTTCCTCTCACTAGCACTATCTCCGCAAATGTGTTTCTCCAAAATTTCTCTTCACATTAGCGGTGCCTGGGTTTGTTCGAACGGAATTTCTCTGTGTTATGTGTCGATAACCGATCACCAAACACAGAAACAGTGTGAAGCACTTAAACTCCCGCGATGTGTGCTCTCAGTTTTTTCTCCTGCCGAATTAATTGCACACAAATTTCTCCGAAATGGTGATAAAAATTGTGAACGTCGTGTGCTTTTGGTCGGTGCAGCTGGTGCTGCTGGATTTCACACTTTGGGATTTTGATACTGGTAGGTAGCAGAGTAGCAGAGCAAGAGTAAGCGGAGTATCTGGGACTACGTTTTCAATAGACAGAAAAAAGAAGGATGACAAATTATCACCCTTATAATGTATCACGATACGAACACGATTCGAAAACGTTGACGAACACGAAACAAAAACGAAGGCTCTGATAATGAAACCTCTTCGTTCACTTCGTTTCATTTCCAATTTATTGTTGTTGGCATCTACAGAAAATGTGCGATTGTTTACCTCCTACCACTTCTCCCCCCCCCCTGGCAATCAATAGCAGCATGCTTCTTTGCTTTGACGATCGCATTTTTGTTATCGTCAATTTTGACAACCCTTTCGTGAAGTATTCGTGATACATTATTAAGTGATTTCCAATCGAACACGGGAATGCATGTAAAAAACAACAACAAAAATCTAGTTTTCGATTCGTGTTCGTTACGTTTTCGTTATCGTTATTTTGGCATTCTTCTTCATCATTTCTTCGTTAAATCGAAGAAAAGCGGGGAAATAGCAAAAGAAAATCGAAGATTACGTTTTCGTATCGTGATACATTATAAGGCTGTATGTTTGTATATAATTGCAGTACTGCTCTAATGGGTAGACGACTTTACTATTATTCTTTTCTTGTAATTAAGCTGTGATTTACAAAATTTATTAATCATTAAGGTTAATAAACACATATTCAAAAATGTCCATATGTAAATGTAGAATATATTATAATACAGATAAACAGGAAAAATAAAAAACAATTATAAAAGTAATATACAACAAAGTAATATTTTTATATATTTTTTAAATAGTATGAGGCTAAAAACTGTTCTTTTTGAGAGCTTTGAACTGTGTTTTCTGAGAGCTTTGTAACAGATACACCGATTCACCCTTATTCTTTCTGTCTACCGTTAAAACAATCCCAAAGTGTGAAATCCAGCAGCACCGGCTGCACCGACCAAAAGCACACGACGTTCACAATTTTTATCACCATTTCGGAGAAATTTGTTTGGAATTAATTCGGCAGGAGAAAAAACTGAGAGCACACATCGCGGGAGTTTAAGTGCTTCACACTGTTTCTGTGTTTGGTGATCGATTATCCTCACTAAACACAGAGAGGCGTCGGCAGAGCAGCACATTTCTCAGAGGAAGTCGTCGTATGTGCTCACCGAAAACTGTGAACACATATGACGTATTTTCGCACGGTGCTGAACGAAAAGAGACTGGTGCATTTAAAAGAGCACATTTCCGAACTCTGGTTGGAAAGACGGGGCCCAATTTTAAACCCCACGAATTAAATCCATTAACACAATTCTCGCGTTCGCAGCGAACTGAACGCAGACCCCACCATTAACCAATATTCGGATCGCTTGATTGTGCCTCGCCGACTGAATTCGTTTGAAAAACATTCAAAATTTGTGGTCGTTCTCTGAGCTCCGTTCATCGTCGGAAGTCTGAGGAAAACGTGGTACCATTGCCATGGCATTAGTGAATAGGTTGGGAGATGCGCTGACAGAGATTAATCATAGAGTAAGAAATAACAAGAGTCTGAATCACTCAATATCGCTTTATTGACCATAAAGAAGCGGTCGGTCGGGATGCTGAACGAAGTAAGAATTGAGTAAAAATACGATTGCCAAACGAGACGGCCGAATTTATTTCTTCGTGGCGCTCTTTGTATTCACTTTTTTATTACTTGTTTGCTATTGCTTTGATTATCAGATTGTTATTAGATGGACGATTTATGCTTGTGTGCGTATGAATTACGCGTGAACGAATTCCTTTTGACGAGGGAAAATGTTATCGCTTTCTCACTTTGTCTGCATCAAATAAATGGTCATAATGCGTAAAACAATATTTCTAGTATGTGGGTGAGAGAGGAATTTACAAAACAAATTCTTCGTTGCCAAACAAGAGCAGTTTTTTCTTCGTGTGCTCTTCGTTTCACTTTCTTGTTTCTCGTTTGTTATTATTTTGCTTATTATTTGTTATTTCTTACTCTATGGATTAATTAAGCAGAGAGAACTCTAAAGAGCGTTTACCTTTTTGGTGTAGAAAATATTATTGAAGAGAGTAACAGTGCCTGGACACAATAATTAAGAGAGTGTGGTAATTTGAAATGTAGTTGACCTTCAAAGAGAGAGAGACGCTCTAATTTAATTCCATGACTATGGGTATATAAGAGTGTGATTAAGAAGGGAAAACAGACTGAAAAATATTAATTAAATGTTGGCAAAATGTGATTTTCATACAAATCCCTTATGAAAGAATTATGAGTTGAATTGTATGAGAACTGGATGATAACTGGAGCAAATACCAAATGCAATTTTTAACTTGTGTGCGAACATCATGATGCTAAAACTCTTACGAGTTTATTTATTCGCCGAATATCGACAAAAAATTTTTTCGATTTTACTGGCTTTTGTAGGAAGTGTCAATGAATCAGAAATAATCAGTCACGCTTTGAAATCTATGCATTGTAATAAAAAAAATTCTGAAACTATTTCAACACACATACACACACAGTTCGATTAATGTGTCAGTCTAGTTATCGCTCAACCTAAAATCTGTGGTGGGTATAAGCATTGGTTTTCCTGAAGGCTGCTAAATTTTCTTTTTACGTTTCAACTTCAAAAGATCGGGAATGATAAGAAATTGGAAAGAGTTTAGAAAAACTAGTCTCGAACGATTTTAAAAGACCTTCGATTTTTTTGAAGGTACTGATTTTTTCAAACAGTTTAGTTAAAAAGAATAAGCGTTAGTATATTTGATGACAGTTCTTAATAAATTTTTTTGATGACAGTTTCCAAATGTTGGTTCATTAGTTGCACGAATAAAGCGCATAAATATATTATGGAAAGATACGTTTTTGCAGCAAGGATCGGGTTTGTAGAATTTTCTTGGATAAAATCAACAATATTTAATTCCCATAATAATTTTTTCCGTGAATATAAAGGAGACAAAATTAAGAATGTGGGTGGTTCCAATAAGCACTAAGTTAATGTAAGTTATGAATTTAAATCATTTGCCAGAACGCAATTTCCGATCAAGAATTATGACCATATTAAATAAAGCTCGACCCGACAACATTCTATAATGCAATCCAAAATAAAGTGGAAAATGGTAAAGGAAGAAAGACAAAATTAAATTATTTAAGATGTCGTTAAAGTATCCAGATAATCGTCATGATAAGGCTGTTATCATCGAAACAAAAACAAAAAACAGTAACAATGAAATAATAAGCTTATTACTATATTCTCGAATTGGTTAACTCTTGCCATCGTGACACTGAATGATTATATCGAAAACATTTTGCTAAAGGAATTAATTATTAATCAGTTTTCTTAAGCTTAAATTTCGTCTTTTATAAATTTATTCTGTATTTAAGCCCATATAACAGTTCCTTTTGCTGGTGTTGACTTTAGTTAAAGATAATTGAAATAAATACGAGGGTTAAGGTATGTTTTGATACGTTTACATAGATAATAATGTGTATATGTATATACTCTTATTATTTTGATCAGGTGCATCTAAATGCATATATGATTCGTCTGAGATGTTTTAAAGAATCTATCTGTCGTTTGTGATATTATTGATTTCTAAAATGAAATTCATTCCATCCTAACACTTCTCTCTCTCTCTCTCTTTTCTTTTTTCTCTCTTTATTTACTATCTCAGTTTGATTATCAACAAACATTTGGTACTCAGACCGTCTCAAGAAACTCTTTATACGGCTGGCAAATATCAGCTGTTGAGGCGGGACAGAAAATTGTGTAGCGAGAGAGTGAAAATAATATAGAGAAAATAAAATGAAAAATTGAAACATTGCTGCTTTTAAAGTCGCCCTCAGCGTTATTGAAAGTCGAAGTCTCAACAACAACTGCAACCCAGACATCCGTTAGCAATAAAAACACAAAAAAGGCAACAACAATAACAACAATGAAAGCCAATCGACGACAATGAAATATTTGGTTTAAAAAAACGAAAAGATTTCATATTTCGAATTCCGCTTCTTCCAGTTTTCTTCTTCGTCTTCTTGGTCTGGTTTACATCTGCCTGTTATTTCAAAAATTAGACTTTAATTTTGGTCCTTTTTTGTCTACTTCTATAATTATAATTTTTATATTTACTATTTTAATAATTAATAAAATATTTATAATTTTTTTAAAAACGCTTGGAAAATGAGAAGCGGGTAAATAGATTAGGTCAAACGTACCGGTACAGCAGATCATTTAAGTTACCAAATCATCAAATGTTTGAGCTGGCGCAAATTCTATTGAAATATTTAAACTAAAAAATTCAAGGCTAATGAAATGTCAATAACGTTTTTTATTCATTTAAATATGCTTTGACGTGCATATTCGAATATTTTCAATTCTCAAATTTTTGATAGAAATGTCCCAACTTTGTAGAAATCGTTCGGTGACACTTTGGGTACAATGCTCCTGGGTCCTCCTGGGACTTTGGGTGGTGGAAATTTCTTTTCTGCTGCGGTCTGCGTCTTTGACACTTTTTTTAGTGATATTTAATATGTCAAGAATTTATATGATCGTTTCTACTGTTTTAGACTTTCTGACCGTGCGGAAACTTCAATAGAATTAAAAAACCGTTTCTCTAATTTGCTTGAATACCATCCCCAAATTACTACGGAGACAAAAAAGGGGTTGGGCTTTTTCTTTTAGAAAAGGGGGTGGATTGTTCTTTTCTCGCCATTTCCCGCCATCAACATCGGGAATAATAGTAAATAAATTCATTTACTTGGTGACAATAAAATCAGTGAGTGATTATTTAATCTTTCGGATTTTTCGATACCTTACAAATAAAACTAAGACAATTGTTGTTTTTTATGATAAGCCATTACTCTTTCTTTTATATGATATAGAGAATATCAGAAGATTGGTGGACTGAACAGATTCCGTGAAGAGGACAATACCCTTGACGAAAACGATCCCCCACAGACAATTCACTGCAAGTATTTACAAACGGCCTGTAGATTTACGTCTTTTCATTTTCATTCATTTAACGTCATCATATAAAGATAGAATGGAAGAGAGAGGGAGCGGTAAAGTGAGAGAATTTAATTTGTAATACTATCGAAAACAGAGAAAGTATGGTCTGCTGAGAGATAAAAACCGTTCCATTATTGACGTTCGTATGGATGCATTGAGCGTGTGTTTATTCACTTCACAATGAAACGAACGAAATTTGCGCACGCATAGAATATTTGTGGGTACGTACGAATGAGTAGGGGAAAACCATATAGATATTATACTCTTACAATTTTTCATGTTATAGATTACTTTATGAGACTAGTTGAATTTATTTTTGGTATCACCTCTACGATTTTAAGAGCGATATCTGACTACAAGAGTGTATCCGTCATTCATTATTTCATATTTAGTTTATATTCTTCCCTGTATGAAATTTATTATATGTAGTTGATGCAAGAGTTCAATCATTAGAGCATATGATTGCTATCTAATCAGCGTAGTGATAGAGGGAGATAGAGAGCGAGCGAGGAGCATATTAGGAACATCAGCAATTACATCGACAAATAGGCCATAGGATTATGACCCATAATCCTCGCAATCTTCCCGATAGTTTTAAAAAGCAATGAAATAGAAAGAAAATGGTTGTAACAAAGAGAAAGACGTAAAAGGAGAGAACTATACGTATATCTTGCCATCGCGAACAAGAGAGTGATTGGAAGGAAGTGTTAGATACCTAAAAACACGGGCTGAGAAGCAGAGAATGCAACTTCGTCTTTTGAACTGTCAAAACTACTACTAATTTTGATTTTCGTCTTACTTCTCCGACTTTGTTGCTGAAGTTGCTTCCTGCTGTCGAGCATTTTCAATTCTAATAAATAAAACCCTATAAACATATATATTGTGATGGAGAATTCGAGCAAGAGAGAGTTGGAGAGAAGCAAAGAATATATACGGGTGCATGCGGGTATGTGCTTCTGAGTGTGTATCTACAAGTACGAGGTAATCAGCTGCCAGGTGCTCGTCTGCCAAGATGACTGTCTGCCTATCTGGCTGTATGGCCATGTGTCTTTATATACGTACGGGTTGTTTTCTACAGACCGCAATACTAGCTTGTGACAATCGGTGTGTCGACCCGGCGTTTCTAGCGAAAGTAAAACATTGGTTTCTAGTTTAAACGACTGAAACCTGTTTTATGACTAACCCAGGAACGTGGGGATCTCGATTCGATAAACGGTTTAGTTTAACAAATGAATAATCAGATGGGTCAGAAGATGCCCCAAGGATAAGAGACACGCTCGTTCATTTAATTGAAGAAAGAAAACTATTCCAATATGATTGAGTTATCAAGGACAAGATTTCATTCAGGATTATCAAAAAGAAAAATAAATTAGGGAAACTTTATTAAAAATCGGGAGGTCTAACAAACTGTTTCATATATAACATATTTATTTCAGTTCTGATAGATCCTACACTTTCCCACACAGCTATATCTCTTAAGGTTAATCGGAAGTTGGGTTATTCCAATAATAATAAACGAACTGCTTTGAGGGCATTTTTTGCTTAATAGATTAATGGATCGACACTAGTATGCATAAATACATAAACACATACATACATATAGACATGCATTTGTAAACGCAAGTGGGAGCATTTCATTTGGTTTTCCTCTCAGGTAATCAGACTGAAAGATTCGTAGCAATAATTATCACTTCTCTTCAACTATACGAGATATCTTTTGCCAGTTATCTTTCTGGCGCTCTTTGTAATTATTGTTAAAAGTTGTTTACGGGATTAGTGTGGGCTACGCTGTTCAGTTGGTTTTGGTTACATTTGTTCGGTGATTGGTGGAGTTCGGTGCTCTTTCAATTACTTTCTGTCACTGTCCCTTGATTGACGAAGTCGTTGAAATTCCACTGCTTCTCGTTTCTTCATTGTCATGGACAAACTGCTAATTGTAATTAGATGGGCAGGCAGTCAGTCGGTCGAAACTATTAGAGAATGGAAAATGAAAAAAAGTGTGAGAGACAAGGGGAGCTGAGCAAAGTAGTTGCAATGATATAGTTGGCGGCATGGCATGGCACCTTACGTCGCTTCTAATTTCGGGAGAAACAAATTTAGTTGTTTTTATTTTCTTTGGCATGCTTCCAACATCCACTAAGCAATTTATCGGCATTCCCTTCGCGTATTCGCGTCGCTTCAACCCTAGAGTAAGATTTTATTCTAATATATTTAATCTAATTATTTTTGTGAAAAAGAAAAATTATCAGAAAAGTAATTCAATCGTTAACAGAGTTTTAATGTTCAATGTTTATATTTAATAGCATATAACATACGTCCTGACTTTAAATATGCTTTAAATATAATATAGGTATAGTAAAAATCTGTTCATTTGTTGAGCAAACTTACAAGAAGAGTAAAAAAATATATATCGCAGTATTTATTTTAGGAGCCTCTCTCGCTCGTAAACCTCTATAAAGATAAATAACATATGTATTGTATAAAAAGAATGAGAGAATTGCGTAACGTATAAAAAAAGAATGAGAGAGAGACTGGTTGTATTCACTATACAGATGCAATGAACCGTAAAAAGCCGCCGAGACAGATCTAAATTTTGCTTTTCCAACGCAATAATTATGAATAAAAGATATTTCATTGACTCTCTAAGAGAGTTGTGTAAATGTATTCTCAATTTATAGATTTCGTCTGAAGCACTGAAGGTTGTGAAATGGTTCTCTTTATCCTCAGTAATATTCTCCGCAGTATCGCTACGTGCTCGGGTGGTGTAAACGTGATGTGATGCACGTTCAACGAGTTTTAGTTTGTAATCGAATTCATTCTTGCCTCCCCTCGTTTCTTCAACTATTTCGGTACTTTGCTTTTCCACATATCTGCCGCTCGATCATCGCGTTCGAAGGACGGCTGTTTATTACTTTTATTGTTTTGGACCGTAATTGACTCTACCGTATTTTCCTTAGAGTGCGATGCGATACAAACGATTACCTCTCTTATAGTTTTCTGAATCACAAATCGATGGTTAATTTAGTTCTCAGTCGGACTCTATTCTTATCCCTCTCATTCAATTCAAACATTGTTGTCATTATTGTTGTTGGGATGCCTGTGGTTGGATTGCAATAGTTTCCTAATCTCTTTCATTATCAATTTTGGCAGTAAATGCGAGAGAGGGCGAACCTACAACATATTAGCTTAATCATTTCTGTTTTTGTTTCTTCAAAATGTTCGCATTACTAATCTTTATTTTGCTTTTTCCCTCTCTATATATATTTCCCTGATTCTATCCTTCTGTTTTTTGTTTGGTTTATACTGTGTTGGTGTTGGATGGATCCGCCAAGAAAAAAGGCAATTGGGAAATAACAAAATTTCTCAGGTTGGATCCATTTATTTCTGTGTGATTTATTGCCAATCTTCAGTTGTTGTTAAGTTGTTGGTAATTGGCTATTCTCGTCGCCCACAAAGGCCAATTACATTGAGGAGACTTATCGGGAGACATTTCATTTTCAACGAAAATTCATTGTGTCTCTAGAAAAACCATTTACATTGAAGATTCATGTCTGCTGAAATAAATGACTACAATGTTGATGTATTGCCGTTTTAGTTTTTCTGCAAGTAAAAAGTATCAACTTATATTGTTTAAATATTATTGACGACTCAATAAAAGATATTTTCATTATTGTGTAAAATGTTTTATTCTCTATTTACTAGGTCAATATTTACTTATGTTTACTTAAAAAAAATACTTTTTATCTTACTTTTTTCTATTACAATTTACTTTTTAGCAAAAAGCTGTCGAAATGTTAAATTTTATAAAGAATGAGAGACAAACGTACTTGCAAAGTATTTTTATTTCGATAAAATTTGGAACGATTTTCCGTCATCGCTAGTCAAATTTGGTTTGTAGACAAACCGGTTTCGGCGATGTGCCATCTTCAGTGTCTGTTTTCGTTCTCTAAAAAGAACGATTTAAAGAGACCGTTTCTAAAAAGAACGTTTCTCTAAAGAGAACGAAAACAGACACTGAAGATGGCACATCGCCGAAATCGGTTTGTCTACAAACCAAATTTGACTAGCGATGACGGAAAATCGTTCCAAATTTTTATTTAAAAATTTGCTTAAAATATTTCTGTATAATTTTTTTCATAATTATAAATTTTATTTCAGAAAAAAAAGAAGTAAAAATGAAATGTTATTGATCTCTGTTAATTATTCTTTCATCGTAATCCGTCAAAGCTTCGTATTTTGTTAGCTTTGTTGGATTTGTTCGATTTGTTAAAACACAAGTATTTAGATGAGTATTTTAAGACGTTTACTATGTGTGTGCAATCGTGTATATGTTCTTCAAAATTACTTCACTGTGACTAAATTAAATAAAAGCGCTAATTTTTCCAGAAATGGACAAGCAACGAATCGTCCCTTGCCAAATTTGATTTAAAAGGAAACCGGATTCATTATGAAAAAGTTGGTAAGGGATGACATAAACTAGTTCGAAAACCATTCGTTTTTGGAACAACACACTTTAATTGCTTGAAATACAAATAAGTTTTAAAATAGATTTAATTAATTGTTAACGAATACTTCTCTAATTTAGATTTCCTTTGAAGTGTGTGTGTTCACAATAATAGTTCATAAAAAGAGTTTTATATTAATAAATTCCTAATTCTGACAAATTATAAAGAAAATTATCGATTTCTGAATTTTTCAAAATGACAATTTCTCAATTTGTTTATTCGAAATACAAAGAAACGTTTAGAACGCTAAAGTCCAAACAAAAGGTTTGAAAAAGATAAAAAATTAGGAAAGAGATAGAGAGAGGGGGCAGGGCATAAGGTCATATTTATATATGACCTTCAATTGATAGGGCAAGGTTATAACAAACAGTATTCAGTTGTTGTTGTATTTCATTTAATTTTTATGAATTTCGCATTTAATTTAATTTTATTTTAATTTTTTAAACAGAAATTTAATTCCCTTTTCCCTTTCGTAATATTCTGTGTTTAGCGTAAAGAAATCCGTTTGAAACTAAATAACTTGTAGTTGTATTTTTGTCATTGTTGTTGTTGTTGCTATTTTTATTGCTGTCGCCTTTGTTTTCACCACACATCGTAATTTATTCAGTAAATAATTTAATTACTTGGAAGTAGTTTTTGCATTGTTGGCATAGTCGCTTCGACGTAAGACGTTTTGTTTTTGCTGTAGTTGTTGCTTTTGTATTCGCTTTTTATTTCACTTTTACGGTCATTCGTAAATATATAATACCCGACACGTCAGCAATGACGACGACACATTTTATCAACAACAGAAAACAGCTCCCCATAACAACAACAACAACAACATCGATAATAAAGTAGTACAACAATAACGAGAGAAACATAAAGTCGTGTGTTTATTTTCGTTTATTATTTCTTGTTTATTATTTCTCGCGTCGATAAGCGGTTTTTATTGTCTTTCTCGCATTGGGGTTTCTTCGCGATTGTGAACTTGTTCTCTTAAGCTTTGCGTTTGATTGTTACCGTTCGACGAATCAACTTCTCCAATTTAATAAAGTGGAACTATTTTGATATGCTCACATCTCACATCTCACATTATCAGTATTTGTTCTAATGCTTCGTCTCACTATTAATGGAATATCCAGTAGGGAATATCTTGGTTAAAAATCATCAACTACATTATGTCTGAAGGGATGATAATTATCAATTACGGCCGCCCTAAAATTTCGGCGTCCTATTCAAAAAAAAAAAAACGATAACAATTTTTAACACCCTTATTCTATGAGACGAGTCGAGACGAGACGAACAAATGTTTGTACTGAAAAACAGCTGCTAATCAAAAAACTCGTCTTTTGGTAATCCAAGAGACGAGTCGTTATTCAACTCGCTTGTTACGTCTTTTTTCCTCGTCTTTTTGGTAATCTAAGAGACGAGTCGAGACGCGAATGTAGGTTTTTTCTGCTAAAAAAAGACGAGTGCTTTTGACTTGTCGTCTCCATATAAAATTAGAAGATTTTTTAGAATGAATGTATTTAATTTAGTTTAATTTGAATTTAATTGGATTTGCAAAACATGTAAACATGTGAAAACAGTATTTAAGCAATATTTAATTTTTATTCGATGAATTTCATGAAATCTATCTAATGTGTTGTAACAGAAACAACCTGGAACAGGGAATAGAATGAATAAACGCGAGAGCAGAGCAAATCATCCGCGCATCCATTTGCAAATTACCGCGAATTTTTTGTGTAACTTGTTAGAAACCACGAGGTTTGTTTACAGTGTTGGAAAGTGGCTCTCGTAAATAAAATTGGTGCATACTTTTGACTGAAAATTAAGAAAATTTACGGAAGAAAGCTGAAATATTATTATATGAATATCTTGCACAGTCTGTTTTATATTGTAGCTATGTTTATTTTAGGTATTTCGTGAAAAAAACAACTGATTTTAATATTTGTGTATTCAACACACTGAGTATTATAAAATTTTTACCTTCCAACACTGTAAATATATTAGCCACCATAAACGAGACGTAAGAGCTGTAACAACCACAATTGTTACAATGAGCTTAGCAGAGTAGTCTGCTAAAAACTCAACTATAGATCATAGTAACTACCGACAAGTGATGTCACGATTTATCACAAACGTGTTTGTAGTGACATCACAAAACTAAAATAGGAAACTGAAAGTATTTAGCTTTTGCCAACCACCACAGCTTATAATTCACATGGTGTTTAAGAAGATATATGCACATAAGCACACCGTTGACTCAATACAATCGAGCTCCGCAAGGGTAAATTATTACCTTGGAATTTAAGCGTCAAGTTTTAACTTTATGCTATAAACACATCCAAGGCGGCGTAGGGTTTTTATATCTGGCTAATGTCAAAATTTACATTGCGCTTATGGGGATCGAGAGAAAAAATAATGCCGCTCAGAGAGGATTTGCCAGCGGCGAAAAAAGCCGTAGCCAGCTACGGTCTATTTCTATTCTGGCGATGTTTGTAGCTTTACTCTCTCTCTCACTTGAGTAAACGTCACTTCGTTTCGGTCCGGAATCTAAGATTTTCGGCGGCTTTCTACGCCGGTGTTTTGTGCAAACGCTAAGAGAAGAGAGGAAAAACTTGTATCTCGGCAAAAAATCGCCTTGGTTGTGTTTCAGGCATTAGTTGTGGACTGGCTACCACGTCATTTTTCGACTGGCCGTCAAGTGAACAACTCTTGTCTAAACCTGAATTTGCTTCAGTTCTGATTTGCTCCCACGTCATTTTTCGACTGGTTGCTGCTAAAGGAGTTCCACCTTAATACATTGTTTTTTTTTCTCTTCTCTGATTGCCAAGTCATTGTTCTACTGGCATTCAGCAAAGGAAGGTACTCTGGTTGTATTTTTTTCTGATTGCCAAGTCATTTTTCTACTGGCTTTCAGCAAAGGAGCTTCGCTCTAGTCTACTTTTTTTTCTGATTGCCAAGTCATTTTTCTACTGGCTTTCAGCAAAGGAGCTTCGCTCTAGTCTACTTTTTTTTCTGATTGCCAAGTCATTTTTCTACTGGCTTTCAGCAAAGGAGCTCTGCTCTAGTTCTGCTTGGTTGCTGGTGGCTATGTCATTTTTCTACTAGCCTCCAGCCCTCAAATTCGCCGTCCTGGTTGCCATACTGGCCTCCAATGAATCAACTCTAGTGGCAGTCTCATAACCTGAGACTTGCATAAACCCACTCGTATATTTTAGGAAACCCTTCACCCCAGTTTGTAAGCAGCCTTCTGCTGTCAGGCATTAGACCTGCCTCTTTGTATTTTAGGCATTTCCCCTGACCAACAGATTGTACGCAGCCTTCAGCTCTCTGGCATTTGGCCAGTCTTGGAATTTGTGAAGAGCTTTTTCTGCTGTCAGGCAATTGGCCTGCTATTCATTTGTGAGCAACCTTCAGTTGCAAGGCACTCTGCCTTTATGATAATTTGTAATATTTATTAAGTATCAACTGCAGCATCGACCGAGCTGAGCTACCTTTGGTAGCCAGTGAATAGACTGTTGTAACTCAACAGTCGTGCGAACCGTTCTAGGTTTAATTCTGTTTTAAGCAAGAAATCAGGTTTGCGAGGCCCTTCTGATATGGACCCTGGGGCCGCTGAACTTACCCCAGCTGGAAAAGAAAACTCGTTACAAATGGCGCCCGAGCAGGGACCGCCTTTAACACAGGGCGGTTCTAACATAGAAGACACGAACAAGGAAGAAACCTTACCACAACAATTAAGTTTAATTTACAAATTAAAGAAAGAGGAGCTAGAAACACAAATGGAGTTGCTCAGTCTATCGACAGACGGCGGCGTGCGAGAGATGCGACAGCGTTTGAGTAACTTCCTGAAGTCACGAAAGGAAAAGAAAATATCAACACGCTCATCAAGCCCGACACCAGCCATGAGCATTACCGTACCGCAAACTACCGCATCAATAGTACGCTCTACACCAGCCGCTGCTATACCCTTAAAAATGACAACAGAAACAATCACTACAGCAAATGTACCGGCAATACCCGACTTAATGAACACCGTACGCAAATTCATTTCAACGGCACTCGCTCAATTCTAGATTTCATAGAAAATATTGAGGAATTGGCCGACTGCTACTGCATACCGTACGACCAGCTCTTACTACCACTCAATGAATTGCTTAAAGAACGCGCCAGAGATTGGTGGCGCTACAAGCGAGGAGAAGTTACGTCGTGGGACCAATTCAAGGAAGCCGCATATCAATTTTTCCTTCCACCACGTCACCTTCAACGCTTGGAAGAAGACATAATCCGACGGCGACAGGGCAGCAGGGAACGTGCCAAGGATTATATAATGAGCATGATGACCATGATACGTCAGCATCCGCGTTTGAAATATGAAAACCAAATAGATAGGATATATGAAGGTTTGCGTCCCGAATATCGCCTTTACATCCGGCGTGGCGAATTTAACAACCTCGACACATTAATGGCACAAACCGACGAATATGAACACATCCGTGGCGAGGAAGCCAGAACGCAATCGCGTCCACATGTCTCGAACTGGGTAGCCAAGACACCCTACTCACGAGAAACGCATTGTTGGAAATGCAAACAGCCAGGACACACCAGAACTAATTGCACAGGGACAAGAATTTTGTTCTGCTCGTTTTGCGGAGAAACTGGAATTATGACTCGCGATTGCCAGTGTCGCAACACACCGGCTGATGATTCAACCCACCGGCGGAGTAGCACCAGCGGTTACGACATGTACCGCGTCCAGTTAATCTGCAACAACCGACCACTGAGGGCCACCATTGATACGGGGCCCCCTCTGACGTTCATCAGCAACGACTTCAAAAATATTGTACGACAAGATACCCCGATGGTCAAAGAGAGTAAAACACTTGCATTGACCAACAACCAATTGATCACTATTACACAGAGCTACTTCGTGACCATACAGATTGGCGTCATGAAAGTGCGGCATCCCGTGTACTTCCTACCAGGCTTACAGGAAGACCTTGTAATCGGCATGGACCTACTACCGAAGCTCAACTGCCAATTCAGCATTGCCGGACAAACTCTTACTCCACAGGTTGGCCAATCGAATTTACCGCATCTCCAGACTCACCAAGCAAGACGTGGAAGAGGCACATACAAGATATCAAGGATTACACTGGCTCAAAAACCTCAATGTCCGACACCATTCAACAGGTTTGCATCAAACGCAAAGATAAAGCGAGACCGACAAAAAGAAGAAAAACTCACCACAATTTCGTGAAAGCGCATCACCACCGAAAAAATACCGGCCTCCTCAACAAACACGGGTCGGCACCGCACCCCGCACTAAGGCGAAGGTTATAAGTATGGTACATGGGGAAACAGGGCCCGCAAACCGACGCGAGCTGGAGCCCGTCCTCACCCCATCACCCGTAAGACGGATCGTATCGCCTTTATTGAAACGTAACAATGCTGTGCTGAAAGAAAAAGCCCAGCAGCGCCGTAGGCCAGAAGAAGCATTGAAAACGAGTAGTCATACCGGCCAGAAAATCGCCAGATACCAAACCTGCACCAACACCGTCCGAACCGCCTCCAACTCCATCAGCAGAATACGCCGCAAAGAATTCGTCGAAATACAGTTGGTACCGCAGCACATAAAACGACGGCGAGAAATTACAACGTGCGAAACATGACGCGTCATTCCCATTAATGACAACCGATCGCCAGTACCACCGTAAACTAAATTATGTTATAATTAAATTATAACTTTGATTTAAATTATTTACAAAAGAAAATTGAATTACCTAATTGAATTAAGCTACTTGCTTCAAAAAAAAAACCCAACTTTAACTACTTTAAGCTACCGTTAAGTAATTTTATATTCCTGAATTAACTTGAAGCTACTTATTAATTTTATATTATTAATTTTATTTATATTACCTAATTAATTTTATATTATTTTTTTTATATTGAATTATCCTGAGCTACTCAAGCTCCCACTACCGAACATGAAATTTAAGTTACTTGAGCACAGTGAGCACTTGCTCTTTTCCGCTTTCCTTACCCGAAGCAGAGGTAGACTGTAACAACCACAATTGTTACAATGAGCTTAGCAGAGTAGTCTGCTAAAAACTCAACTATAGATCATAGTAACTACCGACAGTAAATAGCATAGCGTATGACATCGCACACTCAGGTGCGAAAGTACGACGGTTCGAACCTCGAACTAAACAAACATTTTTTCATAATTAAAATTAAGTTGACGAACATAACGACAAACCGGCAGACAAAAGACGGCCACACCGAAAAGTGATGTCACGATTTATCACAAACGTGTTTGTAGTGACATCACAAAACTAAAATAGGAAACTGAAAGTATTTAGCTTTTGCCAACCACCACAGCTTATAATTCACATGGTGTTTAAGAAGATATATGCACATAAGCACACTGTTGACTCAATACAATCGAGCTCCGCAAGGGTAAATTATTACCTTGGAATTTAAGCGTCAAGTTTTAACTTTAGTTGTGGACTGGCTACCACGTCATTTTTCGACTGGCCGTCAAGTGAACAACTCTTGTCTAAACCTGAATTTGCTTCAGTTCTGATTTGCTCCCACGTCATTTTTCGACTGGTTGCTGCTAAAGGAGTTCCACCTTAATACATTGTTTTTTTTCTCTTCTCTGATTACCAAGTCATTTTTCTACTGGCATTCAGCAAAGGAAGGTACTCTGGTTGTATTTTTTTCTGATTGCCAAGTCATTTTTCTACTGGCTTTCAGCAAAGGAGCTTCGCTCTAGTCTACTTTTTTTCTAATTGCCAAGTAATTTTTCTACTGGCTTTCAGCAAAGGAGCTTCGCTCTAGTCTACTTTTTTTTCTGATTGCCAAGTCATTTTTCTACTGGCTTTCAGCAAAGGAGCTCTGCTCTAGTTCTGCTTGGTTGCTGGTGGCTATGTCATTTTTCTACTAGCCTCCAGCCCTCAAATTCGCCGTCCTGGTTGCCATACTGGCTTCCAGTGAATCAACTCTAGTGGCAGTCTCATAACCTGAGACTTGCATAAACCCACTCGTATATTTTAGGAAACCCTTCACCCCAGTTTGTAAGCAGCCTTCTGCTGTCAGGCATTAGACCTGCCTCTTTGTATTTTAGGCATTTCCCCTGACCAACAGATTGTACGCAGCCTTCAGCTCTCTGGCATTTGGCCAGTCTTGGAATTTGTAAAGAGCTTTTTCTGCTGTCAGGCAATTGGCCTGCTATTCATTTGTGAGCAACCTTCAGTTGCAAGGCACTCTGCCTTTATGATAATTTGTAATATTTATTAAGTATCAACTGCATCATCGACCGAGCTGAGCTACCTTTGGTAGCCAGTGAATAGACTGCTGTAACTCAACAGTCGTGCGAACCGTTCTAGGTTTAATTCTGTTTTAAGCAAGAAATCAGGAGGTTTGCGAGGCCCTTCTGATATGGACCCTGGGGCCGCTGAACTTACCCCAGCTGGAAAAGAAAACTCGTTACAGAGCAAAACGAGGTAAACACCTCGTCTCTTAGATTACCCTTTTTCCTCGTTCGTGACTCGTTAACGTTCAACGCTAAATAGTTTTCTCGTCTCTTAGAATACGCACCTAAGTTTCTGAAAGCTCTCTTCTGTACAATATTCATCAAACCTCAACCTCGCAGCGGCAGTCGGCAGTAACGAGCATGTCAATGAAAAGCTTATGGAACGAGCAAACTAACGCCAGCGATTCTTACGTTTTTTTTCTCTCGCAAGAACTCGTTATTACCAACAACTGTATAGAGTTTTGAATGAGAGAGCATGATTTTCACAGTTACAAATAAATATAACGAACATGTTTACTCATAGAGAATGTGTTTAAAAGGGGAAATTACGACGCTTCCTAACTGTTACGTTTGATCACGGCTTCGCGTAAGAGAGATTTGCTGTCTCTGTCGTAGCGAGGTTGTGGTTTGAAAGACACCCGATAAATTTTCATATTGCCATATCGTATAAAAAAATACAAACTCGTTTTTTTCATAAAATTATTAAAATCTCGAATCCCTAAAGAAGCAGCAATTAATTCATTATTCATTTTTACTTAACGGAAATTCTTTTGAAGGGAATTTAAAAATCTCAAACCTAAAAGTTTGTTTTAAAAATGTAATCACTAAAGTAAAAAATTCTTAAGAATTATGTGTTATAACCGCCACTTCAAAGCGAGAAACGAAAATGTTGTCAATGATAGACTGAAAACTGATTAACGAATTTATGGAATTTTAAATACAGTCGATTAAAGTCGATTTAATGTAACAAAAATTTATACATATTATTTAATTCGTATAATAAAATTTTTCTTTTTTTTGACAATAAGTACAAACGAGGATATAATTTATAATAAATAAAATACGTAATAATTTATAACACAATATACCATCGTACGTATCTATAGTATATCTGAAGGTCTGTCGTTTGCTTTAATGCGAGTTGATTTGACAACGCGAGGGTTGTCGTACATACATATTAGAATGCATGCCATACATATACGCATACGCATACGGATCCATAGAAATAGCAAGAAAAACAGAGACAGTTTGAAAGAAAGAAAAGAAGAAGGTCGGAAAGAACTAACGATCTTTTCAAAATTCATAACAAAAATACTTAATACTTGGGTCTTGAAAAATGCCCCCTTTCGTCCTTGTGTGCGCCCACGTCCACCTTATAGCGTGTCCCAAGCCCATTTCATGGCCTTTGGCATTGATTAGCGCAAAATAGTTTTTTTGGTAAAAAACGCCTCTTCCGCCCCCTTTTGAGGAGTCCACGCCCCGTACTACCATGTCCCAAATCCGTTTCATGATATTTGCTATCGATTAGCGCAAAGTTGTTTTTTTTGGTAAAACACGCCCCTTTTGTGGAGGCCACGCCCCGTACCACCATGTCCCAAATCCGTTTCATGATATTTGCTATCGATTAGCGCAAACTAGTTTTTTTGTCAAAAACCGCCCACTACGCCCTTTTGGGGCGGCCATTCCCCCTCCCACCTGGTTTTATATGCGTTTCGCGACATTTGCTACCGATTGACGCAAAGTCATTTTTTTGTAAGAAACGTCCCTTTGCCGATATTGAGTGGCCCCTGCCCACTTCCCATTATGTAAAAAATCTACTCCTCAATATTTTCTATATATTTGCATCTTCCAACCCTCTAACTAAGATCCATTCTTTTCATCATATCGTAGCTCAATGTTAGTTCGTATTGACCACAATCTACCTCATCAACAAAAGACTTTTATTACGAAAAAGTCTTAAATAACTCTTTTAAAAAACTTTTAAAATAAAGGTCATCGAATAACTCTTATCGAAAAACTTTTAAAATAAAAGTCATCGAATAACTTTTATCGAAAAACTTTTAAAATAAAAGTCATTGAATAACTCTTATTTCGTGACTTTTATTATAAAAGTCATAAAAGTTTCGACCTCTGATCACAATTTAAAAATTATTTCAATTATAAAGTTATAAATAGCTTTTATACCTTACACCCGATGGAAAAGGATATATTTCGATAAAGCGGTGTCCGTCCGGCTGTCCGTGTGTCTGACTGTGTTAATCAAGATTAACACAGTCTCAAACTGTGTTAATCTGAACTCAAAAAGATATTGGCATGAAATTTGGCAAATGGACCAAGCAAAAAATAAAAATAGAAAGTCACACCTACTTTCCATAGTAAATATGACTTTATTAATACATCGAGAATTCCTTCGTCTCTGAAATTGCTTTTATATTTTAGCAATAAATCATATTATTATACAAAATAATAAACAAAGGTAAAGCGTATTTTCTGAAAATGGGTGTGGTCCGCCACTGCAACCACAATTACAAAGAGGACCGGATTACGAAATCGTTAGATTGTCACGCTTCACTTTTGTGAAATACAATTGCAAAGCCTCACTTTCCAGTCTCTTCAGAAGCTTTCAAGATTAAATTTTATATCCGAAATGTGTGATATTTTATGACAGTGTTGGGCACTATAAATTGACCAAAAGTGAGCATGGTGCGCACACTATTATATTATACCACGTGGGGACCCTTTTGAGAAGAGTTGCGTTGAAGATGAGTTAAAAAATCTAAATTAATCAAGAAAGGGTAAATATAATATTCTAAGGGGCGTGCACTGCCCACTGATTATTAGAATCAAACCACAAACCTTTATTATAGATGTAGGGTATATAAGTGTTGGCATGGTCGAAGTTAATGTTCTTACTAGTCTTTTTTCATGTTGGAAAACTTTGTAACATGGATACACGCTTTATAAAACTCCCCAACATTGAGAGAAACAAGTAAGAGCGCTAACTTTGGCCTGGCCAAAACTCATAGTCCCTACACCCGTAATATAAGCATTTACGGTTCAAATCGAGCAACCAGTGGGCGGGACATACAACTTTTATAACTAGATTAGCACTTATGTGGCTAAATTCGGAAAAGTCAACGCATATTACAGTATATAACAATGGGTGTGTCACAGGATTTCCTATAGATTTATAATGTTCAATATATCTACCACGGCCATAAAATTTCAGTTTCATAATTTCGATAGATTGATAGATTGATAAATGCGCCTTTACAATTTTGTCACATAAGAAAGTGGGAGAGGCGCTGCTTCGATTAATCATATTTTCGATACCACTTAGCTTGTGATGGCAGAGTGGCAGAATTTACGTACCAAATAAATGAATAGCTATCAAAATGATAGCTCGTTGTTCGGTAATCGGGATTTCCACAGGCAGATGGACAAATGGACTATATTATTTTCTGTGTCTTCCATGCATTACAAATAGCTACAAATGATTTGTTTTAGCTTCGAAATTTTAAAATAAAATTTAATAAAAGTTTCAATCTGAATCTTTTGTAAATTATTTCAAATTCGTAAATTCGTGGAGAGAAATTAAGAGAGAGGTAGACTTGAACGTGAGGGCCATTTTACCACTTGTGAACACGCTTCCATTCCGTTCAGACTTCTAGAGTTTGTCGATCTCACTTCGTTAAATATTGTAATATTTTCTATAAATATTTCGGCAAATCGCTTTCGTTTTCTCTCATTATGTTTACTTCAAAAAACAACCTACGCAAATGAGCATTTGTGAAATAATCACAAACAAAATTGTTGCATCCGAAGTGCCGTTTAGATAAAGTCAAACAAATCGGCAGGTATTAAATGGTTTTTAAGTCTCACAAGCAGGCAGGTCAATGTTAATTCAAGTTTTGCGCCAATTATACAATTCAGTTAAAAAGGCTATGAATTTATAGAAATCACCTTAATGTACTTTAAGCAAATGAATTCTCCCATAAACGTTATTCAAAACCGTGCGTGATAATATTCATAGAAAGATAAATTATCTACTGATTTCTCTAACACTTCCGAAATTTTTTAACAGAATAAAAGTTGAGCAATTTTCTATCTAAATACAATTATAATTGCTCTAAATTTGCGTTAGATCGAAAATATAATTGAAAATTAAATTAAAAATATTAAAAAAATTAGCATGTTGCGACTAAAGAAGGGCGTTTTAAGGATTCTTTAACATTAATTAATTTATTTAACTCTAATATCATTTGATTACAATAACAAATTAAACGTATTGACATTAAGTAATACGTGCAATGTTTGTTTTTCAAATTAAATAAAGCAATTTTAATTGGAAACCAACACCAAATTATTAAAGACTGACACACAATATTTATCGTTCTAGAGAATTCATAAATTTTAATTCCATTCATCAGAATATCGTTTAGAGAGCGCTTTGTTGCTTTCTGTACAAACCAGTTTCTGTTTGCGAGGATGCCTCTTTGTTTTAAAAGTATTGTTGATTATGCAGATACTTTAAATGCGGCTCGCTTAAAGTCAATTAAGCGAGACCGGAAGTGGTTTATAAGGCCACACAATTTAGTGTCTGCAAAGAGACACAACACTACAACAAATCAATCACATTAACGTACGTTCGTTCACATAGAAGTTGAATTTAAGTAATTATTATTATTATTGTTGTTGCTGTTGTTCTTTTGTTTTATATCGTATTAAATGTAATGGATTAAAACCGAAGACACAACTGAAATCGAAGCGAGAGAAGAATCGAATCGGCAAGACAAAAGTATCTTGTTTATGCTGATTATCTTCAGAAATAATGATTATATTTCCAATTTCTTAAGGAGTTATCCACATTAAGCTAATTATTTTAGCCCAATCTTGATTTGAGCCATAAGCCTGCAAATAGAAAATATTAATACGCCGGCATTTAAGTTAATCCATAGATACGAAAACCATTTTAGGGCTTGTTTCCCGAATGCCTTTATGATATTGTATTATATTTTTACATTCTTCGGATGGTCTCCAGACAAATTTGGAGCTTAGACTTGGAATGAAGTAATTATCAGTTTTCTAAAAAGCCGAAAAAATCTTTGAGTAATTCGTTTTCATAATTTGCCATTCGCAAAAATGCGTGAGGGGAGGGGATACTGTCATGCATAAAAAGCGATAGCCATTCGTGCCAGATGTCTCTCCTCTAACAGTTTCTCTGTGGACTTGTTTTAGGCTTTTATTTCACACGCGTGGAAATATATTCCATCACATTTTCAGCAGATGTAAACGATATACCTGTTTACTCAGAAAAGGTCGACCAAAAGGTTTACCACATTTATCAAAGTCGATTTCTTTCGATGCTAAATGTTCTTAAAATAATTTTTCGTTTTGTTTGGTTTGTAGCTTATTTTTTTGTTTTCTCTTTGCTTGAAATTTCCAAGCACATTTCAAGAAATGGCCCTAAGCAAGAAAAGTGTAATCTTCATTTAAGTAAACAAGAAGGCGAAAATACTGAAAACAAACGCAGTTAGACAGCGAACAATAGAAAATAAACAGCAAAAACATTTGTTGTTTTAAAAAAATAAGAAGAATATAAAACATAAAGAATATTGCTTTTATTTTTAAATTCATGGTTTATGAAATATTACGGTTAATTTATCTACGTTTTATTACGGTTCAACAACAAAAATCACAATGACAACAATAACAAAACACGAATAATTATTATTCATAAGAATTCAATCGTATGTAAACTGAGACGAGTAGTTTTGCGCTCTAGAGAGCTGCACAAGACAGCATTTATAGTCATCAACAAATGTTGTACCGGATTAAGCTGAATCTACGGGTATCATTAATTTAAATCGACCTTTTGACTGCACTGTAATACTGTATAATAACGGTCAACGAAATTTAAAACCGGTTGTAGCGCTCTAATCTTGGATGGAACACGAATAGAATACGAGGATAGCAGTTGTGATACTAAACTTATTATTTAATGCGATAACACAAAGAGAAAGTAATTCCGGTACAGAAGGCGTTTGTCGAACTTTGAATGAAAACGACAATAAAAAGTACTACAAATTAATATTGTATATCAAGGCCTGACAGCACTTACTTTTCATAGTAAATGTTTCTTCATGATTATTTGGAGAAGAATTTCCTGGTCGCTAGATAGATATAAAACTAATTTTGGTCCAAGGACAAATAATTTCCAAAAAATCATTATGGAGCAAATGTCATGATTGTCAGAGAACTGGATAGCCTTGTAATTTGGCGGGTATTCTCTTTTAACAATGGTTCCTTGATGGCAAATGCTCATAAAATCGGTTATTGTCAGACCCACTTTTATATAAAAACCCAAAAGTGTGAGGACTTTATAAGGTTTTACAGCACTGTAGTGCAGTTGTGAAGACCAAATTTCCTAACCGAGATAACCGGCTTGGATGTTAGTATATCACAAAAAGTGGTCACTGATTATTAGGATCAAACTAAAAATTTATGATACGGGTGTAGGGTATACCAGCTTCGGTTAGGTTGAATTAAATGTTCTTACTTGCTTTATTTATTATATATTTTTGCAACGTTGAATAATTTTTGCAACTATGTTTATAACATTGTTGCTTTTGTTGTTGTTATCGTTGCTATTTTTGACTTCGCTTCTGCTTTCAGAGTAATTCAATTCGAAGGAATCACTATGCCTGCTTAATATTTGGTAGGGTGATTTAGATAAGTATAGTTTAGTCTTATGGCCAGAAATCTTCAGACATGATTTCCATACCTCTCTCAGTTAGAGCGCCTTGCAGTCATTGTTTTTTTTGGCCAACTTGTTTCGCTCCTTTGTTTTAACTTCTTTAGAGAAAACCACGAGCTGTTTTTGAAAGGTTCAAATTAGGCTGAAAAATAATATTATTGCCTTCGTGTCCATTTCTCAATCCACTTGCGATCGCATGCGAGATCCAGTAGAATCCTTTGGGGTTAAAAAATGGGTATTTAGGTTAAACGAATTGAAACCCAGAAATAGTTAACAAGCCTGCAAAACTCTTAGTTTAAAATCGAATGATTTAGTATTTCAAATTAATAATTCCGAACCATTTCGGAACCATGTTAGAACTTTCGTTGAAGGATATTTTCCTATTTGACCTTTTCTTTGAAAAGATCGTTAATCGTATTGTTGTATTTGTTTAGGTATTCTCCGGAGTTGTCGTTTTTTGTTCTTCTTGTAGAGTATTGATTTAATAGCTGAAGGAAGGTTGGAAATGTCTGACGCGATATATAAATATATATTTTTGGATTTTTATACAGATATATATTTTTCATTCCGATCTAAATAATTATCGTTTGCAAAAACAAATCTGAAATGAAGTTATAAAAACATTACTAAGCGTAACAAAAGCAGAGTTGGAACGAGCAGTTTGGAAGGAAAAGTCCGCTGGTGGCGCGTAGGCGGCATATATATATATATATATATATATATATATATATATATATATAATATATATATATATATATATATTATATATATATATATATATAGTATATATATATATATATTATATATATATATATATATAATATATATATATATATATATATATATATATATATATATATATATATATATATATATATATATATATATATATATATTATATATATATATATATATATATATAATATATATATATATATATATATATATATATAATATATATATATATATATATATATATATATATATATATATATATATATATATATATATATATATATATATATATATATATATATATATATATATATATATATATATATATATATATATATATATATATATATATATATATATTATATATATATATATATATATATATATATATATATATATATATATATATATATATATATATATATATATATATATATATATATATATATATATATATATATATATATATATATATATATATATATATATATATATATATATATATATATATATATATATATATATATATATATATATATATATATATATATATATATATATATATATATATATATATATATATATATATATATATATATATATATATATATATATATATATATATATATATATATATATATATATATATATATATATATATATTGAAATAAAAGCGTTTATGTTCTTGGCAAAAAAATAAAGAAATTGTCTGTAATAAAAATTTTATAAAACCGATGATCGCAGTGCAACGCACCGGTGGCGGAAATAGAATTTAATAAGTGTTTCCAGAGAAATTAATGCGCGTGGTTTGAAATCGTTGCATAAGAAAAATCGTTCGGATTAGCGATATAATCAGTGAATTTGAAATCGGTGGTTGAAAAGCGAATTAAGCCCATAAAAAAATAATTTTGCCAGAAATCGCTAAACTTGTCGCTAAGTAAAGTCGCTACACTAATTAATTGGAATAACCAGTGTTAGCGATAAATCGTCGCCGAATTAAAGAACGGCTTTCGACGAAAGATCTTCCTCAATAAGAGGTAGTGTGTGAATATCTGTGAGGAGGAGGAACGGTGACCCGTTGTGACCAGGAAGGAGGGCGGCATGTGACAGGCCAGATTTTTTTAATATATATATATATATATATATATATATATATATATATATATATATATATATATATATATATATATATATATATATATATATATATATATATATATATATATATATATATATATATATATATATATATATATATATATATATATATATATATATATATATATATATATATATATATATATATATATATATATATATATATATATATATATATATATATATATATATATATATATATATATATATATATATATATATATATAATATATATATATATATATATATATATATATATATATATATATATATATATATATATATATATATATATATATATATATATATATATATATATATATATATATATATATATATATATATATATATATATATATATATATATATATATATATATATATATATATATATATATATATATATATATATATATATATATATATATATATATATATATATATATATATATATATATATATATATATATATATATATATATATATATATATATATATATATATATATATATATATATATATATATATATATATATATATATATATATATATATATATATATATATATATATATATATATATATATATATATATATATATATATATATATATATATATATATATATATATATATATATATATATATATATATATATATATATATATATATATATATATATATATATATATATATATATATATATATATATATATATATATATATATATATATATATATATATATATATATATATATATATATATATATATATATATATATATATATATATATATATATATATATATATATATATATATATATATATATATATATATATATATATATATATATATATATATATATATATATATATATATATATATATATATATATATATATATATATATATATATATATATATATATATATATATATATATATATATATATATATATATATATATATATATATATATATATATATATATATATATATATATATATATATATATATATATATATATATATATATATATATATATATATATATATATATATATATATATATATATATATATATATATATATATATATATATATATATATATATATATATATATATATATATATATATATATATATATATATATATATATATATATATATATATATATTATACGTATATTTTATTTGTATTTTCATAGATTCGTATATATTTTATTGTTGTTGGTTGTTTTTTTGTTTTTTGAAAAAGATTCCCTTTAATGTATTAATGAAAAGCATCTGTAATTTTGTTATTAGTTTTGCGATATGTAGCCTTATAATTAATCAGGTTTACGTATGCATTAAAAAAAAGGGAATGAAAGCGCTCTATTCAATTTTTAATCATAGTTTAATTTTCGAATTTTGTTGTGAATAGTTTTTCTTGTTTTTGGTATATTTCGTTAAATTTGTTCGTTTCCGGGGTGAATTGTAGCACATACGAAAGACATAATTTTTTTTTGGCTGGTGCGTTTGGTTATTGTGAAAGGAAGGAACCGGAAGCTGGATCGCGTATGCGGTCTGATGCTTATGTTGTTGTTTAACCCTATCGAGATACTGACCCTGTCCTAGGAGAGCTCTCATAGGTAGTTTAGGTACTGTGGGTTCGCGTATTTTCTCTTTTCTTTATTTTATTGTGAAATTAAACACGTGAATTGATTTTTTTTTTGAATTAAATTTTATTTAATAAGTTTAAACACGTAGAGGATTAATTTACAATCCGATCTATGCTGCGGCATCCGACCATAATTTAGGTTCATAGATGCGCTAAAAAAAGTAATAAAGGAAGATGCCTAATGTGAGAATTGTGTTTATATGAATATATTATATATGTATATGTCTTGATTCGAAAGTATATGGTCAGAAAGGGCTTACAGTAATTGTTTTATAGATAATAAAGATCAATAATGTTCATTTGTAAAGTTATATAAAAAAAAGAGATGATGTTGTAATTTATTTATTTGGGGATCGGGAGGAAGGATTTGAAGAGGGAAGAAGGAAGACGGAGGTCATCGTCAAAGGACATGAATGTGTGCGTGTAAGTGTCAGTATCGTAGTAGTTGTAAGTACTCGTTCTTGACGGATGATCTAACAAGGCGGGTTGAGGATTCACGCCTTTCTTGCCAGATGAGCTAGCTGGTGGCGAGCCATGTTAGATCGAGGCAGAGACATATCCGCTCTTGTAACAATATGGCTTGCGACTGGATAGTCTCCGGAAAGAGGATGCCAACCCTTTTCGTGGCTTTTTGAAGTCTGAATGTTAAATTTGTCACCAATTGGGCGTTGGAGGGATAATAATTATTGACTTTCAACAATGTCTTTTAGACTTTAGAGAAAACATGTTATGAAAGAAAGCGTTAAAAATTCTAATTTCGAGCTTTGTTTTTTACTTCGTTTTGAATTCGTAAGTTACACGATTAAGTTGTAAAACTGATCGAAATGATTAAATCGGTTTTATAAAGAGCAGGGTCGAATGACTTCAAAGTCTTCACCACTGCCGACGGTATCAAAGCGTATTTTTATTATTTCCACTTTCCTAAGAAGGAGTCGTATCAACAAGTTCAGACGCAATAAAATTAAGCGTTCCTTTCATTCTTTCCCTCTAGACGTTTCCCTTTCTCGGCACTTCCCTTCGTTCCCTCCTTGCTTTCGTACACGACATCACTAGCACATTTACTGTGGCGTATGGTGTTGTTACCACTTGCCATACAGAATACCGAACGAATGCCGCTCCAAAAACGCGATGCCAAACCAACGAATGACGTTCTCACACACGAGCACTTGCGCCACGAACCGTTACAAAATCAACCACTTTCATATTTCACTTTAAGATAAAAAATTAGGAAAATGTTATTTTGGAAGACGTGAGTGCAAATCATTAATGAGATTCGGTCGGACCGAAATACAAATTTTTTTCTTATACTTCGTCTACCTCTTTGCATTATGTTTCGGTTTACTTTTGGGTTATTTGGATAATGCGTATATAATTTCAACAACTTTAAGAATTAGGAAATATTACGTGCGATTGTGGTGAAGGAAGCGTTAAAGATTGGTCTGAGGGGAGGAGCAATTTGAGTAATTCTATAGTGGCGATGAATTTGAGACAATTGAAGTTTTGTGCCGTATAGGGGGATACGTCCCTTTTAATATTTGATATAGAGATTTTTTAGTCAATGTGAGTTTGAATTGCAAAAATAATACCGAGGATAATTTTCGATGGCAGTGAATGTGACAAAATGTCACAGTGTCTTTCGCACGTGCGCCTACCGTATAAGAAAAAAGATGACATGGAACAAACAGATAGTTGCGGCGACAAAGCCAACTTATAGAAAAGCCATTTATAGAGGTCACACGCCGGCGCCATCAATAAGTAATAAAGTAATAAAAGAAAAGGAAAGGAAAAGTATCCCCATTATTACCACGTCTATATCTCAAGAGGCTCTATATCTGTCACTAAACTAGCATGTTCAATATCTGAGAATTATATTCTAATTGTTTTAAATAATAACATTTTACATCATTCGAAAGCGCTTTCAATTATAACACTCTCATGTGCTGAATGACACAAAATATTCAATTTTATCTTTTTTGATAACTTTTTTGTGAAACTAAATCAAAATATCGTGTTCAAAATATCGATATTTCGAAAATATCGTAATCAGAAATGCTGCCGAGTCAGAAAATGCCTGCCGAAATGCTGATCCTCTGAGTTCAAATATGGCGTTGAATGGACCGCTTCTGGTTTTTGCATATGCCCCTTTTGCAATGCATTTCGTGGTTTGTTATTCGTTCTTCGTTGCTTGAACAGGAGCAAAAAATACTGCAAATAATTCCATTCGAGGCAATAAATTAAACAGATGGCCAACCATCCGTAATGACTGTCTTAGGTGCTAAGGCGAGAGCTTTATTTTGAAAGGTTTTTTAATTTTGTTCGAATTTAATTTTGTCGAACAATTGCTCTTCTTCATCCCCGCCAGGCCGTTGTTCTGGTTATTCATTTCATTGCTCTGGGACTGTGAAATCACATAGTTTCTATCATTGAAATAACGTCCCAAAAATAATGATATTACGATAAATTTTATTATTCATTTAAACTGAATTTCTAACGAACTCTTTAACAACTTTCAAGAATTTTTTCGAATTTAGAAAATTCTATTATATTATATAATATATTATATAACATAGTCAGCGCAGTTAGACAATCTAGTTAGCGTAATTAATTCCTCGAGGGGTCGTAAATGTGTTTGAAAAGCAGTAAATGGATTTTCTAACTCAGATTTAAAAAGAATACACTAGTTTTTAAGAAATATTTAATTTATCAATTATACTAATTATGCTTGACCTATTGCACCGACGGTTTAGCATTCGACAACTCTTTTTGTAAATTTCATTATGAGGATTAAAATGATTCGAACAGTTTTGTTAAGTCGAATAAAGGCTTAAATCTTATTTCTACCTTTCGAATTCATTGAGTAAAAATTTAATTATTGTTCTAAATCACATAATTTTGCTATTAAATATTGCCAATAGTGAATTATTCATATGGGCAAATGCAAAATAAACACAAGAAAATTGTATTTATAATGTATGGGAAATAATTCTGATATAGTTCAATAAATTAGGCAAACTATTTCTATATCGTTTCAGAAATCCGTTATAGATGTAAAGTAATATTTAATGTAATGATAATAATAAATTGCGTGATGACAAATGTAGTAATGACAAATTTGATTGCGAAGGAAAATCAAAAGATATATCGCTTAAACAAATTAAAGTTTCCTAAAATTTGGCAACAGTAACGAACTACACGAGAGTTTCTCGTTATCTCCATTCCAGCAATGTTAGTAAGTCTATTTAATCTAATTAATATTTCCGTTATCTATTTTATTTAAAAGAAATTTACTCAAATATTGCTAATAGTATTTTTCTTTATAACTTGCAATAGATAGGATGTAATTGATATAATTTTATGATTCCATAAACGAACTGTAAATGTCAAAGCAATCTTTCAGAAACCTTTCATGAACCCGAAATTCAGATGTACCTACGTCCGCCTCGGCTTTTATCACTTATAAAATAGAAATCACAACTTTCTACTGCCCAGATTCCCAAATGAGGCCGCTCATAATGAACACGAAAATTAGCAGGATGTGAATACATTTATCAGTATTTACTTTTATTCTGTCATGATTTTATCATATAATACTAGGTAATACTATAATACATACATACTAGGTGTTCCGGAGTATGAACTGATAACGAAGAGACGTTCCGAAAGGCACGCTTCTTTTGCGCTGAAAGAGCAGAGATCATTTTGTTTCAAACACATAAACATCGTCTATAAAGGGTTTTTAAATTTGTGTGGAGTAGTGGCGATAATAGCTTAACAGCTGGTAGAGCGAAAATAATTTCAGAGCAAAAGAAAAAATGTGCTTTTTTTAAAAAAAAGAAAATTTAACAAAACGCATTGAGAGCAAAATATTAAAAAATCCAGGCGGCGAAGGCAAAAGTCGTTTTACATATTTACGTATATGTTATTACACTGCTTTTCGTTGTGATTGACCTTGTCATAGTCATTTGTAGCTTTCGCTCCCTCGAAATAAATAAAATTAGTCAGTTGCATACCGACGATTATGTAAACGCTGATGAAATACGAAACAGTTTAAATTTAGGAAAATCTGTTGGGACGGTAAAAACATCTATAAAAAATTGTAGAACAATTTTCACGAGCTTTAAGTAAACTGAAAATCAGTTCGACCCATGATACGAAACTCACACACATACACTCACACGTCCAAGCAAACTCTTGCGTTCATGCAAACATACACATGCCCGCGCGCACACTCAGAAGATTGTAAAGCGCACTAGAGACTGCTTCTAATAAGTTCGCACAACAAACAATACAATTTTCTTCAAATTACGGCTTAGCCGAAGCTTATATACCATACACCCATAATAAAGTAAATATAAATATACCAATATAAATATACCATACACCCATAAAGACTTTGCAATTTTATTTATTAAAAAAAGTATCACTATTCATTTCTTTGTTATTGTGGTTCTGGTAGGCGGACACGCCCTTTTCGCAAAGCAATTCAATATTCGTGGGTGACTTCGAGGACAAAATTTTGTCATCAAATTCCGTCTCCAAACGTTGAAAGTGAAACCATATTTGATTGTGATTATAACCTTGTCACTGGCTCCGGCCTGATAACCCTGAGACCTGGCTCAGGCCCGATATTTTGAACTCTGAAATTTTGTCTAATAACTATATGGTTTATCATAAAGCTCGAAACCTGTTATTAACTAATTTGCTCGTAGTGGAGGCGAATAGATTGCTGTAAACTCAGAATATTATTCATGTGAAATTATTCTGGAGGAGGCCAAGTTTTGGTGCGTGTATATTAAATATACGAGACTCTGTATCTTCATTTACTGTTCATACATCCCGCCAAGTGCTGCGGGACAACATTTACACTAATCGTGCCGGATGTGCCGCACGTTTAATGAAGTCTAATCTACTGCGTGGTGGGTTGATTGTCTTTGATGATTTCAAATGGCCCTTCATTAATTGGGAAATGTGTGATGATGATACTGCAGTATTTTTACAATAGTTTGAGCATGATGATAACATATGATTTCCTCCAGACGACTTTTGATCTCAATGGCCGATTCCTGAATCCTTTCATAGAGGATAAAACATGTTTGATCTGTCTGGATGTACCCTCCGGTGCTACCTGTAAATAAGCACCATCCAATTTTGAAAATTAAACATACAAACTACTTAATTTTGAAGGATATCATTGGCACCGTCGATCGGAATTCAATTCTGAGCTTGGATAGCAAACTGTCAGCGCATTTAGGTGCTGTCCCAGACTCTCAGCAATGGTCTATTGGAGGGGCTTCGATTATCTGCACCTCTGCATAAAGGTCATGCCAGTCCGAACCCGACTTCATTCTCAATGAAGTTGCATGTTTTAAGGATCTCGAAAACCAAATTGCATAAAGTTTTTCATACTGCACGGTTAACTTTATCCCCTTTAATTAACTGGAAACGAAGCAGTGATTGTGTAAGCAGACCTGGAAACGAAGCAGTGATTGTGTAAGCAGACGTATAAATGGCTATATCTTCGAAGAAAATTCTAGAACTTTGTAAACACTAAAAGAAAGTGTACGGTTTTCCTACCCTCGAGAAATTCGAGGATACAGAGTCTGCTGTTGGCGAAACTATCTTCTTGCAGCCTTTTTTAAGTCTTGAGACACTGCGCCGATGTGTTAGTGATACCAAACACATCTCTATTTAATTTTAGTTAAGTACCGATTATAGTCCGTCTGCCTGGAAGTCCTCTTTTATTACATCTCTTTATTATTAGTAAACATCTTATCAAAAATTATCGTGGTATTCAGGAGCTTAGTGCACTTCCAAAGTTATTGGAGAAGATAATTACGGACCAAATTGCTCGATCAGTTCATTCTTTAATTGCTCCTGCCTAGCATGGTTTTCGTGTAGTCAAATCTACTACACAAACCTATCGGAATTTGTTTTGGAATCCGTTACAAATCTTAATCTTGGAAATCAAACCGATACGGATTACACTGATGCTTAGTGTACTGACCTTAATAAAGCATTTGATGTAGTGAATCATAAGATTCTTGTTAAAAATCCAAATTTATTTGGTTTCCCTGAGATACTTTTGCGTTGCATCGGATCATATCCCGTCAATGACACTCAAGTGGTCAAAAGTCATTATAACGTCAAATTATTTCGATCATTATGATTGTGTGTGTTGATTGTGTCTTCAGGGTCCTACAAGTGGGCCATTTGGGCAGTTGGTATTTCTTGTCTTTACCAATGACTTCCTCCAACGACTATTGTTATAAAATATGGAAACGTACCACACGTTTGCGAATGATGTTGAGTTGTTCCTCTGCTACAAAAATGAATGCGTAAAGTATGTTACAGCAGTTGGATCTAGATTCTGGACTTTCTAATAGGATGGTGTAAGACTAACTGCATTTCCTCCGCCGAACCTAGAGACAATATGTGTCACTTCATTTAAGTATTTGTCGGGCAACATGCCTTCAGTATTGTGTTATTAATTTTCATGAATTTGCTTCCTTAGTGAAATGTAAAATATTGAATTATTTATCAACTTACGAAATTGTTAATATATATCTTTTGAATTTATCCTAATTCTTTAGTCCTAATCATTGTTATGAAATAGAAAGTATGTTTAGACTTACTTTAAGTTTGCTAAATAATTAAGAAATGAATACAATATTCATATTAGGTATCAGAGGTGGGTGTGGTTCCTATCCGATATTTCCCATTTTCGATGCCAACCAGTTAATCATAATGGACTCTTGCCGAACTTAGTGAGACTTTAATGAACTTTGTGTTCTCTAGTAATCGTAACTTTAACAGACACACAGACAGACGGACATAGCTAATTCGATTCAGGGGGTGATTCTCTCCAAGAATATATATATTACTCTGTACCTGACACTTCTCTTTTAACGCATTACAAACGGAAGAACGATGCTAATATACCTCCACTCCTTTGGCTATTGCATATAAGAACCTATTGCGTGCGACATATATCTTCTCTAAAATATCTTCTCTAAAAAATGTCTAGGTTTCTAAAATTAAAAGGAAAAATTGTAGAAAATGGTTTATTGGTACAATAGATTTTAACCAAAGTCAAAGATACAAGCTTAGAATCTGAAGCAGTCCAAAATACAAAATGTCAACTTTCTATAAATATCGGTTTTTGAGTTATAGTATGTAGTCATGATTAGATGTTAAAACAATCCTGAGAGCAAAATTTCAACCTTAAACTTTCCATATAGACATACATGTCTATATGGGCTTTAGGACTATCAAAGGGCGTTAAAATAGATTCGGGGATAGTCAAAATGTATATTTCCATTCGTTCTCTTGCACTTCTCTCCGAGACTTGCATACAAGATTTTAGTGTTTAAATATTCTTCTATAAATAATAATATAAATAATATTCTATAAATAATCACATATTAGCGCCAAAATAGATATCCCACAGGCCCGGTTTTGGCTACTTGGATGAATAGTGCAAGCGATAATTCGAATAGCTTTCCTGTAATTGCGATTCAGAAAAACAGATAAAAAAGCAAACTAATAGACGCCCTACGTTGGGACTAATCTGAATCTAATAGAGTGCATAGTCGGTTCCTAGTCAGTTTATTTGTGTTTCCATTCCCATTCGACTCCCATTCCATTCCTATTCCTTCCGGAAAGTATGGTATTACAAAAAAAAGAGAAGAGTGTTAAAAATAACTTCTGTTTATTCTTTGTTAGTTTGAATGCATAGGGATGATGGTTACCCGGCTGGAAGTTTCTTTCTTTATTAATTTTATTACCAAGGTTTTAATTTCAGTATAATTCGGCTTCGGCTTAATAATTGCAAGTAATCATGAATTCTGTCGAAATAATAATTTGATAAATTGATAAGGTTTTGTTTATTGTTTTTGATAATTTGATAAGGCTTAACTTTCATTAAAAGGCCTCGCCTCTTTTAAACTTTGATAAATAAAGCTAAAATCAATTAAAAGCGACGAAGGATAAAGAAATATTCACTTTTTTATGTAGTCTTTAATAAATGCAAGAAATAACAATTACCCTTTATATACTTTTTCTTTATTATTTTAGCACATTGATATTAATTTTAACCGCGACTTAGTGGCAAATCGTTGAGTATTTAATAATTGCTAAACTTTCAAAGAAGTAAAAGTCAGAGGTAGGAAGGGTCATTTGTGATGCTGGAAGAAGCGCCCGACTTGATGAAAGGACTATTAAAGTTAATCATGACACGACAAAATAATAATCAACGAGTTGACCAGTCGATCCGTCTATGAAGCTTATCTCATTTTATTTCGAGTTCTCGGAAATCGTTAGGTAAATATTGGTTTTAGAGGTTTCTGCAGCTATGCGAATATTCGCAGGATTGATAAATTAAACAGATGAAAGAAAAATTTCGAAGCAATTCTCACAAATTCTTAAAATTTAAGAATTTTCACAAATTCTTAAATTCGCATGAAATCTAGGACTCAAACCTAGAAATTATCAAATTATTAATTATAATTATATTAATTATAATAGATAAAATTATAAAGCGTAAGTTATTAAGGACAATTTCTATCGAAAGACGCAATTCATATTCATTGTTCTTAATGCGCTCAGGCCTCAAATCTAATAGTTTTACCCGGACCATCGATGTTACGTCCAAGAAAGATTTGAAAAATACCAAAAAACAAAACAAATAAATAAACAAGTAGCTTGCTCGCCGTCACGGCAATAATGTTCGTTGTGATAGCCATAATTTAAAGTGTGGTAGCGGGCTATCCAACACCTGGTTCCGAATACATGAAAGTGAGTCAATCTTTCGGCGAAGACCCAACCAATTGAGGTCGGTTCCTTCCTGTTTGGATTTCGTATTTGTTTGTCTGTCTGCTGCCAATTTAATGAACCGATTCTGCAGGGACTCACTTTGATCTCTTTGCCTCGAATTATCTTAACCCTCATTAGTGGTTCAAGCAAATTTAGTAAATGCGACGTAAAACAATTATAAGAAATTAATTTATATAATTTTTTGATATAGTTAAAGTGAGATGTCATATCGTCATAATTAAGGTATTATATTGCAATGAGCGAAGGCGCAATATCCGTAGTAACAAATATCATATTTAAAATGAGCTAAACCGGGAATGTAACCGCAATGATCAAAGGCTTTCTATAAGAAATCCTTCACAATAAATTGCCTGATCGTACCTCGAGGCTTTCCTATGAAAGCAAATTGAAAGCAAAACAAATTGAAAGTAAAAAGTACTGTCAAGACATTGACGGATTTTCTGTGAATAAATAAGAGATTTATTTATTTGAAGGAAAACGTGTAAAGTCAAATAATGTTAGACTGATTAGACTAAAAATTCGAGTGATAAGGCGATCGGTCAAATGACATTCTCTAACAGTGGTCCAAATATCTGTTAAAAATTGAAAAGAGAGGTCCGACAACGTCGAGGTAAAATAACAAATCCACGGTAGTATATTCTTCAGTCGGGTTGTCGAAATAAACTAAATTTACCAAATCATAACAAAAAGTCTGTGAAAGACGCAAGTGGCAATAAAGGGAAAAAGAAATGAAAATATAGAAACAAAACAAATGCACCTAGCAGCAAAAGTAGTCACGATGTGATTGATGATTGCTTTATGATTTTGTGTGTCGTACCGACTCGATTCTATATTCTGTTTTCTCCTAACATTTACCCTGGCATGGTCTAGGAAACCTTGCTACAAATGCAAACGAAAAAAAACAAGCGAAGAAATATTTTTTTCTAAAATATATTTTGCTGCTTTGAATGGGTTTATGTTATAGATGAGACTCATAAGTCCAAAGCTCTTTTGCTTCTAACTATTGTCGGGTCGAGGTGCCTTGAAACTCATCGACAAACTCGGGAATGAATTATCAATGATTTTGGAAGGCCTTTGCTCGATTTTCCTTTCATTAGGTTTTGATTTCACAAAATGATTTCGTACAAAAGAATGAGAGTTCGTCAAAGAGAACGAACAATTTGATACTACCGCACTCTTGTCTCTTCATTTAGAGAAGTTAACGGAGTAATTTTGTGTTGAAAAGTGGTTAAGCCCCTCTTGCTTGCTTGGTTTTTGTAATGGTTCGGTGCTCGAATGCTAGTGTGCGTGGATGGGTCGGTAGTTTCAATTTCCCTCAGTGGACAACAAAACCGCACGTCTCAGCAAGTGTTGTTGTAGAAAGTATTTGAAAACAAGCTAGTTTTGAGAGAGAGGGCAAGAGAAAGATGCTTAAATTTTATTGCTGTGTCGCTCCTGCTGCTGTTCCATATCTATATGGTATAGGTGCAATACACACGTGATAGACGACAACTGTGAAGTCGCTCAAACCTGCTCTTTTTAAGTTTAGTCCATTTTATTTTATTTAATTGCTTCGTCCAGTTTTATGACTTACAGCCTTATAATGTATCACGATACGAACACGATTCGAAAACGTTGACGAACACGAAACAAAAACGGAGCTGGAATGAGGCCCTGATAATGAAACCTCTTCGTTCACTTCGTTTCATTTCCAATTTATTGTTGTTGGCATCTACAGAAAATGAGCGCTTGTTTACATCATACCACTTCTCCTCTGTTTGCAATCATAAGCAGCAATGCTTCTTTGCTTTGACGATCGCATTTTTGTTACCGTCAATTTTGACAACCCTTTCGTGAAGTATTCGTGATACATTATGAAGTGATTTCCAATCGAACACGGGAATGCATGTAAAAAATACCAACAAAAATCTAGTTTTCGATTCGTGTTCGTTACGTTTTCGTTATCGTTATTTTGGCATTCTTCTTCATCATTTCTTCGTTAAATCGAAGAAAAGCGGGGAAATAGCAAAATAAAATCGAAGATTACGTTTTCGTAACGTGATGCATTATAAGGCTGTAAATTATTAATGTCCTTTACAAATCTCTCTCACTTATTAAAATTTTTCCCTAATGTCCATAACAACAACAACAAGACTTCGAGCCTTATAATGTATCACGATACGAAAACGTAATTCGATTTTCTTTTGCTATTTCTCCGCTTTTCTTCGATTTAACGAAGAAACGATGAAGAAGAATGCCAAAATAACGATAACGAAAACGTAACGAACACGAATCGAAAACTAGTTTTTGTTGGTGTTTTTTACATGCATTCCCGTGTTCGATTGGAAATCACTTGATAATGCATCACGAATACTTCACGAAAGGGTTGTCAAAATTGACTATAACAAAAAAGCGTTCGTCACAGCAAAGAAGCATTGCTGCTTATGATTGCAAGGAGAGGAGAAGTGGGAGGAGGTAAACAAGCGCACATTTTCTGTAGATGCCAACAACAATAAATTGGAAATGAAACGAAGTGAACGAAGAGGTTACATTATCAGAGCCACATTCCAGCTTCGTTTTTGTTTCGTGTTCGTCAACGTTTACGAATCGTGTTCGTATCGTGATACATTATAAGGCTGTTCATGTCGTCGAGATGAGGCGAGAGATAGAAGGAGATTGATAACTTTTTGTCATAAAGCGCTCAACAGATAGAGACGTAGGCACGCCAATGACGCTTTATAATAATTTCTTCTGCGAGTTCTGAAAATGTGATTATGCCGTGAAAGAATTTGCCCTTTCAGATTACTAATCCCTGCAGATACATTTTTTATCGCATAGAAAAAATTTATAAATATATAAAATATCTCATTATTATTAATTATTATAATTAATTTTATTCTTTTACAAAATCGTTTTTCTTTATTTAACACGTAGTTTTTCGTGTTCCAAATAAAAAAATCTCGTATTTGCAAAGGAAATTATTCCATATAATACGAAAAAGATATATGCGTATAAATAAATAAATAAATATATAACTTTATATGCATATACTTAAAAATATACATTTATCTGAGGCGTCAGATATTTGGTAGGACCAACGACTACAAAAACAACACTGATTTAGCGCGTTGGAGCAGCCAATAACACTAAGTAATTGGTAAAGCCAGATCTACTAAACCAAAACCACAAACAATTAAAACATAAAAGAATAAAACAGCGGGGCAAATAAGAAAAGAAATAAAAAAGAACAACTACAAAAAATAGCCGTTTAAAAAGTAAAAGTAGCAGAATCATCGCGGTAGCTAACGATGTTTATGAAGCCGGCGACGAAGCAACGCCATACATTAAGCAAATAGACGCAGAAAAACGCAGAAAAGATAAATGTTTAAACACAAAATGAATCCATCGAAGGTAAACCACTTCAGTTGGGGAGGGGGCACATGAAAAACGTGCCCGGAAAAAACAACGGAAAACAAAGAAATTGAATACAGAAAACACCGAAAGCTCCGTAAAATCAAAGACTGATTTTTATATAGATTTTTTAATTCAAATTAAAATTATATAAAAATATATAATTATCAAATTTGAATCTAAAAGTTTTTAGGTGTCGGGGGGATATTTTAGTGGCATTAACTGTATTATATATGGACACAAAGTACAAGAAACTATGCGTTATTGCCATTGATGGAGGTAGAGAATTCATGTTTCATGGTATTTATCAAAGGTCTGGCTTAAGAGAATTGACTAAAAGGAAAGGAAGGTAAAGTAAATTTTAAAAAAGGGTCAAATAAAAACATATCGGTTTATATTCATAACCAGTTACATCAAATCCCAAATTAAAGACATCCCTGAAATATAAATTTATGATTATAAGTCCGTAAGTAGTAGTCGGCACACGCCCATTTGTTTGGACTTAATATATCTTAATAGCCTCTGAGTTTTATGAATTATTAACGAGAGCCGTTTGCACTTCTCTGATTTTGATCGTTTTCAATCACATTTCACAAGTTTATGATGACAGAGGACATTCTTCTCAAATTCCATGAATATAACTCTGCCTCTTCTCCTGTAACCGTTATTTCCACAGACGGACAAATGAACAGACAGGCAGACAGACAGACAGATGGACATGAATACGACAGGATGTAAATATGACTCAGAATGTATACACTTTTTGTATCGGTAATACCTCCTTTAAAGCGTTACAAAGGGAGGAAGAAAGGCTTTTTGCCCTTAAGGAGTTTGCTAAAAAAGAGGAAATCAATGTACTGAAAACAGAGAAGAAGCATGAAATGTGCCCAAGTAAAATTATAAAATTATTTCCAAGTAAAAATCTGTAAATGGGTCTCCAAATAAGCCACCTGAAATATTATACGTCTGATATATTGATTTTTGTTATTATTGTTATTTTCCAAAAGTCTTAATGAAACAGTTTTTGGAAGAGAATAATTAAATCATCTTCTCTTTCTTAGAATTATTGCTTTGAATGAAATCAATCCTATCATTACTTGAATTGTTGATTTTATTCGCAGTCGCGAGTGATTCAGGCAGTGCTTGAATTTGTATGTACTAAACCTAAGGCAGACTAAGATTTAATTCAACACGAAATCCGTTTGTTTTCACGAAATCTGTTTGGTACGGATTTTAGACTATCACCGTCAACGGCGGGCGCTACAGATCGATGATAACCAATTTCTTTCGCCCTAAATTGAGCGATATAGAAGTAATGGACATGTGGTTCCGGCAGGACGACGCTACGAGCCACAATGCGAACGCCACGATGGACATTTTCTTATGGGGTTTTCTGAAGTCGCAGATCTATGCGAATAAGCATAGATGATTTCGAATCAACCGATGCCCTCAAAGTCGACATAGTCCACGCCATCGCACAAATTCAGCCGGATCTACGCGGCAGAGTCATTGAAAGTTGCACCTCTCCACGGTGGATCCATTCCGCGGTGCGAAGCCTCTTCGGACATTTGAACGGTGTCATATTCCATACATAATGACATATACGGGTCTTTTAAATAAAAAAATACCTCACACACAGCTTGTTTTATTCCGTTTCAACCTCGACCTGCCTTATTGTTGTTGTCGTTATTGTAATCCTAATCATTTGTTTCAATTCTAAAGATCGGGAAGATAATGAACCGTAAAACTTCATTAGATGAATTTCAAATCGAAAGTCTGAAAATTGTTATATTCTTCTTTTCGGTTCTCGTGCCTTCCTCTCATTTTTATAGTCACAATTATCTTCTCTATTTCTCGTTTTCTACTTGTTCGCCGTCTCTGACTCTGTTCTCGATTTCTTTTTCGAAATGTTAAAAGAAATGTTTACTCTTAGTACTCCGAACCATTTAGTGAAATGTGCGTGAAATTCTTAAATAAAGAAGAAACAGGAAAAGATAATAAAAACCAAGACAATAAAAAGAAAAATTTTAAATGATTCCGGCGTAAAATCAACCCGATTTTGAAAACCGTAAATTGATATGCGATAGTGTTATGGAGATATTATGAAAACACCCCCCGCGCCTATATCGTTTTTGTATCACTGGATTAACCCAGATGTGAAGCGCCTAATGTTTGCATTATTGTAATCATATTCTATAAGTTTAAGGTCTTACAATTCCAGCCAAAGATTGACAAAATCGGGTATCCATAATAGTCATCGGCTTACTGTTTATGACACAAAAAATGTTAAGAATCTATAGTACGTCAAAAGTATTTAGTAAATATATAATTTATATCAAATCATACTCAATTAATATTTCGAGAGTATTTTGCCCTTTTCGATTCGATTTGACTGGTACCCCAATATTCGCCCACCCTTCCATTAAAATGCACGCAACTAAATTTGGAATAAACAAGTAAGTCGATCTGGCCGAAACTTGAATACCCTACACCCACAGGATATACCCGTATTACTAGTAGAGACTTTGTTTATATATTATAGATTATGCGACAATGTCTCCGGAGCCTCTCCTTTCAGAGGATCACGCCTAGTTTTTTCAAAGTAATTTAGTATTCGTGGTTCAGTTCCAGGACAACATTTTGTCCTCAAACTCGTTCCACAAACTGAAACTGAAGCTGAGCTTCGTATGTGTATACATTTATATAAGCTATAAATAGTAGGTGTGGTTCCTCTACAATTTCGCTCATTTATATCAATATCAACCTGCGTACAATAACAGAGAATATATCTTCCAAATTTAATGACAATTTATGTTTTTGTTTTCTCGTAAAATAATTTCAGAATATATATGCTTTTCAATACCTGCCACACCTCTTTTAATGCGTTACAAACGGAGGAATAAACTAAATATACCGTTAACCCTTTGGGTGTAGGGTACAAATATATACGTAAAACACAAACAGCAAAAATAATAATAATAATGAAATTCAACTTATACGTGGCCGCGAGTCTATCGTTGCGTCTATCGTCTCTCACTGCTTTGGTTTTCGTATTAATAGCGGTTTTTGATTTTTCATTAACCACTTCCGTTCTCTCTCCATCGGTTTAGCGACTCCAAAAGCAACAAAAAAACGAACTTTACTCCCCTTGCGACAGTCAGAAAGGCGTTAAACAGAGTCACATTGACGTCTAAACGATATTTTAGAATGATTTTTTTATTTTTTGTATTCTATCGAAATTGATAATTTCTATTTACAGAAAAAAATTTTTATTGTTAGTTATTAATAATTTTAAGTAGGTTTCTAATTCAGGATTATATAATAAAATCAAGCACGCATTTTATAACTTAATTATTTTTTTTGTTTAAATTAAATTATACTAGTTTTATATTAAATACTAATGCTTGGAAATGCTGGCAGTCATAAAGGTTATGTAATGGTTACCATTGTATGCCCTTCTCTATTAGAACCTTCTCTATGGCTCTAAAAAAACCCGTATAAATATAGTAAGCCATTTATTGTCCCACATTTTATATAAAGATCTCAGATCTAAGATGTAAATAAGATGTATTTAGCCACTATTTTTTTAACAAAATTTTAAATAATGTATTTAGGAGTACAATCTACGTAACCCGAAGTTGTTAATCGAAAAAGCAACGGTCAAGGTGAGGTTTAACCAGCGTAACCCAGGAGCTCGTGTAAGCATCAACATGACTAATTCTAATCATGATTAAGGTTTCTCAAAAATTCTAAAATGTGCTTTTAAATCTTTCAACTTACTCACTTACATATTTTATATTTTAGTGAAAAATTAAAAGCAACGTCAATCCTTACTTAAATCAACGTCAACGTCTTACTTAATTTTATCGTTTTATCTAAAAAAATACATGTAAACGATTGCATTGATACAACAATAAATCAATAACTTATTTTTATTTCGCATAGGTTCTATTGTGGTCTATCAAAGTTTGGAAATTTCAAAATGAAAAATTATTTTCTTAGAAAATTATATTTTAAAATGTCAAAAAAAACAAATTTTTCTGTCAATATTTGGAAAGCATTACACCTATAGATTCATATGTTTATAAACCCAAACATATCTGGCTATCCTTAAATGCACATAACACAAGAAAAGAGCGTGCGACAATTCTCTATACAAATTACACGATGACTACATTTGCCCTCCCAGACCTTTGAAATAATCTAATATGTGTTCTTATTATTGAAATAATTTATATACTGATAACAATAATGAGTTTCCAAACTTTCTACATTCTATTAATTTTTGCCTGTTTTAATTTCAAAATGTTTCTCTTCATACACCAACACTCTCTTTAGTATAACAACGGTCTCTTCGTTAATTTACAAACTCAGTAAACCAGAAGAGAAGAGTTCACTGCTCTTATGAGTTCATGGTCGCAAAATCAACCTTGAATATCATTGAAACATATTTATAATCTTAACTCTAGAAACAAATAAAAACAAAACTGCAAATAACAGGAAAAAAGTAATAGTAATAAATTTTTATTCAAATCTTATAGAAATCAAATCCAAAAGTTTATCAAAATTTTATAAACACTAGAGAAACTCTTGCACTGTTTCACGAGCCAGCAGATACGTCAGCGACAGGCATTTAAAGATGCATGCGATATATAAGTATAATTTTTTTATAAATCTAATATTTTATTTATTATTAACTATTTATTTATATTAACTATATGTTCGTTATTTCTAAAAATAGTAAAAGTATTTTAAGGTGAAAAACTTTCATATAAATGACTATAATGGATAATAATCAATGTGTTTATTTCAAAATTTATGTCACATTCAATCGATCTTTAACGGTCACATTTGCAATTTTATTTAGATGAGACATTTTTCGTAAAATCTAATTTTTTTCACTAATAAATTCATCTTCCCTAAAGCAACAGCTATGCGTTCTTATTAATTATTATTCTTTCACTTTGATGATGTTTTTGCATTAGTGAGAACTTATATACTGGAAAGATCGTGTCTTTAAAATTCATTTACGTTAAAGCAAAGATTTTAGTAGATTCGAAGGTTTTGTGCGAGATTAATTTAGTTGATATCGAGGTCTTTACTAAACAACAAACAACAAATTTGTATTTCAACACTTACGCAATCTTGAACGATGTCCGTGTCCAAACAACAAAAAAATATTAGTCATTCAAAATTTATTAAAAATTCTCAAAATTTTATGAGAATGATGACACAACTTTAAAAGAGGCTACTCTAAACTTCAATAGTAATTATTTCGATTCATACACTGTATGACATACAGTTGTGATGTGACAAAATTTATCATTGCAATACTATCCTCGGGAACACGGCGATCTATGTGGCCGCCAGTGCTATTGCGGATATTTTCACAAAATATATCTATCCCACTCTTAAGCCTAATAGAAAATTGTTGCCATTACTTATGATTAAATAATTTAAAAACGAAACAATGGGCACTCGCCGGATCTTCTCTACTCGTTGTCAACTTTTGAGCATAAACAAATTTTTAAAGGAACACGAAATCGACGCGATTGAAACGCAAAACCAACTATTGCTTTCATTTCATTTTTACATTAGATTGCTGTAAGGAAGCTCTTAAATTACCGAGCGGCAGAAGTTAAATCAAATAAAGAGAAGTACTACACAAATGAAATATAAAAACAACAAACGACTCTAACCGACAATGAAACGACTAGCCATATCTCGTATCTTATTTGTCATTGATAGTGTTGTTTTTATGAAAAAGAGCAAACTGTGCTGTTGTGACGTCTTCATTATCGACGTTGACAATTATGTATTCCGAATTACCGAATGAAGTGAGAGAAATAAAAACGCAAAATCAATGCAAAAGTAAAAACTACACCAAGCACAAAACTTCTGCGACCAAGCCAGCAATGCAAAAATAGTGTCACGTAAGAAAAGTTGTTTAAATAAAGCCAACCACGCTGAAAACGTCAACAACAATAAAATGGTCTAAAATTATTTATTTACTAAAACATTGAACATCAAAATGCAAAATTAAGAAATTATTACGAAATTAAACACGTATTAATCAACGCGATTTAAAAACGATAATACGTAATATGCGCTGCTTGATGCATCCCTTTTTCTCCTCTGTTACGAATTTCTTAATCTGTTTTTAAATCTCTTCTGACTTTTGTCGCAATAATAAAGACTCTCTCACTCGAAAATATATGAATTGAAAAATACAAAAGAATTCGATTTTTTGGTTAAGAATTCGAGTTTAGTTTTGGTCGGTCCTTGCCAAATAAATTTATACCGAAATTTTCACAGAAAATTTGCCAAGCAAATGCAAAAGTTTATTCCTTTAAACCCTGTGCGTAAATTATTAGTCGCGGCTTAAACCTAAATGCAATTGCATGCATACACACGCACACATACGCACGCACACATCGACACACACGCACTCACACACCAACACTGATTGGGGTAGCTGGCATACTAATGAAAGAGGAAGAATTCTGCTTGAAGCTTGTGCTCGCCTGGATGTCGTGTTGCTTAATGATGGTCGCGAACATACATTTGAGCGAAACGGCAGAAAGTCGATGATAGACATAACGTTCGCCAGTACTTCTCTGGCTAGGCGCGCTACTTGGTGTGTGAGTGATGTGTATACCAACAGTGACCATCGAGCCTTAATCACGAGTGTTGGATCAAGGTCCAGTGAGGCACGAATTGCTAGCGATAAGGGTGTCAAACGGTGGAAACTTGACACTTTGGACAAAGAGCTGTTTGCGCATTTTGTTGAATATGTGATATGCAAAACGAAAGTGCAGAAGAGATGGCAAATCAATTTTCATCAGGCCTTAATATAGCATGTGATGCCTCGATGGTCAGAGGGGTTCATAAACACGGTCGGCGACGATCTGTTTACTGGTGGAATAATAGTATTGCGCAAATACGCAAAGAATGCGTGCGCGCCAGGCGGCTAGAGCAACGTAGTATTGGCCCAGATACGTACCAGACTTTCCGATCTTTATACATGTGTGCGCGTAAAACACTTAAGATAGCGATCAGGAAGAGCAAAGATGCTTGTTTCAAAGAACTTTGCGAAGATGTGGACTCATACCCTTGGGGGGGGGGTGCCTACAGGGCGGTTATGTCGAAGATAAAGCCCGCACATGTACAAGTGCCTACTGATAGAGCTTTTATGGAAAGAGTTGTTCAATCGCTTTTTCCGAGACACGAACGAACTGTGCTGACTTCTGGCCCTGTGAGAAATAGTGACAACGAAACAGCTATCCCGGCAGTCACCTATAACGAAGTGACTGATGCGCTGAATGCTTGTGGAAATAAAAAGGCACCAGGACCGGACGGCATACCGTTCGAAATTTTAAAACTGGCGTACACCATCAGGCCAGAGTTGTTCCTAAGGCTTTTTCAAGCATGTCTGCGCGAGCAAATTTTCCCAAAAAATTGGAAATCTCAACGGTTGGTTTTGTTGCATAAACCAAATAAACCGGTGATGGAGCCCAGCTCGTATAGACCCTTGTGTATGGTAAATTGCATATAACCAGCAGGAATTCGTAGAGATCAACGTCGATGGTGCTACCATTAAGTCTCTTCCGGCGATCAGATATCTTGGCGTTATGATAGACAATATGCTATCGTTCGCTGCACATCTAGAAATGGTGTGCGATAAAGCGATGAAGACATATTCAGCTCTAGCCCGATTAATGGCCAATACTTATGGCCCATGCCAAAAGCGCCGAACGCTTCTCTCAAAAGTAGTGCTCTCTATTGTTTTCTACGCTGCTCCAGTGTGGAAAAAGGCCGTAAATAAGAAAAATAATGCCCGAAAATTAGACCGTATCTTGCATAATGTGTGCGCTCCGAGTTTGCAGTGGTTTTCGCACAATATCTATCGAAGCAGCCGGGGTAATAGCTGGGTTTCCACCGGCAGATCTACTCACTGAAGAGATTGCGGAGAGGTATCGTGTCAGGAGGGAGGCCAATAGGAGCCTCACAGGTGCGGAATTGAGTCCAATTGCTAACGTTACCATTTCAAAGTGGCAGGGGCGTTGGGACAACTCCACCAAAGGACGATGGACTCATCAGCTTATACCTGACATAAAGACGTGGATTGAAAGAGGCCATGGCGAACTTGATTTTTATCTGACGCAGTTTATAAGTGGTCATGGTTGTTTTCGTGCATACCTTTGCAAATTCGGGCACGATATAATTAGCAGTTGCGGATGGTGCTCAAGCCCTTTAAAAGATGCGCGCCATATTTTCTTCGAGTGCCACGCGTTCAACCATGAGCGATTGGTTTTTGGAAATATTGTGGGTAGACAGCTCACACCAAGCAATCTCATTGCCAGTATGCTGGATTCGCACGAAGTTTGGATGGCTGCCAAGTCCATGTCTGCTGCCGTCATGGTACGGCAACGCCGTTTGGAACGTGCTCGACTAGGAGAGAGACAAACTAACGAGTAGTACTGAGACATTTTGAGTTAGTGACTTTCTGTTACAAGACAGTTACGTACGATTGAGCATCAGCTCGTTCTACCCTCCGACGGTATACTTAACGGTAGTTCCGGGGGGCTGTTAGACTTGGGGGAGGGGGTTTAGCGGGTTGAAGTCCCGCACTCTGGCTTTTGATGCTTCCCCCTCATATAAAAAAAACACCAAACACAAGTACACATACGCTCGCACACACATGCATAGACACGTGATTTAATAATTATCTCAACTCGAATCTTTGAAATTAGTACTTGCTTGAAATTAGCCTTGAATCGAAGAAAAACAAGAGTGAACATTTCAATGACATTTACATTCCTTTTTTCAATTCATTTCTGTTTGTTTCATTAAAGCAATTTAAAAAAATCCTGCAATAATATTTCAAGTTGTACAAAATAACGTAGGGCAGAAAAGGTTGGAAGCAACTAAAGTCACAAACAAGACACATCAAACGAAAAATGTCAATATCTAAGAAATCGTTCTCTAAAATTAATTTTATGGAATTGTTTGGCATCTGCGATAAAAATGCACAAAATATCAATTCGTAATACAAATACTTGAACATAATTCAAGAGTCGAATTCTTAATCTCAGTTTATTCAACTTTATCAAATGTACTTTTTTTAATTCTTGAAATTTTGATAAGTATTGATACGTTATCTTCTATATTCATTGTGAAGGAAGGTTTGCATATTATGAATGCATGTTTCTAACTAACGCAAAATGTTTTCATATAAAACATTTCAAATCATCCCTCAATTTTCTTCTAATTTTCCATCAAACGATGTAATCAAAAATGCAATTCTTCATTCACCTTTCCCCTTTTAAGGCCCCTTTGTCATATAATGAAAAAGAAGATATTAATAATCGTCTTCTTCTTCGTCTTAAGAAGAAGAAATGTATTTATCGGTGCAAACAAATACGAACATTTTTCGTAGAAAATCGAAGTAATTCTAAATAAATAGAAAATACTTTTACAACTTCACCTTTCCCGTTCTTGTTCTTATTTTTTCATTGTATTTTCCTCTCTTTCCATTCTTTTTCACCGCACGCTTTTCCTTAGGAAACTGTTTGAAAAATGGACGTCGCCAAATTTTCTGAACGATGAGATTATAAAATTAATCATGTCAGTCAGTCGGTCGGTCGGTCACTAAATGAAATAAAGGGAAGAAAAATGTAGACCAATTAAATCGATGAAATCCTGTTTAAGGCGACGAGAACGGCTAAGGAACCAGCAATTTCATAACATCGGCTACAAAAGGCCGACGATGAAACTGTGAGCAATGACCGCAGATTCGAAATTCTTTTTTTATTTTTCAAATATGTTTACTTCTGCCAGCATCTAAACGAAAAAACTACAGAAAGGTTACGAAACTACGAAAAGGGAGAATATGAATGAAAATGTTTTGAAGAAAAGAGCGGATGAATAAACTGGTAACACTTTTCCCCGCAATCGTTTTTTCTAAGTTGAATATCCACACGCGGAAACCATCGCAACCCCAAGATATTCACCAAAACAATGCAAATAAAAGAAGAATTTATTGAAATGGGGTGAAGAACGATCAACGTTCTGAAAGCGTAAATGAGCCACCAGGTCGTTGGATCAGAGAGCAAGAGAGAAAGGAGAATACTTATCTTGTATCACACCGTATTCAAGGGAAACAAAAAATTACACCCCTTCCAGCACAAAAGTACAAAAGATACGAAGCAATGGCATCACCGTCTTCCAATGGTCGATAGAACGAATGGGACGATGAAGGACCTTTTTCTAGACTCTCCTTTCCTACGACGAGAATACTTTAAGGATCATTTCTGCCTCCTGTTTAAGGTTCAATCTAAGCCATTGAGCACAGACTGAGCAGCAAGCTCCAACTTCATTTTCTCAACTCTCAAAATTACATTAGCTCTTGTGGAGACAGAGAAAAGTGTTTCATTCCCATTCTGTTTCCAGAATTCTTTCACACTAATTTTAATTCTGATAGCTCTTTTTATTTCAAGACTATTCCTATCGCATGAAATGTTCACTCTGTGAAACTAATAAAATACTCTTAATTTTATTGGTAGTAATTAATAAGCTTTATGAAATTGCATTATTGTTAGAATGATACAAATAATTTTACATATGGATTAACTTACACTCTACATTTTTGGATCTTAAATATACACCGAAATACTATTTGCATGCATCCGATTAACAGACAAAGACGAAATTATTACCCTACACTCCGCTGACTGACTCCAAGTAGATGCACAGGTCACGATTAACTAACCACCACTTTCACTTATAGGTAGTTAATTTCTATCCAGGTATTAAACTGATTCACATATGCCATCGCAGGATAAACATATGCCATCGCAGGATGCCAATCACAGGATAAACTGATTCACATATGCCATCGTACATTAGCGGATGTATCTTGCACAATTTAGTAAAATTACTAACAACAATGCAGTGATATCGAAGTTATTTCAGTGTCAGATCCTGGCGGCAAGTTCGAAAATTTAACTCTCAAAATAAATACTCAAGAATAAGACATAGGTTTTTCAAGAAAAAACGTGATTTTCTCTATTTTCTATATGAAAGTTTTCCAAATAAGCGAGGATGTCAGTACGTGTTATTGATGACTTCTCTACTTATTCTTCTGTAAGAGTATTTTTGTAACTATCAATGAGCCGCAACCAGTTTTGGAAGTATTAAATTCCACCTTTAAATATAGTCCACCCGCTGAGAAATGTATGCACATACACATGTACATGAATAGAAATTTATGCAGATATTACTGATTACTGAGGCGCCTTACTGATTACTTTCTTTCAATGCATTAAAAAAGGGGAATACATTATCCTATCAGGAGTAGGATTAGTTTTGATTAGTTTGGTTTCAGAAATTTGTTTTTGTTGGCGAATTTTATTTATTAATATAATGTGGGAGTATTTAATTTAATTTATTTTAGAATATTTAAATTTAGTCATGTAAATTTAATAATGTAAGAATATTAAATCATAGAGTAAGAAACAACATAGAGTAAGTTATTTCTTACTCTATGATTAAATTTAATAAAAGAAATAACGTACGTAAATTGTTCCAATCAAATATAACGAGGTATAATTTTCGAGATAGTCATGATTTCGTTTTGAGCGCATATCGATGCAATAATTGTTCTCTTTCTATGTAGGATTGTCATAAAATCAACGAAGCTGCAAGAGCGACAGAAGAAGTATGAAATCAATATTCCCAGCTCTCTCAGAAGATTGTGGAAGTTGGTGAGAGGATAGGGAACAAAGCTCGAATGGAGGTTAATAACCAGAGAAATTATTTAGGATTGAAATGGTTTACAACGTGAACATTTTATAGATTTAATTAAATAAAGATTTAATTAAAAAGACTGTTTATATTTTCGAAAAATATCCTACGTATATCAATCGCGATATTAGATACAATTTTGTGCCTCGGTCATTACACGCAATAGCCATCTCGATTGACTCTTTAATGAAGATCCAAGAGATTGATCGTTAAAACGCTTCCCAAAGCATGCATAGATTTCAAACAATTTTCAACTGAACTGCCAGCGTTTGAGGCCAAACTGAAATATTAATTAATTTGTATTTAATTTGTGTCAATGCGTACGTGTGTGTGCACTTATGTCTATGCACCAAGTCTATGCGTGCGACGACGGCGGCACCAGCTGAAACAGCCGACGACAGCAGAAACAAGCTAAAGCAGCGCAAACACCAACAACAATACTGACAACAGCAGCAACGACACAACACTGACAATGAAAATAGAAAATTAAGTAAACCGTGATTAAAATGAGTTGGAAACATAACGAACCGTAGGTTGAAGTAGAGTTCACCTTAATTAACTTACGAATGAAGGGTTGTTTTTTTGTTTGTTTGTTCCAGAATCCAAAAAATATAAAAAATAAAACAAAAGAAAGTAAAAATTAAACAAACTAATCAATAAATACATTTGTTTATATAAAACGCTTTTAAAGTTGTTCGAATATTTTTGTTTATATTGCATTGTCATCCAATTCTGAGCTATGGTTCAAACTTCGAATTTCTAGCTCACCTGGTTCAAAATCAATTTTTAGCGAATATTTTAAAAACTCCCATTTCTCGCCTTGAAGTGGGCGCAGTTGGTTAATTTACAGATTATGTTTAATAGCCATCCAGTTCTCAGCTTTAGTTAAAATTATAAAATATCAAAATTGATGCCATCATTTTGAAAATGCTCACATTTCCGGCCTCGAGATGGGCGGGGCCGAATAATACATTGTTATCGAGCTTTGAGTCATTGTTCAAGTTTCAAGCTTCTTGCTTGCCGCGAAGTTAGTTTAAAATCAGTTAAAATCATCCGACCCGAAATAAACCCTCAAAGAGAAGTGTTTGTATTCACGAGAGAGACTTGAAGATTGAGTATAAATTTTATAAAAACGCATTACGTGCGATCCGAACATATAATTAATTTAATTCATGAAAGTTTACGCGATTTCGATTGGGAAACTTCCAATCAAATAATTTTAAGAAGGTTCGGAATATTATTCTTAGTTCTTTATCTTATTTCTTCTATTTAATTAAGATCCTTTAACCATAATCATAAACATCTACTCTTCTTTCCGTAACGACCCAACCTTGCTCGAATCATATGCTTCTTCTACCTTGACAACGCAATCAGACGGTGTCTGATCGTTCTCTGTTCGTTCTCGAACATGATGAAGAAATCGTTGAGGTTTTGCTGTAAATATTTCAAAGATATATTACTTAAGCCTTCATGAGTCATCTCGCACTAAGCGACATCATCCAAAAAAGCATGTTTGACCCCTAAAAGTGTATGAACAATAACAAAACATTTGACACTAAAATGTACCGATAAGAAACCCTAATTCGTAGATTTTAAGATCAGCCCGTGAAGAATTAATAGGAAAGAGTTAGAAACGGGAGAAGGGGGTGGAGAGAAACGCATAGAAAAGGAGTTTAAAAAGAAATCCAAGAAATTAAACGCCAAAAGTATTTCACTGCAGTTTTATGCTTTACATAAAAAATTATTATAAAAAGCAATAACTGCAACAAAAAAACGATATTTTACTAAACAAGAAAGCAGAATAAAGTGAAACTCAAATGTATAAAAAATTTGAAGAGGTGACGACGAAGAAATCAACTCCGGAAATAAGAATAATAAAAACTAAGCAACCTTCATGAAAAAAAGCAGCTATAAAAAATAACAAAAACAACTTCATGTTCTACCCGAAAACACACATACAGTGCATGTTATATACAATCCATAAACCCTATGCATCGGCGCGTAAGTGAGTTTGTGTATGCTCCCACACATTGAGGTCAGTTTACGCTTACGCTTGCAGCCGTTAATCTCTGTCTTGCAGAAATTATAAAGGAATCATCCAAGACATTTCATCAGAGAATTGGGCATCAACTATTTATAATTGTAATTGGATATCATTAAAGTTAAAGTTACTTTAATTACGGTACTTTCAACAAAGTCGGCGTACCCTTTAGGGCGTGCTTTTTAGGGTAATATCCAAATTATTTATTAATTAACGAGATAAAATTTCTGTTTCGTATAAATTCATTTTTTCACCATTTCTGAAGCACATCTTCCATGAGACTATATTCAAAATCAGTTTTAAGATATTCTCCATCGATTGACAAAAGAAATTGTTTGGCAGATTAATCCCCTACTCAGAAGCAACTCAGTTTCTGTCAGCAAACTTTTGCGTTACTTCGTCATTTGTTTAATTTCGATTTCAGTTAACTTCTAACGAGAGCACAAATAGTATAAGTAACGTCTTTGCTACTTTGGGTTAACGTCGCTACTTCTTTGTTGCTTCAATAATTTGTTTAACAGCTAACGAGAACGAAGTAACTACTTACTTTGGATCAACTTTAACCACGAGTTAACGAATGAAATTTTCGCCCAACTCTTACAAAGACGCGCAAGTTTCTAAGTCATCGAAAATTAGACAGTTTGCTATTGTGAAATTATTTTTAAAAGTGTTCTTACATTAAGGTACATCCAATTATATTAATACATTATTAAAATTATAAAAAGTATTACAGGGTTCGCCTGTAATTCTCGCTTATACGGCATAGACAAATCAGTTTCTTCTCGACTTTGTAAAATATTTTAGTAAAATTAAAACAGTGTGTTCAAGTCCTTATTTGTCTTTTGATGAACCATGAGATGAAAGGGCGATGTAGAGACTATACAACAACAATTATATGCAAGTGAAATTTTTACATAATCATGCAGTGAGTTGCAATTTGATGTGCGATTACCGCCTTCGCCTATAGTGTGATCAAATCGTTATCACTCATCGCTAATTAAGAAACGACTCCATTGAAGCTTTGTTGATCAATGATCATGGAGCGCTGGAGCTTTGTCATAATCATTTGCTCGGCCTTCTTTTCATATTTAGCTATTATTATTTTAAATTTATATATAACTTAACCAATAATACCGGAATATCTTTATCAACTAATTTGAAAACTCTCCTACCGTACTTCATGATTTTTTTACTACAAACTGACTTAAACAACCCGACAATCCGTAGAGAGAAAACATTGACAGAAATGGAATGGGAAAAGAGGAAACGGTTACAGAATTTTACGTAGGAAGAAGCGGCGTGAATTGTTTGTAAGGTATTGTTTGTCCAGTTGAGGGGAAGCGGCTGAAAACAAGCCGTAGTTTAATTAAAACAACTAAGTTCACCGCTGCTAAATTACCAGCCGCGTGCAATGCCGTGACACGAGCATTCGCATTGCAACTACTTTGCTTGTCTTCTTCTTCTTGCCATTCGACCAAATGATGTGGGCTCACTCACCATGCATTTCTTTGCAAACAGCTGTCCGTGATAATGGGGAAACATCTCAGCATTTATATAATCATACACGAGTCCTCAAACTTTATCAATCGGCGAAATTCACCTGAAACAAAATGAAATGGCAAAAGGTATTCCCCCTCTACAAAGTCACCACTTCGGCATCTGTGATCCATTCTCAAAAGAAGTGAAGATACTGAATTCAACTTTTGAAAATGTTTTTTATGCCTTATGCTATAAACACAACCTCGCGACAGTTGTCGCGTCGACAAATCAAAACTCTGCTGGCGCTGGAGTTAGCAGAGAACATGTCTGTAATTTCAATACAATTTTATTAATTGCTAATGTCATTTAAAAAAAAACAAACGGAGAAAAGAAGAACAAGACGAGCGACAACAAAAAAGAAGTAGAAAATTTTCTACTACTGTCGTTGTCGTGCGCGTCAGCAGCGCGACAGTTTTGTTTTTTCTCAATTCCCATAAGACTCCATGTATTTTTGACAAGTCGCGGCGGTGTACGACAACTTGTCGCGAGGTTGTGTTTATAACATTAATAGGACGTTCAAAGACGTCTTCTGCAGGTTTTAAGTGTACATAGGCGCTCTCGCCTTTGTTATTTATCGGCATCTTACCAGTCAGAGAGAGGTTGGGCTCGACGTTGTGTGAAGAGAAACTGGTTGAACCATAGAGTAAGAAATAACTCTGTTTCTTACTCTATGGTTGAACACAGTCATAGCGCCTAGATGTAAATGAAACTGAAGAGAGCTGCTAAATTGTAGCGATTTAATTAGATTAATTAAAAATTATCATAAAATATGAAGATAACAAGGCAACTGATCTCGAACCTTCAAGGAAAAAATTTGTCATAGATGCATTGCGAACTATTAAATCAAACTTCAGATTTGATGGACACGTAAACAAACTCAGTGAAAGAAGAAGAATTTTGCACTATGACTTCGTGTCATTAAATCAAAATTCAATCGACTACAAGCGACCAAACGAAACGGCGAAGCGTAGCGACGAAAGGGAACTATTTTGTTGTCGTTTCCCATAAGAGTCTATGTAACCTTGATAGCTATGTAACCTTGATAGCCTATGCAACCTTGATAGCTAAATCTAGCCGCTATGACTGTGTTCAATCAAAAACGGTTACAGGTCTCTTCAGAAAGGTTTTCAAAATAAAACCAAACTGCACTTGCCCATGCATGCATAAGTATCTATGTACGTATGTATGTATGTTTGAAAGCATATATATCCACAAATGTATTAAGAAAAAATGCCTTCGAAGCATTTTATTCCATCTAGATTATTAGAAAAGTTTGCAAAAAAGCGTGGCAATAAATGGCTAATTGAGCAAAGTATAAGAGTGCTAAAGTTGATATAAATATAATTTTACATATGGAACAATTTGCTAGGCACCTGATTTCTAATAAAGATCGTATAGATGTGTGTTTTGGTAATTTTATAAGCAATTCAGTCGTTGAGAAGTCAACCAAGTTGGGCCAATTTGCTTTTGTGTTCGCACGTATTTCTGGGGATGTACCTCTCATCACGATCATCTTCTCGGCTTTCGATTATTCGATTCTTTAATTAAACAGTTCATCTAATCGCCATTATCACGTCTCTGGGTTTGCATATTTTAATCTTTTAGACTGAAAACCAGTTTCGTTTTTTTTCTTTGAAATAAACTGTCTCGACAGAAACCCGTTGGAAAAGTCGGAAAAACGACCTATGTAACAAAAAACAAATACACAAACAAACCAAATTACAAAGCATAAAAAAGGATGGGCAATCGAGCTGCCGACATTAGCTTCTACATTTTACTTCTCAGTATTTCTAAATAAACAAACAAGGAAACATTCCCGCGTGCATATGTTTATGGTGCGGTGGCGTTTCTCGGACAATCATTCTTTCTCGCGCATTCTCACTCTCAATTTGTCGTTTACAGCTGGTTACTTATGAGTTACATCATAGATTATTGTAATATAAATTATAGAGAGAGCACTTTTGTTTCTTTAGTTTCCGTTTCTTGTTTTCCCCTTTGTTTTTACTCTTAATTATGATACTAATGCCTTTACTGACTACTTTACAACTACAGTTTTACCTGGCTCTAACACTCTAGCAATATTCTCTCTCAATAAACTACCTCTCATTTAGTTTTCTCTTCTTTCTCCAAAAACATCCTTCTAAATAACTAGTTATAAAATTTTCCTTTATTCATTGCGTTCTTAAAAATATTGGAAAATTGTGGTGTTTTCAGTGCATGTTGAATGGCCTACGTGTTGGGTATTGGCCGGTACTTTTCATACGACGTACTCTCTCTCGCTCACTCCTCCTTTGCAATCTCTTGTTTTTTCTGTAGAATAGCAGGCAAAAACTCGCCTACACTAAAATATCAAGCATCAAAGAAATACTACGAGGGGATATCCCTAACGAGGGGATAAACTCAATAAAATATTTAATGCATTCTTAGGTACGAACGTGAATCATATAAACAAAAGCCAAAATCGGTGAAGTGACAACTATAATAATGAAAAAAACTGAAAGAGAGAGCAATAAAATACTAGGGAAAATATAAGGAAGTGTCAAAAGCGTGTGTATTTTTTATCTCAGACTGTCACACATACGCATGAATTTATTATGTATACTCCTTTGTATCGAATGCATTGAAAAAGTTAACATTCAGCATTCATTTTTCTTCGAGAGCGTTGTTCCATCATTTTTGCCAAAAAATATTTTAGTTTTCTTTAAAAATTATATATTTTTTAAGATTAGTTTATGAAATATTTTATTATTTAATTCCTTCATGTCAAATAAAATTATAAAGCATTTTCCTTGGGAGAATCGATTTATACGACATAATTGAAAATTATATTTATTAAATAAATTTTTTAAAACTACTACACCTAAATTATATGTGTGTACGTATGCAAGTAGGTGAAATGCAATTTCCATTTGAAATATTTCAGCCAGATCTTTATGGCCGAACATCACGCCTACTACTACTACTTTACTATACCATGCGTGAGAAAAGTTGTGTTGAAGATGATTTAGCAGACGCTAACTTACTAAGTAAAGTAAAAATGTAATACTGAAGGGGCTGTGTCCCGCCCACTGTGTATTAAATTTAAACCATAAATTTATATCACGAGTGTAGGGTGCATGATTATAGTGTAAGTTATTATTTCTTTCTGAAAATTTCGTTTATCCGCGGGAAATTTTTATTCTTTCCGTAACGGAAAAGGGAAGAATACACAGAATCTTATGTTGAAAAAAATATATAGAACATAAAGATTTCCTCCAATTTATTCATAAATTATCATCGACAAAATTTGAGAGATAAAATTTTGAGGCTTTGAATTTAGTACCATACCATAAATGAATTTGTTCACTTTTGGCCCTTTATCGAGTTGATGCGTATGTGTTAGTAAAGTAACGACGGCGGCAACAGGACAATCAAAACACCTCAGGTGGCCCTTCCAATATTTTAGGGATGTTATCCAAAGAAATTCAATACAAATTCAATATAAAAATTTTTTTAGTATTTCAAAGATTGCCAAACGATTAGAGACTGGTTAAAACAAAAAGATATAGAATTAATACATTAAATAACGGTAGCAAAATGTTTTTAGGATTGATTTCGGAGAGAAAGGAAGTTTTTAGATGGAGCCTTGTGACCTGTGCCCTCAGCTACTTGGAGGTCAGGGTCACTAATACTACGTTACATTAAAATATTCTCAAGAATATAAAATATAATATAAAATATAAAATATTTTATATTTGGGGAATATAAAATATTTGGGGAATATCATTTATAAACACGTCCACTTCATGAGAAATTACAAACACTTTATATTTTAGTATTAATAATGTAATGTTTCAGTATCCGTCCCTCTTAAAAACCACGGGAATTTCGTATGGATGTAATGTGGGTCGTTTCACGTGTGGGTCGTTTGCGTTGGCGTGCCAAAGATTGTTTTGACGTAATATTTAAAGACACAAATGTTTAGACTTTTGTATTTTTTTAGTTCAAATAATTTGAACAAATTGTGCCAACTAAAACTTTTGATGCATTCGTGGCTGAAATGATTCCACGGTACGGTATATTATTAAATCCTTTAACCCGATTTGGTTACGTTTACTTCTACTTATTCTCTTTTAACAGCGAATTTAAGAGAAAAATGAATATTCCGCAAAAGGTTTGTTTTGTTGTTGTTAATATTGGTGCTTTTACCAACTAACGCCATGGGTAAATCTACGGGTTAGAAGCGTTCGTTCAATTTGTCCTGTTTTGTTCTCTCTTTCTATTGCCTCTCTCGTTCTCTCACTATTTTATTTGACATTGTTCAAACAGCTGGCATTTGTTTGTAAGTAGTTTGACAAAAAAATACGGTAAAACCTAAATAACCGTGTCAATCGTTCAACCGCATGTGACAAAAATGTTGGTAGAAAGAAATGGGAAGACAGATTAAGGATAGTAATAAAATGGGAAAAGAGAATGAGGATACCCAACACAGGAGAGGTTAATTATTCTGGAAATCAGAGAATAAATTAAAAAAAATTTATAAATGCACGTGCTCTTTATAATTAACACTAGAGGGAAGAATGAGGTCAATTACCTCCAGAGATATGCCGAGAGATCGGATCTCTAGGACACACGCTTGAACGGGCCCGTTAAGACATGCTCTGGGACAGGTCCATTGCGGAAATAAATTATCAGTTTACATAAAATATGAAAATGAAAGTTTAGTTTAAAGAATATTTGTTTCCACCCGAGGAATCATCGGACCAAATGATAAAGTTTTTCGCATTACAAGCAGCAATGCAGGAAAAATCGGTAACAACTTTTTTAGTCTTAAATAATATAATCAGATATATTAAATTAGATAATATCATAAGTGCTATGTTTCGGAATGTTGGGCGGAGGCAGTAGCAAATGAAACTTAAGTTCGAACCCTGCCGCGGCCGTGGGTGTCCATTTCTAACATAATTACTCTCATGATAATGAAGCGGATCATATAAGACAAACGGTCGTTTATTTTAAAAAGGTCGTCTAAAAAGACTTATTAAAGACGTAAAATGAGGACTTAAATTTGGTCCATGGATTTCTATTGCATTTGCTTTTATTCCAATATTTAATGAAATGTAAAATACGATCGTTTTAAAAACTAAAAGAATTAAATAAAAAGAATTAAAAGAATTTAATTAGAAAGAAATAACTTTTCTATATTAATCCGTGCGTTTATTATATAAATTGTTTTTCGTTAAAATAAACACGCGTGGGTTTAAATTCTCAATAAATTTACAAAAATCATAAGCATAAAATACGATAAATAATTAATTAATCCAACAAAATGAACATCTTCGATAGAATCGTTCGGAATCATTGATTGATTGCAAAATATGTCAGTCTCGAAAACCTTTTTCGTTTTTGTTTATAACCATCACATTATTGACATTTTATTTTGTCTCGCTTTCATTTTCGCATCGTTTTTTTTCACTATTGCATGACATTATTAAAATGACTGCCTCAATCGAAAGCATGCTTTAAATGACGTTGCAGCACTTCTGGATCGGAATTTACGCGACGATAATCTCTCCAATTGCCAATTAAATTCAGCTTGAATTAATTTGTTTCACAAAACTAAAATAAAATCAAATCAAATGTTAGCAGCAATAATAATTAGCAATAAACTGACTTCAATAAAAAACCATTAGATTTGTGTTCATACAAATTTTTATTTTGTTTCAAATTTTCCGAAAGTATGAAAATTCTCAGTGTGAAAAGCATAATATGCGCACGTTAAAACATACGTAAACAAATGCAAAGGTTGATGAAAGTAAAATTAAAGTTAAGAGAATTGTGTATCAAGAGGAAAAAGTCATTGTGGCTTTATTTACTTTCCTAAATCACGGTCTAAAAAACCCTTCATAAATAAATATCTCTTTTTGAAAAAAATAAAACTGGAAAAGCGAGTATGCGTACGTGAATGTTGGAATGGAGAAGTAGAGAATGTTAGGTTAGATAGTAAATGTTTATATGAACATGTATGTGTTTATACACCAAATAATTCGTGCACAATTCCAAGCCTTGAAAATACTATAGACGAACCCGACAATTCTGTGTAAATAAAAATAATTTATATGAATCTAAATATGTACGAATTTCTGACAATAATATGATGTTGGCCGACTTCTTTCTGACCCAATCCCGTTTAAGCATAGAATAAGAAATAACAAGAGTCACAATCTTGAACAAAATATTTTTCTATGGTCGGTCCAGAGCTGGACCGATTTCTCACTCAATAGTGAGTGGTTCGCTCTCTCTCATTCAATTTCTATAGCTTTTGCTTTGTTTTGCACTGATGCTCTATAAATATTTCGGTTGTTTGTTTTTTGTTGGGCTTGCTACTCTTCATGATTTTATTCGGCGGCGTAGTCAGCACGATGAAGAGACAGATTTGCGTTGAAAGGGAAGAAATTTGCATGGATACGTTTTAATAGCCGAAATTATTGGCGTGAGAGAGTGATATTTACATTGGCAATTGTTTTTGTAACTAGTCAAATTTTATTAAAGCGCATCATATCGAAAGTTTGTATGTGTGTGAATGTGAATGAATAATGTTATTTACGGCGCAACATTAGTTTTTTATTCTTTTTTGCGGTCTGCAAGGCCATCGTATTTCTTACTCTATGGTTTAAGTCATTTATTAAATCCAAAGATCTTGAATATGATCCAGCCATCGATGTACAATATAAATCTCATTGCTCATTAATATCGTCAACATCAGTGCCATTTTATCACCATCGTTAACATTATCATCATTTCTCTTTACTCAAAATTCTAATTGAACGAAAGTATAGCAGACTTCCCCTAAATTTCAATTCGAAATTATATAAATAGCTCTTTAATAATTCCCACGCACGTACGTACGTAATTTTTTTTACTCACGAGGACTTCGTTGAGATGTGAATCCTAGGCACTGTCAACTAGCGACCGACCGGCTCAATAACCGACCGACCGGTCGAACGACCGACCGACCGAAATAGACTCTACTTCATTTACTCAATCAAATGGCGAGAGAGATGTTTGGTGACGTGTGAATAAATGTAAATGACTGAAGAAGTCTGTACTCTAAAGTCTTTACTCTAAAGAAGTCAAACTAGTCAGTCTCGATATAGGAGACTTTTGAATGAGCGAACGCGGACCTGGTAACAGGCCTGTGAAGGCTTTAATCATAGAGTAAGAAACAACTGTTGTTTCTTACTCTATGCTTTAATTCATGCGAAAAATTCATTAAAAAGTTAGAGCGTATCTTATGTTTATTGAAAACTAATTATAAACGTTAGCGAAATTCTACACAGGCAAATCCTTTTAGGATCAGACTTGGCCAAACGGTATCTGAGAAAACCAGCGTCTACCTGAAATTTTAAAGATAATTTAAATATATTTTTTATAACAATTATTTTGTTGCAATGACTAAATTACGTGTTACTTTGAGTCGTGTGTATAACGTCGTACCATGTATATGGTAACTTATTATTACTAATATCTTAAGTAATATATTTTTGTTATACTCTTCGGGAATTGCCACCACGATAATGAACTATTTTAGTTTCATTTCAAATCATTTGTCCACAAGTTTCAATAAGCAATCCATAGATTATAAACAACTGGATTTAAACAAAATGTCTACAGAATTTCAATTCCTAAAATTTCTCAAAAATGAGCCACTTATATCTATATCAACATTTATATATGTAAATAAGTTTTCATTTCCACTTGACATTTGCTCCCTTTTTTATTTCTAAATTTCATGTAGATTTCAGTAAAAACTCGAATTATTCTTCTTTCTCTGCATTTTCTCGCACTTCTCTGCTTCCAAAATTCTGAATTTTATGGCGTTATTACAGAAACCGAAACTACGCTGCTTTTTCGATTCTCTTTTGTGTTTTTCTCTGCTTTGAGAGCTTATTGATAAGCAGCAGATAAAATTTCGTTGAGCCCGAATAAACAAACTTTGTTAGTGCTTATCAGTGTATTCCAGTGGAAAACAAAATGCCGGGACCGAATATTTTGGAAATATATTAACGAAACAGCTAGTGAATAAAACGCGAGCAAGGAACCTCTCGCTTGGGTGTGAATGAAGCGGCATGGTAAAAATTTACAGCATTATAATGTAAAGTCACGACGTACACGAAGCTGGAAATTTTTGGAATTTTTGTTTATGTATTTTGTATGTTTGACAGATCAGTATAACATAAACACGAAAAAGTGACGTAAATTTCCCAAGCCGAAAGTTCGTCTAAAATGGGATCTTCCTATGTATATTCAGGGTTGATTGTCAGATCGCCGAATAATGTAAACTCACTTTTGGTCGAAATAATTGTCAGACGCGACGAACCCAAAATTGATTCGTGCTGATTACTTCATTCCAGTTTTAGCGTCTGCCGGTTGTGTATTCATTAATAACAAAGAAAGAGTGATAATTATAATAAATTTAGAAGGAAAAAAAATTGATAATAAAGTTAAAGTAATATAAAAAGAAAGACAAAGTATAAAATGAGGAAGTATGTTATCCGTAAAAACAGAACATGTCAAAATTAAAGGATGCTACAGTATGTTAAAATATTCATATGCCTTTCTTGATGACGTTCCATTCTAGATCAATAAATATATATTGCTAATGCCATTCTTGAATTCCAATATTTGTTTATGCTATTAATAATTGTTTTATTGTACACAATTATGGTTATTGACGCTAATAATTTCCTTTTATTTTCCTCTATTATACACTGTAAACACTTTTATTTGCAAACACTACACAAACAAGCAAACAATTTTATTATTGTGCACCAATACTTTTTAATATTCTTTGGGAAATGTCAAAAAGTTTATTACTTTATTGTTGCCATACCCAATAATAAGAAGTATTTACTAAAATTTTAAGCTGAAACAATGTACTTTCAAAAATTTTCTCGAATATCCCTAAACATATTTCACATGTGGCAACAATATCAAAATATCCCCTCATGAAACCAGACGAGAGACAGGTACATTATACCAATTTTTCTTCATGTCGTGTACGTCTACGTCTTCGTCTATGTCTTCCAGTGAGTTTACATTATAATGCTGTTAGTAAATTGTGTCGGCTATTGGCGTCGTCGTCAGTAGCGTGCGAAATTGGTATTCACAGTCAATAACGGCCGGCGCGTTGTCCTAAATAAAACGACACCGAATTAGGTGTCGGCTCTCAACCAAAATTTACTATTTTGTTCCTTAAAAATGACCTCGTTTTTAGAAAGTATTCTTGTGTCCATGTATTTGTAATACATTTATTATTTGCAATCGAATAAATAAAAATATTCTGTTACATTAAGGCTTAAAGCTGTTCAAAAAGCCGTTGATGCATTACAAACGTTTTTTAAGCAAATTTTTGATTGTTAAGAACCTATGGCAAATTCAAAATAATTCAAAACTTGTGAATAATGAAAAATTTCGTGTTTATTTAAATTAGTTTTGTTGTTGTTGAATTATTTTAGTATATTAATGTCTTGATTGCACCGTATGGATTTTTTATTATTTTAATCTTTAGTAAATAATTTTACAATTACGTTAATTTGTGGATTCTATGTATATCGACTGGCTGACTGATTGCTTTACTGCGCTCTCTGCTCTGCTTGTTAGGAACAGAGTTCGGAAATCGAGCAACGAGTGCAGCACACTCCGCGATCAACTCCGCTTATTTCATTGTGTCCTCTCACTAGCGCTATCTCCGCAAATGTGTTTTTTCCAAAATTTCTCTTCACATTAGCGGTGCCTGGGTTTGTTCGAACGGAATTTCTCTGTGTTATTTGTCGATAACCGATCACCAAACACAGAAACAGTGTGAAGCACTTAAACTCCCGCGATGTGTGCTCTCACTTTTTTCTCCTGCCGAATTAATTGCACACAAATTTCTCCGAAATGGTGATAAAAATTGTGAACGTCGTGTGCTTTTGGTCGGTGCAGCTGGTGCTGCTGGATTTCACACTTTGGGATTTTGATACTGGTAGGTAGCAGAGTAGCAGAGCAAGAGTAAGCGGAGTATCTGGGACTACGTTTTCAATAGACAGAAAAAAGAAGGATGACAAATTATGCAGTACTGCATATAATTGCAGTACTGCTCTAATGGGTAGACGACTTTACTATTATTCTTTTCTTGTAATTAAGCTGTGATTTACAAAATTTATTAATCATTAAGGTTAATAAACACATATTCAAAAATGTCCATATGTAAACGTAGAATATATTATAATACAGATAAACAGGAAAAATAAAAAACAATTATAAAAGTAATATACAACAAAGTAATATTTTTATATATTTTTTAAATAGTATGAGGCTAAAAACTGTTCTTTTTGAGAGCTTTGAACTGTGTTTTCTGAGAGCTTTGTAACAGATACACCGATTCACCCTTATTCTTTCTGTCTACCGTTAAAACAATCCCAAAGTGTGAAATCCAGCAGCACCGGCTGCACCGACCAAAAGCACACGACGTTCACAATTTTTATCACCATTTCGGAGAAATTTGTTTGCAATTAATTCGGCAGGAGAAAAAAGTGTGAGCACACATCGCGGGAGTTTAAGTGCTTCACACTGTTTCTGTGTTTGGTGATCGATTATCCTCACTAAACACAGAGAGGCGTCGGCAGAGCAGCACATTTCTCAGGGAAGTCGTCGTATGTGCTCACCGAAAACTGTGAACACATATGACGTATTTTCGCACGGTGCTGTACGAAAAGAGACTGGTGCATTTAAGAGAGCACATTTCCGAACTCTGGTTAGGAAGACGGGGCCCAATTTTAAACCCCACGAATTAAATCCATTAACACAATTCTCGCGTTCGCAGCGAACTGAACGCAGACCCCACCATTAACCAATATTCGGATCGCTTGATTGTGCCTCGCCGACTGAATTCGTTTGAAAAACATTCAAAATTTGTGGTCGTTCGCTGAGCTCCGTTCATCGTCGGAAGTCTGAGGAAAACGTGCTACCATTGCCATGGCATTAGTGAATAGGTTGGGAGATGCGTTGACAGAGATTAATTAAGCAGAGAGATCTCTAAAGAGCGTTTACCTTTTTGGTGTAGAAAATATTTTTGAAGAGAGTAACAGTGCCTGGACACATATAATTAAGAGAGTGTGGTAATTTGAAATGTAGTTGACTTTCAAAGAGAGAGAGACGCTCTAATTTAATTCCATGACCATGGGTATATAAGAGTGTGATTAAAAAGGGAAAACAGACTGAAAAATATTAATTAAATGTTGGCAAAATGTGATTTTCATACAAATCCCTTATGAAAGAATTATGAGTTGAATTGTATGAGAACTGGATGATAACTGGAGCAAATACCAAATGCAATTTTTAACTTGTGTGCGAACATCATGATGCTAAAACTCTTACGATTTTATTTATTCGCCGAATATCGACAAAAAATTTTTTCGATTTTACTGGCTTTTGTAGGAAGTGTCAATGAATCAGAAATAATCAGTCACGCTTTGAAATCTATGCATTGTAATAAAAAAATTTCTGAAACTATTTCAACACACATACACACACAGTTCGATTAATGTGTCAGTCTAGTTATCGCTCAACCTAAAATCTGTGGTGGGTATAAGCATTGGTTTTCCTGAAGGCTGCTAAATTTTCTTTTTACGTTTCAACTTCAAAAGATCGGGAATGATAAGAAATTGGAAAGAGTTTAGAAAAACTAGTTCGAACGATTTTAAAAGACCTTCGATTTTTTGAAAGTACTGATTTTTTCAAACAGTTTAGTTAAAAAGAATAAGCGTTAGTATATTTGATGACAGTTCTTAATAAATTTTTTTGATGACAGTTTCCAAATTTTGGTTCATTAGTTGCACGAATAAAGCGCATAAATATATTATGGAAAGATACGTTTTTGCAGCAAGGATCGGGTTTGCAGAATTTTCTTGGATAAAATCAACAATATTTAATTCCCATAATATTTTTTTCCGTGAATATAAAGGAGACAAAATTAAGAATGTGGGTGGTTCCAATAAGCACTAAGTTAGTGTTAGTTATGAATTTAAATCATTTGCCAGAACGCAATTTCCGATAACATTCTATAATGCAATCCAAAATAAAGTGGAAAATGGTAAAGGAAGAAAGACAAAATGAAATTATTTAAGATGTCGTTAAAGTATCCAGATAATCGTCATGATAAGGCTGTTATCATCGAAACAAAAACAAAAAACAGTAACAATAAAATTATAAGCTTATTACTATATTCTCGAATTGGTTAACTCTTGCCATCGTGACACTGAATGATTATATCGAAAACATTTTGCTAAAGGAATTAATTATTAATCAGTTTTCTTAAGCTTAAATTTCGTCTTTTATAAATTTATTCTGTATTTAAGCCCATATAACAGTTCATTTTTCTGGTGTTGACTTTAGTCAAAGATAATTGAAATAAATACGAGGGTTAAGGTATGTTGATACGTTTACATAGATAATAATGTGTATATGTATATACTCTTATTATTGTGATCAGGTGCATCTAAATGCATATATGATTCGTCTGAGATGTTTTAAAGAATCTATCTGTCTTTTGTGATATTATTGATTTCTAAAATGAAATTCATTCCATCCTAACACTTCTCTCTCTCTCTCTTTTCTTTTTTCTCTCTTTATTTTTATCTCAGTTTGATTATCAACAAACATTTGGTACTCAGACCGTCCCAAGAAACTCTTTATATAGCTGGCAAATATCAGCTGTTGAGGCGGGACAGAAAATTGTGTTGCGAGAGAGTGAAAATAATATAGAGAAAATAAAATGAAAAATTGAAACATTGCTGCTTTTCAAGTCGCCCTCAGCGTTATTGAAAGTCGAAGTCTCAACAACAACTGCAACCTAGACATCCGTTAGCAATAAAAACACAAAAAAGGCAACAACAATAACAACAATGAAAGCCAATCGACGACAATGAAATATTTGGTTTAAAAAAACGAAAAGATTTCAGATTTCGAATTCCGCTTCTTCTTAGTTTTCTTCTTCGTCTTCTTAGTCTAGTTTACATCTGCCTGTTATTTCAAAAATTATACTTTAATTTTGGTCCTTTTTTTGTCCACTTCTATATAATTTCTTTTAAAAACGTTAGGAAAAATGAGAAGCGGGTAAATAGATTAGGTCAAACGTACCGGTACAACAGATCATATAAGTTACCAAATCATCAAAAGTTTGAGCTGGCGCAAATTCTATTGAAATATTTAAACTAAAAAATTCAAGGCTAATGAAAAGTCAATAACGTTTTTTATTCATTTAAATATGCTTTGACGTGGAAATTCGAATCTTTTCAATTCTAAAATTTTTGATAGAAATGTCCCAACTTTGTAGAAATCGTTCGGTGACACTTTGGATACAGTGCTCCTGGGTCCTCCTGGGACTTTGGGTGGTGGAAATTTCTTTTCTGCTGCGGTCTGCGTCTTTGACACTTTTTTTAGTGATATTTAATATGTCGAGAATTTATATGATCGTTTCTACTGTTTTAGACTTTCTGACCGTGTGGGAACTTCAATAGAATTAAAAAAACATTTTCTCCAATTTGTTTGAATAGCATCTCCAAAATACTACGGAGACAAAAAAGGGGTTGGGCTTTTTCTTTTAGAAAAAGGGGGTGGATTGTCCTTTTCCCGCCATCTCCCACGGGAATAATAGTAAATAAATTCATTTACTTGGTGACAATAAAATCAGTGAGTGATTATTTAATCTTTCGGATTTTTCGATACCTTACAAATAAAACTAAGACAATTGTTGTTTTTTATGATAAGCCATTACTTTTTCTTTTATATGATATAGAGAATATCAGAAGATTGGTGGACTGAACAGATTCCGTGAAGAGGACAATACCCTTGACGAAAACGATCCCCCACAGACAATTCACCGCAAGTATTTACAAACGGCCTGTAGATTTACGTCTTTTCATTTTCATTCATTTAACGTCATCATATAAAGATAGCGTGAAAGAGAGAGGGAGCGGTAAAGTGAGAGAATTTAATTTGTAATACTATCGAAAACAGAGAAAGTATGGTCTGCTGAGAGATAAAAACCGTTCCATTATTGACGTTCGTATGGATGCATTGAGCGTGTGTTTATTCACTTCACAATGAAACGAACGAAATTTGCGCACGCATAAAATATTTGTGGGTACGTACGAATGAGTAGGGGAAAACCATATAGATATTATACTCTTACAATTTTTCATGTTATTACTTTTTACTTTATGAGACTAGTTGAATTTATTTTTGGTATCACCTCTACGATTTTAAGAGCGATATCTGATTACAAGAGTGTATCCGTCATTCATTATTTCATATTTAGTTTATATTCTTCCCTGTATGAAATTTATTATATGTAGTTGATGCAAGAGTTCAATCATTAGAGCATATGATTGCTATCTAATCAGCGTAGCGATAGAGGGAGATAGAGAGCGAGCGAGGAGCATATTAGGAACATCAGCAATTACATCGACAAATAGGCCATAGGATTATGACCCATAATCCTCGCAATCTCCGCGATAGTTTTAAAAAGCAATGAAATAGAAGGAAAATAGTTGTAACAAAGAGAAAGACGTAAAAGGAGAGAACTATACGTATATCTTGCCATCGCGAACAAGAGAGTGATTGGAGAGAAGTGTTAGATACCTAAAAACACGGGCTGGGAAGCAGAGCAACTTCGGGCTGGGAAGCAACTTCGTCTTTTGAACTGTCAAAACTACTACTAATTTTGATTTTCGTCTTACTTCTCCGACTTTGTTGCTGAAGTTGCTTCCTGCTGTCGAGCATTTTCAATTCTAATAAATAAAACCCTATAAACATATATATTGTGATGGAGAATTCGAGCAAGAGAGAGTTGGGAGAGAAGCAAAGAATATATACGGGTGCATGCGGGTATGTGCTTCTGAGTGTGTATCTACAAGTACGAGGTAATCAGCTGCCAGGTGCTCGTCTGCCAAGATGACTGTCTGCCTATCTGGCTGTATGGCCATGTGTCTTTATATACGTACGGGTTGTTTTCTACAGACCGCAATACTAGCTTGTGACAATCGGTGTGTCGACCCGGCGTTTTTAGCGAAAGTAAAACATTGGTTTCTAGTTTAAACGACTGAAACCTGTTTTATGACTAACCCAGGAACGTGGGGATCTCGATTCGATAAACGGTTTAGTTTAACAAATGAATAATCAGATGGGTCAGAAGATGCCCGAAGGATAAGAGACACGCTCGTTCATTTAATTGAAGAAAGAAAGCTATTCCAATATGATTGAGTTATCAAGGACAAGATTTCATTCAGGATTATCAAAAAGAAAAAGAAATTAGGGAAACTTTATTAAAAATCGGGAGGTCTAACAAACTGTTTCATATATAACATTATATTTATTTCAGTTCTGATAGATCCTACACTTTCCCACACAGCTATATCTCTTAAGGTTAATCGGATGTTGGGTTATTCCAATAATAATAAACGAACTGCTTTGAGGGCATTTTTTGCTTAATAGATTAATGGATCGACACTAGTATGCATAAATACATAAACACATACATACATATAGACATGCATTTGTAAACGCAAGTGGGAGCATTTCATTTGGTTTTCCTCTCAGGTAATCAGACTGAAAGATTCGTAGCAATAATTATCACTTCTCTTCAACTATACGAGATATCTTTTGCCAGTTATCTTTCTGGCGCTCTTTGTAATTATTGTTAAAAGTTGTTTACGGGATTAGTGTGGGCTACGCTGTTCAGTTGGTTTTGGTTACATTTGTTCGGTGATTGGTGGAGTTCGGTGCTCTTTCAATTACTTTCTGTCACTGTGCCCTTGATTGACGAAGTCGTTGAAATTCCACTGCTTCTCGTTTCTTCATTGTCATGGACAGACTGCTAATTGTAATTAGATAGGCAGGCAGTCAGTCGGTCGAAACTATTAGAGAATGGAAAATGAAAAAAAGTGTGAGAGACAAGAGGAGCTGAGCAAAGTAGTTGCAATGATATAGTTGGCGGCATGGCATGGCACCTTACGTCGCTTCTAATTTCGGGAGAAACAAATTTAGTTGTTTTTATTTTCTTTGGCATGCTTCCAACATCCACTAAGCAATTTATCGGCATTCCCTTCGCGTATTCGCGTCGCTTCAACCCTAGAGTAAGATTTTATTCTAATTTATTTAATCTAATTATTTTTGTGAAAAAGAAAAATTATCAGAAAAGTAATTCAATCGTTAACAGAGTTTTAATGTTCAATGTTTATATTTAATAGCATATAACATACGTCCTGACTTTAAATATGCTTTAAATATAATATAGGTATAGTAAAAATCTGTTCATTTGTTGAGCAAACTTACAAGAAGAGTAAAAAAATATATATCGCAGTATTTATTTTAGGAGCCTCTCTCGCTCGTAAACCTCTCTAAAGATAAATAACATATGTATTGTATAAAAAGAATGAGAGAATTGCGTAACGTATAAAAAAAGAATGAGAGAGAGACTGGTTGTATTCACTATACAGATGCAATGAACCGTAAAAAGCCGTCGAGACAGATCTAAATTTTGCTTTTCCAACGCAATAATTATGAATAAAAGATATTTCATTGACTCTCTAAGAGAGTTGTGTAAATGTATTCTCAATTTATAGATTTCGTCTGAAGCACTGAAGGTTGTGAAATGGTTCTCTTTATCCTCAGTAATATTCTCCACAGTATCGCTACGTGCTCGGGTGGTGTAAACGTGATGTGATGCACGTTCAACGAGTTTTAGTTTGTAATCGAATTCATTCTTGCCTCCCCTCGTTTCTTCAACTATTTCGGTACTTTGCTTTTTCACATATCTGCCGCTCGATCATCGCGTTCGAGGGACGGCTGTTTATTACTTTTATTGTTTTGGACCGTAATTGACTCTACCGTATTTTCCTTAGAGTGCGATGCGATACAAACGATTACCTCTCTTCTAGTTTTCTGAATCACAAATCGATGGTTAATTTAGTTCTCAGTCGGACTCTATTCTTATCCCTCTCATTCAATTCAAACATTGTTGTCATTATTGTTGTTGGGATGCCTGTGGTTGGATTGCAATGGTTTCCTAATCTCTTTCATTAACAATTTTGGCAGTAAATGCGAGAGATGGCGAACCTACAACATATTAGCTTAATCATTTCTGTTTTTGTTTCTTCAAAATGTTCGCATTACTAATCTTTATTTTGCTTTTTCCCTCTCTATATATATTTCCCTGATTCTCTCCTTCTGTTTTTGTTTGGTTTATACTGTGTTGGTGTTGGATGGATCCGCCAAGAAAAAGGCAATTGGGAAATAACAAAATTTCTCAGGTTGGATCCATTTATTTCTGTGTGATTTATTGCCAATCTTCAGTTGTTGTTAAGTTGTTGGTAATTGCTGGCTATTCTCGTCGCCCACAAAGGCCAATTACATTGAGGAGGCTTATCGGGAGACATTTCATTTTCAACGAAAATTCATTGTGTCTCTAGAAAAACCATTTACATTGAAGATTCATGTATGCTGAAATAAATGACTACAATGTTGATGTATTGCCGTTTTAGTTTTTCTGCAAGTAAAAAGTATCAACTTATATTGTTTAAATATTATTGACGACTCAATAAAAGATATTTTCATTATTGTGTAAAATGTTTTATTCTCTATTTACTAGGTCAATATTTACTTATGTTTACTTAAAAAAATACTTTTTATCTTACTTTTTTCTATTACAATTTACTTTTTAGCAAAAAGCTGTCGAAATGTTAAATTTTATAAAGAATGAGAGACAAACGTACTTGCAAAGTATTTTTATTTCGATAAAATTTGGAACGATTTTCCGTCATCACTAGTCAAATTTGGTTTGTTGACAAACCGGTTTCGGCGATGTGCCATCTTCAGTGTCTGTTTTCGTTCTCTAAAAAGAACGTTTTAAAGAGACCGTTTCTAAAAAGAACGTTTCTCTAAAGAGAACGAAAACAGACACTGAAGATGGCACATCGCCGAAATCGGTTTGTCTACAAACCAAATTTGACTAGTGATGACGGAAAATCGTTCCAAATTTTTATTTAAAAATTTGCTTAAAATATTTCTGTATAATTTTTTTCATAATTATAAATTTTATTTCAGAAAAAAAAGAAGTAAAAATGAAATGTTATTGATCTCTGTTAATTATTCTTTCATCGTAATCCGTCAAAGCTTCGTATTTTGTTAGCTTTGTTGGATTTGTTCGATTTGTTAAAACACAAGTATTTAGATGAGTATTTTAAGACGTTTACTATGTGTGTGCAATCGTGTATATGTTCTTCAAAATTACTTCACTGTGACTAAATTAAATAAAAGCGCTAATTTTTCCAGAAATGGGCAAGCAACGAATCGTCCCTTGCCAAATTTGATTTAGAAGGAAACCGGATTCATTATGAAAAAGGTGGTAAGGGATGACATAAACTAGTTCGAAAACCATTCGTTTTTGGAACAACACACTTTAATTGCTTGAAATACAAATAAGTTTTAAAATAGATTTCATTAATTGTTAACGAATACTTCTCTAATTTAGATTTCCTTTGAAGTGTGTGTGTTCACAATAATAGTTCATAAAAAGAGTTTTATATTAATAAATTCCTAATTCTGACAAATTATAAAGAAAATTATCGATTTCTGAACTTTTCAAAATGACAATTTCTCAATTTGTTTATTCGAAATACAAAGAAACGTTTAGAACGCTAAAGTCCAAACAAAAGGTTTGAAAAAGATAAAAAATTAGGAAAGAGATAGAGAGAGGGGGCAGGGCATAAGGTCATATTTATATATGACCTTCAATTGATAGGGCAAGGTTATAACAAACAGTATTCAATCAGTTGTTGTTGTATTTCATTTAATTTTTATGAATTTCGCATTTAATTTAATTTAATTTTAATTTTTTAAACAGAAATTTAATTCCCTTTTCCCTTTCGTAATATTCTGTGTTTAGCGTAAAGAAATCCGTTGAAAACTAAATAACTTGTAGTTGTATTTTTGTCATTGTTGTTGTTGTTGCTATTTTTATTGCTGTCGCTTTTGTTTTCACCACACATCGTAATTTATTCAGTAAATAATTTAATTACTTGGAAGTAGTTTTTGCATTGTTGGCATAATCGCTTCGACGTAAGACGTTTTGTTTTTGCTGTAGTTGTTGCTTTTGTATTCGCTTTTTATTTCACTTTTACGGTCATTCGTAAAAATATAATACCCGACACGTCGGGAATGACGACGACACATTTTATCAACAACAGAAAACAGCTCCCCATAACAACAACAACAACAACATCGATAATAAAGTAGTACAACAATAACGAGAGAAACATAAAGTCGTGTGTTTATTTTCGTTTATTATTTCTTGTTTATTATTTCTCGCGTCGATAAGCGGTTTTTATTGTCTTTCTCTCATTGGGGTTCTTCGCGATTGTGAACTAGTTCTCTTAAGCTTTTGCGTTTGATTGTTACCGTTCGACGAATCAACTTCTCCAATTTAATAAAGTGGAACTATTTTGATATGCTCACATCTCACATCTCACATTATCAGTATTTGTGCTAATGCTTCGTCTCACTATTAATGGAATATCCAGTAGGGAATATCTTGGTTAAAAATCATCAACTACATTATGTCTGAAGGGATGATAATTATCAATTACGGCCGCCCTAAAATTTCGGCGTCCTATTCAAAAAAAAAAAAAAAAAAAAAAAAACGATAACAATTTTTAACACCCTTATTCTAAGAGACGAGTCGAGACGAGACGAACAAATATTTGTACTGAAAAACAGCTGCTAATCAAAAAACTCGTCCTTTGGTAATCCAAGAGACGAGTCGTTATTCAACACGCTTGTTACGTCTTTTTTCCTCGTCTTTCTAGTAATCTGAGACGAGTCGAGACGCGAATGTAGGTTTTTTCTGCTAAAAAAAAAACGAGTGCTTTTGACTTGTCGTCTCCATATAAAATTAGAAGATTTTTAGGAAGATTTAATTTTAATTTTTATTTGTACTATTTTTAATGAAAACAGAGACTTGAGAATGAATGTATTTAATTTAGTTTAATTTGAATTTAATTGGATTTGCAAAACATGTAAACATGTGAAAACAGTATTTAAGCAATATTTAATTTTTATTCGATGAATTTCATGAAATCTATCTAATGTGTTGTAACAGAAACAACCTGGAACAGGGAATAGAATGAATAAACGCGAGAGCAGAGCAATCATCCGCGCATCCATTTGCAAATTACCGCGAATTTTTTGTGCAACTTGTTAGAAACCACGAGGTTTGTTTACGGTGTTGGAAAGTGGCTCTCGTAAATAAAATTGGTGCATACTTTTGACTGAAAATTAAGAAAATTTAAGGAAGAAAGCTGAAATATTATTATATGAATATCTTGTGCAGTCTGTTTTATATTGTAGCTATGTTTATTTTAGGTATTTAGTGAAAAAAACAACTGATTTCAATTTTTGTGTATTCACCACATTGAGTATTATAAAATTTGTACCTTCCAACACTGTAAATATATTAGCCTTCATAAACGAGACGTAAGAGCAAAACGAGGTAAACACCTCGTCTCTTAGATTACCCTTTTTCCTCGTTCGTGACTCGTTAACATTCAACGCTAAATAGTTTTCTCGTCTCTTAGAATAAGCACCTAAGTTTCTGAAAGATCTCTTCTGAACAATATTCATCAAACCTCAACCTCGCAGCGGCAGACGGCAGTAACGAGCATGTCAATGAAAAGCTTATGGAACGAGCAAACTAACGCCAGCGATTCTTACGTTTTTTTTCTCTCGCAAGAACTCGTTATTACCAACAACTGTATAGAGTTTTGAATGAGAGAGCATGATTTTCACAGTTACAAATAAATATAACGAACATGTTTACTCATAAAGAATGTGTTTAAAAGGGGAAATTACGACGCTGCCTCACTGTTACGTTTGATCACGGCTTCGCGTAAGAGAGATTTGCTGTCTCTGTCGTAGCGAGGTTGTGGTTTGAAAGATACCCGATAAATTTTCATATTGCCATATCGTGTAAAAAAATACAAACTCGTTTTTTTCATAAAATTATTAAAATCTCGAATCCCTAAAGAAGCATCAATTAATTCATTATTCATTTTTACTTGACGGAAATTCTTTTGAAGGGAATTTAAAAATCTCAAACCTAAAAGTTTGTTTTAAAAATGTAATCACTAAAGTAAAAAAATTCGTAAGAATTATGTGTTATAACCGCCACTTCAAAGCGAGAAACGAAAATGTTGTCAATGATAGACTGAAAACTGAACGAATTTATGGAATTTTAAATACAGTCGATTAAAGTCGTTTTAATGTAACAAAAATTTATACATATTATTTAATTCGTATAATAAAATTTTTCTTTTTTTTGACAATAAGTACAAACGAGGATATAATTTATAATAAATAAAATACGTAATAATTTATAACACAATATACCATCGTACGTATCTATAGTATATCTGAAGGTCTGTCGTTTGCTTTAATGCGAGTTGATTTGACAACGCGAGGGTTGTCGTACATACATATTAGAATGCATGCCATATATATACGCATACGCATACGGATCCATAGAAATAGCAAGAAAAACAGAGACAGTTTGAAAGAAAGAAAAGAAGAAGGTCGGAAAGAACGAACGATCTTTTCAAAATTCATAACAAAAATACTTAATACTTGGGTCTTGAAAAATGCCCCCTTTCGTCCTTGTGTGCGCCCACGTCCACCTTATAGCGTGTCCCAAGCCCATTTCATGGCCTTTGACATTGATTAGCGCAAAACAGTTTTTTTGGTAAAAAACGCCTCTGCCGCCCCCTTTTGGGGAGGCCACGCCCCGTACCACCATGTCCCAAATCCGTTTCATGATATTTGCTATCGATTAGCGCAAACTAGTTTTTTTGTAAAAAACCGACCACTACGCCCTTTTGGGGCGGCCATTCCCCCTCCCACCTGGTTTTATATCCGGTTCGCGACATTTGCTACCGATTGACGCAAAGTAATTTTTTTGTAAGAAACGTCCCTTTGCCGATATTGAATGGCCCCCGCCCACTTCCGACTATGTAAAAAATCTACTCCTCAATATTTTCTATATATTTGCATCTTCCAACCCTCTAACTAAGATCCATTCTTTTCATCATATCGTAGCTCAATGTTAGTTCGTATTGACCACAATCTACCTCATCAACAAAAGACTTTTATTACGAAAAATTCTTAAATAACTCTTTTAAAAAACTTTTAAAATAAAGGTCATCGAATAACTCTTATCGAAAAACTTTTAAAATAAAAGTCATCGAATAACTCTTATTTCGTGACTTTTATTATAAAAGTCATAAAAGTTTCGACCTCTGATCACAATTTAAAAATTATTTCAATTATAAAGTTATAAATAGCTTTTATACCTTACACCCGATGGAAAAGGATATATTTCGATAAAGCGGTGTCCGTCCGGCTGTCCGTGTGTCTGACTGTGTTAATCAAGATTAACACAGTCTCAAACTGTGTTAATCTGAACTCAAAAAGATATTGGCATGAAATTTGGCAAATGGACCAAGCAAAAAATAAAAATAGAAAGTCACACCTACTTTCCATAGTAAATATGACTTTATTAATACATCGAGAATTCCTTCGTCTCTGAAATTGCTTTTATATTTTAGCAATAAATCATATTATTATACAAAATAATAAACAAAGGTAAAGAGTATTTTCTGAAAATGGGTGTGGTCCGCCACTGCAACCACAATTACAAGGAGGACCGGATTACGAAATCGTTAGATTGTCACGCTTCACTTTTGTGAAATACAATTGCAAAGCCTCACTTTCCAGTCTCTTCAGAAGCTTTCAAGATTAAATTTTATATCCGAAATGTGTGATATTTTATGACAGTGTTGGGCACTATAAATTGACCAAAAGTGAGCATGGTGCGCACACTATTATATTATACCACGTGGGGACCCTTTTGAGAAGAGTTGCGTTGAAGATGAGTTAAAAAATCTAAATTAATCAAGAAAGGGTAAATATAATATTCTAAGGGGCGTGCACTGCCCACTGATTATTAGAATCAAACCACAAACCTTTATTATAGATGTAGGGTATATAAGTGTTGGCATGGTCGAAGTTAATGTTCTTACTAGTCTTTTTTCATGTTGGAAAACTTTGTAACATGGATACACGCTTTATAAAACTCCCCAACATTGAGAGAAACAAGTAAGAGCGCTAACTTTGGCCTGGCCAAAACTCATAGTCCCTACACCCGTAATATAAGCATTTACGGTTCAAATCGAGCAACCAGTGAGCGGGACATACAACTAGATTAGCACTTATGTGGCTAAATTCAGATCTACTGCCTACGCTTCACCACAAACATTTCTCGGAAAAGTCAACGCATATTACAGTATATAACAATGGGTGTGTCACAGGATTTCCTATAGATTTATAATGTTCAATATCTCTACCACGGCCATAAAATTTCAGTTTCATAATTTCGATAGATTGATAGATTGATAAATGCGCCTTTACAATTTTGTCACATAAGAAAGTGGGAGAGGCGCTGCTTCGATTAAGCATATTTTCGATACCACTTAGCTTGTGATGGCAGAGTGGCAGAATTTACGTACCAAATTTCAAAATGATAGCTCGTTGTTCGGTAATCGGGATTTCCACAGGCAGATGGACAAATGGACTATATAATTTTCTGTGTCTTCCATGCATTACAAATAGCTACAAATGATTTGTTTTAGCTTCGAAATTTTAAAATAAAATTTAATAAAAGTTTCAATCTGAATCTTTTGTAAATTATTTCAAATTCGTAAATTCGTGGAGAGAAATTAAGAAAGAGGTAGACTTGAACGTGAGGGTCATTTTACCACTTGTGAACACGCTTCCATTCCGTTCAGACTTCTAGAGTTTGTCGATCTCACTTCGTTAAATATTGTAATATTTTCTATAAATATTTCGGCAAATCGCTTTCGTTTTCTCTCATATGTTTACTTCAAAAAACAACCTACGCAAATGAGCATTTGTGAAATAATCACAAACAAAATTGTTGCATCCGAAGTGCCGTTTAGATAAAGTCAAACAAATTGGCAGGTATTAAATGGTTTTTAAGTCTCACAAGCAGGCAGGTCAATGTTAATTCAAGTTTTGCGCCAATTATACAATTCAGTTAAAAAGGCTATGAATTTATAGAAATCCCCTTAATGTACTTTAAGCAAATGAATTCTCCCATAAACGTTACTCAAAACCGTGCGTGATACACGGTTATATACACTATATAGTATAAATACACTATATAGAATACAATAGATAATATTATAGAATACAATAGATAATATATACAATAGAAAATATTCATATTATCTACTGAATTCTCTAACACTTCCGAGATTTTTCAACAGAATAAAAGCTGAGCGATTTTCTATCTAAATATAATTATAATTGCTCTAAATTTGCGTTAGAACAAAAATATAATTGAAAATTAAATTAAAAATATTAAAAAAATTAGCACGTTGCGACTAAAGAAGGGCGTTTTAAGGATTCTTTAACATTAATTAATTTATTTAACTCTAATATCATTCGAATACAATAACAAATTAAACGTATTGACATTAAGTAATACGTGCAATGTTTGTTTTTCAAATTAAATAAAGCAATTTTAATTGGAAACCAACACCAAATTAGTAAAGACCGACACACAATATTTATCGTTCTAGAGAATTCATAAATTTTAATTCCATTCATCAGAATATTGTTTAGAGAACGCTTTGTTGCTTTCTGTACAAACCAGTTTCTGTTTGCGAGGATGCCTCTTTGTTTTAAAAGTATTGTTGATTATGCAGATACTTTAAATGCGGCTCGCTTAAAGTCAATTAAGCGAGACCGGAAGTGGTTTATAAGGCCACACAACTTAGTGTCTGCAAAGAGACACAACACTACAACAAATCAATCACATTAACGTACGTTCGTTCACATAGAAGTTGAATTTAAGTAATTATTATTATTATTGTTGTTGCTGTTGTTCTTTTGTTTTATATCGTATTAAATGTAATGGATTAAAACCGAAGACACAACTGAAATCGAAGCGAGAGAAGAATCGAATCGGCAAGACAAAAGTATCTTGTTTATGCTGATTATCTTCAGAAATAATGATTATATTTCCAATTTCTTAAGGAGTTATCCACATTAAGCTAATTATTTTAGCCCAATCTTGATTTGAGCCATAAGCCTGCAAATAGAAAATATTAATACGCCAGCATTTAAGTTAATCCATAGATACGAAAACCATTTTAGGGCTTGTTTCCCGAATGCCTTTATGATATTGTATTATATTTTTACATTCTTCGGATGGTCTCCAGACAAATTTGGAGCTTAGACTTGGAATGAAGTAATTATCAGTTTTCTAAAAAGCCGAAAAAATCTTTGAGTAATTCGTTTTCATAATTTGCCATTCGCAAAAATGCGTGAGGGGAGGGGATACTGTCCAGTGTTTCTTTCAGACACCTGCACTTCGGGGGGGGGGGGGCGCTACGGAGATTCGGGGGGGGCAGACTGAGTAAAATGATAGTTTAAATAACATTTAAATAATGGGTTCGGGTTTCTTCGGGGGGGCGCTAGGTCCTCTCCGGGGGAGCTGAGCCCCTCCGGAGAAGTACCTGAAAGAAACACTGATACTGTCATGCATAAAAAGCGATAGCCATTCGTGCCAGATGTCTCTCCTCTAACAGTTTCTCTGTGGACCTGTTTTAGGCTTTTATTTCACACGCGTGGAAATATATTCCATCACATTTTCAGCAGATGTAAACGATATACCTGTTTACTCAGAAAAGGTCGACCAAAAGGTTTACCACATTTATCAAAGTCGATTTCTTTCGATGCTAAATGTTCTTAAAATAATTTTTCGTTTTGTTTGGTTTGTAGCTTATTTTTTTGTTTTCTCTTTGCTTGAAATTTCCAAGCACATTTCAAGAAATGGCCCTAAGCAAGAAAAGTGTAATCTTCATTTAAGTAAACAAGAAGGCGAAAATACTGAAAACAAACGCAGTTAGACAGCGAACAATAGAAAATAAACAGAAAAAACATTTGTTGTTTTAAAAAAATAAGAAGAAGAATATAAAACATAAAGTATATTGCTTTTATTATTAAATTCATGGTTTATGAAATATTACGGTTAATTTATCTACGTTTTATTACGGTTCAACAACAAAAACCACAATAGAACAATAACAAAACACGAATAATTATTATTCATAAGAATTCAATCGTAAGTAAACTGAGACGAGTAGTTTTGCGCTCTAGAGAGCTGCACAAGCATTTATAGTCATCAACAAATGTTGTACCGGATTAAGCTGAATCTACGGGTATCATTAATTTAAATCGACCTTTTGACTGCACTGTAATGCTGTATAATAACGGTCAACGAAATTTAAAACCGGTTGTAGCGCTCTAATCTTGGATGGAACACGAATAGAATACGAGGATAGCAGTTGTGATACTAAACTTATAGGATTTAATGCGATAATACAAAGAGAAAGTAATTCCGGTACAGAAGGCGTTTGTCGAACTTAGAATGAAAACGACAATAAAAAGTACTACAAATTAATATTGTATATCAAGGCCTGACAGCACTTACTTTTCATACTAAATGTTTCTTCATGATTATTTGGATAAGAATTTCCTGGTCGCTAGATAGATATAAAACTAATTTTAGTCCAAGGACAAATAATTTCCAAAAAATCATTATGGAGCAAATGTCATGATTGTCAAAGAACTGGATAGCCTTGTAATTTGGCGGGTATTCTCTTTTAACAATGGTTCTTTGATGGCAAATGCTCATAAAATCGGTTATTGTCAGACCCACTTTTATATAAAAAAACAAAAGTGTGAGGACCTTTATAAGGTTTTACAGCACTGTAGTGCAGTTGTGAAGACCAAATTTCCTAACCGAGATAACCGGCTTGGATGTTAGTATATCACAAAAAGTGGTCACTGATTATTAGGATCAAACTAAAAATTTATGATACGGGTGTAGGGTATACCAGCTTCGGTTAGGTTGAATTAAATGTTCTTACTTGCTTTATTTATTATATATTTTTGCAACGTTGAATAATTTTTGCAACTATGTTTATAACATTGTTGTTGTTATCGTTGCTATTTTTGACTTCGCTTCTGCTTTCAGAATAATTCCATTCGAAGGAATCACTATGCCTGCTTAATATTTGGTAGGGTAATTTAGATAAGTATAGTTTAGTCTTATGGCCATAAATCTTCAGACATGATTTCCATACCCCTCTCAGTTAGAGCGCCTTGCAGTCATTGTTTTTTTTTTTTGCCAACTTGTTTCGCTCCTTTGTTTTAACTTCTTTAGAGAAAACCACGAGCTGTTTTCGAAAGGTTCAAATTAGGCTGAAAGATAATATTATTGCCTTCGTGTCCATTTCTCAATCCACTTGCGATCGCATGTGAGATCCAGTAGAATCCTTTGGGGTTAAAAAATGGGTATTTAGGTTAAACGAATTGAAACCCAGAAATAGTTAACAAGCCTGAAAAACTCTTAGTTTAAAATCGAATGATTTAGTATTTCAAATTAATAATTCGAAACCATTTCGGAACCATGTTAGAACTTTCGTTGAAGGATATTTTCCTATTTGACCTTTTCTTTGAAAAGATCGTTAATCGTATTGTTGTATTTGTTTAGGTCTTCTCCGGAGTTGTCGTATTTTGTTCTTCTTGTAGAGTATTGATTTAATAGCTGAAGGAAGGTTGGAAATGTCTGACGCGATATATAAATATATATTTTTGGATTTTTATACAGATATATATTTTTCATTCCGATCTAAATAATTATCGTTTGCAAAAACAAATCTCCGGAAATGAAGTTATAAAAACATTACTAAGCGTAACAAAAGCAGAGTTGGAACGAGCAGTTTGGAAGGAAAAGTCCGCTGGTGGCGCGTAGGCGGCATATATATATATATATATATATATATATATATATATATATATATATATATATATATATATATATATATATATATATATATATATATATATATATATATATATATATATATATATATATATATATATATATATATATATATATATATATATATATATATATATATATATATATATATATATATATATATATATATATATATATATATATATATATATATATATATATATATATATATATATATATATATATATATATATATATATATATATATATATATATATATATATATATATATATATATATATATATATATATATATATATATATATATATATATATATATATATATATATATATATATATATATATATATATATATATATATATATATATATATATATATATATATATATATATATATATATATATATATATATATATATATATATATATATATATATATATATATATATATATATATATATATATATATATATATATATATATATATATATATATATATATATATATATATATATATATATATATATATATATATATATATATATATATATATATATATATATATATATATATATATATATATATATATATATATATATATATATATATATATATATATATATATATATATATATATATATATATATATATATATATATATATATATATATATATATATATATATATATATATATATATATATATATATATATATATATATATATATATATATATATATATATATATATATATATATATATATATATATATATATATATATATATATATATATATATATATATATATATATATATATATATATATATATATATATATATATATATATATATATATATATATATATATATATATATATATATATATATATATATATATATATATATATATATATATATATATATATATATATATATATATATATATATATATATATATATATATATATATATATATATATATATATATATATATATATATATATATATATATATATATATATATATATATATATATATATATATATATATATATATATATATATATATATATATATATATATATATATATATATATATATATATATATATATATATATATATATATATATATATATATATATATATATATATATATATATATATATATATATATATATATATATATATATATATATATATATATATATATATATATATATATATATATATATATATATATATATATATATATATATATATATATATATATATATATATATATATATATATATATATGTATTATATATGTATTAATGAAAAGCATCTGTAATTTTGTTATTAGTTTTGCGATATGTAGCCTTATAATTAATCAGGTTTACGTATGCATTAAAAAAAAGGGAATGAAAGCGCTCTATTCAATTTTTAATCATAGTTTAGTTTTCGAATTTTGTTGTGAATAGTTTTTCTTGTTTTTGGTATATTTCGTTAAATTTGTTCGTTTCCGGGGTGAATTGTAGCACATACGAAAGACATAATTTTTTTTTGGCTGGTGCGTTTGGTTATTGTGAAAGGAAGGAACCGGAAGCTGGATCGCGTATGCGGTCTGTTGCTTATGTTGTTGTTTAACCCTATCGAGATACTGACCCTGTCCTAGGAGAGCTCTCATATGTAGTTTAGGTACTGTGGGTTCGCGTATTTTTTCTTTTCTTTATTTTATTGTGAAATTAAACACGTGAATTGATTTTTTTGTGAATTAAATTTTATTTAATACGTTTAAACACGTAGAGGATTAAATTACAATCCGATCTATGCTGCGGTATCCGACCTTAATTTAGGTTCATAGATGCGCTAAAAAAAGTAATAAAGGAAGATGCCTAATGTGAGAATTGTGTTTATATGAATATATTATATATGTATATGTCTTGATTCGAAAGTATATGGTCAGAAAGGGCTTACAGTAATTGTTTTATAGATAATAAATATCAATAATGTTCATTTGTAAAGTTATATAAAAAAAAGAGATGTTGTAATTTATTTATTTGGGGATCGGGAGGAATGATTTGAAGAGGGAAGAAGGAAGACGGAGGTCATCGTCAAAGGACATGAATGTGTGCGTGTAAGTGTCAGTATCGTAGTAGTTGTAAGTGCTCGTTCTTGACGGATGATCTAACAAGGCGGGTTGAGGATTCACGCCTTTCTTGCCAGATGAGCTAGCTGGTGGCGAGCCATGTTAGATCGAGGCAGAGACATATCCGCTCTTGTAACAATATGGCTTGCGACTGGATAGTCTCCGGAAAGAGGATGCCAACCCTTTTCGTGGCTTTTTGAAGTCTGAATGTTAAATTTGTCACCAATTGGGCGTTGAAGGGATAATAATTATCGACTTTCAACAATGTCTTTTAGACTTTAGAGAAAACATGTTATGAAAGAAAGCGTTAAAAATTCTAATTTCGAGCTTTGTTTTTTACTTCGTTTTGAATTCGTAAGTTACACGATCAAGTTGTAAAACTGATCGAAATGATTAAATCGGTTTTATAAAGAGCAGGGTCGAATGACTTCAAAGTCTTCACCACTGCCGACGGTATCAAACCGTATTTTTATTATTTCCACTTTCCTAAGAAGGAGTCGTATCAACAAGTTCAGACGCAATAAAATTAAGCGTTCCTTTCATTCTTTCCCTCTAGACGTTTCCCTTTCTCGGCACTTCCCTTCGTTCCATCCTTCCTTTCGTACACGACATCACTAGCACATTTACTGTGGCGTATGGTGTTGTTACCACTTGCCATACAGAATACCGAACGAATGCCGCTCCAAAAACGCGATGCCAAACCAACGAATGACGTTCTCACACACGAGCACTTGCGCCACGAACCGTTACAAACTCAACCACTTTCATATTTCAATTTAAGGAAACTCGCCCAGAGAAAAATTAGGAAGATATTATTTTGGAAGATGTGAGTGCAAATCATTAATGAGATATGGTCGGACCGAAAAAAAAATTATATTACTTATACTTCGTCTACCTCTTTGCATTATGTCTTGCACAACTTTTGCGTTATTTGGATAATGCGTATTTAATTTCAACAACATTAAGAATTAGAAAATATTACGTGCGATTGTGGTGAAAGAAGCGTTATAGTTTGGTCTGAGGGTAGAAGGAGCAATTTGAGTAATTCTATAGTGGCGATGAATTTGAAGACGATTGAAGTTTTGTGCCGTATAGGGAGATACGTCCCTTTTAATATTTGATGTAGAGATTTTTCAGTCAATGTGAGTTTGAATTACAACAATAATACCGAGGATAATTTTCGATGGCAGTGAATGTGACAAAATGTCACAGTGTCTTTCGCACGTGCGCCTACCGTATAAGAAAAAAGATGACATGGAACAAACAGATAGTTGCGGCGACAAAGCCAACTTATAGAAAAGCCATTTATAGAGGTCATACGCCGGCGCCACCGATAAGTAATAAAGTAATAAAAGAAAAGGAAAGGAAAAGTATCCCCATTATTACCACGTCTATATCTCAAGAGGCTCTATATCTGTCACTAAACTAGCATGTTCAATATCTGAGAATTATATTCTAATTGTTTTAAATAATAACATTTTACATCATTCGAAAGCGCTTTCAATTATAACACTCTCATGTGCTGAATGACACAAAATATTCAATTTTATCTTTTTTGATAACTTTTTTGTGAAACTAAATCAAAATATCGTGTTCAAAATATCGATATTTCGAAAATATCGTAATCAGAAATGCTGCCGAGTCAGAAAATGCCTACCGAAATGCTGATCCTCTGAGTTCAAATATGGCGTTGAATGGACCGCTTCTGGTTTTTGCATATGCCCTTTTTGCAATGCATTTCGTGGTTTGTTATTCGTTCTTCGTTGCTTGAACAGGAGCAAAAAATACTGCAAATAATTCCATTCGAGGCAATAAATTAAACAGATGGCCAACCATCCGTAATGACTGTCTTAGGTGCTAAGGCGAGAGCTTTATTTTGAAAGGTTTTTTAATTTTGTTCGAATTTAATTTTGTCGAACAATTGCTCTTCTTCATCCCCGCCAGGCCGTTGTTCTGGTTATTCATTTCATTGCTCTGGGACTGTGAAATCACATACAGTTTCTATCATTGAAATAACGTCCCAAAAATAATGATATTACGATAAATTTTATTATTCTTTTAAACTGAATTTCTAACGAACTCTTTAACAACTTTCAAGAATTTTTTCGAATTTAGAAAATCCTATTATATTATATAATATATTATATAACATAGTCAGCGCAGTTAGACAATCTAGTTAGCGTAATTAATTCCTCGAGGTGTCGTAAATGTGTTTGAAAAGCAGTAAATGGATTTTCTAACTCAGATTTAAAAAGAATACACTAGTTTTTAAGAAATATTTAATTTATCAATTATACTAATTATGCTTGACCTATTGCACCGACGGTTTAGCATTCGACAACTCTTTTTGTAAATTTCATTATGAGGATTAAAATGATTCGAACAGTTTTGTTAAGTCGAATAAAAGCTTAAATCTTATTTCTACCTTTCGAATTCATTGAGTAAAAATTTAATTATTGTTCTAAATCACATAATTTTGCTATTAAATATTGCCAATAGTGAATTATTCATATGGGCAAATGCAAAATAAACACAAGAAAATTTTATTTATAATGTATGGGAAATAATTCTGATATAGTTCAATAAATTAGGCAAACTATTTCTATATCGTTTCAGAAATCCGTTATAGATGTAAAGTAATATTTACTGTAATGATAATAATAAATTGCGTGATGACAAATGTAGTAATGACAAATTTGATTGCGAAGGAAAATCAAAAGATATATCGCTTAAACAAATTAAAGTTTCCTAAAATTTGGCAACAGTAACGAACTACACGAGAGTTTCTCGTTATCTCCATTCCAGCAATGTTAGTAAGTCTATTTAATCTAATTAATATTTCCGTTATCTATTTGATTTAAAAGAAATTTACTCAAATATTGCGACTAGTATTTTTCTTTATAACTTGCAATAGATAGGATGTAATTGATATAATTTTATGATTCCATAAACGAACTGTAAATGTCAAAGCAATCTTTCAGAAACCTTTCATGAACCCGAAATTCAGATGTACCTACGTCCGCCTCGGCTTTTATCACTTATAAAATAGAAATCACAACTTTCTACTGCCCAGATTCCCAAATAAGGCTCATAACGCTCATAATGAACACGAAAATTAGCAGGATGTGAATACATTTATCAGTATTTACTTTTATTCTGTCATGATTTTATCAAATAATACTAGGTAATACTATAATACATACATACTAGGTGTTCCGGAGTATGAACTGATAACGAAGAGACGTTCCGAAAGGCACGCTTCTTTTGCGCTGAAAGAGCAGAGATCATTTTGTTTCAAACACATAAACATCGTCTATAAAGGGTTTTTAAATTTGTGTGGAGTAGTGGCGATAATAGCTTAACAGCTGGTAGAGCGAAAATAATTTCAGAGCAAAAGAAAAAATGTGCTTTTTTTAAAAAAAAGAAAATTTAACAAAACGCATTGAGAGCAAAATATTAAAAAATCCAGGCGGCGAAGGCAAAAGTCGTTTTACATATTTACGTATATGTTATTACACTGCTTTTCGTTGTGATTGACGTTGTCATAGTCATTTGTAGCTTTCGCTCCCTCGAAATAAATAAAATTAGCCAGTTGCATACCGACGATTATGTAAAGGCTGATGAAATACGAAACAGTTTAAATTTAGGAAAATCTGTTGGGACGGTAAAAACATCTATAAAAAATTGTAGAACAATTCTCACGAGCTTTAAGTAAACTGAAAATCAGTTCGACCCATGATACGAAACTCACACACACATACCCTCACACGTCCAAGCAAACTCTTGCGTTCATGCAAACATACACATGCCCGCGCGCACAGATTCCACTATATTGTTTAACGTGAACCCCTGCCGTGTAGGCTTAATTTCACGGTGGGCCATCCCACATGGGGTCAATTTAAGCGTCGACCAGCGCCCTTCGGAAGACACAAGTGCCACCACCAGTACCTATTTGAAGTAATGTATAAGGCATGAACTTCCTCCTTGGTTGAGAGCGAGGCCTATCTAACACCTCTTGAGTTGTAATACAACCCTATGTCTCCCGCGAATTTGGGAACAACCACAGCCACCACGATGCTCCCACTAGGGGGCCTACCTCACAAGACAGGAGTTGACCGGATAGCATGAGAGCTATTCCAGCCACTGGGCATCCTGTCTCCCGTGGTACCAGAATATAGCCTCCGGTCGAGCTTCGCAACCGTGAAGGTCACTTCCAGTTGAGCTCCTTACAGCTCCGGACTGGCTCCGATCCTACCTAATGTCCTTCCAATCTTCTTCTCATGAATACTTCACGAGCATATTTCCTAAACTTGTCTAAGCTAGCCTTAGTGGCGAAAACCCCACTAACATCATAATTACCTTCCCTGCAGTTAACCGACATAGCCTCACAACTCCTGATATCTGAGTATAATGGGCACACGCACAGAACATGCACCCAATCTTCCCTATCAGCACCACACCGACAGCCTTCTCCTTCACATAGGCCTCTCTTATGCAAAAATGCATTTAGAGAACCGTGCCCTGTGAGGAGAAAGCCAGAAAACATATCAAAACCTATATCGACACCTCTCATTAGCCAAACGTCACGGATATATAAATAAGTGACTCTGCCGTTAGCACTTATATCCCACCTAGATTGCCATCTAGATGTGAGACACTCGCGCAGCAGAGCCTTCCGCTCTCCTCCAGTCAGGTTTTCGATTGAGCTACCAGAAACCAAATCATGGTTTAAAAGCACTATACCCTTCTTAACCTTGAAAGTTATACCCCTTTGTATAACCCCTAAGTCAAGGGGCGGAGCTCCCAGCAATACCTGTAAGGCATCCGTAGACACAGTACGGCATACCGGAAGGCACCCCAATAGTGCTATCCTCCGGCAGCTCAATATTCGTCTACGGCCCACAACAGTCATGACAGCCTCGTACCACACCGATGCCCCAAATGTTACGCAAGCAACAAGTAGGCCATCATAGATAGCACGAACCGCACCCCTGCTCAGGCCCCAGTCTGACCGGAGTATACGCCTGACTTGCCCAACTACATTCTCCATTTTGCTCCTTAAACTAACTAAATGCGGCATGAATTTCATCCGCTCCCCCATTGTGATACCTAGATACATAACTTCATTCACATATTTGATTGTTCTGTTATTTAACCGGATCGTTGGTGGACGACTGGCTGCCAATGTGCCTTTAAGCAACATTGTTACTGTCTTTTCCACGGACACACTCACACCCACATTCAGACTCCATTCATTCACTAACCCAAGCACATTGCATGACAATGTCTCCAGGTTAGCACGAGATTGCCCTTCTAACAGCAGGAGTAGGTCATCTGCATATGCCACGCATTTGCAGTGATCACTCAACTGCCTAAGCAAGGTGTCCATCATTATGTTCCATATAAATGGACCACATATGGAGCCTTGTGGGCAACCCCGCTCAACATTTACACATACACTACCTATGCTACTACCTATTATTGCCTTACGATTGGCAAAATAGCTATACCAAAGCCCTATATCTCGACTTCCTAGTTCCTGTAGCCTATGGATTACCCTACTCCAACGTAGATAATCAAAAGCTCCTCTAAAATCTATGAAAATCCCTAACACATATTTAGCCCTAGACTCGCTAACGCTACTTTTTGTGAACTGCCCGCGCGCACACTCAGAAGATTGTAAAGCGCACTAGAGACTGCTTCTAATAAGTTCGCACAACAAACAATACAATTTTCTTCAAATTCCGGCTTAGCCGAAGCTTATATGCCATACACCCATAATATAACGATTTGTAACGTGATACTAAAAATCAGAGGGCGTTCCTCCCAAACACAACCGTACTCGTAAAAGTCCACACTAGGTATATGTGCGAGCAACTGTTCTTAGTGGATTTATTCAGTTTCAAAAAGTTTTCAAAAGGAGAGACGGATAAAGAAGACTTTGCAATTTTATTTATTAAAAAAAGTATCACTATTTATTTCTTTGTTCTTGTGGTTCTGGTAGGCGGACACGCCCTTTTCGCAAAGCAATACAATATTCGTGGGTGACTTCGCGGACAAAATTTTGTCATCAAATTCCGTCTCCAAACGTTGAAAGTGAAACCATATTTGATTGTGATTATAACCTTGTCACTGACTCCGGCCTGATAACCTTGAGACCTGCCTCAGGCCCGATATTTTGAACTCTGAAATTTTGTCTAATAACTATGTGGTTTATCATAAAACTCGAAAACGGTTATTAACTAATTCGACTCGTAGTGGAGGCGAATAGATTGCTGTAAACTCAGAATATTATTCACGTGAAATTATTTTGGAGGAGGCCGAGTTTTGCTGCGTGTATATTAAACTTGTGAGACTCTGTATCTTGATTCACTGTTCATACACCCCGCCAAGTGCTGCCAAAAACATTTACACTAATCGTGCCGGATGTGCCGCACGTTTAATAAAGTCTAATCTACTGCGTGGTGGGTTGATTGTCTTTGATGATTTCAAATGGCCCTTCATTAATTGGGAAATGTGTGATGATAATACTGCAGTATTTTTACAATAGTTTGAGCATGATGATAACATATGATTTCCTCCGGACGACTTTTGATCTCAATGGCCGATTCCTGAATCTTTTCATAGAGGATAAAACATGTTTGATCTGTCTGGATGTACCCTCCGGTACTACCTGAGAATAAGCACCATCCAATTTTGAAAATTAAACATACAAACTACTTAATTTTGAAGGATATCGTTGGCACCGTCGATTGGAATTCAATTCTGAGCTTGGATTGCAAACTGTCAGCGCATTTAGGTGCTGCCCCAGACTCTCAACAATGGTCTATTGGAGGGGCTTCGATTATCTGCACCTCTGCATAAAGGTCATGCCAGTCCGAACCCGACTTCATTCTCAATGAAGTTGCATGTTTTAAGGATCTCGAAAACCAAATTGCATAAAGTTTTTTATACTGCACGGTTAACTTTATCCCCTTTAATTATACATTAACTGGAAACGAAGCAGTGATTGTGTAAGCAGACGTATAAATGGCTATATCTTCGAAGAAAATTCTAGAACTTTGTAAACACTAAAAGAAAGTGTACGGTTTTCCTACCCTCGAGAAATTCGAGGATACAGAGTCTGCTGTTGGCGAAACTATCTTCTTGCAGCCTTTTTTAAGTCTTGAGACACTGCGCCGATGTGTTAGTGATACCAAACACATCTCTATTTAATTTTAGTTAAGTACCGATTATAGTCCGTCTGCCTGGAAGTCCTCTTTTATTACATCTCTTTATTATTAGTAAACATCTTATCAAAAATTATCGTGGTATTCAGGAGCTTAGTGCACTTCCAAAGTTATTGGAGAAGATAATTACGGACCAAATTGCTCGATCAGTTCATTCTTTAATTGCTCCTGCCTAGCATGGTTTTCGTGTAGTCAAATCTACTACACAAACCTATCGGAATTTGTTTTGGTATCCGTTACAAATCTTAATCTTGGAAATCAAACCGATACGGATTACACTGATGCTTAGTGTACTGACCTTAATAAAGCATTTGATGTAGTGAATCATAAGATTCTTGTTAAAAATCCAAATTTATTTGGTTTCCCTGAGATACTTTTGCGTTGCATCGGATCATATCCCGTCAATGACACTCAAGTGGTCAAAAGTCATTATAACGTCAAATTATTTCGGTCATTATGATTGTGTGTGTTGATTGTGTCTTCAGGGTCCTACAAGTGGGCCATTTGGGCAGTTGGTATTTGTTGTCTTTACCAATGACTTCCTCCAACGACTATTGTTATAAAATATGGAAACGTACCACACGTTTGCGAATGATGTTGAGTTGTTCCTCTGCTACAAAAATGAATGCGTAAAGTATGTTACAGCAGTTGGATCTAGATTCTGGACTTTCTAATAGGATGGTGTACTAACTGCATTTCCTCCGCCGAACCTAGAGACAATATGTGTCACTTCATTTAAGTATTTGTCGGGCAACATGCCTTCAGTATTGTGTTATCAATTTTCATGAATTTGCTTCCTTAGTGAAATGTAAAATATTGAATTATTTGTCAACTTACGAAATTGTTAATATATATCTTTTGAATTTATCCTAATTCCTTAGTCCTAATCATTGTTATGAAATAGAAAGTATGTTTAGACTTACTTTAAGTTTGCTAAATAATTAAGAAATGAACACAATATTCATATTAGGTATCAGAGGTGGGTGTGGTTCCTATCCGATATTTCCCATTTTCGATGCCAACCAGTTAATCATAATGGACTCTTGCCGAACTTAGTGAGACTTTAATGAACTTTGTGTTCTCTAGTAATCGTAACTTTAACAGACACACAGACAGACGGACATAGCTATTTCGATTCAGGGGGTGATTCTCACCAAGAATATATATATTACTCTGTACCTGACACTTCTCTTTTAACGCATTACAAACGGAAGAACGATGCTAATATACCTCCACTCCTTTGGCTATTGCATATAAGAACCTATTGCCTGCAACATATATATTCTCTAAAATATCTTCTCTAAAAATGTCTCTAGGTCTTTAAAATTAAAAGGAAAAATTGTAGAAAATGGTTTATTGGTACAATAGATTTTAACCAAAGTCAAAGATACAAGCTTAGAATCTGAAGCAGTCCAAAATACAAAATGTCAACTTTCTATAAATATCGGTTTTTGAGTTATAGTATGTAGTCATGATTAGATGTTAAAACAATCCTGAGAGCAAAATTTCAACCTTAAACTTTCCATATAGACATACATGTCTATATGGGCTTTAGGACTATCAAAGGGCGTTAAAATAGATTCGGGGATAGTCAAAATGTATATTTCCATTCGTTCTCTTGCACTTCTCTCCGAGACTTGCATACAAGATTTTAGTGTTTAAATATTCTTCTATAAATAATAATATAAATAATATTCTATAAATAATAATATCTTCTATAAATAATCACATATTAGCGCCAAAATAGATATCCCACAGGCCCGGTTTTGGCTACTTGGATGAATAGTGCAAGCGATAATTCGAATAGCTTTCCTGTAATTGCGATTCAGAAAAACAGATAAAAAAGCAAACTAATAGACGCCCTACGTTGGGACTAATCTGAATCTAATAGAGTGCATGGTCGGTTCCTAGTCAGTTTATTTGTGTTTCCTTTCCCATTCGACTCCCATTCCATTCCTATTCCTTCCGGAAAGTATGGTATTACAAAAAAAAAGAGAAGAGTGTTAAAAATAACTTCTGTTTATTCTTTGTTAGTTTGAATGCATAGGGATGATGGTTACCCGGCTGGAAGTTTCTTTCTTTATTAATTTTATTACCAAGATTTTAATTTCAGTATAATTCGGCTTCGGCTTAATAATTGCAAGTAATCATGAATTCTGTCGAAATAATAGTTTGATAAATTGATAAGGTTTTGTTTATTGTTTTTGATAATTTGATAAGGTTTAACTTTCATTAAAAGGCCTCGCCTCTTTTTAACTTTGATAAATAAAGCTAAAATCAATTAAAAGCGACGAAGGATAAAGAAATATTCACTTTTTTATGTAGTCTTTAATAAATGCAAGAAATAACAATTACCCTTTATATACTTTTTCTTTATTATTTTAGCACATTGATATTAATTTTAACCGCGACTTAGTGGCAAATCGTTGAGTATTTAATAATTGCTAAACTTTCAAAGAAGTAAAAGTCAGAGGTAGGAAGGGTCATTTGTGATGCTGGAAGAAGCGCCCGACTTGATGAAAGGACTATTAAAGTTAATCATGACACGACAAAATAATAATCAACGAGTTGACCAGTCGATCCGTCTATGAAGCTTATCTCATTTTATTTCGAGTTCTCGGAAATCGTTAGGTAAATATTGGTTTTAGAGGTTTCTGCAGCTATGCGAATATTCGCAGGATTGATAAATTAAACAGATGAAAGAAAAATTTCGAAGCAATTCTCACAAATTCTTAAAATTTAAGAATTTTCAAAATTCTTAAATTCGCATGAAATCTAGGACTCAAACCTAGAAATTATCAAATTATTAATTATAATTATATTAATTATAATAGATAAAATTATAAAGCATAAGTTATTAAGGACAATTTCTATCGAAAGACGCAATTCATATTCATTGTTCTTAATGCGCTCAGGCCTCAAATCTAATAGTTTTACCCGGACCATCGATGTTACGTCCAAGAAAGATTTGAAAAATACCAAAAAACAAAACAAATAAATAAACAAGTAGCTTGCTCGCCGTCACGGCATCAATGTTCGTTGTGATAGCCATAATTTAAAGTGTGGTAGCGGGCTATCCAACACCTGGTTCCGAATACATGAAAGTGAGTCAATCTATCGGCGAAGACCCAACCAATTGAGGTCGGTTCCTTCCTGTTTGGATTTCGTATTTGTTTGTCTGTCTGCTGCCAATTTAATGAACCGATTCTGCAGGGACTCACTTTGATCTCTTTGCCTCGTATTATCGTAACTCTCATTAGTGGTTCAAGCAAATTTAGTAAATGCGACGTAAAACAATTATAAGAAATTAATTTATATAATTTTTTGATATAATTAAAGTGAGATGTCATATTGTCATAATTAAGGTATTATATTGCAATGACCGAAGGCGCAATATCCGTAGTAACAAATATCATATTTAAAATGAGCTAAACCGGGAATGTAACCGCAATGATCAAAGGCTTTCTATAAGAAATCCTTCACAATAAATTGCCTGATCGTACCTCGAGGCTTTCCTATGAAAGCAAATTGAAAGCAAAACAAATTGAAAGTAAAAAAGTACTGTCAAGACATTGACGGATTTTCTGTGAATAAATAAGAGATTTATTTATTTGAAGGAAAACGTGTAAAGTCAAATAATGTTAGACTGATTAGACTAAAAATTCGAGTGATAAGACGATCGGTCAAATGACATTCTCTAACAGTGGTCCAAATATCTGTTAAAAATTGAAAAGACAGGTCCGACAACGTCGAGGTAAAATAACAAATCCACGGTAGTATATTCTTCAGTCGGGTTGTCGAAATAAACTAAATTTACCAAATCATAACAAAAAGTCTGTGAAAGACGCAAGTGGCAATAAAGGGAAAAAGAAATGAAAATATAGAAACAAAACAAATGCACCTAGCAGCAAAAGTAGTCACGATGTGATTGATGATTGTTTTATGATTTTGTGTGTCGTACCGACTCGATTCTATATTCTGTTTTCTCCTAACATTTACCCTGGCATGGTCTAGGAAACCTTGCTACAAAAGCAAACGAAAAAAAACAAGCGAAGAAATAATTTTTTTCTAAAATATATTTTGCTGCTTTGAATGGGTTTATGTTATAGATGAGACTCATAAGTCCATAGCTCTTTTGCTTCTAACTATTGTCGGGTCGAGGTGCCTTGAAACGCATCGACAAACTCGGGAATGAATTATCAATGATTTTGGAAGGCCTTTGCTCGATTTTCCTTTCATTAGGTTTTGATTTCACAAAATGATTTCGTACAAAAGAATGAGAGTTCGTCAAAGAGAACGAACAATTTGATACTACCGCACTCTTGTCTCTTCATTTAGAGAAGTTAACGGAGTAATTTTGTGTTGAAAAGTGGTTAAGCCCCTCTTGCTTGCTTGGTTTTTGTAATGGTTCGGTGCTCGAATGCTAGTGTGCGTGGATGGGTCGGTAGTTTCAATTTCCCTCAGTGGACAACAAAACCGCACGTCTCAGCAAGTGTTGTTGTAGAAAGTATTTGAAAACAAGCTAGTTTTGAGAGAGAGGGCAAGAGAAAGATGCTTAAATTTTATTGCTGTGTCGCTCCTGCTGCTGTTCCATATCTATATGGTATAGGTGCAATACACACGTGATAGACGACAACTGTGAAGTCGCTCAAACCTGCTCTTTTTAAGTTTAGTCCATTTTATTTTATTTAATTGCTTCGTCCAGTTTTATGACTTACAGCCTTATAATGTATCACGATACGAACACGATTCGAAAACGTTGACGAACACGAAACAAAAACGGAGCTGGAATGAGGCCCTGATAATGAAACCTCTTCGTTCACTTCGTTTCATTTCCAATTTATTGTTGTTGGCATCTACAGAAAATGTGCGCTTGTTTACCTCCTACCACTTCTCCTCTGTTTACAAACATAAGCAGCAATGCTTCTTTGCTTTGACGATCGCGTTTTTGTTACCGTCAATTTTGACAACCCTTTCGTTGGTATTTTTTACATGCATTCCCGTGTTCGATTGGAAATCACTTCATAATGTATCACGAATACTTCACGAAAGGGTTGTCAAAATTGACGATAACAAAAAAGCGTTCGTCACATCAAAGAAGCATTGCTGCTTATGATTGCAAGAAGAGGAGAAGTGGGAGGAGGTAAACAAGCGCACATTTTCTGTAGATGCCAACAACAATAAATTGGAAATGAAACGAAGTGAACGAAGAGGTTTCATTATCAGGGCCTCATTCCAGCTCCGTTTTTGTTTCGTGTTCGTCAACGTTTACGAATCGTGATCGTATCGTGATACATTATAAGGCTGTTCATGTCGTCGAGATGAGGCGAGAGATAGAAGGAGATTGATAACTTTTTGTCATAAAGCGCTCAACAGATAGAGACGTAGGCACGCCAATGACGCTTTATAATAATTTCTTCTGCGAGTTCTGAAAATGTGATTATGCCGTGAAATAATTTGCCCTTTCAGATTACTAATCCCTGCAGATACATTTTTTATCGCATAGAAAAAATTTATAAATATATAAAATATCTCATTATTATTAATTATTATAATTAATTTTATTATTTTACAAAATCGTTTTTCTTTATTTAACACGTAGTTTTTCGTGATCCAAATAAAAAAATCTCGTATTTGCAAAGGAAATTATTTCATATAATACGAAAAAGATATATGTGTATAAATAAATAAATAAATATATAACTTTATATGCATATACTTAAAAATATACATTTATCTGAGGCGTCAAATATTTGGTAGGACCAACGACGACAAAAACAACACTGATTTAGCGCGTTGGAGCAGCCAATAACACTAAGTAATTGGTAAAGCCAGATCTACTAAACCAAAACCACAAACAATTAAAACATAAAAGAGTAAAACAGCGGGGCAAATAAGAAAAGAAAAAGCAAATAAAAAAGTATTCCCGGACAAACAACTACAAAAAATAGCCGTTTAAAAAGTAAAAGTAGCAGAATCATCGCGGTAGCTAACGATGTTTATGAAGCCGGCGACGAAGCAACGCCATACATTAAGCAAATAGACGCAGAAAAACGCAGAAAAGATAAATGTTTAAACACAAAATGAATCCATCGAAGGTAAACCACTTCAGTTGGGGAGGGGGCACATGAAAAACGTGCCCGGAAAAAACAACGGAAAACAAAGAAATTGAATACAGAAAACACCGAAAGCTCCGTAAAATCAAAGACTGATTTTTATATAGATTTTTTAATTCAAATTAAAATTATATAAAAATATATAATTATCAAATTTGAATCTAAAAGTTTTTAGGTGTCGGGGGGATATTTTAGTGGCATTAACTGTATTATATATGGACACAAAGTACAAGAAACTATGCGTTATTGCCATTGATGGAGGTAGAGAATTCATGTTTCATGGTATTTATCAAAGGTCTGGCTTAAGAGAATTGACTAAAAGGAAAGGAAGGTAAAGTAAATTTTAAAAAAGGGTCAAATAAAAACATATCGGTTTATATTCATAACCAGTTACATCAAATCCCAAATTAAAGACATCCCTGAAATATAAATTTATGATTATAAGTCCGTAAGTAGTAGTCGGCACACGCCCATTTGTTTGGACTTAATATATCTTAATAGCCTCTGAGTTTTATGAATTATTAACGAGAGCCGTTTGCACTTCTCTGATTTTGATCGTTTTCAATCACATTTCACAAGTTTATGATGACAGAGGACATTCTTCTCAAATTCCATGAATATAACTCTGCCTCTTCTCCTGTAACCGTTATTTCCACAGACGGACAAATGAACAGACAGGCAGACAGACAGACAGATGGACATGAATACGACAGGAGGTAAATATGACTCAGAATGTATACACTTTTTGTATCGGTAATACCTCCTTTAAAGCGTTACAAAGGGAGGAAGAAAGGCTTTTTGCCCTTAAGGAGTTTGCTAAAAAAGAGGAAATCAATGTACTGAAAACAGAGAAGAAGCATGAAATGTGCCCAAGTAAAATTATAAAATTATTTCCAAGTAAAAATCTGTAAATGGGTCTCCAAATAAGCCACCTGAAATATTATACGTCTGATATATTGATTTTTGTTATTATTGTTATTTTCCAAAAGTCTTAATGAAACAGTTTTTGGAAGAGAATAATTAAATCAGCTTCTCTTTCTTAGAATTATTGCTTTGAATGAAATCAATCCTATCATTCCTTGAATTGTTGATTTTATTCGCAGTCGCGAGTGATTCAGGCAGTGCTTGAATTTGTATGTACTAAACCTAAGGCAGACTAAGATTTAATTCAACACGAAATCCGTTTGTTTTCACGAAATCTGTTTGGTACGGATTTTGGACTATCACCGTCAACGGCGGGCGCTACAGATCGATGATAACCAATTTCTTTTGGCCCAAATTGAGCGATATAGAAGTAATGGACATGTGGTTCCGGCAGGACGACGCTACGAGCCACAATGCGAACGCCACGATGGACATTTTCTTATGGGGTTTTCTGAAGTCGCAGATCTATGCGAATAAGCATAGATGATTTCGAATCAACCGATGCCCTCAAAGTCAACATAGTCCACGCCATCGCACAAATTCAGCCGGATCTACGCGGCAGAGTCATTGAAAGTTGCACCTCTCCACGGTGGATCCATTCCGCGGTGCGAAGCCTCTTCGGACATTTGAACGGTGTCATATTCCATACATAATGACATATACGAGTCTTTTAAATAAAAAAAATACCTCACACACAGCTTGTTTTATTCCATTTCAACATCGACCTGCCTTATTGTTGTTGTCGTTATTGTAATCCTAATCGTTTGTTTCAATTCTAAAGATCGGGAAGATAATGAACCGTAAAACTTCATTAGATGAATTTCAAATCGAAAGTCTGAAAATTGTTATATTCTTCTTTTCGATTCTCGTGCCTTCCTCTCATTTTTATAGTCACAATTATCTTCTCTATTTCTCGTTTTCTACTTGTTCGCCGTCTCTGAATCTGTTCTCGATTTCTTTATCGAAATGTTAAAAGAAATGTTTACTTTTAGTACTCCGAACCATTTAGTGAAATGTGCGTGAAATTTTTAAATAAAGAAGAAACAGGAAAAGATAATACAAAACCAAGACAATAAAAAGAAAAATTTTTAATGATTCCGGCGTAAAATCAACCCGATTTTGAAAACCGTAAATTGATATGCGATAGTATTATGGAGATATTATGAAAACACCCCCCGCGCCTATATCGTTTTTGTATCACTGGATTAACCCAGATGTGAAGCGCCTAATGTTTGCATTATTGTAACCATATTCTATAAGTTTAAGGTCTTACAATTCCAGCCAACGATTGACAAAATCGGGTATCCATAATAGTCACCGGCTTACTGTTTATGACACAAAAAATGTTAAGAATCTATAGTACGTCAAAAGTATTTAGTAAATATATAATTTATATCAAATCATACTCAATTAATATTTCGAGAGTATTTTGCCTTTTCGATTCGATTTGACTGGTACGCCAATATTCGCCCACCCTTCCATTAAAATGTACGTAACTAAATTTGGAATAAACAAGTAAGTCGGTCTGGCCGAAACTTGAATACCCTACACCCACAGGATATACCCGTATTACTAGTAGAGACATTGTTTATATATTATAGATTATGCGACAATGTCACTGGAGCCTCTCCTTTCAGAGGATCACGCCTAGTTTTTTCAAAGTAATTTAGTGTTCGTGGTTCAGTTCCAGGATAACATTTTGTCTTCAAACTCGTTCCACAAACTGAAACTGAAGCTGAGCTTCGTATGTGTATACATTTATATAAGCTATAAATAGTAGGTGTGGTTCCTCTACAATTTCGCTCATTTATATCAATATCAACCTGCGTACAATAACAGAGAATATATCTTCCAAATTTAATGACAATTTCTGTTTTTGTTTTCTCGTAAAATAATTTCAGAATATATATGCTTTTCAATACATGCCACACCTCTTTTAATGCGTTACAAAGGGAGGAATAAACTAAATATACCGTTAACCCTTTGGATGTAGGGTACAAATATATACGTAAAACACAAACAGCAAAAATAATAATAATAATGAAATTCAACTTTTACGTGGCCGCGAGTCTATCGTTGCGTCTATCGTCTCTCACTGCTTTGGTTTTCGCATTAATAGCGGTTTTTGATTTTTCATTAACCACTTCCGTTCTCTCTCCATCGGTTTAACGACTCCAAAAGCAACAAAGAAACGAACTCTACACCCCTTGCGACAGTCAGAAAGGCGCAAAACAGAAGTCACATTGACGTCTAAACGATATTTTAGAATGATTTTTTTTATTTTTTGTATTCTATCGAAATTGATAATTTCTATTTACAGAAAAAAATGTTTATTGTTAGTTATTAATAATTTTAACTAGGTTTCTAATTCAAGATTATATAATAAAATCAAGCACGCATTTTATAACTTAATTATTTTTCTTTTGTTTAAATTAAATTATACTAGTTTTATATTAAATACTAATGCTTGGAAATGCTGGCAGTCATAAAGGTTATGTAATGGTTACCATTGTATGCCCTTCTCTATTAGAACCTTCTCTATGGCTCTAAAAAAACCGTATAAATATAGTAAGCCATTTATTGTCTCACATTTTATATAAAGATCTCAGATCTAAGATGTAAATAAGATGTATTTAGCCACTATTTTTTTAACAAAATTTTAAATAATGTATTTAGGAGTACAATCTACGTAACCCGAAGTTGTTAATCGAAAAAGCAACGGTCAAGGTGAGGTTTAACCAGCGTAACCCAGGAGCTCGTGTAAGCATCAACATGACTAATTCTAAGGATTTAAATCATGATTAAGGTTTCTCAAAAATTCTAAAATGTGTTTTTAAATCTTTCAACTTACTCACTTACATATTTTATATTTTAGTGAAAAATTAAAAGCAACGTCAATCCTTACTTAAATCAACGTCAACGTCTTACTTAATTTTATCGTTTTATCTAAAAAAATACATGTAAACGATTGCATTGATACAACAATAAATCAATAACTTATTTTTATTTCGCATAGGTTCCATTGTGGTCTATCAAAGTTTGGAAATTTCAAAATGAAAAATTATTTTCTTAGAAAATTATATTTTAAAATGTCAAAAAAAAAAACAAATTTTTCTGTCAATATTTGGAAAGCATTACACCTATGAATTCATATGTTTATAAACCCAAACATATCTGGCTATCCTTAAATGCACATAACACAAGAAAAGAGCGTGCGACAATTCTCTATACAAATTACACGATGACTACATTTGCCCTCCCAAACCTTTGAAATAATCTAATATGTGTTCTTATTATTGAAATAATTTATATACTGATAACAATAATGAGTTTCCAAACTTTCTACATTCTATTAATATTTGCCTGTTTTAATTTCAAAAGGTTTCTCTTCATTTGCCAACACTCTCTTTAATATCACAACGGTCTCTTCGTTAATTTACAAACCTAGTAGAGCAGAAGAGAAGAGTGCACTGCTCTTATGAGTTCATGGTCGCAAAATCAACCTTGAATATCATTGAAACATATTCATAATCTTAACTCTAGAAACAAATAAAAACAAAACTGTAAATAACAGGAAAAAAGTAATAGTAATAAATTTTTATTCAAATCTTATAGAAATCAAATCCAAAAGTTTATCAAAATTTTATAAACACTTTAGAGAAACTCTTGCACTGTTTCACGAGCCAGCAGATACGTCAGCGACAGGCATTTAAAGATGCATGCGATATATAAGTATACTTTTTTTATAAATCTAATATTTTATTTATTATTAACTATTTATTTATATTAACTATATGTTCGTTATTTCTAAAAATAGTAAAAGTATTTTAAGGTGAAAAACTTTCATATAAATGACTATAATGGATAATAATCAATGTGTTTATTTCAAAATTTATGTCACATTCAATCGATCTTTAACGGTCACATTTGCAATTTTATTTAGATGAGACATTTTTCGTAAAATCTAATTTTTTTCACTAATATTTTCATCTTCCCTAAAGCAACAGCTATGCGTTCTTATTAATTATTATTCACTCACTTTGATGATGTTTTTGCATTAGTGAGAACTTATATACTGGAAAGATCGTGTCTTTAAAATTCATTTACGTTAAAGCAAAGATTTTAGTAGATTCGAAGGTTTTGTGCGAGATTAATTTAGTTGATATCGAGGTCTTTACTAAACAACAAACATTAAATTTGTATTCCAACACTTACGCAATCTTGAACGATGTCCGTATCCAAACAACAAAAAAATATTAGTCATTCAAAATTTATTAAAAATTCTCAAAATTTCATGAGAATCATGACACAACTTTAAAAGAGGCTACTCTAAACTTCAATCGTAATTATTTCGATTCATACAGTTGTGATGTGACAAAATTTATTATTGCAATACTATCCTCGGGAACACGGCGATCTATGCGGCCGCCCGTGCTATTGCGGATATTTTCACAAAATATATCTATCCCACTCTTAAGCCTAATAGAAAATTGTTGCCATTACTTATGATTAAATAATTTAAAAACGAAACAATGGGCACTCGCCGGATCTTCTCTACTCGTTGTCAACTTTTGAGCATAAACAAATTTTTAAAGGAACACGAAATCGACGCGATTGAAACGCAAAACCAACTATTGCTTTCATTTCATTTTTACATTAGGTTGCTGTAAAGAAGCTCTTAAATTTTCGAGCGGCAGCAGTTAGATCAAATAAAGAGAAGTACTACACAAATGAATGAAATATAAAAACAACAAACGACTCTAACGGACAATGAAACGACTAGCCATATCTCGTATCATATTTGTCATTGATAGTGTTGTTTTTATGAAAAAGAGCAAACTGTGCTATTGTGACGTCTTCATTATCGACGTTGACAATTATGTATTCCGAATTACCGAATGAAGCGAGAGAAATAAAAACGTAAAATCAATGCAAAAGTAAAACTACACCAAGCACTAAACTTCTGCGACCTAGCCGACAATGCAAAAATAGTGTCACGTAAGAAAAGTTGTTTGAATAAAGCCAACCACGCTGAAAACGTCAACAACAATAAAATGGTCTAAAATTATTTATTTACTAAAACATTGAACATCAAAAAGCAAAATTAAGAAATTATTACGAAATTAAACACGTATTAATCAACGCGATTTAAAAACGATAATACGTAATATGCGCTGCTTGATGCATCCCTTTTTCTCCTTTGTTACGAATTTCTTAATCTGTTTTTAAATTTCTTCAGACTTTTGTCGCAATAATAAAGACTCTCCCGCTCGAAAATATATGATTTCAAAAATACAAAAGAATTCGATTTTTGGTTAAGAATTCGAGTTTAATTTCGGTCGCTCCTTGCCAAAAATTTATACCGAAATTTTCAAAGAAAATTTGCCAAGAAAATGCAAAAGTTTATTCCTTTAAACCCTGTGCGTAAAGTATTAGTCAGTGATGTCGCGGCTTAAACCTAAATGCAATTGCATGTATACACACGCAACGTCACGCACACACACGCACGCACGCACACACCGATACACACTTACGCACACACACACCAAACACATATACACACACGCACACACACATGCATACACACGTGATTTAATAATTAGCTCAATTCGAATCTTTGAAATTAGTATTTGCTTAGCCTTGAATTGAAGAAAAACAAAAGTGAACATTTCAATGACATTTACATTCCTTTTTCAGTTTATTTCTGTTTATTTTATTAAAGCAATTTAAAAAATCCTGCAATAATATTTCAAGTTGTACAAAATAACGTAGGGCGGAAAAGGTTGGAAGCAACTAAAGTCACAAACAAGACACATCAAACGAAAAATGTCAATATCTAAGAAATCGTTCTCTAAAATTAATTTCATGGAATTGTTTGGCATCAGCGATAAAAATGCACAAAAAATCAATTCGTAATACAAATAATTGAATACTTAATTTCAGTTTATTCAACTTTATCAAATGTACTTTTTTTAATTCTTGAAATTTTGATAAGTATTGATACGTTATCTTCTATATTCATTGTGAAGGAAGGTTTGCATATTATGAATGCATGTTTCTAACTAACGCAAAATGTTTTTATATAAAACATTTCAAATCATCCTTCAATTTTCTTCTAATTTTCTATCAAACGATGTAATCAAAAATGCAATTCTTCATCCACCTTTCCCCTTTTAAGGCCCCTTTGTCATATAATGAAAAAGAAGATATTAATAATCGTCTTCTTCTTCGTTTTAAGAAGAAGAAATGTATTTATCGGTGCAAACAAATACGAACATTTTTCGTAGAAAATCGAAGTAATTCTAAATAAATAGAAAATACTTTTACAACTTCACCTTTCCCGTTCTTGTTCTTATTTTTTCATTGTATTTTCCTCTCTTTCCATTCTTTCTCACCGCACGCTTTTCCTTAGGAAACTGTTTCTCTTTTCCTTAGGAAAAAAGGACGTCGCCAAATTCTCTGAACGATGAGATTATAAAATTAATCATGTCAGTCAGTCGGTCGGTCGGTCACTAAATGAACTAAAGGGAAGAAAAATGTAGACCAATTAAATCGATGAAATCCTGTTTAAGGCGACGAGAACGGCTAAGGAACCAGCAATTTCATAACATCGGCTACAAAAGGCCGACGATGAAACTGTGAGCAATGACCGCAGATTCGAAATTCTTTTTTTATTTTTCAAATATGTTTTCTTCTGCCACCATCTAAACGAAAAAACTACAGAAAGGTTACGAAACTACGAAAAGGGAGAATATTAATGAAAATGTTTTGAAGAAAAGAGCGGATAAATAAACTGGTAACACCTTTCCCCGCAATCGTTTTTTCTAAGTTGAATATCCACACGCGGAAACCATCGCAACACCAAGATATCCACCAAAACAATGCAAATAAAAGGAGAATTTATTGAAATGGGGTGAAGAACGATCAACGTTCTGAAAGCGTAAATGAGCCACCAGGTCGTTGGATCAGAGAGCAAGAGAGAAAGGAGAATACTTATCTTGTATCACACCGTATTCAAGGGAAACAAAAAATTACACCCCTTCCAGCACAAAAGTACAAAAGATACGAAGCAATGGCATCACCGTCTTCCAATGGTCGATAGAACGAAGGGGACGATGAAGGACCTTTTTTCTAGACTCTCCTTTCCTACGACGAGAATACTTTAAGGATCATTTCTGCCTCCTGTTTAAGGTTCAATCTAAGCCATTAAGTACAGACTGAGCAGCAAGCTCCAACTTCATTTTCTCAACGCTCAAAATTACATTAGCTCTTGTGGAGACAGAGAAAAGTGTTTCATTGCCATTCTGTTTCCAGAATTCTTTCACACTAATTTTAATTCTGATAGCTCTTTTTATTTCAAGACTATTCCTATCGCATGAAATGTTCACTCTGTGAAACTAATAAAATACTCTTAATTTTATTGGTAGTAATTAATAAGCTTTATGAAATTGCATTATTGTTAGAATGATACAAATAATTTTACATATGGATTAACTTACACTCTACATTTTTGGATCTTAAATATACACCGAAATACTATTTGCATGCATCCGATTAACAGACAAAGACGAAATTATTACCCTACACTCCGCTGACTGACTCTAGTTAGATGCTCAGGTCACGATTAACTAACCACCACTTTCACTTATAGGTAGTTAATTTCTATCCAGGTCTATCCATCCTAGTTAAAACATCGACTTTATTGATAAACTCATTCACATATGCCATCGTACATTAGCGGATGTATCTTGCACAATTTAGTAAAATTACTAACACCAATGCAGTGATATCGAATTTATTTCAGTGTCAGATCCTGGCGGCAAGTTCGAAAATTTAACTCTCAAAATAAATACTCAAGAATAAGACTTAGGTTTTTCAAGAAAAAACGTGATTTTCTCTATTTTCTATATGAAAGTTTTCCAAATAAGCGAGGATGTCAGTACGTTTTATTGATGACTTCTCTACTTATTCTTCTGTAAGAGTATTTTTGTAACTATCAATGAGCTGCAACCAGTTTTGGAAGTATTAAATTCCACCTTTAAATATAGTCCACCCGCTGAGAAATGTATGCACATACACATGTACATGAATAGAAATTTATGCAGATATTACTGATTACTGAGGCGCCTTACTGATTACTTTCTTTCAATGCATTAAAACAGGGAAATACATTATCCTATCAGGAGTAGGATTAGTTTTGATTAGTTTGGTTTCAGAAATTTGTTTTTGTTGGCGAATTTTATTTATTAATATAATGTGGGAGTATTTAATTTAATTTATTTTAGAATATTTAAATTTAGTCATGTAAATTTAATAATGTAAGAATATTAAATCATAGAGTAAGAAACAACATAGAGTAAGTTATTTCTTACTCTATGATTAAATTTAATAAAAGAAATAACGTACGTAAATTGTTCCAATCAAATATAACGAGGTATAATTTTCGAGATAGTCATGATTTCGTTTTGAGCGCATATCGATGCAATAATTGTTCTCTTTCTATGTAGGAATGTCATAAAATCAACGCAGCTGCAAGAGCGACAGAAGAAGTATGAAATCAATATTCCCAGCTCTCTCGGAAGATTGTGGATGTTGGTGAGAGGATAGGAACAAAGCTTGAATGGGGTTAATCCCTAGGGAAATTATTTACGATTGAAATGTTTTACAACGTGAACATTTTATAGATTTAATTAAATAAAGATTTAATTAAAAAGACTGTTTATATTTTCGAAAAATATCCTACGTATATCAATCGCGTTATTAGATACAATTTTGTGCCTCGGTCATTACACGCAATAGCCATCTCGATTGACTTTTTAATGAAGATCCAAGAGATTGATCGTTAAAACGCTTCCCAAAGCATGCATAGATTTCAAACAATTTTCAACTGAACTGCCAGCGTTTGAGGCCAAACTGAAATATTAATTAATTTGTATTTAATTTGTGTCAATGCGTACGTGTGTGTGCACTTATGTCTATGCACCAAGTCTATGCGTGCGACGACGGCGGCACCAGCTGAAACAGCCGACGACAGCAGAAACAATAGAAGCTAAAGCAGCGCAAACACCAACAACAATACTGACAACAGCAGCAACGACACAACACTGACAATGAAAATAGAAAATTAAGTAAACCGTGATTAAAATGCGTTGGAAACATAACGAACCGTAGGTTGAAGTAGAGTTCACCTTAATTAACTTACGAATGAAGGGTTGTTTTTTTGTTTGTTTGTTCCAGAATCCAAAAAATATAAAAAATAAAACAAAAGAAAGTAAAAATTAAACAAACTAATCAATAAATACATTTGTTTATATAAAACGCTTTTAAAGTTGTTCGAATATTTTTGTTTATATTGCATTGTCATCCAATTCTGAGCTATGGTTCAAACTTCGAATTTCTAGCTCACCTGGTTCAAAATCAATTTTTAGCGAATATTTTAAAAACTCCCATTTTCTCGCCTTGAAGTGGGCGCAGTTGGTTAATTTACAGATTATGTTTAATAGCCATCCAGTTCTCAGCTTTAGTTAAAATTATAAAATATCAAAATTGATGCCATCATTTTGAAAATGCTCACATTTCCGGCCTCGAGATGGGCGGGGCTGAATAATACATTTTTATCGAGCTTTGAGTCATTGTTCAAGTTTCAAGCTTCTTGCTTGCCGCGAAGTTAGTTTAAAATCAGTTAAAATCATCCGACCCGAAATAAACCCTCAAGGAGAAGTGTTTGTATTCACGAGAGAGACTTGAAGATTGAGTATAAATTTTATAAAAACGCATTACGTGCGATCCGAACATATAATTCCTTTAATTCATGAAAGTTTACGCGATTTCGATTGGGAAACTTCCAATCAAATAATTTTAAGAAGGTTCGGAATATTATTCTTAGTTCTTTATCTTATTTCTTCTATTTAATTAAGATCCTTTAATCATAATCATAAACATCTACTCTTCTTTCCGTAACGACCCAACCTTGCTCGAATCATATGGTTCTTCTACCTTGACAACGCAATCAGACGGTGTCTGATCGTTCTCTGTTCGTTCTCGAACATGATGAAGAAATCGTTGAGGTTTTGCTGTAAATATTTCAAAGATATATTACTTAAGCCTTCATGAGTCATCTCGCACTAAGCGACATCATCCAAAAAAGCATGTTTGACCCCTAAAAGTGTATGAACAATAACAAAACATTTGACACTAAAATGTACCGATAAGAAACCCTAATTCGCTTAAAGTAGATTTTAAGATCAGCCCGTGAAGAATTAATAGGAAAGAGTTAGAAACGGGAGAAGGGGGTGGAGAGAAACGCATAGAAAAGGAGTTTAAAAAGAAATCCAAGAAATTAAACGCCAAAAGTATTTCACTGCAGTTTTATGCTTTACATAAAAAATTATTATAAAAAGCAATAACTGCAACAAAAAAAAACGATATTTTACTAAACAAGAAAGCAGAATAAAGTAAAACTCAAATGTATAAAAAATTTGAAGAGGTGACGACGAAGAAATCAACTCCGGAAATAAGAATAATAAAAACTAAGCAACCTTCATGAAAAAAAGCAGCTATAAAAAATAACAAAAACAACTTCATGTTCTACCCGAAAACACACATACAGTGCATGTTATATACAATCCATAAACCCTATGCATCGGCGCGTAAGTGAGTTTGTGTATGCTCTCACACATTGAGGTCAGTTTACGCTTACGCTTGCAGCCGTTAATCTCTGTCTTGCAGAAATTATAAAGGAATCATCCAAGACATTTCATCAGAGAATTGGGCATCAACTATTTATAATTGTAATTGGATATCATTAAAGTTAAAGTTACTTTAATTACGTTACTTTCAACAAAGTCGGCGCACCCTTTAGGGCGTGCTTTTTAGGGTAATATCCAAATTATTTATTAATTAACGAGATAAAATTTCTGTTTCGTATAAATTCATTTTTTCACCATTTCTGAAGCACATCTTCCATGAGACTATATTCAAAATCAGTTTTAAGATATTCTCCATCGATTGACAAAAGAAATTGTTTGGCAGATTAATCCCCTACTCAGAAGCAACTCAGTTTCTGTCAGCAAACTTTTGCGTTACTTCGTCATTTGTTTAATTTCGATTTCAGTTAACTTCTAACGAGAGCACAAATAGTATAAGTAACGTCTTTGCTACTTTGGGTTAACGTCGCTACTTCTTTGTTGCTTCAATAATTTGTTTAACAGCTAACGATAACGAAGTAACTACTTACTTCGGATCAACTTTAACCACGAGTTAACGAATGAAATTCTCGCCCAACTCTTACAAAGACGCGCAAGTTTCTAAGTCATCGAAAATTAGACAGTTTGCTATTGTGAAATTATTTTTAAAAGTGTTCTTACATTAAGGTACATCCAATTATATTAATACATTATTAAAATTATAAAAAGTATTACAGGTTTCGCCTGTAATACTCGCTTATACGGCATAGACAAATCAGTTTCTTCTCGACTTTGTAAAATATTTTAGTAAAATTAAAGCAGTGTGTTCAAGTCCTTATTTGTCTTTTGATGAACCATGAGATGAAAGGGCGATGTAGAGACTATACAACAACAATAATATGCAAGTGAAATTTTTACATAATCATGCAGTGAGTTGCAATTTGATGTGCGATTACCGCCTTCGCCTATAGTGTGATCAAATCGTTATCACTCATCGCTAATTAATAAATGACTCTATTGAAGCTTTGTTGATCAATGATCATGGAGCGCTGGAGCTTTGTCATAATCATTTGCTCGGCCTTCTTTTCATATTTAGCTATTATTATTTTAAATTTATATATAACTTAACCAATAATACCGGAATATCTTTATCAACTAATTTGAAAACTCTCCTACCGTACTTCATGATTTTTTTACTACAAACTGACTTAAACAACCCGACAATCCGTAGAGAGAAAACATTGACAGAAATGGAATGGGAAAAGAGGAAACGGTTACAGATTTTACGTAGGAAGAATTTTACGTACATTTTTTAGAACATTTTACGTAGGAAGAAGCGGCGTGAATTGTTTGTAAGGTATTGTTTGTCCAGTTGAGGGGAAGCGGCTGAAAACAAGCCGTAGTTTAATTAAAACAACTAAGTTCACCGCTGCTAAATTACCAGCCGCGTGCAATGCCGTGACACGAGCATTCGCATTGCAACTACTTTGCTTGTCTTCTTCTTCTTGCCATTCGACCAAATGATGTGGGCTCACTCACCATGCATTTCTTTGCAAACAGCTGTCCGTGATAATGGGGAAACATCTCAGCATTTATATAATCATACACGAGTCCTCAAACTTTATCAATCGGCGAAATTCACCTGAAACAAAATGAAATGGCAAAAGGTATTCCCCCTCTACAAAGTCACCACTTCGGCATCTGTGATCCATTCTCAAAAGAAGTGAAGATACTGAATTCAACTTTTGAAAATGTTTTTTATGCCTTATGCTATAAACACAACCTCGCGACAGTTGTCGCGTCGACAAATCAAAACTCTGCTGGCGCTGGAGTTAGCAGAGAACATGTCTGTAATTTCAATACAATTTTATTAATTGCTAATGTCATTTAAAGTAAACAAACGGAGAAAAGAAGAACAAGACGAGCGACAACAAAAAAGAAGTAGAAAATTTTCTACTACTGTCGTTGTCGTGCGCGTCAGCAGCGCGACAGTTTTGTTTTTTCTCAATTCCCATAAGACTCCATGTATTTTTGACAAGTCGCGGCGGTGTACAACAACTTGTCGCGAGGTTGTGTTTATAACATTAATAGGACGTTCAAAGACGTCTTCTGCAGGTTTTAAGTGTACATAGGCGCTCTCGCCTTTGTTATTTATCGGCATCTTACCAGTCAGAGAGAGGTTGGGCTCGACGTTGTGTGAAGAGAAACTGGTTGAACCATAGAGTAAGAAATAACTCTGTTTCTTACTCTATGGTTGAACACAGTCATAGCGCCTAGATGTAAATGAAACTGAAGAGAGCTGCTAAACTGTAGCGATTTAATTAGATTAATTAAAAATTATCATAAAATATGAAGATAAAAAGGCAACTGATCTCGAACCTTCAAGGAAAAAATTTGTCATAGATGCATTGCGAACTATTAAATCAAACTTCAGATTTGATGGACACGTAAACAAACTCAGTGAAAGAAGAAATTTTGCACTATGACTTCGTGTCATTAAATCAAAATTCAATCGACTACAAGCGACCAAACGAAACGGCGAAGCGTAGCGACGAAAGGGAACTATTTTGTTGTCGTTTCCCATAAGAGTCTATGTAACCTTGATAGCTATGTAACCTTGATAGCCTATGCAACCTTGATAGCTAAATCTAGCCGCTATGACTGTGTTCAATCAAAAACGGTTACAGGTCTCTTCAGAAAGGTTTTCAAAATAAAACCAAACTGCACTTGCCCATGCATGCATAAGTATCTATGTACGTATGTATGTATGTTTGAAAGCATATATATCCACAAATGTATTAAGAAAAAATGCCTTCGAAGCATTTTATTCCATCTAGATTATTAGAAAAGTTTGCAAAAAAGCGTGGCAATAAATGGCTAATTGAGCAAAGTATAAGAGTGCTAAAGTTGATATAAATATAATTTTACATATGGAACAATTTGCTAGGCACCTGATTTCTAATAAAGATCGTATAGATGTGTGTTTTGGTAATTTTATAAGCAATTCAGTCGTTGAGAAGTCAACCAAGTTGGGCCAGTTTGCTTTTGTGTTCGCACGTATTTCTGGGGATGTACCTCTCATCACGATCATCTTCTCGGCTTTCGATTATTCGATTCTTTAATTAAACAGTTCATCTAATCGCCATTATCACGTCTCTGGGTTTGCATATTTTAATCTTTTAGACTGAAAACCAGTTTCGTTTTTTTTTCTTTGAAATAAACTGTCTCGACAGAAAACCGTTGGAAGAGTCGGAAAAACGACCTACGTAACAAAAAACAAATACACAAACAAACCAAATTACAAAACATAAAAAAGGATGGGCAATCGAGCTGCCGACATTAACTTCTACATTTTACTTCTCAGTATTTCTAAATAAACAAACAAGGAAACATACCCGCGTGCATATGTTTATGGTGCGGTGGCGTTTCTCGCACCGGCATTTTTTCTTGCGCATTCTCACTCTCAATTTGTCGTTTACAGCTGGTTACTTATGATTTACATCATAGATTATTGTAATATAAATTATAGAGAGAGTACTTTTGTTTCTTTAGTTTCCGTTTCTTGTTTTCCCCTTTGTTTTTACTCTTAATTATCATACCTTAATTATCATACCTTAATAATATCATATCTTAATTATCATAATGCCTTTACTGACTACTTTACAACTACAGTTTTACCTGGCTCTAACACTCTAGCAATATTCTCTCTCAATAAACTACCTCTCATTTAGTTTTCTCTTCTTTCTCCAAAAACATCCTTCTAAATAACTAGTTATAAAATTTTCCTTTATTCATTGCGTTCTTAAAAATATTGGAAAATTGTAGTGTTTTCAGTGCATGTTGAATGGCCTACGTGTTGGGTATTGGCCGGTACTTTTCATACGACGTACTCTCTCTCGCTCGCTCCTCCTTTGCAATCTCTTGTTTTTTCTGTAGAATAGCAGGCAAAAACTCGCCTACACTAAAATATCAAGCATCAAAGAAATACTACAAATTCTAACGAGGGGATAAACTCAATAAAATATTTAATGCATTCTTAAGTACGAACGTGAATCATATAAACAAAAGCCAAAATCGGTGAAGTGACAACTATAATAATGAAAAAAACTGACAGAGAGAATAATAAAATACTAGGGAAAATATAAGGAAGTGTCAAAAGCGTGTGTATTTTTTATCTCAGACTGTCACACATACGCATGAATTTATTATGTATACTCCTTTGTATCGAATGCATTGAAAAAGTTAACGTTCGGAATTCATTTTTCTTCGAGAGCGTTGTTCCATCATTTTTGCCCAAAAATATTTTAGTTTTCTTTAAAAATTATATATTTTTTAAGATTAGTTTATGAAATATTTTATTATTTAATTCCTTCATGTCAAATAAAATTATAAAGCATTTTCCTTGGGAGAATCGATTTATACGACATAATTGAAAATTATATTTATTAAATAAATTTTTAAAAACTACTACACCTAAATTATATGTGTGTACGTATGCAAGTAGGTGAAATGCAATTTCCATTTGAAATATTTCAGCCAGAGCTTTATGGCCGAACATCACGCCTACTACTACTACTTTACTATACCATGCGTGAGAAAAGTTGTGTTGAAGATGATTTAGCAGACGCTAACTTACTAAGTAAAGTAAAAATGTAATACTGAAGGGGCTGTGTCCCGCCCACTGTGTATTAAATTTAAACCATAAATTTATATCACGAGTGTAGGGTGCATGATTATAGTGTAAGTTATTATTTCTTTCTGAAAATTCGTTTATCCGCGGGAAATTTTTATTCTTTCCGTAACGGAAAAGGGAAGAATACACAGAATCTTATGTTGAAAAAAATATATAGAACATAAAGATTTCCTCCAATTTATTCATAAATTATCATTGACAAAATTTGAGAGATAAAATTTTGAGGCTTTGAATTTAGTGTCATACAATAAATGAATTTGTTCACTTCTGGCCATTTATCGAGTTGATGCGTATGGGTTAGTAAAGTAACGACGGCGGCAACAGGACAATCAAAACTCCTCAGGTGGCTCTTCCAATATTTTAGGGATGATATTCGATGAAATTCAAAGCAAAAAAGATTTCATAGTATTTCAAGAATTGTCAAACGATTAGAAAGACTGGTTAAAACAAAAAGGTATATAATTTATTATATGTATATATTTATTATTAAATAGCGGTAGCAAAATGTTTTTAGGATTGATTTCGGAGCGAAATGAAGTTTTTAGATTGGGCCTTATGGGCTGCGCCCTCGCTACTTGAAGGTCACTCGTACCTTAATGAATATATTCCGAAGAAATCTCTAAATTAGATTTGGGGACTATAAATTTATAAACACGCCCACTTCGTGAGAAATTACAAATTCCTTATATTTTAGAATTAATAATGTAATGCCAGTATTCGTCCCTCTTAACAACTTCTGGAATTTCGTTTGGATGTGATTGTGGGTCGTTTCAAAATTGGCATGCCAAAGCATGTTTCGACGTAATAAAAAATATTTAAAGATGAAAAAGGGACAAACAAAACGCGATATTAAATTTTTAGACTTTTTAATTTTTTTAGTTCAAATAATTTGAAAAAATTGTGCCAACTAGAACTTTTGATGCATTCGTGACTGAAATGAACCCACGGTACGGTATGTTGTTTAACTCGCTTTGCCTACGTCTACATAGTTCTACCTATCGTCTTTTACTCAGAGTTTTTAAGGGAAATATGAAAATTCCGCGAAAGGACCGTAATGTGAGTTTATCAGTTTGACGTAAAAAGTTGGAAATAACTTGCTAAACAAGGAGAAGAAGAAGAATTGAAATAAGGCTCTCTCACATGATTTTTAAGCTGAACGTTTTACTTTCCTCGCCGGAGCTTTTGTTCTTGCTCTCTTGTTCTTGCTTGCTTTGTTGCTGACGGATGTTTGGGTTTGTTTGGTTGTTGTTAATATTATTGGTTTTACCAACTAACATCATGGGCAAATCTACGAGTTGGAAGCATTAGTTCAATCATAGAGTAAGAAATATTTTATTTCTTACTCTATGGTTCAATTTGCGTTTTTTGTTCTCTCTTTCTTTTGCCTCTCTCGATCTCTTACTATTTTATTTGACATTGCCAAAACAGCTGGCATTTGTTTGTAAGTAGTTTGAAAAAATACGGTAAAACCTAAATATCCGTGGTGTCTATCGTTCAACCACATGTGACAAGAATGTTGTTAGAAAGAAATGGGAAGACAGATTAAGGATAATAATAAAAGTGAAAAGAGAATGAGGATACCCAAAACAGGAGAGGATACCCAAAATTAAATTTATTCTCTGATTTTCAGAATAAATCACTTCTGAATAAATTTAAAAAAAATTTACAAATGCACGTGCATTTTATAATAACTCCCGGAGGGGAAAATGGGGTCAATTAACCCCAGAGACATGACCTTGGACACATGTTTGGACGGGCCCATTAAGACGCGCTTCACGACAGGTCCATTACAGAAATAAATTATATGTTTACTTCAGGATGTTAGATGTTGTTTTATTATTTAACGTTAGGTTGCTTTTCAAATCGAAAAAAATGTGAAAATGAAAGTTTAGTTTAAAGAATATTTGCTTCAACCATAGAGTAAGAAATAACTTATTTTTTAATATAGATTATAATTTAATATTAATTAAAATTTGCAATTAAACTACACCCAAACTACTGTTTTTTAATATTATGGTTTTTAATATTATTGCTTATATTTATATTGGTATTTATTCTTTTCAAAATTTCTATCGCGAAAATATCTTCTATTTTTATTTCTATAATAGTCGCCTTGAATGGCCTTGCCGAATATCAAATCCTATCGAATTGTTACAAAAACAATTCAGAATGGAATTGATAATGTACAAAGGATATCCAAACACACTACATATGCATGCAAAATCACATTCATTGTTTACGAAAATCGCATGCAGATAAGGCATCTTTTTTCTCTAACAAAGCAGAGAATGTACAAACACACGAACGTGTATAAAAAATTTCTTTCACATTGTATACGAACATAACGAAGAGAAATTGCTTCGAAAATAAACAGACTATGCTCACACATTGTCATCCTAGTCGAATATTTGCCACTATAAGAACAAAACAACAGCAGTATGAAACGAAGTCTCTGAGAAACACTATGAACAATGAAATAAATGGATGAGAAGAGAATAGCAAATGAAAGCACTCACTAATGAGTGAAAATGGTATCTGTTATTGGATCGCACGAAGAAAAATTTGCTTGTACCAGATTCGGACTCTTGTTATTTCTTACTCTATGCTTCAACCCAATGAATCATCAGATCAAATGATGACTATTAGAAGAATGAAATGATGATTAGAAGCAGCAATGCAGGAAAAATCGGTAACAATCTTTTTAATTTTAAATGATATAATCCGTTATATTAAATTAGATAATATCGTAAGAGCTATGTTTAGGAATGTTGGAGGTGGCGGAGGCAGTAGCAAAAGAAACTTATGCTCGAATCCACGGGTATCCATTTCTAACGTAATTACTTTCCTTTCCTTAAGGAAAACGGTCGTCTTATTCCAAAAAGGTCATCTAAAAAAAACAGTAAAGACGCAAAATAAGGATTTGAGTTTTGTTCCATTGATTTCTATTGCATTTGTTTTTATTCCCATAATTAATGAAATGTAAAATACGATCGTTTTAAAAACTTTAGAATTTTTAATTAAGCATAAATAAATGTTTTTAATTTGTTTAATTTGATAATTAATTTTCTTAGTTTAAAAATTATGCCTTTGTTTTTAGTATCCATCTCGCTCTCCTAGAACCGGTCCTTGGGAACTATCCTGGGGCGGTCCTGGCCCTTTAAACAGATCCTGAGTTAAAAGTATTCCAAAGATGTCACTTGATTCTGGCTGATGAAAAACTAATGCAAAAGTAGCCTGTTATGCCTTTGCAACCATTCGCGTGATCGTGACCATTTTGCTCCGGGCACCTTCTCAAGGATTTTAAAAGCGCGTATATTCTAAATATTCCATATTAATCCGTGCGTCTATTACATGGATTGCTCTTCGTTAAAATAATCACCCGTGGTCTTAAATTCTTAATAAATTTACAAAAATCGTTATAAGCATAAAATACGGTAAATAATTAATTAATCCAACATAATAAACATCTTCGACAGAATCGTTCGGAATTATGGATTGATTGCAAAATATGTCAGTCCAGAAAACTTTGTCTCGCTTTCATTTTCGCCTCGTTTTTTTTTTCTTCACTATTGCATGACATTATTAAAATGACTGCCTCAATCGAAAGCATGCTTCAAATGACGTTGCAGCACTTCTGGATCGCAATTTACGCGACGCGACGATAATCGCCAATTAAATTCAGGTTGAATTAATCGGCTTCGCAAAACTAAAATAAAAACAAATATTAACAACAATAATAATTAGCAATAAACTGACTTCAATAAAAAAAACAATTAGATTTGTGTTCATACAAATTTTTATTTTGTTTTAAAGTTTCCGAAAGAGATATTTGAAAACTTCTTTCTCGAGTTTCTGGTTCATAAGTATAAGAAGCCATAATATGCGCACGTTAAAACATACGTAAACAAATGCAAAGGTTGATAAAGGTAAAATTAAAGTTAAGAGAATTTTGTAACGAGAGAAAAACGTCACCGTGGTTTTATATGGTTTCCTAAATCTTGCTCTAAAAAAGTCCTTCATAAATAAACAATATATCTTTAAAAAAACGGGATCAGGAAAAGCGAGTATGCGTACGTGAATATTGGAATGGAGAAGTAGAGAATGTTAGGTTAGATAGTAAATGTTTATTTGAACATATATGTGTTTATACCCCAACATATTGGTGTACAATTCCAAGCCTTGAAAATACTGTAAGCGAACCCAATTCTGTGTAAATAAAAATTTATATGAATATATAAAATTTAATAAATTTATATGAACCTAAATATGTACGAATTTCTGACAATAGTATGATGTTGGCCGACTACTTTCTGACCCAATCCCGTTTAAGTCATTTATGAAATCCAAAGATCTTGAATATAATCCAGCCATCAATGTACAATATAAATCTCATTGCTCATTAACATCGTCAACATCAATGCCATTTTATCACCATCGTTAACATTATCATCATTTCTCTTTACTCAAAATTCTAATTGAACGAAAGTATAGCAGACTTCCCCTAAATTTCAATTCGAAATTATATAAATTGCTCTTTATTAATTCCCACGCACGTACGTACGTAATTTTTTTTACTCACGAGGACTTCGTTGAGATGTGAATCCTAGGCACTGTCAACTAGCGACCGACCGGCTCAATAACCGACCGACCGGTCGAACGACCGACCGACCGAAATAGACTCTACTTCATTTACTCAATTAAATGGCGAGAGAGATGTTTGGTGACGTGGGGTCTTCTGTCAACCAATACACTTTCAATTTGTTTAACACATAATCAGAATAAATGTAAATGACTGAAGAAGTCTGTACTCTAAAGTCTTTACTCTAAAGAAGTCAAACTAGTCAGTCTCGATATAGGAGACTTTTGAATGAGCGAACGCGGACCTGGTAACAGGCCTGTGAGGGCTTTAATCATAGAGTAAGAAACAACTGTTGTTTCTTACTCTATGCTTTAATTCATGCGAAAAATTCATTAAAAATTTAGAGCGTATCTTATGTTTATTGAAAACTAATTATAAACGTTAGCGAAATTCTACACAGGCAAATCCTTTTAGGATCAGACTTGGCCAAACGGTATCTGAGAAAACCAGCGTCTACCTGAAATTTTAAAGATAATTTAAATATATTTTTTATAACAATTATTTTGTTGCAATGACTAAATTACGTGTTACTTTGAGTCGTGTGTATAACGTCGTACCATGTATATGGTAACTTATTATCACTAATATCTTAAGTAATATATTTTTGTTATACTCTTCGGGAATTGCCACCACGATAATGAACTATTTTAGTTTCATTTCAAACCATTTGTCCACAAGTTTCAATAAGCAATCCATAGATTATAAACAACTGGATTTAAACAAAATGTCTACAGAATTTCAATTCCTAAAATTTCTCAAAAATGAACCACTTATATCTATATAAACATTTATATATGTAAATAAGATTTCATTTCCACTTGACATTTGCTCCCTTTTTTATTTCTAAATTTCATGTAGATTTCAGTAAACACTCGAATTATTCTTTTTTCTCTGCATTTTCTCACACCTCTCTGCTTCAAAAATTCTGAATTTTAGTTTTGCAACCCGCACAGAATGGCTGTTTCTCTTTATTATAATATCAAACTCTCACTCTCTTATAATTACACTGCGCGCAGCACGGTACACTTTTACAAATTTTTTGAACCCTGAAGTAACTGCTGTTTTACATCCATTCGCGTCAGTAATCTTTGTCAATCATCTCCTACATTATAAGAGCTAACCTTCGTGCCTTTTGTTTCTCCACAACGTAACACACAACGTCGTATAACATCGACACATGAATGTTGTTCGAACGAATTCATTTGGCGCGGCAGACCTAAACGAATCATTTTCTCGGGAGAGCAGTGCCTGCGTTTAGTACGCTCTGTATGTGAGAAAAGTGTGGTCTCACTCGTGCCGTAAGGTTAGTAAGGTTTCCGCATCCTACTGGGAGAGGGATAGAGGAAGAGAGCACAAAGAAGTATTTAGTAAATCAATATTTAGAAAGTAACGACGAAATTCAAAATTGGATTAATTAATGTTTTAAATAAAAGAGCACACAAAATCCAAGCGGTGCAATAAATTTTCCTACATTTTAATTTCTACAGATTGCGAAAAATCAGAAATTAGTCTTAATATAATAATAACATATCCCAACCCTGCCCTCGCCAAACAATTTTCAATAACAAACTCATACATGCTTGACTCTGACTTTAGTCAGGTTGCGAGTAATATTATAAAACAGATCAAAAATTAAATGCAGACTTAGTATAAGATGACTTGAAATTAAAGTATTGGACTAAGGGTTGAGAATTACCATTTACTAACGTTTAGATCGAATTGGAATAAAGTTATAGAACAGCAAAAAAATTAACCGATAATGGCTCTGACTTCTTTAGTAACTTTGACTTCTAAAAATAGTGGGCGTTGAAATAATTCACTGTCGACTAAAATATAAAAAATTATGAAGTCATTGATAATTTGTTGGTAATATTACAAATATCTACGTCACCGAATTAGATTAAATTCATTTTAATATTTGTAGTGACTTATAAAGATCATTCGAGCTATTATCGAGTGTTTGTTGTTGGTGTTAAAAACGATATTTTCTTGAACAGCTGTCTACAAGTTATTGTCCAAGCACGCGAGCCGTACGTTGACGCCATTCCATCGTATGTTGAAGGGGCGCAGAGACGATAAGAAGCTGGCGTATCGCTAAATATCATTCGGAGCAAAGTAAAAGCAATTTATTTGTTCTAACGCATGGTTGGAAAACGTTATTACTATCCCGTTCTATTCCATACGATTTATATAGGAAGCATAAGGAGCAGAAATAGTTGCTTGAAACACGGCCGTAGCTTGATGGAGAGAAACCAGATTTCAATGTATTCGTACGGCCGTCTTGAATAATCGTTGGCATTGGCTGAGCTAGGGTAGGTTGGACGGCCATCCCGACGCGTTACGTCACGGCTAGATTAATTGAACCATTAAGATAAAGAAAACCGTTACTGATGAAGAATATGAGAGGATATGACGTCGGTATAGTCAGCACGTCTATTTTAAAACTACCTTTTCTAGTTGTCTGCTACTGAAGCAACAATTAGTAATCAAACCATTTTGAATAAAAGATTGATTAAAAATCGCAATTGCTAATGGAATCATGTTTGTCAATGAAAAGTAAATAAAATTTTTCAGATTTAAGTGAACAATTATTTGTAAATTTTTGACATCCTTCCGATTAACAGATGAATAATAATTTGTTTTTTGGCTATACATAATCGTGACAGAATAAAAATTGACAAGGTTCAGAAGGATGCTTCATTAGCTTCAGAAGCTTCATTAGCATCCAACTTATGGATCGTAATGGACATTCAATAGTATCCGTTTATCAAAATATTCAATGTGCGTAAAGATTTTCATTCGGAGTTATCGCTACCCATAAAAGGAAATATATTTAGATCCACAACCGACAGAGCAATGGGTGAGTACTCGTTATACGAATACCCTTCCGTAAAAACGAGGCGGCGTAATTTCATTAATTTAGGTTTCTTTGCACAATCGCGCGGTTTTTTGGCGCACATGGAGCGTTCAAAGTTCAACAACATTCTGAAACATATTTCGCCCATTCAGTCTTGCCGGAATCGGGTTCAATTTTCGATTGACAATTTTGGTATAGTCGCAAGGAAGCTATTCTCTTAAAATGATGTTCTTGATAATCCTGTTTTTACCTTGCCATCGATAAAGCGAAGTGAAGCTCAATTTTGCCTTCAGGCGTTGGTCTAATAAAAAGTTTTAGTCTGCAGCAATACTAATTACGGAAAGTAAATAATATTTTAATAATTTATTAAAGTAATTATTCTTTTAGTAATGTTCGCAAATAACAAACAGATAAACAGCACTGGTTGTTGGCGGTAACTCCGGAAGGAAAAGTGGCGCAATTTCTGACGGGTACAAATGCATTACCATCACCGTGCACAGCTCGCGGTGTCAGCTGAGAAACGAAGCAGGTACTACAGATACCTTAGAGGAGCAATGCCAGACGGTGTCCGCGAGAAAGCAGCTATGAGGTTCCAATCAAAAGACTACTCTCGTCTTACATTTAATGTAATCTCCTTATATTTACTGATTAAGAAAACTAAATTCCACACACTTGCGCACACCTGGCATGGAACCCGATATAGAAATATATAATTAGCGTTTAGATTGTAGCAAAATTAAACATTTTCATTTATAAGTTTAAGTCTAAATTCATTATATTTATTTAAATAAAAGCTGACAAAACTTAAGGATATTTGTTGAGATTTATGACTAAATATTTGTCGATTATGACGTTATCTTAAGATCTGAGTAGCGTGTTTGCCTCTAAAGCGCTTAATCAGTGCGCGCTAGCTTGTCAATATTGCCCCAACTGGTGACGCATATTTAACAACAATTACTTTTAATTTTTTATTCCTTTATTACTGTTTGCTCGTGTTAAACTCTTAAGTATTTGAACTACAAGGTGGATTTATACAAGAATGAATTACCAGGAATTCTTGAATATTTCCTTGTTTCTGCAGGCGCTGCGACTGCTGCTTGCTTTTCCTTCATGCTATTACCACAAATATCCACGAAGAAATATCGTCCACGAAGAGTGACCTTCATTAGGGAGCAGATGATGGTCAAAATGCGTATCAATATTCGTCTTCCTTTAACGTTAACGGCTTGCCTTTCGCACATAAATTTATAAAGCAAGTAATTAATTTCACCGTTTTTATTTCGGAAGTAAGACTACAAAACTATATTGCCTTAGATGTCACTTTCATATTATATCATTGTCGTTTCAGATCATTCTGTAACTAATTCTACCTTTTTTCCTGTAAAACAGGTTTTTTTTTTACCTTTGTTCCTGAAAAACAGTCTCGCAAAGTAAAGGCGATTTTACTGTCTCTAAAGTAACGCCATTTTTATGTGTATAAAACTCTCTTAAAATATTTATTCAAACCCTTTTCGCGAGTTATATGATGATCCGGTTACTTATTTTCAAGTGAAACACAATGCAATTCACTTTGGAACCCCAAACCAAAACGACGAAAAGAAACCCTAATAAACACGGTCTGAGCTTAATTTCATTTAGAAACTATTTTGTAGGAGCTAACATCTTTTGCAATATCTTCATCCTACTTCCGCCTCATGTAAAATGATATTAAACTATGCAGTTTAAATTGTGATTTAAAATTAATTCTCGGAATAACTATAAGTTACAATTTCAATTCGATCCTGAAAACTAAAACGTGTGAAGTCCTTTACTACCATCATTTCTACTACCTTGAAACACATTTGTGCACATCGTTTGAAATAACTGTGTGCGCATGTGTGTACTCACACATATTTGTTGTTTGTTAGCGACACTTGCATATAAGCCACTAATTATCCTTATTCTACCATAAACGCTATGCATTTTATTTCTATTCTGCTCGCGTGTGTTTCCTGAATTTTTTGGGAGCTCTGACTTTCGTTTCTTCATGCTTTGGCTACGCTTTCATCGCCGGCGTACGGACGCTTGCATCGGTTCGCGCATTTCATCTAAAGCTAAACAAGGAAGGAAAGTCAATGCAAGGACAAGAGGAATTGACAACCACCCAGAAACTCTGTAGAATATGTGCGTGTTTTTCCTATGATTGTTCAGTCTCGGTTATGTAAGATGTACTTATTTGTTGATCGTTCCCACATTGGAGTGCGCGGAGTGAGTTAGGGTGAAACGTAATCTGCGTATTGTTCACGGCTTCTTATGCATTACTTACGTCCCCTGAGAGTGGCGGAATGAAGGAATAAGAAATGTGAATTTAAGTTTTTTGAGACTGCTTTCACTTTCAATGATTTCAATGGATTCATAAAAGATGAATGAAAAACCTTAACTTAATCGGATTTATTGGAACTAATTAATGTTTTTTTTTTGGAATTCTTTTTCATATTCTTTTTCACACATTTTTCTTAGCCTTTAGTAAAATAATTATATTCCGTAGAAGGAAATTGTACTAATGCAAACAATGTCAAATACTTTTTTAAATATAATAAAATTATAAATGCTTATTTCCTCGAAAGCTTACGGTGGTTTTACGCAAAAATTATTCGTTTTTAAAAGAAAAGTTTGTTTAACAATATTTTAAATAAGCTAATGCTTTCCTGAACATTTTGCCAGTTTGCCCCGAACAGTTTTATGTTTTACATTTTTTTTTTATGTTTTACAGTTTTATTATGTGATTAAATCATGTCAAATTTGATTTGATCAACAATTTATTTGATCAAACTGAGTTTAATCGAAGCAAAGCACGTCGCGTCACCAATCATCGCCAAACTTCTTCTAACTTCCTTTCTCCCCTTTTTTCCAAACTGCCTGATTCCTGCCTTCATTAATCAATTTGCGTGATGCACGTGCACTATGTGTTATAGCATATTCGGCTACCACGTGTCATCAAATAGCCGTGCATTAAAGACAAAAGTAAAAACGCTAGTTTCGGTCTAGCCGAGGTTTATATACCCTTATGGTTATGCACCCTTCATATAAATTTATTGTGTGATCCTAATGATCAAAAAATAATTGTATGAAAAATAATTGTGAATAATAAGTGGGCGGTGTGCGACCTTTTTAATCTTATCTTTCCTTCTTCTTGGTTAATTTAGATCTTCTAACTCGCCTCCACATGATATAGTGCAATACCGGGAGCGCCGCACCCCTCTCTCAGTGGATTTGTAATACCCAACACTGCCATCTAGGCCATAAGACACTAATTTCAGAAACTCAGTAGAGACTGAAAAGCAGAGTTTTTAATTATATCCCATACATAAAGTCTCACTAGCCCGATTTGGTCCATTCTCAAAATCAAACAGTTTACAATAAGAGAATATTCGTGTCAATATCCTGCCAATTTCGTGGCAGTACCCCCACTTGTTATCCCATGATGCGGTCTTTTTTATTCTTGTGGTTCTGGTAGCCGAACTGGGCGAGTTTAAGGATAAAATTTTGTCGCCCCATGGGCGTGGTTCTCATCCGATCTTGCCTATTTGCAATACAGTTTATCGTAATGGAGAGTATTTGTGCCAAATTGTTCACAAGAATATATCTTTTCGTTCTCCTCAAATCGTGAATTAAACACACAGAGACAGACAGGCAGACAGATGGACGTGCATGACTAAGTCGTTTCTACCCTTCCAAACCTGCTACGCCTCCTTTAATGCATTGCAAATGCACCAGATAAGCTTAATATACTCTTCACCCTTTTGGTGTAGGGTACGAGTATAATAATATGCCGGGGGTGAAAGAAGCTCCTGGAGCACTTAGAAAGGAGGAATTGTTTAAGCAACAAAGAAATAATTGCAAGTGTAGAAATTTATAGCAAACTTTTCTCTGACATAACGAACGAGTCGCAGTGGCAGTTGCTTTATCGTGGCAGCTGTTATTCGTTTTCTTGCTTTATTCAATTTATCCTTATTGTATATTGCGCTCGATGGTTTCATATGACTTCATTTTAGGTGATTATATTCACCCTTATTTGAGGCTTGAGACCTTATTGAAACGCAAAATAATTAAACCTGGTCGGGGGACAGGGTTAGGATGGGGTCATTCAATATTTGCGTTTCACTAAATTGCAGAACAATCGGTGATTACGATCCTTGAATTAATTTGAAAATCTATAAAAAACGCTTCCCAAATAATTGCATTGCAGCGTCCCAAAGCTCGTTAATTTTCCGCTGGTAATAAGAGGTAATTGGTAAAGCGGACACCCAATTCGTGATCAGATGAAAGATTAATTAGGTCGAGTCTTAGGGAATTGAGGAATCCCATCATCGCGTCAGGGCCACGCCACCGGCGATGCGTCGGAATTAATTTGCGGAAACACGCATGGATTTAACATCTCCGATTTAAGAGAATCTTGAGAATCATCAATCCAAAGGCGTTTTTTCTAACATTTTTAATGTTCAAAAATATGCGGAGCATTTTCGAGAAGATGAAGGAAACGCAAAAAGGGATGATTATGACGGAAGGGGATCAACATGTAGAGTTTTACGGCAGCAAAACATTTCTCCTCAAGGGATTGTCTTCAAATCGAAGTATTTTTTAAATTTAGTGACACATGGTTATCGCTATGTTCATGAGCCCTCCATCAATCCTCCTCAAGCAGACGCGTTTATGTTTCATTTTGTTGAACAAATATTGAAACTGAAAGGAATTTTCCTAAAAGTCTGTGACGTGTTAGCACATCCCAATCAGGGCAATAAACCTTCGTCTTTACTTTATGTCCTTTTACCTTATTTATGGCTTATGGCAACTTCATAGCACATACGACAATAGAACGGAATTTCTTCCATTCGCATATCTTTCCAACAATCTTTTCACCGGTTTGGCTAACCAGCTAACAGAATTTGTTGGGAAGATATCGAATTACTTTATAACGTCGCTCACTACGCAGACCGTCTCGCATTGTTTAGCGCATACCGCGTAGTGCTAACGGTGAGGATAAGCAAATATAAAACCATAGCTCTAACGACGAAGCAATTGCAAGAATGATTTGGAAATACGTAGGTTTTGGTACTTGCACACTCGCAATATTAATTAGCACCGCCAAAATGATCGCCGGTTGGAATTGGTGAAAAACGACTGTTAGTTACGCTACTTCAGTCTTGGATTGGTTTGATTAATGACATTCCACCTTTGGTCGCAGCCACTGGACTCTTCCTCCGAGGAAAAGGAATTGTGTATAAATAAGTCGCCAACTAATCGTCAATGTATTGTAAATACTAAGTGTAATATAATAATAAACCAAAAAAAAGGAGATCCAAAGTCTTTTTATTCCAAAATATAAATTGTGCCACAATTACCACAAGTCTCCTTTAAGAATTTTTCTTACTCTCAACTAGTCTTTTCCATAGTGAATATCGAAGACTCCGTTACCGTTCATAACTGCCCTGCCCTGCGCGAAAAAAGTTTACGAGTTATGGAAAAATAAGCAAAAAAGAAAGATAGGTTTCGGAGGGAAGTAAAACGAGAGGGGAGATTTACATTTCCCTTAGGCCAAAGCGACAATACCTTTGAGGGCTAACACGTTCGGGACGCGTATAGTCAAAGCTATACAAAACAGTTGCATGACGGGTCAAACAATCGGTCTATAATCAGGATGTTCATACTCGTGTATACTCGTGTGTTTTACTAAAAGGAAGTCAAAGAAATGCATTAAAGGTTTAGATCGTAGTCGTTCGTTTGGTAAACACTCAGTGTATGGCAGTGTGCTGCACATTACTTTCTGTCACTCACTGTGAACATCCAAAAAGCCACCCGCGTCAGCAAACCTCGCCTATACATATTTGGTTGGGAAATCTTTGACAGCCGGTGAAAACCGAGAACGAAGAATGGCAAAGTTGTGTAGCACCAAAGCACGAAATCATTGAATTGCGATGAAATAATGGCGATCCACGCCTCTTTTTTAAAGCTAGCATTTTCTTATGCAATATATTTTATAACAGAATCTTATCCTTGAAAATGTTTCATAAGCCGCGAAAGACCTAACCGGTAAATTCACATTGCCTCCAGGAAATGGGCACGGTACTGTCCCGCTTACGCCTATTTGTAATAAAGCGTTTTTAATTTAGACAGATCTTTCGATAGGGACAATTGTCAACACAACCTGTTTCTCTGACTGCTCTTGCTAATATTTGTGTCGTGAATGGACTCACGCTTGAAGGCTAGTCGTCGATTCGAGGAACTTTGTGTTTATCGATGAGACTCATTTTTGGTTTAACGAGTTTGTTAATTAGCAAAATTGCCACTTATGAACTGAGATAAATCCACAAGAAACAGTACAGACTCCATTGCATTCACAAAAATGCACCATTTGATTCAGTTTCATGGTGGCATCATTTCTTAAAAATTAGGCCGGAGCTCACGATACAGTCAATATAAATCGTTACCACGCCAGGATCAATGATTTGTTGTTTGGAAATATGGATGCATTGGTTCAGGCGAGATGTGGATTCAACAGGATGACGCTACTTTTAATACGGTGACGCTGACCATCGACTTATCGATATCAAAAGTTGGCGATAAGTTGATTATATATGATAAGTTGAGGAATATATCTTGTGTCGTCACCTGTCAATTGACCTCCAAGGTCGTGCGATTTAACACGTCTCGACTATTTCCTGTGGGGTCACGTAAAGTCACTGGCTTGTGCTGATAAACCAGTAATGATTGACGCCTTCGAGGCCTCCGTTATCCGTGCTATTTGTGAGAAACGACAGAAAAAGTGACTCAAAATTGGACAAAAAAATGCACTACATCGAGAACTGCCATATGCCCTAAATTATTTTCAAATATTAATGTCATGCCTTCGAATCATTCGAGTGAATAAAAGATTTTTGTTAAATTTAAATTTTCTGTGTTATTTTTTACTATTTCTGTCGGGTTCTATCTGGCTCAAAAAACACCCTACAGTCTTTTACATTTTGTATTTATGAAGTAGCTAGTGATGCCAACATGGCTTTACGCATTTATAAATACACGTATGCCTTTTCACTAACTTCGTTATCGTTGTTTTGAAAAAGGATGGGAGCAGCGTGGAATGTGGGCTGCCTAATGTGTCCAATGAGTTGAATCCCATGCAAGCAAGAGGAGTAAGAACAGAGTATGCACTTTGCAACACAAAATTACTCCGTTAACTTCTCTAAATGAAGAGACAAGAGTGCGATAGTGAGTTCGTTCTCTTTGACGATCTCTCACTCTTTTGTACGAAATCATTTTGACGTGTGAAATCAACACCTAATGAAAGGAAAATCGAGCAAAGGCCTTCAAAATCATTGATGATTCATTCCTGAGTTTTACGATGAGTTTCAGGCTACCTCGCCGCGACAATAGCCAGAAGCAAAAGTGTTATGGACTTATGAGTTTCATCTATAACATAAAATTCGTTTGATTTTTTTTTCGTTTGCATTTGTAGCAAGGTTTCCTAGACCATGCCAGGGTAAATGTTAGGAGAAAACAGAATACAGAATCGAGTCGGTACGACACACAAAATCATAAAGCAATCATCAATCACATCGTGACTACTTTTGCTGCTAGGTGCATTTGTTTTGTTTCTATATTTTCATTTCTTTTTCCCTTTATTGCCACTTGCGTCTTTCACAGACTTTTTGTTATGATTTGGTAAATTTAGTTTATTTCGACAACCCGACTGAAGAATATACTACCGTGGATTTGTTATTTTACCTCGACGTTGTCGGACCTGTCTCTTCAATTTTTAACAGATATTTCGACCACTGTTAGAGAATGTCATTTGACCGATCGTCTTATCACTCGAATTTTTAGTCTAATCAGTCTAACATTATTTGACTTTACATGTTTTCCTTCATATAAATAATTCTCTTATTTATTCACAGAAAATCCGTCAATGTCTTGACAGTACTTTTTTACTTTCAATTTGTTTTGCTTTCAATTTGCTTTCATAGGAAAGCCTCGAGGTACGATCAGGCAATTTATTGTGAAGGATTTCTTATAAAAAGCCTTTGATCATTGCGGTTACATTCCCGGTTTAGCTCATTTTAAATATGATATTTGTTACTACGGATATTGCGCCTTCGGTTATTGCAATATAATACCTTAATTATGACAATATGACATCTCACTTTAATTATATCAAAAAATTATATAAATTAATTTCTTATAATTGTTTTACGTCGCATTTACTAAATTTGCTTGAACCACTAATGAGAGTTACGATAATACGAGGCAAAGAGATCAAAGTGAGTCCCTGCAGAATCGGTTCATTAAATTGGCAGCAGACAGACAAACAAATACGAAATCCAAACAGGAAGGAACCGACCTCAATTGGTTGGGTCTTCGCCGATAGATTGACTCACTTTCATGTATTCGGAACCAGGTGTTGGATAGCCCGCTACCACACTTTAAATTATGGCTATCACAACGAACATTGATGCCGTGACGGCGAGCAAGCTACTTGTTTATTTATTTGCTTTGTTTTTTGGTATTTTTCAAATCTTTCTTGGACGTAACATCGATGGTCCGGGTAAAACTATTAGATTTGAGGCCTGAGCGCATTATAAACAATGAATATGAATTGCGTCTTTCGATAGAAATTGTCCTTAATAACTTATGCTTTATAATTTTATCTATTATAATTAATATAATTATAATTAATAATTTGATAATTTCTAGGTTTGAGTCCTAGATTTCATGCGAATTTAAGAATTTGTGAAAATTCTTAAATTTTAAGAATTTGTGAGAATTGCTTCGAAATTTTTCTTTCATCTGTTTAATTTATCAATCCTGCGAATATTCGCATAGCTGCAGAAACATCTAAAACCAATATTTACCTAACGATTTCCGAGAACTCGAAATAAAATGAGATAAGCTTCATAGACGGATCGACTGGTCAACTCGTTGATTATTATTTTGTCGTGTCATGATTAACTTTAATAGTCCTTTCATCAAGTCGGGCGCTTCTTCCAGCATCACAAATGACCCTTCCTACCTCTGACTTTTACTTCTTTGAAAGTTTAGCAATTATTAAATACTCAACGATTTGCCACTAAGTCGCGGTTAAAATTAATATCAATGTGCTAAAATAATAAAGAAAAAGTATATAAAGGGTAATTGTTATTTCTTGCATTTATTAAAGACTACATAAAAAAGTGAATATTTCTTTATCCTTCGTCGCTTTTAATTGATTTTAGCTTTATTTATCAAAGTTAAAAAGAGGCGAGGCCTTTTAATGAAAGTTAAACCTTATCAAATTATCAAAAACAATAAACAAAACCTTATCAATTTATCAAATTATTATTTCGACAGAATTCATGATTACTTGCAATTATTAAGCCGAAGCCGAATTATACTGAAATTAAAACCTTGGTAATAAAATTAATAAAGAAAGAAACTTCCAGCCGGGTAACCATCATCCCTATGCATTCAAACTAACAAAGAATAAACAGAAGTTATTTTTAACACTCTTCTCTTTTTTTTTGTAATACCATACTTTCCGGAAGGAATAGGAATGGAATGGGAGTCGAATGGGAAAGGAAACACAAATAAACTGACTAGGAACCGACCATGCACTCTATTAGATTCAGATTAGTCCCAACGTAGGGCGTCTATTAGTTTGCTTTTTTATCTGTTTTTCTGAATCGCAATTACAGGAAAGCTATTCGAATTATCGCTTGCACTATTCATCCAAGTAGCCAAAACCGGGCCTGTGGGATATCTATTTTGGCGCTAATATGTGATTATTTATAGAAGATATTATTATTTATAGAATATTATTTATATTATTATTTATAGAAGAATATTTAAACACTAAAATCTTGTATGCAAGTCTCGGAGAGAAGTGCAAGAGAACGAATGGAAATATACATTTTGACTATCCCCGAATCTATTTTAACGCCCTTTGATAGTCCTAAAGCCCATATAGACATGTATGTCTATATGGAAAGTTTAAGGTTGAAATTTTGCTCTCAGGATTGTTTTAACATCTAATCATGACTACATACTATAACTCAAAAACCGATATTTATAGAAAGTTGACATTTTGTATTTTGGACTGCTTCAGATTCTAAGCTTGTATCTTTGACTTTGGTTAAAATCTATTGTACCAATAAACCATTTTCTACAATTTTTCCTTTTAATTTTAAAGACCTAGAGACATTTTTAGAGAAGATATTTTAGAGAATATATATGTTGCAGGCAATAGGTTCTTATATGCAATAGCCAAAGGAGTGGAGGTATATTAGCATCGTTCTTCCGTTTGTAATGCGTTAAAAGAGAAGTGTCAGGTACAGAGTAATATATATATTCTTGGTGAGAATCACCCCCTGAATCGAAATAGCTATGTCCGTCTGTCTGTGTGTCTGTTAAAGTTACGATTACTAGAGAACACAAAGTTCATTAAAGTCTCACTAAGTTCGGCAAGAGTCCATTATGATTAACTGGTTGGCATCGAAAATGGGAAATATCGGATAGGAACCACACCCACCTCTGATACCTAATATGAATATTGTGTTCATTTCTTAATTATTTAGCAAACTTAAAGTAAGTCTAAACATACTTTCTATTTCATAACAATGATTAGGACTAAGGAATTAGGATAAATTCAAAAGATATATATTAACAATTTCGTAAGTTGACAAATAATTCAATATTTTACATTTCACTAAGGAAGCAAATTCATGAAAATTGATAACACAATACTGAAGGCATGTTGCCCGACAAATACTTAAATGAAGTGACACATATTGTCTCGACGTTCGGCGGGGGAAATGCAGTTAGTCTTACACCATCCTATTAGAAAGTCCAGAATCTAGATCCAACTGCTTTAACATACTTTACGCATTCATTTTTGTAGCAGAGGAACAACTCAACATCATTCGCAAACGTGTGGTACGTTTCCATATTTTATAACAATAGTCGTTGGAGGAAGTCATTGGTAAAGACAACAAATACCAACTGCCCAAATGGCCCACTTGTAGGACCCTGAAGACACAATCAACACACACAATCATAATGACCGAAATAATTTGACGTTATAATGACTTTTGACCACTTGAGTGTCATTGACGGGATATGATCCGATGCAACGCAAAAGTATCTCAGGGAAACCAAATAAATTTGGATTTTTAACAAGAATCTTATGATTCACTACATCAAATGCTTTATTAAGGTCAGTACACTAAGCATCAGTGTAATCCGTATCGGTTTGATTTCCAAGATTAAGATTTGTAACGGATTCCAAAACAAATTCCGATAGGTTTGTGTAGTAGATTTGACTACACGAAAACCATGCTAGGCAGGAGCAATTAAAGAATGAACTGATCGAGCAATTTGGTCCGTAATTATCTTCTCCAATAACTTTGGAAGTGCACTAAGCTCTTGAATACCACGATAATTTTTGATAAGATGTCTACTAATAATAAAGAGATGTAATAAAAGAGGATTTCCAGGCAGACGGACTATAATCGGTACTTAACTAAAATTAAATAGAGATGTGTTTGGTATCACTAACACATCGGCGCAGTGTCTCAAGACTTAAAAAAGGCTGCAAGAAGATAGTTTCGCCAACAGCAGACTCTGTATCCTCGAATTTCTCGAGGGTAGGAAAACCGTACACTTTCTTTTAGTGTTTACAAAGTTCTAGAATTTTCTTCGAAGATATAGCCATTTATACGTCTGCTTACACAATCACTGCTTCGTTTCCAGTTAATGTATAATTAAAGGGGATAAAGTTAACCGTGCAGTATAAAAAACTTTATGCAATTTGGTTTTCGAGATCCTTAAAACATGCAACTTCATTGAGAATGAAGTCGGGTTCGGACTGGCATGACCTTTATGCAGAGGTGCAGATAATCGAAGCCCCTCCAATAGACCATTGTTGAGAGTCTGGGGCAGCACCTAAATGCGCTGACAGTTTGCAATCCAAGCTCAGAATTGAATTCCAATCGACGGTGCCAACGATATCCTTCAAAATTAAGTAGTTTGTAAGTTAAATTTTCAAAATTGGATGGTGCTTATTCTCAGGTAGTACCGGAGGGTACATCCAGACAGATCAAACATATTTTATCCTCTATGAAAAGATTCAGGAATCGGCCATTGAGATCAAAAGTCGTCTGGAGGAAATCATATGTTATCATCATGCTCAAACTATTGTAAAAATACTGCAGTATCATCATCACACATTTCCCAATTAATGAAGGGCCATTTGAAATCATCAAAGACAATCAACCCACCACGCAGTAGATTAGACTTCATTAAACGTGCGGCACATCCGGCACGATTAGTGTAAATGTTTTTGGCAGCACTTGGCGGGGTGTATGAACAGTGAATCAAGATACAGAGTCTCACAAGTTTAATATACACGCAGCAAAACTCGGCATCCTCCAAAATAATTTCACGTGAATAATATTCTGAGTTTACAGCAATCTATTCGCCTCCACTACGAGTCGAATTAGTTAATAACCGTTTTCGAGTTTTATGATAAACCACATAGTTATTAGACAAAATTTCAAAGTTATCGAAATATCGGGCCTGAGCCAGGTCCCAAGGTTATCAGTCCGAAGCCACTGACAAGGTTATAATTACAATCAAATATGGTTTCTCTTTCAACGTTTGGAGACGGAATTTGACGACAAAATTTTATCCTCGAACTCACCCACGAATATTGAAATACTTTGAAAAAGGGGCGTGGTCGCCTACCAGAACCACAAGAATAAAGAAATGAAATTAGTATCAAGCTAGTGATATAAAATTGCAGAGCCTTGTTTTTCAGTCTCTGCTTTTGAAAACCTGGCCGAGATGGATGTGTTAATATAATAAGATGGAGGATGGATAATATAAGAGGATATAATAAATCCACCAAAAGAACCGTTGTGGCGCGCCCACAATTACGTGGTACCTACCTAGTGTGCACTTTTACGAGCATAGTGGTGTTGGAGAGGACCGCCCTCTGATTTTTAGTGTCACGTTATAGATCGTTATATTATGGGTGTATAATATATATGCTTCGGTCAGGCCGGAGTTAGCGTTTTTAGTTGCCTCTAGTGAAACAGTTTCAATTTTCCTAATTGTTGTTTCATATTTTAACAGTGTTCACACCATTGTCGATGTAAAACTAACTTAATTCTACGAGTATTTATCGATAGCGTCTAGTATCCATCTCTGTGGGGACAGCGAAAGCTACAAATGTTTATGACTACGTCAATGCCGAAGTTGACGAAAAGCAGTGTGATAACATATACGTGTAAAACGATTTTTGCCTTCGCCAACTGTTTTTTTTTTATTTATTTTGGTTTTTTGCTTGGCTTTTGGGTTTATTTTGCTCCCAATGTTTTGTTCTCAATGCGTTTTCTTAAATTTTCTTGTTATTGTTAGTACATTTTTTCTTTTTTTCTGAAATTATTTTCGCTCTATTGATTAAATATTATCAACTTCGCATCAGCTGTTAAACTATTATCGCCACGATTATACACAAATCTAAAAACCTTTTATAGACGATGATTATGTATTTGAAACAAAATGATCTCCGCTCTTTCAGCGCCAAAGAAGCGTGCCTTTCGGAACGTCTCCTCGTTATCAGTTCATGCTCCGGAACACCTAGTATGTATGTCTGATAAAATCATGATAGAATAAAAGTAAATGCTGATAAATGTTTTCAAATCCTGCTAACTTTCGTGTTCATTATGAGCGGCCTCATTTGGGAATCTGGGCAGTAGAAAGTTGTGATTTCTATTTTATAAGTGATAAAAGCCGAGGCGGACGTAGGTACATCTGAATTTCGGGTTCATGAAAGGTTTCTGAAAGATTGCTTTGACATTTACAGTTTGTTTATGGAATCATAAAATTATATCAATTACGTCCTGTCTATTGCAAGTTATAAAGAAAAATACTAGTCGCAATATTTGAGTAAATTTCTTTTAAATCAAATAGAAAGCGAAAATATTAATTAGAATAAATAGACTTACTAACATTGCTGGAATGGAAATAACGAGAAACTCTCGTGTAGTTTGAAGTTGTTGCCAAATTTTGGGAACTTTTAATTTGTTTAAGAGATATATATTTTGACTTTATTTTACATTTATTTTATTCTACACTATTTTACATTTGTCATCACGCAATTTATTATTATCATTACTTTAAATATTACTTTAGGTTAGGTTGTAGTGGCTGTCGAACCTGACCTCGACGCACTTAGGCCTACTAGGGCCCATTGTGATGCCACAAGTTCGTGGAGTCAATTTACAATCAACAGTTAAGCTTTATCCCCGGAGGTTGGAAACCATCCTGAGCTGCAAATAAAAGCCTTCAAGCCTTAAATATTACTTTACATCATAACGAATTTTTGAAACGATATAGAAATAGTTTGCCTAATTTATTGAACTAATTTATTGAATCAGAATTATTTTCCATACATTATAAATACAATTATCTTGTATTTATATTATATTTGCCTATATGAATAATTCACTAATGCCAATATTTAATTGCAGAATTATGTGACTTAGAACAATAATTAATTTTTTAATCAATGAATTCGAAAAGTCGGAATACGATTTAAGCTTTCAATCGACTTAACAAAACTATTCAAATCATTTTAATCCTCATAATGAAATTTACAAAAAGAGTTGTCGAATGTTAAACCGTCGGTGAATTAGGTCAAGAATAATTAGTATAATTGATAAATTAAATCTTTCTTAACAGTTAGTATATTCTCTTTAAATCTGAGTTAAAAAATCCATTTACTGCTCTTCAAACACATTTACGGCCCTTCGAAGAATTAATTACGCTACACAGATTGCCTAACTACGCTGACTATATTATATAATATATTATACAATATAATAGAATTTTCACAATATGCTACAAGAGACAACAAAAAAGTTTTACCTGATTAAAAAAGTTCTTTATAAATTCGAAAAAAATCTTGAAAGTTGTTAACGAGTTCGTTAGAAATGCAGAGATTTTTAGGTTTTGAACACCTACTTAATTATAAAAAAACTTATTTGATTTCGTTAATTTTCATTATACTTATGAGGTTATCGTATGCTTTCTAAAATAGTGTCATGTTATTTCACCTAATCGAGAACTGAATTCAGCCTTATCCCATTTCAGCCCGTCAAATCTATTTGGAAGAGAAAATAGGTGACTTTTTTCAGGCCCTGGAGATTCCATTCAATTTCAGTTTAAAGGAATAACAGAATTTATCATAATATCATTATTTCTGGGACGTTATTTCAGTGATAGAAACTGTATCTGTTTTCACAGTCTCAGAGAAATGAAATGAACAACCCGAACAACGGCCTGGCGAGGGTGAAGAAGAGCAATTGTTCGACAAAATGAAGTTCGAACAAAATTAAAAAACCTTTCAAAATAAAGCTCTCGCCTTAGCACCTAAGACAGTCATTGCGGATGGTTGGCCATCTGTTTAATTTATTGCCTCCACTGGAATTATTAGCTGTATTTAGCTGTATTTTTTGCTGTATTTTCACAAAGAAAAACCGCAAATCGGCTTCTGATTTAATAAAAATCATCAAAGAAAGGTAAAATTGAATATTTTGTGTCATTCAGCACAAAAGAGTGTTATAATTGAAGACGCTTTCAAATAATGTAAAATGTTATTATTTTAAAAAATTAGAATATAATTCTCAGATATTGAACATGCCAGTTTAGTGACAGGTATAGAGCCTCTTGAGATATAGACGTGGTAATAATGGGGATACTTTTCCTTCCTTTTCTTTTATTACTTTATTACTTATTGGTGGCGCCGGCGTGCGACCTCTATAAGTTGGCTTTGTCGCCGCAACTATCTGTTCGTTTCATGTCGTCTTTTTCCTTATACGGTAGGTGCACGTGCGAAAGACACTGTGACGAAATATTCACGGCCATCGTAAATTATCCTTGATATTATTGTTGTAATTCAAACTCATATCGAGCAAAAAATCTGTATATCAAATATTAAAAGGGACGTATCTCCCTATACGGCACAAAACTTCAATCGTCTTCAAATTCATCGCCACTATAGAATTACTCAAATTGCTCCTTCTACCCTCAGACCAAACTATAACGCTTCTTTCACCACAATCGCACGTAATATTTTCTAATTCTTAATGTTGTTGAAATTAAATACGCATTATCCAAATAACGCAAAAGTTGTGCAAGACATAATGCAAAGAGGTAGACGAAGTATAAGTAATATAATTTTTTTTTTCGGTCCGACCATATCTCATTAATGATTTGCACTCACATCTTCCAAAATAATATCTTCCTAATTTTTCTCTGGGCGAGTTTCCTTAAATTGAAATATGAAAGTGGTTGAGTTTGTAACGGTTCGTGGCGCAAGTGCTCGTGTGTGTGAATAGATGGAAGGCTTCATTTGACGTTGGTTTGGCATCGCATTTTTGGAGAGGCATTCTTTCGGTATCCTGTATGGCAAGTGGTAACAACACCACACGCCACAGTAAATGTGCTAGTGATGTCGTGTACGAAAGCAAGGAGGGAACGAAGGAAAGTGCCGAGAAAGGGAAACGTCTAGAGGGAAAGAATGAAAGGAACGCTTAATTTTATTGCGTCTGAACTTGATACGACTCCTTCTTAGGAAAGTGGAAATAATAAAAATGCGCTATGATACAGTCGGTAGTGGTGATGACTTTGAAGTCATTCGACCCTGCTCCTTTTTAAGACCAGTCGAATAAATCCAATAAAACCGATTTTATCGTTTCGATCAGTTTTACAACTTAATCGCGCACCTTATGAATCCAAAACGAAGTAGAAAACAAAGCTCGAAATTAGAATTTTTAACGCCCACAACATAATCTCTCTCTTTCTTTCATAACATGTTTTCTCTCAAGTCTGCTCGAAAAGACATTGCTGAAAGTCGATAATTATTATCCCTCCAAAGCCCAATTGGTGACAAATTTAACATTCAGACTTCAAAAAGCCACGAAACGGATTGGGATCCTTTTTCCGGAGACTATCCAGTCGCAAAAACTGAAAATGGCAAATTTCTCATCCGTGTTTCGAGATTTCGTCGCAAACCGATTTTATTGCCCTTTATAAAAGATATATGCGAGTAAATAAGAATTATGGAATAACTTTTATTACGCTTAGTAATGTTTTTATAACTTCATTTCCGGAGATTTGTTTTTGCAAACGAAAATTATTTAGATCGGAATGAAAAATATATATCTGTATAAAAATCCAAAAATATATATTTATATATCGCGTCAGACATTTCCAACATTCCTTCATATATTAAATCAATACTCTACAAGAAGAACCAAAAACGACAACTCCGGAGAAGACCTAAACAAATACAACAATACGATTAACGATCTTTCCAAAGAAAAGGTCAAATAGGAAAATATCCCTAAACGAAATTTGTAACATGGCTCCGCAATGATTCGGAGTTATTAATTTGAAATACTAAATCATTCCATCTTAAACTAAAAGTTTTGCAACCTTTATAACTATTTCCGGGTTTCAATTCGTTATACTTGCATACCCATTTTTTTAGCCTAGATGATTCTACTGCATCTCGCATGCAATCGCAAGTGGATTGAGAAATGAAGACGAAGGCAATAATATTTTCTTTCAGCCTAACAGGCCGATTCTGGCACCATCACAAAATCATCACAAATCACAATAGAGACAATCGTCACAATTGAGACGATTTGGTATTCTGAACACCTTAGAAAAGCTCTTTTCATCTCAATTGTGACGAAAGTTGTGACGGTTGCGAGAGCAGGTCACAACAGTATATAAACGTAATTTTTTTTTCCTTTTGCGTTTCCGAATGGTCCTCTATGAACCGTACGTGGACTTGTAGTTGCTCCTTGGTAGTCCTCTGATATTTTGCTCGCCCATAAAACACATATTTCATTAAAAATTTTAATTTCAATAAAAATATATAACAACACCACTCACTTGTTATTATTATGCATTTGTGTGAATATTCAGGGTTGAATTCTTGTCGGTATTATTAATATAAAAATCTTAAAATTCTTAAAGAGATACAATATTTTTATGCACAAACAAATGAAAAATTTCATAAATATTATTGCTTATATTTATCGCAATGACTTTTAAAGAATTTTTATCGATTTGTTTTAGAAAATAATATTTTTACACCGAATTATATAATAAAAGAGATATATTGCAACCCTGCTAAACTAAACTTTGACATAAGAGCTTTTCGATCACAAAGGGTTTTTTCGTGAGAGGTTTGCGCTAGAATACCGAAAATCACAATATTCGTCTCAATTTGTGATCCTCACAAATTATTGTGACAATGCGCCAGAATCGGCCTGTAAACTACACTTGTTTAAATTACCCTACCAAATATTAAGCAGGCCAATAGTGATTCCATCGAGTTGAATTACCTTGAAAGCAGAGGCGAAATCAAAAATGAAAAATGAAAAAATAACAACAACAAAAACAACAAAGTTATAAACATAGCTGCAGAAATATATAATAAATAGAGCAAGTAAGAGCATTTAATTCAACCTAACCGAACCTGGTATACCCTACACCCGTATCATATATTTTTAGTTTGATCCTAATAATCAGTGACCACTTTTTGTGACATACCAATATGGTTATCTCGGTTAGGAAATTTGATCTTCACAACTGCACTACAATGCGGTAAAACCTTATAAAAGTGCCTCTGCCTTTTTATCTAAAAGTGGGTCTGACAATGAGCCGATATTATTAATGTTTCCCATCAAGGAACCATTGGTAAAATAGAATGCCCCGATTTTTTGGAAATTATTTGTCCTTGGATGCTTGGATGCTTATCAAATGTAAAATCAGTTTTATATCTACCTAGCGACCAGGAAATTATTCTCCAAATAAATATGAAGCAACATTTACTATGAAATGTAGGTGCTAGCACGCTGCCCACTTTCAATCCGAAACAGCCTATGGTGGCAATAAATATTCGCGCCAATTCAATGTCGTTATCTCCCTCTGTTCGACTGTATTCGCGACTATACTGACGGACAAACAGACAGATGCCTCTCGGTGTTTAACGTGAGTGCCTGCCGTGTTGACTTAAACTCACGGTGGGCTTACCCACACTCGGGATTACTAGGTAGACATTATGAACTACCTTATGTACCGGCAATCATCGGCCACGGCTGCAACTTTGCCCTCTTGCACCTTATGTGTACCTATGGAATGCCTGGGGATACGCAGACATTCCTCGCAGGTTAGCGATCGAGGCCTATCTAATACCTCTGCCGGTGTTTGGCCACCGGCTGCCGAGTTGACGGAGGCTGCCTCCTCACGCAACTCTACGCGGAGACTCTTTGGTCTCTACCCGCGTAACTTTGGGTGGCACCAACAACTACCACGAAGCTCTCATCAAGTGAGAAGCCTACCCACTGATGCACTATATATGTGGGCTTTGGATTAGCGGGGGTCTGAAGACCCTATACAATGTGCACCACCCGTGGTACCATTTTTTAGCCTTTGGTAAGGCCTCGGAACTAGTCTGCATAGTTCATTGGCAGTAAACTATGTGCAAGCACGACTAGTCACTGTCATTTTGTCGCCGTATCCACGAACGGGCCTGGCACCCAAGAACAACAGACAGATTTCTGCCATGTGCTTTACGTGGACGCCTGCCATGATTGGCTTAAGTCCACGGTGGGCCCACCCACATTCGGGGTTGCTAGGTAGACACTATGAATACCTTTATATCGGCAACCAACGACCACGGCTGCAACTTTGCCCTGTTGCACCATATATGTACCTATGGAAGCCTGAGGCGGAGCAGGACTTCCTCGCAGGTAAGCGATCGAGGCACCATCTAAAGCCTCTTCCGGTATGTGGCTACCGGCAGCCGAGTTGGGGGAGGTCTGCCTCCTCCACACGCAACTCTACGCGGAGACACTTTGGTCTCTACCCGCGTATCTTTGGATGGCAACCACAGCCACCACGAAGCTCTCACAAGTGAGAAGCCTACCCACGATGCGCTATATTAGTGGGCTTTATATTAGCGGCGTTGGAAGGACCCCTATGCGATGCGCATCACCCGTGGCACCATTTTATAGCCTTTGGTAAGGCCTCGGAACTAGTCTGCGTTAGTTCATTGGCAGTGAACTAGTGCAGGCGAGACTAGTCACTGCCATTTTGTGCCTCCACTGCAACGGGACTGGCACCCGACCCAAGAACAACAGACAGGCGGATGGACGGACATTGCTATATCAACTCAAGATATTATTCTGAGAAGGAATATTTATACTTTTATATCCCAAGCTTCCTTTACGCCTTCCAAAACAAACAAGTAAGTGAATATACCATCGGGTGTAGGGTATAAAAAAAAACGAGGAGAAACAAAATAAGTTCGAGTAAAATTATATAATTTTTCCTAACCGATAATCTGTGTGTGTATGAGTCCCCAGATTTAGAAAAGGCTCTTGATATACGATATAAATTTGTGGAAGTACTTTTTTATTGTCGTTTTCATTCAGAGTTAGACAAAACGCTTTCTACACGGGAATTTCTTTCTCTCTTTGTTATCGCATTAAATCCAATAATTTTAGTATCACAACTGCTGCCCTCGTGTTCTATTCGTGTACCATCCGACAGTAGTGCGCTACAACCGGTCTTGGATTTCGTTGACCGATATTATACAATGTTATAGCGCAATCGACAGGTCGATTTAAGTTAATGATGCCCGTAGATTCAGCTTAATCCGGTACAACATTTGTTGATGTCTATAAATACTGTCTTGTGCAGCTCTCTAGAGCGCAAAACTACTCGTCGCAGTTTACATACGAGTGAATTCTTATTAATAATAATTATTCGTGTTTTGTTATTGTTGTCATCGTGATTTTTGTTGTTGAACCGGAATAAAACGAAGATAAATTAAACGTAATATTTCATAAACAATGAATTTAAAAATAAAAGCAATGTACTTTATGTTTTATATTCTTCTTCTTATTTTTTAAAACAACAAATCAAAATGTTTTTTCTGTTTAGTATTTTCTATCGCTCGCTACCTAATGGCGTTTGTTTTCAGCATTTTCGCTTTCTTGTTTACTTAAAAGAAGATTATACTTTTCTTGCTTAGAGCCATTTCTTGAAATGTGCTCGGAAATTTCAAGCACAGAGAAAACAAAAAATAAGCTACAGTCCAAACAAAACGGAAAAATTGTTTTAAGAAAATTTAGCATCGAAAGAAATCGACTTTGATAAATGTGGTAAACCTTTTGGTCGACCTTTTCTGAGTAAACAGGTATATCGTTTACATCTGCTGAAAATGTGATGGAATATATTTCCACGCGTGTGAAATAAAAACCTAAAACAAGTTCACAGAGAAACTGCTGTAGGAGAGACATCTGGCACGAATGGCTATCGCTTTCTATGCACGACACAATCCCCTTCCCCTCTCGCAATTTTTCGAATGGCAAATTATGAAATCGAATTACTCAAAGATTTTTTCGGCTTTTTAGAAAAGTGATAATTACTTCATTCCAAGTTTAAGCTTCAAATGGGTTTGGAGACCATCCGAAGAAAATAAAAATATAATACAACATCATAAAAGCATTCGGGAAACAAGCCCTAAAATGGTTTTCGTATCTATGGATTAACTTAAATGCCGGCGTATTAATATTTTCTATTTGCAGGCTTATGGCTCAAATCAAGTTTGGACTAAAATTATTGGCTTAATGTCGATAACACAATAAATTCCAAGGATTCCAAGCTCCTTAAGAAATTGGAAATATAATCATTATTTCTGAAGATAATCAGCATAAACAAGATACTTTTGTCTTGCCGATTCGATTCTTCTCTCGCTTCGAGTTCAGTTGTGTCTTCGGTTTTAATCCATTTCATTGAATGCGATATAAAATAAAACAACAAAAGCAACAATAATAACAATAATTACTTAAATTCAACTTCTATGTGAACGAACGTACGTAAATGTGACTGATTTGTTATAGTGTTGTGTCTCTTTGCAGACACTAAGTTGTGTGGCCTTATAAACCACTTCCGGTCTCGCTTAATTTACTTTAAGCGATCAGCATTTAAAGTATCTGCATAATCAACAATACTTTTAAAACAAAGAGGCATCCTCGCAAACAGAAACTCGTTTGTACAGAAAGCAACAAAGCGCTCTCTAAACGATATTCTGATGAATGGAATTAAAATTTATGAATTCTCTAGAACGATAAATATTGTGTGTCAGTCTTTAATAATTTGGTGTTGGTTTTCAATTAAAATTGCTTTATTTAATTTGAAAAACAAACATTGCACGTATTACTTAATGTCAATACGTTTAATTTGTTATTGTATTCAAATGATATTAGAGTTAAATAAATTAATTAATGTTAAAGAATCCTTAAAACGCCCTTCTTTAGTCGCAACATGCTAATCTTTTTAATATTTTTAATTTAATTTTCAATTATATTTTCGATCTAACGCAAATTTAGAGCAATTATAATTGTATTTAGATAGAAAATTGCTCAACTTTTATTCTGTTAAAAAATCTCGGAAGTGTTAGAGAAATCAGTAGATAATTTATCTTTCTATAAACATTATCACGCACGGTTTTGAATAACGTTTATGGGAGAATTCATTTGCTTAAAGTACATTAAGGTGATTTCTATAAATTCATAGCCTTTTTAACTGAATTGTATAATTGGCGCAAAACTTGAATTAACATTGACCTGCCTGCTTGTGAGACTTAAAAACCATTTAATACCTGCCGATTTGTTTGACTTTATCTAAACGGTACTTCGGATGCAACAATTTTGTTTGTGATTATTTCACAAATGCTCATTTGCGTAGGTTGTTTTTTGAAGTAAACATAATGAGAGAAAACGAAAGCGATTTGCCGAAATATTTATAGAAAATATTCCAATATTTAACGAAGTGAGTTCGACAAACTCTGGAAGTCTAAACAGAATGGAAGCGTGTTCCAAATGGTTAAATGACTCTCACGGTTAAGTCTAACTTTTTCTTAATTTCTGTCCACGGATTTACGAGTTTTAAATAAATTACAAAACCTATCAATTCAAATTGAAACTCTTACAGCATTATAATGTAAAGTCACGACGTACCCGAAGCTGGAAATTGGAATTTTTGAATTTTTGTTTATGTATTTTGTATGTTTGCAAGATCGGTATAACATAAACACGAAAAAGTGACGAAAATTTCCCAAACCGAAAGTTCGTCTAAAATGGGATCTTCCTATGTATATTCAGGGTTGATTGTCAGATCGCCGAATAATGTAAACTCACTTTTGGTCGAAATAATTGTCAGACGCGACGAACACAAAATGGATTCGTGCTGATTACTTCATTCCAGTTTTAGCGTCTGCCGGTTGTGTATGTATTAAAATGGGGGAATATTGCAACCTACTCGAATTCCGGCATCTCCAAAATATTTGATTCGTCCCTCAGGCGTCTCCTTAAAATATTCATATGCCTTTCTTGACGACGTTCCATTCTAGATCGATAAATATATATTGCTAATGCCATTCTTGAATTCCAATATTTATTTATGCTGTTAATAATTGTTTTATTGTACACAATTTATGGTTATTGACGCTAATAATTTTTTTATATTTTCCTCTATAATACACTGTAAACACTTTTATTTGCAAACACTACACAAACAAGCAAACAATTTTATTATTGTGCACCAATACTTCTTAATATTCTTTTGAAATGTCAAAAAGTTTATTACTTTATTGTTGCCATACCATAAGAAGTATTTACTAAAATTTTAAGCTGAAACAATGTACTTTCATGAATTTTCTCGAATATCCCTAAAAATATTTCACATGTGGCAACAATATCAAAATATCCCCTCATAAAACCAGACGAGACGACATGAAAAAGTTACAATATACCAATTTTTCTTCATGTCGTGTACGTCTACGTCTTCGTCTGTCTTCCAGTGAGTTTACATTATAATGCTGTTATATATTTATTTATTTTATTTATCTGCCCCAGAGATTAAGGAAATCTCGAAGTATTAATGAAGTTGTATTTACTATGGATAGGCCTTCAGTCTGATTTTCATATTTTGCTTTGTCCATTTTACCCCTCAAACAAACTATTATGTCACAGAACATTCGTGCCAAATTTCATGCCAATATCTCTTTGAGTTCAGCTATAATCTTGATTAACACAGTCAGACACACAGCCAACCGGACGGACACCGCTTTAAGCTTTTCTATACCTTCTACGCCTCCCTTAATGCGTTACAAACATAAACAAAAGTAATACACCCTTTCCCATCGGGTGTAAGGTATAAAAACTATTTATAGCTTTATAATTGAAATAATTTTTAAATTATAATTTTTCATCTTCAAAATTATTTCACTACTCCACTGCATCTAAATCACGAAGAGAGGAAGAGAGGAATTTGCATGTGTTTATATGCATTTGTATGGGGCTAATTGTTTGAATATACTCTCTGCATATTCTCGCATTGTTTTCTGCATATCAATAATGGAGTCCTCTAAAAATATTGTATTCGATCGAAAGCGTAAAACACCTTCGTTGAATTTGCATGCTTAACTTTCAAAAAGATTGCATCTCAAGCAATCCAACGTTTTCTTGTAATTATTACTTTAAAATTTTAAATCGCCGTCAGTGAAATTTTTGCATGGAAAGGGAATAAAATTTGCGTGACATTGAATCAAATTAAGAATTCCACCTCTAAAAATGAATACAACTAAAACAACATATATTATATTTAATTCCAAAAAAATATGTACGAAGCATTTCAAAATAGTAACGTACTTGAAAAGTTCGTAGTAACCCTCGCGTTGTCAAATCAACCCGCGTTAAAGCAAACGACAAAACTTCAGATATACTATAGATACGTACGATGGTATTCATTAATCAGTTTTCAGTCTATCATTGACCACATTTTCGTTTCTCGCTTTGAAGTGGCGGTTATAACACATAATTCTTATGAATTTTTTGACTTTAGTGAATACATTTTTAATACAAACATTTAGGTTTGAGATTTTTAATTTGCCTTGAATAAAAAAATTATTAATTAATCAATTGTTGCTTCTTTAGGGATTCGAGATTTTAATACACACACACAAAACGAATCTGTATTTTAACGTTTGAAACTTATGAACGTTTTTGCACGATCTGACAATATGAATGTTTATCAGAGTATTACTGAAACCACAACCTCGCAGCGACAGAGTCAGAAAATCTCTCTTACGCGATGCCGAGATCAAACGTAGCAGTGACGCAGCGTCGTCATTTCGCTTATCAAACTCATTCACTATGAGTAAACATGTTCGTTATATTTATTTGGAACTGTGAAAATCATTCTCTCTCATTCAAAACTCTATACAGTTGTTGGTAATAACACACAACTTGTCTGTTATTTTCCGTATTATGTGGCAACATTTTGCGAGAGAAAAAAAACGTAAGAGTCGTTGTCGTCAGTTTGCTCGTTCCATAAGCTTTTCATTGAATTGCTCGTTACTAACGTCAGTCGCTGCGAGGTATTGGATGTTAAGAGGATATTTTTCAGAAGAGAGCTTTCAGAAACATAAAAATTGCTATGGTTTTTTCTAATAGGACGCCAACATTTTAGGGAGGCCGTAATTGATAATTATCATCCCTTCAGACATAATGTAGTTGATGATTTTTAATCAACATATTCCCTACTGGATATTCCTTTACTAATGGGACGGAGCATTAGCACAAATACTGATGTGGGATGCCGTATGAGCGACATATTAAAATAGTTCCACTTTGTCAAATTGGAGAAGTTGAATCGTCGAACGGCAACAATTAAACACAAACATTTAAGAGAATTAGTTCACAATCGCGAAGAAACCCCAATGAGAGAATGACAATAAAAACCGCTTATCGACGCGAGAAATAATAAACAAGAAATAATAATTAATACAAAAATAAACAAACGACTTGGTGCGTCTCTCGCTATTGTCGTACTACTTGTTGATGTTGTTATTGTTGTTATGGGGAGCTGTTTTCTGTTGTTAATAAAATGTGTCGTCGTCATTGCCGACGTGTCGGGTATTATATATTTACGAATGACCGTAAAAGTGAAACAAAAAGTGAACACAAAAGCAACAACTACAGCAAAAACAAAACGTCTTACGACGAAGCGATTATCGCAGCAATGCAAAAACTACTTCAAGTAATTAAATTATTTACTGAATAAATTACGACGTGTGGTGAAAAGAAAAGCGGCAGCAATAAAAATAGCAACAACAACAACAATGACAAAAACACGACAAGTTATTTAGTTTTCAACGGATTTCTTTACGCTAAACACAGAATATTACGAAAGGGAAAAGGGAATTAAATTTCTGTTTAAAAAATTAAAATAAAATTAAATTAAATGCGAAATTCATAAAAATTAAATGAAATACAACAACAACTGAATACTGTTTATTATAACCTTGCCCTATCAATTGAAGGTCATATATAAATATGACCTTATGCCCTGCTCCCCTCTCTCTTTAACTATATCTCTAATTCCCTCTTTTTTATCTTTTATCAAACCTTTTGTATGGAATTTAGCGTTCTAAACGTTTTTTTATTTCGAATGAACAAATTGAGAAATTGTCATTTTGAAAAATTCAGAAATCGATTATTTTCTTTATAATTTTTCACAATTAGGAATTAATTAATATAAAACTTTTTTGTATATCATTAATGTGAACACATACACACTTCGAAAGAAATCGAAGTTAGAGAAGTATTCGTTAACAATTAATGAAATCTATTTTGAAACTTATTTGTATTTCAAATAATTAAAGTGTGTTGTTCCAAAAATGAATGGTTTTCGAACCATTTTCTGTCAGCCCTTACTAACTTTTTCATAATGAATCCGGTTTCCTTCTAAATCAAATTTGGCAGAGGACGATTCGTTGCTTGGCCATTTCTGCCAAAATTAGCCCTTTTGGTTGATTTAGTCGCACTCATGTAACTTTGAAGAACATACACATAATCGCACACATACACACAGTGAATGCCTTAAAATACTTATCTAAATACTTGTATTTTAACAAATCAAACAAATCCAACAAAGCTAACAAAATACGAAGCTTTGACGGATTACGATGAAAGAATAATTAACAGATCAATAACATTTCATTTTCACTTCATTCTTTTTCTGAAATAAAATTTATAATTACGAAAAAAATTATACAAAAATATTTTAAGCAAATTTTTAAGTAAAAATTTCAAAACCCAAAAAGATCGGAGAGAACCAAAGTCGCAAATCGGTGGCATCAAAATTGAAATAAAAAACAGCAATAACTAAGAAATTGTTACATAAAAATAATTTTGTGCTATTTTAATTTAATTAAAATTAGTTTTATTCTATTTCATTTTTATTTTATTATTTTATTAATTTCAAAAGTAATTCTCAAAAAGTAAAACTAATTTGAAATAAACAGAAATCTGTTTTGTCACTTTGGCTCTTCCACTCCTGGTCTTTCCTAAAACCGTTCAAACATGGCACATTGGAAAATATGTCTAAATTTTCCTGACGGTGAGATGATTCAGTAAAAATGAATTGGTCACTTGAAAAATTAAATGAGAATGAGAGATGCAGTTAGTTTGACGAAGTCGAGTTGGGGCCAATTTACATTGTGAAGACCTGTCTCCGGGATAAAATTTTGTTGTTGTTTCGCTAATAAAACTGTAAAAAAACAAGCGAATGAATTTGCCTCGTGGTTAATTTTGTGTCTCACGGAATGACGTGAGAGAGTGAGAGAAAAAGTGACAGCAGTGTTCCCCTTAAATGAAATTAAAGTGTATGCATATTGAGTAGTAAAATATATTGAGTCTTTTAACATCTTTAATACTTTTTGCAAAATTAATTTAAATGTTAGTAATTAAATTGTTGCCGTGTCTGCGCAACAACGCAGTGTTGTGTAGGAAACTTATATGCTGCGATTCTGGGTATCTCTAAGAAAAAAGAGTCGGCAAGCACAAATTATTAAGAGTTTCATTTCTAACTGTTATATAATATTTGTATTTGTAGCATAATGGAAAATAAAATTCAAAGGCCGAAAACCATCACCGGGGAATTAGTTGTGCATTTGTAGAATGGAACTTGGTCACAGATAGAAGGGCAAGTAAAGGACAAGAGTTGTAGCGGCAGAGATAAGAAGGAAGTATCATACAGTAATATTTTGTTATAAACACTGAAGGTGAGAATTTTAATTTTTGTGATATCAGACTATGTAAAAATTGTTTCCACTTTGAAGTTGTGTGATGTATTTAATTTAATTCACTTTTATTCATTTAATTTTTATTAATTTCTTTCTTATTCTTATTTATTTTATTCCTAATAGGGTTTCTTCAACCAATAAAATAAAAATACTTTGCAAGTACGTTTGTCTCTCATTCTTTATAAAATGTAACATTTTGACAGCTTTTTGCTAAATAGTAAATAGTAATACAAAAAAGTAAGATAAAAAGTATTTTTTTTTTTTAAATAAACAAGTAAATATAGACTTAGTACATAGAGAATAAAACATGTTATACAATATTGAAAATATATTTTATTGAGTCGTCAATAATATTTAAAAAATATTAGTTGATACTTTTTACCTTCAGAAAAACTAAAACGGCAATACCAATCATCAGCATAGTAGCAGAGATAAATTATCTCTGATAGTAATAATTTTTTCCGGAGATATGAATCCTCAATGTAAATGGTTTTTCTAGAGATAATGAATTTTCTTTGAAAATGAAATGTCTCCCGATATGTTTCTTCGATGTAATTGGGCTTTGGGCCTTCCAGCAATCCTACCAACAACTTAACAACAACATAATGATTGGCAATAAATCACACAGAAATAAATGGATCCAGCCTGAGAAATTTTGTTATTTCTCAATTGCCTCTTGGCGTAGTGGATCCATCCAACACCAAAAAAGTATAAACCGAACAAGAAACAGAAAGTGAGAATCAGGAAAATATATATAGAGAGGGAAAAAACAAAATAAAGATTAGTAATGCAAACATTTTGAAGAAACAAAAACATAAAAGATTAAGCTAATATGTAGTAAGTTCGCCCTCTCTCGCATTTACTGCCAAAATTGATAATGAAAGAGATTAGGAAACCATTGCAATCCAACCTCAGGCATCCCAACAACATTAATGACAACAATGTTCGAATTGAATGAGAGGGATAAGAATAGAGTCCGACTGAGAACTTGTAAATTAACCATCGATTTGTGATTCAGAAAACTAGAAGAGAGGTGTAATTGTATTGTATCGCATCGCACTCTAAGGAAAATACGGTAGAGTCAATTACGGTCCAAAACAATAAAAGCAATAAACATCCATCCGTCGAACGCGATGAACGAGCGGCAGATTTGAGGAAAAAGCAACGAACCGAAATAGTTGTGGAAACGAGGAGAGGCAAGAATGAATTCGAGTACAAACTAAAATTCGTTGAACGTGCGTTGCAGCACGTTTACACCACCCGAGCACATTGTGTCATTGTGGTGAATATTAGTCAGTATAACAGAAATCTATAAATTGAGAATACATTTACACAACTCTCTTAGGGAGTCAATGGAGTATCTTTTATTCATAATTATTGCGTTGGAAGAGCAAAATTTAGATTTGTCTCGACAGCATCCAAACAAATAAGCGGAAAAGGTTTGTGGACCTGCAAACAATTTAAAATGGTTCTTAATATAAAACAAGGATTAAATCTATTACTAGAAATCCGAAATATTGTTCGGTATCCTTTACCACAGTTCAGGTACACGTTCCTTCGGGTACGTTGAATTGCATGATATTTGTGTGATGTACAACGTGTATAACTTTTTACGTTGCATTGTGTCTGTATGGTGAATACAACCAGTTTCTCTCTCATTCGTTTTTTATACGATACGCTACTTTCTCATTCTTTATACGATATATATGTTATACGATACATATGTTGTTTGTCTTTAGGGAGATTTACGAGCGAGAGGGCACTACTCCTAAAAGAAATATTGCGATGTACATTTTGTTTTCTACTCTTGTAAGTTTGCTCAACAAATGAATCGATTTTTACTAACCTATATTATATTTAAAGCATATTTAAAGTCAGGATGTATGTCATATGTTATTAAATATAAACATTGAACATAAAAACTCTGTTAACGATTGAATTACTTTTCTGATAATTTCTCTTTTCCACAAAAATAATTAGATAATATTAAAAATTATTTTCTCCAAAAATAATAAATTAGTTTAATGCATTTTAACACATTTTTTCGGTGGTTCTTCGATGTTATTGCAAAAGAATTTCCCTCCCTCGAAACAACAAAATATGTATACAATCAATCATTGGTATAAGGTTCCTTCAATTCTTAAAAAATATTGTAATATATTTATTAAATTAGACTCTACAATATTTACAAAAGTTAAGAAAATCACTTCCCAAGTTAACTTAAAAATAATAGTACGTTTAGACCAACCTTAAATGCAAATCTGTAATCACGCATTTGAAAAACGTTATATCGTCTTATTCGCATTATGTTTGACAACTGAGAAGCTGTTGTATTAAATAAAAAATCTTGCATTTATTCAATAATAGACGGTAGAATTATGTGTACGTAAATAGAGAAGTAGTTCACAATCGCAAAGCAACCCCAAGGAAAAAATAACAACAAAAACAACGTAAAATATGGAGGCAATGCACAAATGCGGAATTGTGCATACGCAAATTTTAATGACAATTTTGAATTCGCGAATTTTCGTAAAGTTCTCCAAATATTGTATTGTCAGAGTCGGAATACGCTTCTGTGAATTTTCGTGATTAATTTCAGTCGTGAATTGCGGTAAAGCTGGTTTTAATAAGAAAACAGTACGTATTATTCGCACTTACTTCGCTTTTGCCCGAAATGCGAATGATTTTCAAATGCGCGGTTTGAAAGTTTGTACGGGATTATTGTTGTTTTGCTTCGCATTAGGTACTTGAGGTCGTGAATGCGTGATTTGGGGTCGGTGTAAACGTACTATAAGGTAACCACGTTATGAATTAAAGCAACTAACCACAATAAAATTTACTTAAAAGTAAGGCGTGAAGTGAATTTTACCATATTCTATGTTAAAGGGCCCCTACGTATGCCAGAAAACTTGTTCTCGGTTTCATGATGGCGATTCCACTTGTTTTACCCTAATCATAGCTATTTCGAATTTGGTGGTGGGTTATGGTGATGGTATATGAATGGATTCACGATACCCATAAAAGATTGGCGGGTTGGTAGTGCGATTGTGCTTATCTTTACTAGTATTTAATTTCTGATGTCAGGCGACATTCAATTCATAACAATACCAACTGACAAAACTTCGATTTCCCGCAGTCGTGATTTCTGAAGATGTTCAGGGACTCCAGCAGACGGTCAGGTATCAATCGAATCGAGGCTTGAGAGTATCGACAATCCTCTTTAACTGAAGAGCGTTGCCAAAAGAAGAAAAATGTCGCATTTTTCTGATGTAGAGAATAAAATCCTAACACAGCTTCATAATAACAGTATATTACCATCAATGGATTCGAATAATTTCATATAATTAAAGCAGTAATAGAATAACGTAGGTAGTTGCCGTGTACTCATCTAGCTCTCTCTCAGAAGATGTGAAAGGGTATGTAGGAGCGAGATTGGAAAGCTTTTATAGAGAATATGTCAAGCAATTGAAAAAAGGAATGGAATACTTTAAATAGAAAACTTGGGATTTAATTGAGTTCCAAATTAATGTAGGTGGCGGTTTACGCCTTGAAACTATGTTTTTTATATTTGTCTATTTGTTCCTTCGTTCGAAAACAATATTTTCAAAGGCTATTTGACATAATTTTGTGCCCTTGTCGTTACACGGCCGTCACATTATTATAAACGCTTCCTCGAGCGAGCATTCTCGTAAATTTCAAACTAATTTCAACCAAAACCATTTTACATAGTTTGTGTGTGTATCGTCGCTATTACACTTCAATTATTTGAATGGCCATCTGGGGAAAAAATGAACAATTTTTACTCTCGTCAATTTTGATTGACGCTGTGTTACATCGAATTCGAACGAACCCCAATTTGTTAAATACTAAGTAGTGACAAATACTATTTTTGGACTTTTTGAACTAAAAAAAGCGACCGTTAAATTAATTCATAGAGTAAGAAATAATATCAATAATAAATTAATAAATAATGATGCTTTATTTATGCAGTCTATTTTCCAGCAATCATCAATACAATACAATCATCAATCGAATGGCCCACGGACAAGTCCATCCTCTCACGAGAGAATCAATGCATTGAATGGTCATTCAAATGATAGCAATGCAATAGCGACGTATGATGTACATGTGTGCGCCTGTGTATTTTCGTGAGCATTTATGGAATGCAAGGCAACGTGTCATAACAACGACACCAGCTAAGAGAGCCAGTTATAATTACAAGAGCAAAAGCAGAAACATTCGCACCAAAAAATAATATAAATGATTGCATCAACAACAATACCACCAACAATAGCAACAACACAGCCACGGCCTGTGGCTGCAGCGACATAGTGTTCAGCAATGTGGTGATCCCCTCGCCAGAAGTGGCTGAAGTAGCATTCGCTGAACTTAACGACGAATGGACGAGCCGACGATTGGTTGGATGTTCAAACTGGTTCTGACGAATTTATATATGTTTTGTTTATTTTAGAATCCAATAATTATTGAAAAAACAAAAGAAAAAACAAAGTATCACAGAGTGGTGAGATATCTATATCCACGAGTTACATTTTAGGTTTTTATAGATATAATCTTAAAATAGAATTTTATCACTTGATGAGGTTTTACTTGATTTGAATTGGAAAATTAAGAAAACTGTTCATCTGATAGCTTTAAAGAGGTTCTCAATTATAAATTAGGGGACGATCGACGAAACCCAACGCAATGACAAAACTGCAAATAATTGTACAATCATATTAGTACTAACGGTTTCTATATGCCTATATAATCCCTTCACTATTACAAAGGGCGATCAAATAATCGCCCTCCAGTAGCTGTGTCCATACAACTACCGTGAGTCCATACAACCACCAATTATTTCAAAACCTTATTGTTTATTTGAAATAATTTATTTTGAATAATTATTTTATTTGAAATAATTTTATTTATTTGAAATAATTTACCACCAATTATTTCAAAACCTTATTGATAGAAGCTTTGCGACGCAGATAAAAACTAGTCAATTCAAAACCAGCTTTAAACACAGTTTTAGGAACTGTCCTCTAGCAATTCTAATTAACCGGAGCCTAACAGACGAAGTTAGAACTTCATTATAAAAAATTAAAATTTACAAAAATAATTGACAAGGAATAAGGAATGAGTTTTAGGTTTTAGTTTTTCAGAACTTAATTATAAAATGTTTAGAGGTTTTTATAAATTCGAGATTTTGGAGATTCTTAGCAATTAGATTTAACGTTTCAACCCTTCTAGTGGTTTTGGTTAAAAAAATATGAATTGAATAGCAAAGAAATTTAAGAGTTCAAATTCCTTTCAGAAGTATTTTATATGAAATAATTTTTTGCGTTTATTAGGGATTGTGCGAAACTTCCGATAGAGAAGTCAATTGAAAAAGAGTTTGGCTTATATAAGAAATCGGTCATCGGAGAAGCTTTTTAGATGTGAGAAGATTCTTAGAAGAAAATTAGAAGTGTCATTAAAATTAGATTCTATGTCGCGAAGCAATTAAAGATTCAGCCATTTATTTCCGATACTTGTTTAAATTATTTAGGTAATTACTTAGGTTATCTAAACAATCCTAGTCACTTAATTTGATTTATATTTCAAGAGGTTGCTCTACCTCGCTAATTTTCATATCTTTATGTTAAAAAAAACAAAACGCAAATGTAACTCCATCTACAAATAATAAAAACAAATATTAAATTTAACTTAATAATATTTTATTTAATTTGAAACAATAATTTATTAATAATTTATTAATAATTTATTATTAATAGTACAAAATGTTTAATTTAAATAAAACGAATACATTTCCGTCAACCCGCATTAATTTAAACCCTTAAAAAATCGTCTGAAACAGGGGGGAATTTTTACATGTTCATACGATGATTTGTTGCAACACGTATTCGCGTCATCGACAGTCATTAATTATTAAAAATTCACTCGCTGGAAGCTTAGCCAATAATGTAATATTTATCATCTATTTATTTTTTAATATTTATTATCTATTGTTGAAAATCATTTGCTTAGACTTTAGGTTTTCACGAATTATCGTTATTTAAAATCTATATACTGTACAAGTGTTTAGAACGTAGCAATCGTCCGCTATTAAATCGAAAAGAGAGATGTGTGTCTGTGTGTGTATAAAAAAAATACAATTTTTTGATTTGTTCATTACAATCCGTCTTAAGCAACTCGAATATTCGAAGAGAGATAAAACGAAAAGAGTGGACTTTTAGTTCGCTCAAGCAACGCGAAAGCGCGAAGGGAACGCCGATAAATTGCTTAGTTGATGTTGGAAGCATGGCAAAGAGAAATAAAAACAACTAAATTTGTTGCTCCCGAAATTAGAAGCGACGTAAGGTGCCATGCGATGCCGCCAACTATATCATTGCAACTACTTTGCTCAGCTCTCCTTCTCTCTCTCACTCACTTTTTTTCATTTTCCATTCTCTAATAGTTTCGACCGACTGACTGCCTGCCTATCTAATTACAATTAGCAGTCCGTCCATGACAATGAAGAACCGGGAAGCAGTGCAATTTCATCGACTTCGTCAATGAAGGGACAGTGACAGAAAGTTATTGAAAGAACTCCGAACCCCACCAATCACCGAACAAATATAACCAAAACCAACTGAACAGCGTAGCCCACACTAATCCCGAAAACAACTTTTAACAATTATAAAACAAAGAGCGACAGAAAGATAACTGGCAAAAGATATCTCGTATAGTTAAAGAGAGGTGATAATTATTGCTACCAATCTTTCAGTCTGATTATCTAAGAGGAAAACCAAATGAAATGCTCCCACTTGCGTTTACAAATGCATGCCTATATGTATGTATGTGTTTATGAATTTATGCATACTAGTGTCGATCCATTAATCTATTAAGCAAAAAATCTATTAAGCAAATAAATTTCGTTAATTATTATTGCAATAACTCAACTTCCGATTAACCTTAAGAGATATAGCTGTGTGGGAAAGTGTAAAGGATCTATCAGAACTGAAATAAATATAAAGTTATATATGAAACAGTTCGTTAGACCTCCCGATTTTTAATAAAGTTTCCCTAATTTCTTTTTCTTTTTGATAATCCTGTATGAAACCTTGATAACTCAATCATATTGGAATAGCTTCCTTTCTTCAATTAAATGAACGAGCGTGTCTCTTATCCATGGGCATCTTCTGACCCATCTGATTACTCATTTGTTAAATTAAACCATTTATCGAATCGACATCCTCACGTTCCTGGGTTAGGCATAAAACAGGTTTCAGTCGTTTAAACTAGAAACCAATGTTTTGCTTTCGCTAGTGCCTGTGTCGTCATACCGATTGTCACAAGCTAGCATTGCGGCCTATAGAAAAAACCCGTAAGTATCCAAAGACACATGTTCATACATCCAAATACGCAGACAGTCAACTTGGCAGACAGTCAACTTGGCAGACGAGTACCTGGCAGCTGATTACCTCGTACTTGTAGATACACACTCAGGCGCACATACCCGCATGCACCCGTATATATTCTTTGCTTCCCTTCCCCTCTCTGACGATCGATTCTTTTAAATATATATGTTTATAGGGTTTTATTTATTAGAATATTAGCTCGACAACAGGAAGCAACTTCAGCAACAAAGTCGGAGAAGTAAGACGAAAATCAAAATTCATAGTAGTTTTGACAGTTCAGAAGACGAATTTGCATCCTCAGCCTGCTTTTAATGTTTAGGTATCTAACACTTCTCTTCAAACACTCTCTCGTTCGCGATGGCAAGTTATACGTATAGTTCTCTCCTTCTGCGTTTTTCTCTTTGAAAACTATTTTCTTTCAAGTTCATTGCTTTTTAAAACTATCGCGAAGATTGCGAGGATTATGGGTCATAATTATGGCCTATTTGTCGATGGAATTGCTGATGTTCCTAATATGCTCCTCGCCTTGCTCGCTCTATATCCCTACGCTGATTAGATAGCAATCATATGTTCTAATGATTGAACTCTTGCATCAACTATATATAATAAATTTCATACAGGGAAGAATATAAACTAAATTAAATAATCACTAAACACAACTAAATCAAATAATGAATGACACGGATACAATCATGTAATCAGATATCGCTCTTAAATTCGTAGAGGTGATACCAAAAATAAATTCAACTAGTCTCATAAAGTAATCTGACAAAACTTGGAAAAATGTAAGAGCATAATATATATATATGGTTTTCCCCTACTCATTCGTACATACACACAAATATTCTATGCATGCGCAAAACTTACCCATACGCAAATTTCGTTTGCTTGATTTTTATGTGAAGTGAATAAACACACTCTGAATACATCCATACGAATGTCAATAATGGAGCTGTTTTTCTCCCAGTAGTCCATATTTTCTCTGTTTTAGGTAGTATTACAAATTAAATTCTCTTACTATATCGGTCCTCTCTTTCAAATTCTCTTTATATAATGACAAAAAGACCTTAAAACCACAGGCCGTTTGAGTATACTTACGAAGAATTGACTGTTGGGGGAATCGTTTTCGTCAAGGGTATTGTCCTCTGTTCAGTCCAACAATCTTCTGACATTCTCTGTATCATATAAAAGAAAAAGTAATGGCTTATCATAAAAAACAACAATTGTCTTAGTTTTATTTGTAAGGTATCGAAAAATCCGAAAGATTAAATAATCACTCACTGATTTTATTGTCACCAAGTAAATGAATTTATTCACTATTATTCCCGATGTTGATGGCGGGAAATGGCGAGAAAAGAACAATCCACCCCCTTTTCTAAAAGAAAAAGCCCAACCCCTTTTTTGTCTCCGTAGTAATTTGGGGATGGTATTCAAGCAAATTAGAGAAACGGTTTTTTAATTCTATTGAAGTTTCCGCACGGTCAGAAAGTCTAAAACAGTAGAAACGATCATATAAATTCTTGACATATTAAATATCACTAAAAAAAGTGTCAAAGACGCAGACCGCAGCAGAAAAGAAATTTCCACCACCCAAAGTCCCAGGAGGACCCAGGAGCACTGTATCCAAAGTGTCACCGAACGATTTCTACAAAGTTGGGACATTTCTATCAAAAATTTTAGAATTGAAAAGATTCGAATTTCCACGTCAAAGCATATTTAAATGAATAAAAAACGTTATTGACTTTTCATTAGCCTTGAATTTTTTAGTTTAAATATTTCAATAGAATTTGCGCCAGCTCAAACATTTGATGATTTGGTAACTTAAATGATCTGCTGTACCAGTACGTTTGACCTAATCTATTTACCCGCTTCTCATTTTCCAAGCGTTTTTAAAAAAATTATAAATATTTTATTAATTATTAAAATAGTAAATATAAAAATTATAATTATAGAAGTAGACAAAAAAGGACCAAAATTAAAGTATAATTTTTGAAATAACAGGCAGATGTAAACCAGACTAAGAAGACGAAGAAGAAAACTGGAAGAAGCGGAATTCGAAATATGAAATCTTTTCGTTTTTTTAAACCAAATATTTCATTGTCGTCGATTGGGTTTCATTGTTGTTATTGTTGTTGCCTTTTTTATGTTTTTATTGCTAACGGATGTCTGCGTTGTTGTTGTTCAGATTTCGACTTTCAATAACGCTGAGGGCGACTTGAAAAGCAGCAATGTTTCAATTTTTCATTTTATTTTCTCTATATTATTTTCACTCTCTCGCTACACAATTTTCTGTCCCGCCTCAACAGCTGATATTTGCCAGCCGTATAAAGAGTTTCTTGAGACGGTCTGAGTACCAAATGTTTGTTAATAATCAAACTGAGATAGTAAATAAAGAGAGAATAAAGAAAAGAGAGAGAAGTGTTAGGATGGAATGAATTTCATTTTAGAAATCAATAATATCACAAAAGACAGATAGATTCTTTAAAACATCTCAGACGAATCATATATGCATTTAGATGCACCTGATCACAATAATGAGAGTATATACATATACACATTATTATCTATGTAAACGTATCAAAACATACCTTAACCCTCGTATTTATTTCAATTATCTTTGACTAAAGTCAACACCAGCAAAAGGAACTTTTATATGGGCTTAAATACAGAATAAATTTATAAAAGACGAAATTTAAGCTTAAGAAAACTGATTAATAATTAATTCCTTTAGCAAAATGTTTTCGATATAATCATTCAGTGTCACGATGGCAAGAGTTAACCAATTCGAGAATATAGTAATAAGCTTATAATTTCATTGTTACTGTTTTTGTTTTTGTTTCGATGATAACAGCCTTATCATAATGATTATCTGGATACTTTAACGACATCATAAATAATTTCATTTTGTCTTTCTTCCTTTACCATTTTCCACTTTATTTTGGATTGCATTATAGAATGTTATCGGGTCGAGCTTTATATAATATCGTCATAATTCGTGATCGGAAATTGCGTTCTGGCAAATGATTTAAATTCATAACTAACACTAATTTAGTGTTCGTTGGAACCCCCCCCACATTCTTACTTTTATCTCCTTTATATTCTCGGAAAATTATTATCATGGGATTAAATATTGATGGTTTTATTCAAGAAAATTCTACACACACGATCCTTGCTGCAAAAACGTATCTTTCCATCATATAGTTATGCACTTTATTCGTGCAACTAATGAACCAAAAATTTGGAATAAATTCATTAAAAACTATCATCAAACATACTACAACTTACTCTTTTCACTCTCATCTTGAGCTTGGCACGACCTAAACCGTTTTAAAGAATCAGCAATTTCAAAAAGGAAAAAATCGAAGGTTTTTTAAAATCGTTCAAACTAGTTTCTCTAAACCCTTTCCGATTTCTTATCATTCACGATCTTTCGAAGTTGAAACGTAAAAAAAATTTGGCAACCTTCAGGAAATTCAATGCGTATACCCACCACTGATTTTAGTTTGAGCGAGAACATTAAACTATGATTAAACTGCCACGTAATTCTAATTGGGTGTGATGAAATAGTTAGTTAGTTCATTAAAATTAATTGATTCCAAAGCATATCAGAGTATTTCTGATTTATTGACACCTCTAACACAAAAGCTAATAATAATTTTTAGTGATAATAGACAGCGAAAAAATATATAAGTATCGCGATATGAATTGAATCGAATAAAGACGACGAGTTGCAGAAATAGCAGAAAATATTCATCCAATGCGTCGTGAGTGTTTGAACATCATGATATGCACACGTGCACATTTTGTGTAAAATTAAAATTAATTCGAATTAATTTCGTAACGAAAGGAAAACGTCATTGCGTTATTACTTGCTTCCCTAAATCTTTGCCGACGTCATCTGTTATAAATAAACGAACAAGGAATATACGTGTATGCATGTATATTTTATGCGTATGCTAAGAGAGCTCTAAAGAGAGCAAGTCAATGTTTCTATGAATACATACCAAATATTCATGTACAATTTAAAGCCCCGACAGTACACTGTAGATGATGAGCCTAGAAGCATTGTTCGGTTTTTTTGGAAAGAGACGGGTTCAGGGGCGATTGTCGATATAGTATGAAATAGACGTTGTGGCCGAATGACTAGCTGGCTTCCACTTGAATAATTAATGATACGGCGCTCTATTATTTCTGTTGTTTTTTAGCTGACAGTGTTGTTTTCGTTGTAATTTCACTCGTTGCTTCTAATTCTTCTTCTAATATTGAGCAATATAATGTTATATATCGTTTATAATCAAATGCATACAGCAATAAAAGTATAATAAATAACAACAAATGTTGATGATGAAAGGGTGAAAATAATCGATTAATCTGCGAACTCGATGTTTATCACTTATAACGAAACGTTAAATAAACGCATTAAATTTCCATAAATAAAAATAATTACCATTAATCGGAATGTAAAAGGATTTCTGACAAAATCTGATTACTTGATTTCACGCCTACTTGATTAAACCCCATTTCAGACGATTTTGCGAGACCCAAAGGTCTCGAACGTAACCAAGTCATCCACTAACATCCTTGACAACAAAGGTTGATTATTACCAACACTGTTAACATTATCATTATTTTTCTTCAGTGTTTTATTTCAATTAAAGAATGAAAAACTTCCCCTTGAATCTCACTTCAAATTATATAAACAACTTTCTCGGCTTATCCGCATCGCACATTATTATAGTCGTGAAAATCTAATTGTGCAGTGAGTCTAACCGAATTCAGCTACTGACCCCACCATAATCGTATCATACCATCAGGGGCTTGTTCGACTTTTCTCATCTCCAAGAGGCAGATAGAGTAAAAGATAGAGGGAGGGGAGAGAGAGAGAGATCTGGTATCTTGTGGTCTTCCGTCAACTAGTCCACATCACATATTTTTAATTGAAAATCATACCGAATATAAAGGAGGCAATCAATTGAAATCTGTCAGCCTCTATACAGCAAACACTTTGAGAGGGTCATACATGGATACCTACATATTCATTTCAAAATATATCAGGAGGTTAGGGGCACCTAGTTAATCCAAACGAAGATTCGTATATGGCGTTTCAATATCATATATTTAAATGCAGAGAGAACTTTTTCAACTTTTTTGCTGAGATTGTCTTTAAAAAGAACGAAGATACAGACAAATCTACGTGCTCCATTCGAAAGTCTAATGCCCTCATACTCATTGAATTAAAGTCAAGGACCAATCCGTGTTCAAGGAAATCAACGCCTTACTAGTACTTTTACTAGTGCTGTTAGTAGAACCAGTTTCAAAAACAAATCCTAACACTACATTTTTTGAAAAACTAAATTTCTCCTTGCCTCGAATTTCTTGCAAACGATTGTCAGTAGGTGACAATTAATTACTAGAAGGATTGTACGAGTTACTTAGTTCAAAATTAGTTCGTAATAAAATTGTAAGAAAAAAATATTGATGATTTCATTCACGGAAATTTGACTTATCCGACTCAGACATATCCGATAAATATACTAAAGCTTTTCACTCTCAAATGAACTTGGCAATAATTAAACTGTTTTTAAAAAAAGTGGCAATTTCAAAAAGCAAAAATGTTGAAAGGTTTCTAAAATCGTTCGACCTAATTTCATCAAACTCTTTTCGGTTTGTAATCATTCCCGATCTTTTGAAGCTGAAACGTAAAAAAATGTAGCAGCCTTCAGGAAGTCCATTGGGTATACCCACCACAGACTTCGGTTTGAGCGAAAACTAGACTGACACGTTAATCGAACTGTGTGTATGTGTTTGAAATAGTTTCAGTATTTTTTTTATTACAATGCATAGATTTCAAAGCGTGGCTGATTTCTGATTCATTGACACTTCCTACAAAAGCCAGTAAATTCTATACAATTTTTATCGATAATATTCGGCGAATAAATGTGTAAATATCGCGATATTAATTGATTCATATTCAATTTACGAGCGTTGCAAAAATAGAAATATATTCAAATAATATTTCGTAAGAGTTTTAACATCATGATGTTCGGACACAAACTATACGTGCATCATACATTTCGTGTAAAATATAAATTAATTCAAATTAAACCATGAATTATAATGACTGGGTTGAATCATTGGAAATCTTGACCTTCGGATAAAGAATTTCAATTGAATAAGTTTGCTATGTCAGATTTATATATATTTAATTGCTTCAGTCATCTATATTGATATGAATCTATTTGCATTTGGTATTTGCTCCAGTTATCATCCAGTTCTCATACAATTCAACTCATAATTCTTTCATAAGGGATTTGTATGAAAATCACATTTTGCCAACATTTAATTAATATTTTTCAGTCTGTTTTCCCTTTTTAATCACACTCTTATGTGCCCATAGTCATGGAATTAAATATTATAACGCAGCCCAAACGTTGCTTCGAAACTGAGCGTTCCCTCTCTCTCTCTTTGTCAAACAACTCACATTTCAAGTTACCACTCTCTCTTAATTATATGTGTACAGGCATTGGTACTCTCTTCACCCATATTTTCCATCCCAAAAAGGTAAATACTCTTTAGAGAACTCTCTGCTTTATTAATCGCTGTCAAAGCATCGCCACCTAGTCACTAATGCCATAGCAATGGTAGCACGTTTTCGTCAGACTTCCGACGATGAACGGATTTCAGAGAACAACCACAACTTTTGAATGTTTTTCTAACGAATTCAGTCGGCGAGGCACAATCAAGCGAGCCAAATGTTGGTTGATGGTGGGGTCTGCGTTCAGTTCGCTGCGAACGTGAGAATCGTGTGGATGTGCCTGACTCGTGAGGTCTAAAATTGGGCTCCGTCTTCCTAACAAGCAGAGCAGAGAGCGTAGTAAAGCAATCAGTCAGCCAGTCAATATTAATAGAATCCACAAATTAACGTAATTGTAAAATTATTTACTAAAGTTTTAAATAATAAAAAATCCATACGGTGCAATCAAGACATTAATATACTAAAATAATTCAACAACAACAAAACTCAATTAAATAAACACGGAATTTTTCATTATTCACAAAAACAACAAACTGAATTTGTCAGATATATTTGTCTGAGGTTTTGAATTTTTTTGAATTTGCCATAAGTTCTTACAATCAAAATTTTGCTTAAGAAGCGTTTGTAATGCAACAACGCCTTTTTGAACAGCAGAAGCAGAAGCAACAATTTTCAAAACGATAAGCCGTTGATTTTGCAATAAAAATCGATAAATAAAAAAAGATCAACAACAAAATATAATCGGAATAAATTAAGCCTTTTCTACGATTTAATTATTTAAAACTCTAATTAATTTTTAATAAAACTAATTTTTTTTATAAGTGAAGCTGAAGTAGTTGAATCCTCTGGTCGCAGAAGATTGTTTTCGAAAATTGAATTTCTCAAATGGAAAAAATATTTTAAAAATTTCACAAAAGAGAAAAAATTTGTTGATACATCGGAAATTGCACACAGAAAAATTACCGTCTTAAAAAATTAATCGTCTAAGTAAAAATTAAGTGGAAAAATTCTGGTTCACCTTGCAAGCGCTTTAAGTGAGCGTCGTAGTGTGCCGTGCCGTTCTGTGTGTTCGTGTGTGTTACAATAACAAAAAAAGCAAGCCCATATAACATAAAACAAGTTTTTATTGGCCCTCTTTTCACTTCTCATCAATTCCGTTTGATCGCTCTCTTCACGTTCAAATTCAGAGTAACGTTGCCATATTTAACACAACATCAACAACAACAACAACAAAACACACAAAACTATAACAACGTAAAAAGCGAATGAACGCAGATAAAACGGTTTCACTGCGTCCCTACAGTTTCGACGACGAGTTCAACCCCAGCCCTCTTGCTCCGTCTGCGCATTCCAACAGATTAGAGAAGAAGACGCACGACTCTCTTCTAGACGCACCCCTTTCCATTCGTGCCCTATCAACAACCTCCTTCTTTGTTTCTTTGTCTGTTTGTGACCAACAATGACCTTGCCGACAACAACAACTCTGAACGATCATAGTGAAGACGACTCGGATATGTTTGGCCCGCCACGTTCTGGCCCGCCGATGGGCTACCATCATCAGCGGTCGCGTGTGCCAATGATCTCGCCAAAGCTACGTCAACGTGAAGAACGCAAACGCATTGCTCCGTCTGCGCATTCCAACAGATTAGAGAAGAAGACGCACGACTCTCTTCTAGACGCACCCCTTTCCATTCGTGCCCTATCAACAACCTCCTTCTTTGTTTCTTTGTCTGTTTGTGACCAACAATGACCTTGCCGACAACAACAACTCTGAACGATCATAGTGAAGACGACTCGGATATGTTTGGCCCGCCACGTTCTGGCCCGCCGATGGGCTACCATCATCAGCGGTCGCGTGTGCCAATGATCTCGCCAAAGCTACGTCAACGTGAAGAACGCAAACGCATCTTGCAATTGTGCGCTCACAAGTTGGAGAGGATTAAAGATTCCGAAACGAATCTTAGGCGAAGCGTATGCATAAATAACACATATTGCCGATTGACAGACGAACTGCGAAGGGAGAAGCAGTCGCGCTACTTGGCCAATCAACCAAAGTAAGTTTATGTACGATATATCCCATATGCATGCACATATATATTAAGATGGACGGACAATTCGAATACAACATATTCGTCTATTGATTTAGCCATATTTTGACTATGCAAGTTCATAAGAACAAGAAAGAAAGCCACACACTCACAATTTTATGCCCATGTCTTTTACAAAAAATAATAAATGAAAAAAATTAAGATTAAATATCAAAAAACAATCGAAGTTTTTGAAAGAAATTTGTATATTTCAATTAATAAAATAATAGAAAGCAAAAACGAGCCAGACGAATATTTATCATTTATCGGGAAAAGGTGGCAACAACGCTAATTCTAATGACCACATATCTATAAGATGTGACGTGACGACGACGACGATGATATCAAAAGAATAAGATTTTTATGCGACTTCAAATTGCTGAAAATTACGAGTAAAAGAACGAAAAAAAGAAAAATGGAAAAAGCAAATCAAGAAATAAGCGAAATTAAAGATCAAGAAAAATGAATACAAGAGCCGCGTAAAAAAAACTGGACTTGTAGTAAAAAGATTTAATTGCAAATAAAAATTGCAAATATATATATATATATATATATATATATATATATATATATATATATATATATATATATATATATATATATATATATATATATATATATATATATATATATATATATATATATATATATATATATATATATATATATATATATATATATATATATATATATATATATATATATATATATATATATATATATATATATATATATATATATATATATATATATATATATATATATATATATATATATATATATATATATATATATATATATATATATATATATATATATATATATATATATATATATATATATATATATATATATATATATATATATATATATATATATATATATATATATATATATATATATATATATATATATATATATATATATATATATATATATATATATATATATATATATATATATATATATATATATATATATATATATATATATATATATATATATATATATATATATATATATATATATATATATATATATATATATATATATATATATATATATATATATATATATATATATATATATATATATATATATATATATATATATATATATATATATATATATATATATATATATATATATATATATATATATATATATATATATATATATATATATATATATATATATATATATATATATATATATATATATATATATATATATATATATATATATATATATATATATATATATATATATATATATATATATATATATATATATATATATATATATATATATATATATATATATATATATATATATATATATATATATATATATATATATATATATATATATATATATATATATATATATATATATATATATATATATATATATATATATATATATATATATATATATATATATATATATATATATATATATATATATATATATATATATATATATATATATATATATATATATATATATATATATATATATATATATATATATATATATATATATATATATATATATATATATATATATATATATATATATATATATATATATATATATATATATATATATATATATATATATATATATATATATATATATATATATATATATATATATATATATATATATATATATATATATATATATATATATATATATATATATATATATATATATATATATATATATATATATATATATATATATATATATATATATATATATATATATATATATATATATATATATATATATATATATATATATATATATATATATATATATATATATATATATATATATATATATATATATATATATATATATATATATATATATATATATATATATATATATATATATATATATATATATATATATATATATATATATATATATATATATATATATATATATATATATATATATATATATATATATATATATATATATATATATATATATATATATATATATATATATATATATATATATATATATATATATATATATATATATATATATATATATATATATATATATATATATATATATATATATATATATATATATATATATATATATATATATATATATCCGTCCGTACATGTATAGATAGGTATATTATAGATACATTTATACACACATACATCTGTGTGTGCGCTCATATTGATGTCAGTTAAAAGGAAGAAAAACGCCACAAGAAGAAATTAAAATGAAAAGAAAATTACGAATATGAGGACTGTGATGGCGATGAAGAGCGCGACGATGGTGACGACGATGACGACGAGAAATGAACGACACCGCATTCAGAAGCCAGGAATAACTTTACTATACAATTTCAAAAAAGGCTTCCAACAACAACAACATTTAAAACAAAAACACTAGAATAGATTCAGGCCAAGCGCAGTGGTTTCGTTTGGGTGAAAAAATACGATACTTGGAATATTAACGAATGAATAAAAGTCGACAGAAACGACGAAAACGACAGAGACAATAGAAAAAACAGAAAGCACGTCGCCAAAGATACGGACGGAAATTAAAGATTGCATAGAGCCACCAAAACTAATCTGCTGCAGTCAGTCAATGAATGAGTGAGCGAGTGAGTGAGTGATTAAATTTGTAAAGACAAACCAGTTACGATAAAAGAAACAGAAACGGACGTAAGGGGTTAATTTATGATTACCTTCAGAGTGAACTCAATGCTTTTGCTCTGAAAAAAAATTCCAAATTAATGGGCATTGATATCGTTGCAGATCGTTCGCAAGTCTTCATCGAAAAATTATTACCAAAAAATTTTACCCCGAATAAAGACGTAAGAAAGAGAAATAGGCGCAAGTAATGTATGTACGAGGAATATATTAGTATAGAAGTATTCGCATGTAGATGTGATAATATGATTATAAGAATGTAGAGAAGGTTGTGTTGTAAAACAAAAGGCAAGGCAAAGAAATCGGCAATAGGCCTAAAAAACTGAATCTGAATGCGTTGATATCGTTAAAAACCCCGAACCTGAAAAAGAACCAGCAATCACGTTCTATCAACGGCGACAGCAGAAGCTCTCCTATTACCGTTACACTTCAGCATAATCAACAACAACAAATTGTCGTTATTGTTATCGAAATTGTTGGGAGTGAAATTAACAACTTGTTAGAAAACTGAGTTGATGGTAGCCAATTGCAACGATCTTCTTTATTATAAAATATCGCTAGCAATTATAATAATAATAATAATAACAACAACAATATAATGGCATGCTCTATAAGCATCAAATCGACTTGCTATAAAAAGGGAATTTATAAATATATATAAAACAGCTGTTAAGTTTAACTTGCATGAAGCTTACATAATCATTACAAAACTGTTATACAATCGCTACATGTAATGTTTCTGATGTTTCGATTTTCAGAAATGTTTGAGCTTTTAGGTCGCCGACAGTTAAATGAAAATAACTGTTACAACAACACTAAATAGTAGTAACAACATAAATCTTGATAAGTCTTGTCAACGTTTTGATTCTCGCAAAGATGTGATGCTTTGCCGTTTTGAGTTTTTCTGACAAATGAACTCAAAAAATGAGATCATTACAATGATGATGATGATGATAAAAATTATACGAACTATAAACACTTTAACTTCCTAAACAATCAATAAATAGACTGACAAACATTGCTAGAGCAGACCGACACACACACAGACACCACAAACAACAACAATGGAAACAATACTAAAGAGAGTCGCATCAATAGTGCAATACGGACTTCGTTTATCCGACATAGTAAGAGACGTCCGACGTGCGTTAGAGACGTCAAACTAACCGAAATACAAACAAAACGAACCTCGATCTACTAAACAAAAAAGCAATTCGAAAAGGCAACAATTCCACAACAACATAATGTATTCATATAGCAATATAAATGTATACAAATATAAATATAAATAGATATGCTCCACAGGTATATAAAAAGGCAACAAATGTTAAGTCAAGCAACCAAATCCAACCCAATAACAGCAAAAGCAAAGCGAAACTTAAGAAAAGAAAAAAGCAAAGGCAAAATTACAAAAGCTACTTCACAAGTTTTTCGATTGCGTTGTTGAACTGAAGCAAACCAGAAAGAGATATGGAAAAGGGAGGGGTGGGAGGGAGAGGGAAGATGAGAAAGGCACAATCGACAGCAGTCTCAACCTGGCAGCAATTTAAGCCAACAACAATTCAAACAATTCGAGCCAAGTTATAAGTTTCGATTCTTGGTTCCCTGTTTCATTGCCATAGCATTTCATTACGATTTCGAAATAAAGTGAAACCTAAACAATAAACCAAAAAGAGTACACACAAAAAAATTAATACATAACGTTTATCGTATTTGGTACATGCGTTAAATAAATAAATACAAATATTTATAAAAATCCATTTCAAGAAGAAAACATGGTACACACCTTCTCTTAACCACTCACTCTCTCTCTCTCTTTCCATCTTCAGTTTTTGACCTTGTCTTTATTTTGTCAATTCAAATGAAGAATAGCACACGATAATATCTCATAAATGTGTAACTGACACCGAAAATGCATTGCAATAGTTTGACAGATGTGATAACAAACAACAACAACAATATCGGTAATAGACAACAAACCATTCAGCCACGACGAGCTGCTCCGTAAAATGTTGCACGGAAACATTTTCTGTTCGAGAGTTTAGTTCAAAAAAATAGGGAACAGCCATGATGATTGGTCTGCTTCTGCATGCACTTTCCTTTTCCTATGCCGTTTTCTGTTTTCTAGTGGTCGTTAAATTTTCCTTAGCTTAGTTTACCCAACTGTCAAAAAGGGAAGAGAGGAAAAGGGAAGATCACATTATGTAATCTTATGGAAAATATGAAATTAAAGTATTTTATTAAATAATTAATACTGGTTCAAATATATTTTCTAGTAAAAGTTGTCTAGCTGGATTTTGTCAGTTTGCAGCGGTTTGCAGCGTGTACAGAAATTTCGTTAGGTACTTCTTAGTTACGCCCATTAAAACCAATTCGTAGAAACGTATAATTACGTAAGTGTATAATTATCGTAAATTTAAACATTTTGTACTTTTAGTCTTTCACATATTGCTCTTTTTCAATTGAAACTCTTTTTCAATTGACTTCCATTTAAACTTACGTTCAATACATATGCATGTATACATAAATATATAAAGAGATATTTATATATAAGATTTTTACCAATCTCATACATACATTAACGTATTTTTACGTTAATTTCCGGTAAGTTTTTTCCTATATTAAATTTGATGTACAAAAGAATTTTTAGCAAACAAATTATTTGAATTTATCATTCTGCAATGTCATTGGCATAAAAAAGCTGTAAAAAAGTGTGAAATTATAATTATATGATAACAATAATTGGCAATCGCATCAGAGCGTCGTGGTATATTCTGCCGATATTTGCACCTACATTTAATGATATGAATAAAGCGTAATATAGTGAAACTGTAGTAGAAGTGATTAGTTATCTTGAATGTCAGCTGTTTTAGCTTTACATTAAATACACGCAATCAATATTTCTGAGACGTGTTCCCGAGTAAATTCGATATGTTTAAAACGGTGTGTGTTTATACATGAGTTCCAAATGTATATATCGTATATATATGCGTGTAGACATTTATATATCGCACTTTAGAACAGATGTTTAAAACATATGTTTACTGAAATGAATGAATAATGAATGAATTACATCTGATTCGTTTATACTTCTTTTGAAATAATATTATCGATTATGATTATGACGATAAAATAAATAATAAAAGTGATTATAAACCGACTACACACACATACACGCAAACTACACACACACCCATACAAACAAATACGCTAATTCATTTCGAGATATAGCCTTGTAACAGACAAATCGTATCGACTTGAGACATTTTTACATCGCACTTCGATTCGCGCACTTAACGTTTATTTCAATAATTTTTTTTGTGTTTTTTTTTTGCGACGCATTCTATGACGCATTCCATGACATTAACTGCCGATGTGTTCCGTTTATTGTGATTAAATTATTTCAAGATTGGTCGCGTAGCAATTCTTTTTAGAATTCTGGGAATAATTTTATTTAAAATCCTAATTTTTTGATTTTCGAGTTCATTTACGATCAAAATATTAATTATAATCTTTTTTTCCGGTGTGATTTTTTAATATTTTGCGGAAATAATTACAGGTTATTTATTGATCGAATGATGGAATGATTTATTCAGAAGCGTGTGGTGTTTTATTGTATTTTATACAAAAGTGAGTTCCCTCGAAGAATGAAAAGCAAAAGATGTCTTTAATTCGTTCGTTTAACTCAATTTCAACGTTGAATTTTGTGGTAATTTTTTTTTATTCGTTTTAAAAATATTTCATTATTCCAAGCAATTTAAAATTATTTCTAAAACAAAAATGTATAAGCTTTTAATTGTGTGACGGATTGAACTTAAACAATTTGTTTTTGTTGTTTTCTCTTTCTGCACCTGAAAAGACAAAATGAAGTTCATGAAACGCAAACAATTGTTTTCCTGGTTTGTGTTTTTATTATTATTAATTTTTTTTGGCCTTCAGGAATTCGCCGTCTGCCCCTCTGCTTGTTGTTGCTGTTGTTATTGTTGTTGTTGTTGTTGGTATTCTGGTAGTAGCCATACATATAAATATAATAAAGAAATATAAGAAAGGGAAGAAGAAATTTAATCAACGACGAAGTGTTTATAGTATATTCGACAGAGAGACCGACTAGTCGTAATTGTTGTATTACGATGAAGTCAGTCAGTCAACGAGGTTTGCATTAGTTCGCTAGTTCGTGTAAATGAAATCGTATATGTCGATTTTGTCTATGTGTGTGTGTGAGTGTATATGTATGCATTTGTGTGTAGATATTTTGTTATGTTTGTATATACGATGGGAACGCTTTCACTTTTTCTTGTTGGAATTATTGCTTTCAATGAAATAAATCAAATTAATACAAGTTAGTTATTTGAAATGATATTCCAAAAGCCTAATTTTTTGCAAGCGCATAAATTTATCAACTATTTGAGAACAAAATTATCATAAGTTTGAAAATGTTCTTAATTCTTTTCTGAAAAGCACAATGGACAATATAAAATGAAAATAATAAAGTGATTATAAATCAGGTATTAAAGGCACTCAAAACAGCTGTTTTGCCCACGCGGGATCTAACACCTCAGAGTTGTTTCCTTTGTGGAAAATCGATATAAATCGAAATGATGGCAACAATTTTGAACGAGTATAAAAGTGTTTGGACTTTTTGTTCCTTTTTAATGTTTTCTTGAGCAAATGAACGTGATGCGTTTGGAACGCCTTCTAAATGTTCGCGTATAAACACATTCGGTATGAAAAGGATGTTCGGTGAGAGTGAGTGATTGAGAGTCTTACGAATTTCTTCGTTAGACAAAATTTCTTAAGCAGTTTGTAATTGCGATATCGCAATTTCTGTTTAATTAAAATAAATTGCTACGTCTGCTTTAAATTAGTTTATCACAGTTTTATTAATTTATAACTACTTACCGATAAGGCACTATCATTTTGACACTCATCAACAAATAATACAGAAGTCGTTTTATTCTTCACGATTCGCAATCAGTTTTCATAAAGTTTTTCTAACAGTATCGTAAATGGCGAGAAATTAAAAAACAAATAATCTTAATCACGTCATATAAAATTTTCTACATGTATCTCGAAATTCCTGCAAAAGCAGACATCAATAAAATTATTAATATTGTATTATACCATTTCATCCTTTTACTACTGCCACTTAATATTATTGCTTTTCTAAAAGTCTCCCTTTTATTGATTTTTTAATGAAACGCTCTTAAATTTTGAATAGAAATCTAATCTTTAATTATAATTCCAACAAGTATTGCGCACATATAAAATACCATAAAAAACTTACATAAAAACCGTATAGAAAACGCTAGAAGTGTTTTAATCAACCTCTGAAGGGCGGAAATTTAGTCACCCTCCCCTCCCCCCATAAGACGTAATCTATGATTGGCTTTTGATATTTTACTACTGTTTCGAATTTATCATGTTAAATAAACTGAAAAAAGAGCCCGAGTTAACTATAAGCGAATTTTTAAATGTAGCGTGTAACGTAATGAAGTTCTTCTCTTTCTTATTTTTAATACCAGTTCGTAGGTTTTTCTAAAAACGTCGTCTTTTTCATGTACTGCATTTTTTGGTTTAAACAAAATTCATTTTTGCTTTTAAAAAAGTTTTTCGAAACTGTCCTAAAACTGAAATGTGTACGTGTAAATCACAATTTTCACAAAACTTGTATTGGTTTTGGTTTTATTTTATCCTCAATACAAATGCATTCGTTGTTTTAACGATGCCCTAGGTGTAATAGTTTTGTTTGAGGTGAGGTGACGTGAATGCTTTTAATCTTGCTTTTGCTCATGTTATTGCTTAAGTAAAGCTTATAAGTCTTAGAAACTTAGAAACGGGTTGTAAACCGAGCTACAAACCAATCCACTGCTAACAACAAAAGTGCTCATAAATTATAGCGATCGTATGGCCTTCGCTAGTGTTTTTAATTTGCCACCTAGAGTTTATTATAATACGACATTATAATTTCATAAAATGTCCATAATTTATTGCATAATAAAAAAACCGATTAAAAGAAAATACAGATCTATTTTTTATCTGAGCAAAAACACGGATTAGAAATACAATTAAATTTAAACTGGCAGATAGATCTAATAACACCCACCAAAAAGTGTGTAGCGCACGTATTTATATGTATTTAAAATATTCCCAGAGTCTTAAAAGCGTAATCATCAATATTTAAAATAACCAATCATGTTTCAGACGCTTTTATGTCGGTTTGCGGATTTATTAAGTGATCTTAAGATAAATAGCATTAAACTGACGCCATAAAATTCTTGGCTTAGTATTTCTGTAATAAATTCATTGAAAGATGGATGGATGGATGTATCTTCTAGCTGGATGCGAGAATGCTAGGAAAAAGTAAATATTTATTGAAAGTTTTTTAATTCTTAGGAACTTCGTTGGTTTGTCCTTAGGCCGTAGCTCTTAAAAAGAACTAACTAAAAAGGTGATCAAATTATGCTGCTCGCGAGGAATAGGGTTTTACTGTGGGTAGGGGAGGGGTGTGTGTTGCATATTATATGAATTTTAGACATATTATACTACCAATTCATAACGCATTGCTGTTCTTCGTGAACGATCAGGATCAAAATTTAAATATTTTGATGGCAAAGACAAAATGTTTACCATCGTGAGTGATCGTGGAGATTCCTTTAAAATTACATCCGGCACTACCAAAGTATTATCAAAGAATATAGAGTAGTAATCTACTTTATATTCTTTGGTAATACTCGTAATTAATAATTACTATCGATTCCAAATATTACTCGAGTTTGAATTTATTTAAAGTTTTGGCTTTCAGATTTCATTGAATTTATTCATAAATTTTTACCTTTCTTCAGTTTCTAACAAAAGTCAAATAACAAATTTCTCTGAAATAATTTCGATATAACAGTAAAATGCTTTTAACCAACAATTTAAAGAAAATTGGTTGTATGACAACAATTTGGATACGCATTCCTTCATGCATACAATCAAACGATTGATTTGTGCTTTGTCCTGTTACAATTATTAAACATTAATAATGATAAATTTTTTATAGTTTATTGTTAAAACGGCCCTGTCCGATTTAGTGATAACAATTAATAATTAAATGCAATGTGTGTTCTCCATAAGATAGGAAAGAATAAATTTATATGGAAAGGGGTGGGAGGGTTCATGTTTTCATGTTCATGTTTTTTTAAAAGAAAATTTGTTTTTAACAGCTTTATTACCGTTTGAATTATATTTTTAAAAACTTATCACGAGGAGAAAATGCGTGTGCTCACTCTCACGTAATTTGTATCTCGTCAACATCACGCATCTTATGCATAACACTCTGGGTGACAACTCTGTCCTTAAAATAACTTTACACAAGTAAGGTTCGTCCTTCTTAAGTCAACGTATTTATACAGTTGAACTTTTACCAACAGTGTCATACATAAATGTATCTATATCTTCTCTTCCTCTTCATATTTATTAACTTATTATTTTCACTCTCTCTCCCTCTCTCACACTATTGCGGTCCCACAACCTTCTTTAAATATTTATCTTATGCATCGAAACACAATTCCTAAGCAAATCAATGATTTATTAACCAACCAGCGTATTAAATACAACAACAAAGAAAAGCGAAAGTCAACCATGGAAACAACAATAGAAAATAGCGAGAAACGAAGAAGAGTATCGGAGGCAAACCTACGACTTTTTTAAAGCTGTCAATCCGTCAAATGACGACACGTATAACATTCATTGCTTAAAAAATATCGCATATGATTATTTTTTTTGGTAGCAATTCAACACATTACCAATTAAAAAATGTTTGCCGACACGTACTTAGTCAAGCACAATGTTATTTTTAGTTACAGTTTTGTTTAGTTTCATTTTAATTTTGAATTTTATTTAACTTAAATTTATTCATTGTTTATAATGTTAATATTATGATTGAAACAGCGATATCAGTTCAATTTACAATTAAATATTTTATTTTTTGAATTTAAAAATTTTTATTTAATATTTAGTTCAATTCACTTTTCTTCACTATTTTATATTTAATAAATTTTTGCTTAATCTTGCTTTTTAATATTATTTTACATTTATATTATTCTATTTATTTTATTTTATATTTACTTCATTACTTTCCATTCAAATTAAATTAGAAACTCTCAAAAACAATATTTAAATATACAATCAAATTTTTGACAATATTTGTATAGAGGATATTGTTACAGACTATTGTTATTTCTAGCAATATTAAATATATTCTATTATTAAATATTTAAATATTTAAATTCAACAAAATTTTGGTAAATTGTTTCGGTAATATTTTTATATATATTGTCAAAATTATTATCGGGAACAAATCCGATTCAATTAAAATTGAAATGCAGAGAAAGATTGATTCTATTTAATCGGGCCAGCTGAAACCAATGCTAATTTTGCCTTTTTTTAAAATAAAATATATTGAAAATAAGAAAGGCATAGAAGACCGAATAAATAATAATAAAGATACCGATAAAAATTCGATTATAAAATTAGAACAAATTAATGTTTCTCCAATGTAATTTAATGGTGACTACTTAATTCACTTCATAAACATTTTTAATTTAATTTTCTAAACAATTTTAATTTTTGTGTGCATTTGATTTTTATTTATATATCCGTATCGATATCGATACATTTGCATATATTTGAAACTGAATAAAAGCGAAATCAAGCAAGACAAATGAAATACTTAAAAGATAAGAGCGTTTTGCGCAATCAGCTAAAATTTCAATGCCGGTCGTTGACAGAAACTGCAGTCAAGAAACGGCAATTCCGAATGTGTTGCAGAGTGAAAATTAATTATTTATTAAACAGAACTAGATTAAGAAAACGAAGAACAAAAAGAATAATAACAATAATGGAAGCCTAAAGTATCGTATAATGTGATCAGCTTCTTTATAAGCTCGACTATTTTATTGAGCGCTATATTTCGAACAAAAATCGCAACAAAAAAAGAAATCACTAAAGCAATAGAAAGTTTGATAATATCAAATCAAACTTGGACGAGGTGGGCCATCATCAGGATTTCTTTTTAATCAGCTGTTTTGGTGATGCAAATTGATATCATTCGACTTTTAGAAATTAAATCTTTAGAGATTAAATACATTTTTATCAGCTATCTGGAAACCATTACGGTTGATACTTAAAGCTTGAGTAGGAAACTTAAAGCTTAATAATATAAAAAACAAAATTAGAATAAAAATTAATACAATAAAAAAATTAGTAAATCCACTTATAAATTAAAACATAATTTTATAAAAACACTATAATTAAAATAAAATGTAAACTTAGAAAAATTGCGAGTTAACATTTTAACTTCAACAAGTAATCAATTTTTTCAAGAATTTCCATATAAATTTTCGGTTAAAATTTCGAGTCTCTGACTCAACAAGAATTTAGTTAAAAGAAATTTAGTTGAAAGATAATTTTTACCAAACAGATAGCGTGCTCAAATATTCGGACTCAAAGTAGGCGCAAGTTATTAAGTTATGCCCACTATTTCAATGTCATCTATTTCTGATGACCGTGGCAAATGGTATGACATTTCTGAGCCGGGAATTTAGTTTAAAATCCGTTTCAAAATTTGACTTGAAACTGGTTGAAAGCAACTTAATAAACACGTTTAGAAAAGAATTTTTTTAATAAATAATTTCTTTTTACCCTTTGTCAGACTTTCTAACAATTTTATTTCATTCCTTACAGGTCTGACACCAAACCGGAAACCGCACGCGACAATATTTTTAGCCCGTTTAATAGTTGCGGCATCGACAATTCTGACCATCAGCCTTTCTCGAAAATCGAACAAGACGTCACATCGCCGCATCATAGTGAGAATCAGCCCTCAAACGGTGATAATCACACTAAGTCCTCGCATAACAATAATAATAATAATGACTCGCATAGCCTTCACTATAACAACAACAACAATAACAATAATAATAATAATAACGCCTGTTGTTCTTCTTCACCACTACTATCACAATCACGCAAACGTAAAATATCGAGTAATAATCTTGATACTGACCTAGAAAATCTGGACAGAGAATTGAATGCTATAAATGCACCAATGCCACTAATCGATCCTGAGATAACGCAGGGAGCGCAACAATTGGAAAAAGCAATATCCTCACGGAAACGCCTACGCAGCGAGGATGAAAGTGATCGTTTGGTACGGGAGGCACTCTCGCATTTCTATATACCACCCCAACGCCTCATTTCGGCCATCGACGACTGCCCACTAGACACGATGAATATGTCTTGTGCTACCAATAAAAGATCGAGCGGTAAGATGGGAGCATGTGATGATGATGATGACTTGGTCATGGACTTCGACATGAGTCATCAGAGTCAAAGGGAATTCGAAGTGATCATGGATGCGTTACGTCTTGGTTCGCCAAGTCCAACAAATAGTTTGGGCAATGATTCGTGCGGTCAAGCGGCAATGCTGAGCGAATCAGGTGTTTTCCATAATTTGGTAGTGACATCATTAGAGACATGAAAGTATCAATAAATCATTAAGCTCAATCAAAATTCCTTTCTCACTAATATCTGAAGGATATATCGTAAAAATCAATTGCAAATGAACCAATCCGTAGAATGTATCGAAACAACTTTAAAAATTATTATATTGTATATAAGACAAAAAAAAAGTATCTTTAGCTAAAATTTACATTCGCTACAAACATTCGGATTCAAAAGATAATTTCAAGTAAATTAAAATCATAAATTAGTTAAACTTCCAAAAGTCCTTTGCACAAGTTAAGAAAAGTTAGATCTTAAAAATGATATTTTTTATATTTAAATGAATTATATTGAAATTACTAAAAATCTTGATTTATATTTGTAAAGAAAGAATTGAGATGTAATTTATTATTGTGCTGAGGTCCGATGGCACATTGTCCGGTCAAGTCCTAACAAGGATACTTTAGCCGGAGACTAGAAAAGCTTTGCTTCTGAACATTTGTCGCTTAAAACGCCAACTAACTAAACCGAAAAAAGAGGTGATGGTTAATATAAAACAATGATAGTTAAATTTTTCTTTAGTTTTTGTATAACCTTTTGAATGATTTGAATAGTAACTGAAATTATTCACAAGAATACACCTAACCACAAGGTGGTGAAAATGGAATTTCTTAACAGGCAGACAAGTTCTCAGCTGGCAGTCAACTATCTGCCGGTTAAAAGCAACCTTAACTGGACATTGTAAAATCGGCCCTAAATCGTTCATTTTAATCGATATCTCAACTGCACTGAAATAATGTCGCTTAGTATTTATATATGTTTGTGCAGTTCTTCTAATGCGTGCTAAACAAACCAAGAAGCAGCAACCATTTACAACGCACCAGCTACAGATTTCATTAACTAAATTTTATGAGAAATTATAACGAACAAACACCGAGTAAAGAGCTTAAATCATAATTTTATTAACATAATTGAAAAGTGGAAAAAATTAGAGGTAAAGAAGTGTCAATAACAAAAATCCAATTACAAATCTGCAAAAAAAGACATATTTTAGTGAGAAATTTGTGATTGGTTATTTTTTACAAATTAAGGCGTCTAGTACGGAAAAAAGAATATTTCGTGGATTTCGAAATGTAACAGTTTTGCAGAACCGCGGAAGGAACCTTTGACGGTTTAACCTAATTACATAGAAATTCTTTTGCGGGACTATCAAATACACGGGGAGAGAAGGGAAGGCATCGTCCAAAAACCATTATTGTTTGTTTTTTTGAAAATGTTAAAATTTACATTATTTTTTCGAGTTTAGACAAGCGTGCCTATTTGTCACTTTGAATGGTTACCGTACAGCCATGTATTCCGAAACAAACCGTAACGGCTCTATTATGATTGCTAGCTTGACATCGTTACGTTATGTTTTCTTATTAATGACCTTGTTAAACTTAGTTCATTTTGGTATTCCGAAAAGGCGCTAATCGCACAACAGTGCTAAGAGTTCACCACGTGTGGTGAAATTCTATTGTTAACAATAGCTGTATGCAATATACGAGAAGTATTTAATGAACTACTAATTGTAAAGAATTAGAGTCTTATGGGATTTCATATCTATGACTACTTGTTGGTACGATGATGATGCTAAATTGTTAGTCATAATACTTTGGTCATGAATTCTATTGAATATTAGTGCTCAACTATTTCTTTTTGCGCTTGTTAAGGTGGTGAACTTGGTTAATGAGTCAGATTAGGGCCGCAAGTAACTAATTTCGAAACCTAATATCAAAGCAAAATTATTAAAGATTTAGTAGCGGGATATCTATCCTTGAGCTATTTCCAGACTATAATTTCATCAGGAATTATAATCTGCAATTAAGGTAATTGCGCGTAGAAATTTGAAATGAATGCGTGACATTTCTATTTAAATATCATTTTATTAATTAGTCTAAGTATGAAATTTAACCTGAATCGGAATCGTAGCCAATAGTGGCAATTCAATTGATTGCAGCAAATGCTATGCGATTACACTTGCTATTACACTTAATATTACACTTACAATGCTATTAAAATTCTATGAATTTAGAAGTGTACACTGCAATTGTATTAACTGTCAAAAATGTGTACAAACGATATTTTTTCAACATTTTCTTGGATGCGAGTGTTGAGATTGAATGTTGAAGTTCTTGAGTGTTGAGATTCTCACAGAAACGTGGCGCGATTCCACTTTATAACGGAACTTGCACAGGACTAATCACTTAGAGGTAGCTTCAACTGTCCTAATCACAATTCCGGCTACCCTTACGGTCACTGAATATTCGAACACAAACTGATTGGTCCTGATAATCTTTTTAGACGATTGCCAGACAAAGTATTAGACATTAAACGCAGACTGGGAAACAGGATGCAACTTCATCTTCTAAACAGTGAACACTACAAATGGGCTGTAATGGAGATCGACAAAGAAGTTCTGATTTTCATTTTGCTTCTCCAACTTGTTGCCCAAGTTTTGTTCCCGCTATTGAGCTAATTTTAATTTTGACAGCACAAAGACTGTTCTTGTCATACTTTGTTGTGTTTGTTTATGCATTTGTTGTCATTTTTACATTTGGTTATGAATTGCTAATGCAAAATGCTTCACTTTCTATCAAGTTAAGTCCGACCTATTTTTTCTTCTCAACGTCTCAGCCTGTGTTTAAGTCTCTAACAACACAAGGCGCATAATAACTCTGTTTTAGCTGATTCAGACTATGCTGAATGTATTTCCTCTTGTTTCCTAAAATTTTTTATCAAATTAACCAAATGTTATTACAATTTAACTAATTTCGTAAAATAATAAAATAACGTAATATTTTTCTTGAAATAATTTTTAAAAAGTTGTGCCTAATTTCCGCAATATCTTGAAATAAATTTCGATCATTTGAATTTTTATTTCTTTTTAATCGTGCTTTGCCTGAAAATTTGTTAATAAAGTTTTTTTCAATATTGACGTAAGAAACCTTTCAAGAACCAACTTAAAGCTATAGTTCATAAGAAACAATTGTTTTTATTTTGTTTAAAAAAGGCTGTGATAATCATTTTAAGCATTAAGTGTTAGAAGACAACAAACAAATAGATTTATAACATAAATAAATATTAAGAATTTGTAAAATATTTTCGAAAGAAAGCGCGAACAACAACAATCCAAGAAAACTTAGATTAATTTTATTACTAAAATATACGTTTAGAGTATTGTAATATTACATAAATACAATATATACAAGTTATATATACATATATAAGTACATTTACATACGCGCATATTATCCCTTAAATAATCAATAAGAAAGCATCAGAAAATACAATGCATAATTAGAATGCAAAATAAAAATTTATATAAAAATTTAATACAGACTTTAAAGTCCTGATTTATTTAGTTATCTTTTAGCAAGGCATTGTCCAATTGAGAGAACCTAAGTAAAGCCAAGCCTAATTTAGTGTAAAGTAAATACTTGAGCAGATTACAAAATCTTCAGCAAATTGGAAACCCTTTTCTATTAAAAAAAACATTGCTGCGGTGACTGACTTAGTGCACTGATGAATATTTTTTCAATAAGTGGCTCTAGAGACCCAACTGTTTCAATTTTATATCAAACCAATTGGGCACAATTTCTACAGAATTGTTTAACTTTCTCTTCTACGAGCATTTCTTTACGATTTGGAAAAATCCAAGCAGGATATACTTTATACTTAAATGAATATGATTAATTAGTTTTAGTTCTCCATTAAAGTTTTTATAAATATTACTATTATTATTATTATTATTATTATTATTATTGCGAAAAAATTAACAGCAGAAATATTATTAAAAAAAATAAAAATTTTAAACTTTTTAAAGTCTTGTTTTGTGTTCCACTTACAATCCATCCGTCAGCTTCTACTCAAATAACGGTATGGTTGAAAGGTACTCCTGCCTTTGGATTAAATCGTAGGGCCAGATCAAGCTCGGCATGTGCCGAACTCATCTCAAGCTATGCATGAGAGATCAAAATTTACAGACACATGCGTTTATTAAGGTGCCCGTACTCATCATAAGCACAGTTTCGTTAAGCTCGTTCTCTCCTTGGTTCAATATGCGTTGCACAGTGAGAGAAGGAGAGCGATGTGAACCGTGGGTTCCGTTCGGAAAAAGCGCTCCCAACTTTGCCCACGATAATTACACCCTTAAGTTCTGATTAGGCCGCACTCACACAGGGGACATTTGTCGCGAGACATGGAACTATTCATTTATTTGTCCCCGATACCACTCACACAGGAGACAAATTGGAATGTAAGTTGTATACCCATGCATGATTTTTTAATTAGACTTTTTACTACAGTTTGATACCTTTTAATACTTTTTTTGCTAAATGGTAGTGTTTTCACTACTTTCGAACATTATTTGATTTCATTTCATTTTGTGTTGCCCGCTAAGTGACTATGGAAAATATTGAAGAAATTAAAATTGCGTTAATATCTATGGCGATCGATTTTGTGGATGCATTATATATCATTCGTGATGAAGATGCAGAAATAACAAAATTAATCTTAGATAATGTGGAACAATTGGAGGAGATTAGCAGTGCTCGTCGGAGAAGCTGCTGGATCAGAAACTGGCGAAAAGAAAAAAACTCAAATGGAGCCTTCGAAGTTCTGACAAATAGCATTCAAGTGTGCGATAAATATTCCTACCGGAATTATTTGTGAATGTCAGAGGAAAAATTTGTTCAATTGCTAAATTCGGTCCAAGCCGATTTGCAGAAGGCTGAAACGCATATGCGAAAAGCTGTGACACCGAATGAATCTTATACATATGTGTACATCTCATAAAAATAAAAAAAATTCACAGCAGTTTTCACATTAGACATAATACAAAATAAATTAAATCTAAAAATATTGTTGAATACCACCAATTTTGTACAGAGATCATAAATAAAATTAAAAAATTCAATGTTATCAGGCACATTTAACCGTAAAAATGTTTATAATGTATCATCATTATCCAATATTCTTTCCAGCGCCAGACTAAGAATATCACTTTTTTAGCCTGACATGTCTGTGCGTCCAGTTCTTTTAATTTCATTAAATAATTTTGGATATACATTACACCTCCTATGCACATTTTCATTTTTTAATTCAGTGATGGTCGTGGTATTTGCTACTTTTCACGTCCCAGAGAGAAAGCAGTAAAAAATTGTAATGCATTTGCCTACGCAGATGATACTGCGTTGATAGTTTCAAACCGTGATCTTAATGTTGCAATAGAGGCAATGCAAGAAGATTTTAATAAGATCACAAGATGGGCGCATGATAATGGTCTTCTATTAAATGCGTCGAAAACAAATGTCATGCATATTAAGCCGCCACATTTTTTATATAGCGAAGTTCGCATAATATATCACGACCATTTATGTCTCCACGAAAATCATTGTAGCGAAGAGATTTATGTTGCGGGCGACAAGTGCAAAACTTATATTAAGTTGGTTAAAAACTATAAATACCTTGGAGTGATAATTGACGACAACTTAAATTGGTATGCCCATATAGAATCGCTTCAGAAAAAGATGACTCAAATAGCATACTTCATTTACCATTTAAGTAACTCATGTGACTTCCTTGTACTCAAGCAAGTTTACATGGCGCTTTGCGAGTCAATTTTGAGACAGGGAATTACAGCGTGGGGATCATCCAAGAGATGCAAAAACTTGCAAAAAAGTCAAAACAAAATTCTAAAAGTTTTGGCTAAAAGTAAAAACAAAAATTACGCAGAGTCTTTCTCTATTTCTTTGCCGAAATATCTAAATTTACTGAATATCAGCGGAATTTTCAAGTACACGGTGCTGTTGGAATTTTATGGGGACACTCGCTTCAGAAATGTTATTCAACACTCATATGATACGAGACGGAGAGCGGACGGAAGGTACCGAGTACAACAATTTCACAACGACTATGGACGGAATTCGCTAAATGTTTTAGTCCCAATGATTTTTAATAGTTTGCCTTTAGAGCTGATTAACCTGCAAAGCTTACAAGAACGGAAAAAAAGGATCAAAAGGTTTTTAATAAGCGCGGAGTGCTGAGCTTGGTTGACAGGAAACAACAATTTTTCAAATTTTCTTTTATAATTAAATTCAAAATTGCGTTTTTCTCACATTGGATTAACATGAAGATTATTGTAACATAAGAAACTAACTAATAAACGATGTAATTTTTGTGTAAATAGCCGATCGAATGTATGCCACGTACTGTAGTAATTTGTACCTCTGCAGACAAGTCCACAGGACTTCGCAGGGTACTTTAATGTAACTTAAATGATTTGGATTTTTTGATAATAAATAATGATATCAGGAAATAGGAAGCAAATCTATGGACCTTAGCTCCCTGCCTGTGGATTGCATGTGAAAATAGTATCCATTTTGTTCCATTTTTCACATTCGATTGTAATAGGGGGTACACATTATCGAACTTGACTGTCGATCAAAATAGCTTCAGTTTTGACTGTAGGCTAGCAACGGCCAAACGATCAGTCAAAGCGAAGCTCAAACCGTCAGTCAAGCTGTAAAATTCGATTTATTCGTGTATCATGGAAAAGAAAAAAATCGGGTGCGCATTATTTCTTATCGCGATAGCGGAAAAAGAAAAAAGATCAAAGAAAAGAAAAATATGGGTAAAATAGTAGATCGGATCCAGGAAAAAAAATTCCCATGTAAATATTTTGAAAGAAATAAATGACACTGAGCCCATGGATTTTCATACTTATTTCCGAATGACGAATGAAAATTATTTTGCTGACACTCGCGACTCCACTTATTAAAAAGAATGATACAACAATGAGAGAAGCAATAAGCGTACACGAGCGTACACATCTACAAAAACAAATATGACGTCTGACTGCCATTCACCACAAAAATTTTTGTGATTGACTGTTGACTGAAAAAAAGCGGCCACATTATCAGTCAAGGCCTGATTAGTCGTACGTTTTTGTAATTGTTTACTGTTTCGAAATTGTTCGGGTTGCAGGGTGTTCAATTGATTATGATGTTGCCGATCTCGTCGAACCATGTTCGAAAGTGGGAATTTTGTGGGCATTTTTTTGATGAATTTTATATTTTAAAAATTCTTTGGATTTCTTTAACTCAAATATTACTAAATAATATAAGTAATTATAGAAACTAAAGTATTATTGTTAATTATTATTAATAATTATGTACCGTTTCTTCGGATTTTAATGGGAAATTCATAATTCATTCAAATTTAATGGCATTCATAGAAATTTCACACTTTTTGGCAGCTGTGCTAATTGGTTTTGTTAATAATTCTTACAACCATTTGCAAATTCCAAAAAAAAATAAATGGATTACCAAAGTGATTTAGAGATCTTAAATATAATTAGACTCTACTTTGAATGGAAGAATTCAAGGCAAATTATGCGTTGGCGTGCTCGTCCTATAAACAGACCGAGTGAGACATGGTTACTTTAGAAAAGTTTTCATAAGTATAAAAAATGTGGATGAAGGCCAATTTTTATACACACAAGAATGACTCGTCCTATTTATGATTTTCTGTTCAATTTGGTCGGCTTCCATTTAGAAAAGCCACTACAAATCATAGGTGCCGAAGAACGACTGTCAATCACTCTTTTGTAAGTTAAAAAATAATTTTTCAAATGGAATTTTTAATTATTATTTTCTTTAGGTATCTTGCTCACGGATAGTCTTTCCAAACAATTGCTTGGAAGTACAAAATTGGGAAAACGATAGCTCGCAATATAATTATAGAGACGTGAAATATTGTGGAGCCTGCTTTCGCCACATTATTTAAGTGAACCTACGAAGTCGCAATATGAAGATATTGTACAATAGTTCATTTAGCCGAACAAGCTCAATAAATCTCTCGTCGTCCATTTCTTGATAAATATAAATTGAAGTGAAAGCTTCATGTGGCCACTCACTCTTAGTTGTCACTGTTCGAATTTGAGAGAATTTTTCGAAACAACCACATCAAAATAAATTTGAAATTGCGGGGGGAAATTCTAAGAGACGAGTCGAGACGAGGCGAGCAAATGTTTGTACTGAAAAACAGCTGCTAATCAAAAAACTCGTCTTTGGTAATCCAAGAGACGACGAGTCGTTATTCAACTCGCTTGTTACGTCTTTTTTCCCCGTCTTTTTGGTAATCTAAGAGACGAGTCGAGACGCGAAAGTAGGTTTTTTCTGCTAAAAAAAGACGAGTGCTTTTGAATTGTCGTCTCCATATAAAATTAGAAGATTTTTAGGAAAATTTAATTTTAATTTTTATTTGTACTATTTTTAATGAAAACAGAGACTTGAGAATGAATGTATTTAATTTAGTTTAATTTGAATTTAGTTGGATTAATTTGATTTTAATTGGATTAATTGGATTTGCAAATTTTTATTCGATGAAGTTCATGAAATGTATTTAATGTATTGTAACAGAAAAAACCTGGAACGGGGAATATAAAAAATAAACGCGAGAGAAGAGAAAATAATCCGCGCATCCATTTGCAAATTACCGCGAATTTTTTGTGCAACTTGTCCACGTGGTTTGTTTACTGTGTTGGAAAGTGGCTCTCGAAAATAAAATTGGTGCATACTTTTGACTGAAAATTGAGAAAATTTACGGAAGAAAGCTGAAATATTATTATATGAATATCTTGCACAGTTTATTTTATATTGTAGCTATATTTATTTTAAGTAATTGGCGAAGAAAAGCAATTGATTTTTTTGTATATTCACCACAGTGTTTATTATAAAATTTGTACCTTCCAACACTGTAAATATATTAGCCACCATAAACGAGACGTAAGATCAAAACGAGGTAAACACCTCGTCTCTTAGATTACCCTTTTTCATCGTTCGTGACTCGTTAACGCTAAATAGTTTCCTCGTCTCTTAGAATAAGCACCTTAATTAAAGTTAACAAATGTTTCATGAAACTTATATCTATAAAATTCAAAATTGTATATATTCTATTTAAAGAAAATTTCGAATCAGGTCTCCTAATTTCAACACCTAATATTTCCGTCCTAGATTTCATTCTTAGTCAAAAATACAGATCACGAAATAAGAATAATCTCTTTTGTTTAAGAAATTGCTAATTCCAGTAAAGGCTGTCAATGCGAAATCTGTTGCTTTTCAGATAGATTCTTGAATTTGAGAGAAATAATGAACAATATTTGACATATTTATACGTAATTAATGTTTAATACAGTGGGCAGAATTCATATACGTAGAGTACTTAAAACTTATCGTTGTTTCTATCATGCGTAAGCTTGCACATGCCGAGCTTCGCCAGACCTTACCCTTTAGAGAGATAGAGAGATAGGACACTCCCAAATCACCACACGAAAACGTGATTTGACGTCTATTTTTTATGCCTTGTTTACATCACGTACACTATACGTGGACCTGTACCATATTGTTGTTATTGTTTGCTTTCATCTGGTTTCCAGAAAAAAACAACGTGTTTCACCGTGCATAAACAAAAGTTGTGTGATATCTGCAACCATTCTAACGGGGTCTCATAGAGCAGTATTTCCATCAACTCAGTCTCCGTCTTCATCGTTGAACCATTTTTTACCAACCACGAAGTAAATTTTGTGAAGAAATTAATCAAAATTCTCAGACGATTCTACCATATTCACCAAATCTTTGACGCTTAAAATACAAAACACCTACTCGAGCCCATGTTATTGTTTGATGTTGACGCGGGTACTCGTTTCCTAAGAAATAAGTACCAAATTCCAGCTAAATTTGTACCATTCTGTGATTGTATAGAACAAATGCAAGTATTAGTGCGAAGTGTCCTATCCCTTTATCTATGATTTACATCAAAAGGAAATATACATATAAACCTGTGTTCAAATATAAAAATAAATTCAAACTTTTCATAATAGCAATGGCCTGATTATGTTGCCTTAAGGACTACTTTAGAATTGTCAAAGCGCTATCATTATATGGTGTTCGTGTGTGTGCTGCTACAAAACACGACACTTGACCCAAACCTCATCCAAATACCAATCCGAATTTTATATTCTCTCAAGTAGCGTCAACTGACAGTTCAATCGTACTGCCACATCGCATCTCTTCAAAATCCGATGGTACAATGTAGCCATATCTTTAAAAAATTGTTCTTTAGCAAAATAAACGTTCAAGGGATTGGTCGTAATTCAGACTTTTACCATGAAACTCAATCTGGCACCAATTTGAACATTTTTGAAAACATTTTGCATAAAATTTATAGTAAACAATAGATATATTTATTATTTGCTAACATGAATGAGGAAAAACTCATAAATCAAAAATGTCCAGGTGAATATGGTTCTATGCAAAAAAACGCTCCAGCGTCTGTTTCTCTTCCTTCGCAACCACTGCGCACAGTTGTATAAATTCCAGAACAATGTATCACTCTCTGATTCTATACTTGGACAGTATTGTTTAGTCAATAATTTTTTATTTCAATATTTAGTATTTTAATTAGTGTTAGGAACTATCAAATAAAAACCATCGAGTTATTCGATAGTTGTTAATTATTCATTCATTCGATAGATTTTGGTATTCCAAACATCATTCAACGAGACGAGTCTGTCTCCAAGAATTCGTAGTTACCAGAAAGAATCGAATAATTCATTCGATAAACAATAATTCATAGTAATTCAAAAATCTTTCAGAGAGTAAAACCCATATAATTAAGGACGAGAAACGAGTCAGTTGATTTTGCTGTCAACACATGAGCTGAACGCGCATAAGTCGTGTAAATGAATGGATGAATGAATGAGAAAATCATTCGATAGTACCCAACACTAATTTTAATATTAATGTATTACTTTCGTAACCACAAATTAGCACAGACACAAGGTAACATAAAGTAAAAGATGTATATCGAATCAATAATCAACATAAAATGTCCCTTACTGGACAGCACGTGGACTGTCAGAAAATATCCAAATATATTTAATTTATGAAACGGGATCAAATTATTAGGCCTATTAACAAAATATGTTCAACTTATGGATGGAAGAAACGAAGTTTACATATTATATAATACCAGCATAAATTTAAGGCCTTAATGCGGAATACAAAACAAAAGCAAGGGACTATTCGCTCCGGACACTTTATCTAAGGAAGCTGACTAAAGTTTTGCATACTAAAAAATTTGGAGCTTTTCGTCAAAGCCAGCGTCGCTGTTTCTCCAATCGTTACTTTTTGCGTAATAAGGCCCTTAATATGTAATGTTTTTAAAGCAACGAATTGACTATTAAATAATTGACTATAATAGCTTGAACACATAGAAATTACTGTTTCTGCCGGCAGTAGCAGAAATGTCAAGATTTACATTGGCTCTTATGGGAAGTGAGAAAAAAATAAATTCTGTCCGTCAGTAAAGGCAGTTTCTGCCAGGTAATAGATTGAAAATATCTAATTTAACTGCCGTCTGCTACCCTTGTTCTTCTTATCGTGTTTTTGTTATTGTTTCTTATTTGAACTGTATGAACGGAGTATTTTACACAAACTTGTTTACATTTTGCAAAGCATTTTGACATTTACTGCCTTCTGTCCGAGAAGTCTATGTGTTCAATAATGAAATGCTGTTACTGCCGGCAGAAACAGTAATTTCTGTGTTCAAGCTATAACAAACACAATACTTTTATTGGAAATTATATATTTTATTTCCAGTGAAATATATTTTATTGGAAAATATAAAATAATAATTTTATTGGTAATAAAAACAATTATAGCAACGGGGAAATAAAATACGTAATGAGTAAATGTTACAAATATTGCACCAATATTCCCAAAGCAATTTGATTATATCCAAACACAAATTTTTGTTTCATGCTAGTGGCAACGCTTGCAAGTTGATAAACAAACACGAAACACGGTTCGGATATCTCATTTCTCCTGCTTAGCCAAGTTCATGCAAAGACAGCATAATCATACCATTTGTTGTTTCTGTTTATATCAAACACAAAGAGAAAGAACACTTCACTACTCCACATTCATTTGCACTATGAAAGTGAAAAATGGTACAATTTTAGGTGAAATTCGATACATATATCTCAAGGGACCGTTTACACCGGCCTCAAATCACGCATTTCGGTTTCAAATCCCAAATGCGATTGCAAATGCGATGCAGCAGTTTCGTATAAGCTTTCAAAACACGCATTTCGGGCAATAGCGAAGCAAATGCGAACAATACACATTGATTTTTTAATTATAATTTCCGCAATCCACCACTGAAATAATGTCAGGGGTGTTAAAAATTGTCAAATGGAAAATAAGAAGCAGGCAAATAAATTATTCACAGAAATTCACAGAAGCGTGCTCCGACCCAGACAATAGGCCTCGAAGAACTCTACGAAAATTCCAGAATAGAAAGTTGCGATTAAGTTTGCGTATGGAAAATTCCACAATTGTGCATTGTCTCAATATTTTTTGTTGTTTTTGAATAAATGCAAAATTTTTTATTTAACGCAACAGCTGTTCAGCTGTCAAACATAATGCAAATAAGGTCATGTAGACGGTCTTCAAATACGCTATTAGAGATTTGCATTTAGGATCGATGTAAACCTCCTATAAGAGTAATGTGTCTCAACAGCAATACCTTGCTTCAATTTTAAGCGTGATAGGTTTGGTGAATATGGTTGAATCCATTGAAAATTGTTAGATATCTTTCCACAAATTTAACTTTTTATTTGTCATGATGTATATAAATAATTAGTAAAGCTATATTTTTCTGATAATTGGTGATTATTTTCATCCCTCAAACTTTTAAAAATTCAAATTGGTATTTAAGTATGGAATTTACTGCTCTATAAAGCCCATTTGCAATGTACATGCAAAACGAAGATGAAATAAACGATGACGAAGTTCGCGCACATTTCGGTAAAATGTAAAATTTTTTCGCCTTTGGCTGGGCTATTACTAATGTTGTTTCATCTTCCATTGGCCTGCGCCAACCATTTTTCAATCACAATTTTATAAATAATATTTCTCAATGATCATTTATTATATATAAAAAACCTCTTCGAGATATTTTTTTCAATTTCATTTATTTTACTCACTTCTCCAACTCTTACAATTTTCGGTCTCTTTCCGGCTGTGTAACGCAATATGCTTCTGAAATTATCGACCAGCGAAATTCTTTTGGTTTCGTAAGCTTTCATAAAAAAATACCCGTCATTTTACCGATTGTTTTCGTTTTCACCTGGATTGCACTGGAACGCACTACAACAATTGTTTATTTCGTCTGAGACGTTTATTTCATGCTACCTTGAGGTAGCTTGAAGTAATTTCTTACTGTTCAATCTGTCAAAATTACAAGGGTCCCTATAAGAACAGGAGTAAAAATTGAATGAATTTTCGCCATCCATTTAAACAGCCGTCCTGCATATTATATTATTTTTTTTCTGACACACTCGCCTGGCATTTCGTGGCATTTTGACACACGACACCGGAATTTTGCAATGATATCAGTTTCGTTGGCCACATATATTTATAAATTTTTATTTAATTCGAAGATAAATACATAGAATTTTGACGCCACGTGTGTTTCCCGTCTTTAATATTTAGGCTAGTGATATTAACGAATCAAAACCTGTATGATTTGACATACCCAATAACGCGATAACACCAAATATTACAATTTTGGCGAAAATTTGTCTGCCAATGAATGTCACGATAAATTCTTTTGCCACGTATATGCGTTTATGAGCATTATTGTATGGGAGGAAAAGCGTATAGACACCTAAATAAGCACCGATAATTATTCGCACTAACTCAATAAGCGGTGATAGGACATAATGCGGCCAAATCACAACATTAATTTTATAATAACATTAATTTAAAAGCAATATCATGCAGAAGTTTGTGATGTAATATGGGCCTTCTCCATTTTCCTCTTTTGACAGAGAGAATTTGTATTAATATTTTTACAATGGTGCCAGCTCGAGGTATAACGTTCGTAAATGCGGATGCCGTTTTATATGAAACGACAATAATAAGCGTATACGCTCAACAAAATAAACACGCCTGTTGTGTCATCACGGTCGCTCGTATGAAAATTTCGATATAGAGTAGGACTCTGTCGGCGATTAATTTAAATCGGCGGATTTGTTATATCTAAATTATGGCACAATCGATAATAATCAAATAACGCGATGACGATCCTGCAAATAAACATTAGCCACGCAGCTGTCACCGAGCGGCGTAGAAACGAAGAAACACGTCAGTGATATTGGACACATCTTAATTTTGTGAAATAGAGTTATTGCCGATTATTTGTGAACCGAGGAATACGACCAACCTCATTTCCCTTTTCTGCTGGAAAAAAAATTTTGCAGAATTTATTTCCTAACCACGGTATAACGATTATAGCTCTTTAATCAGCTAAAAGGTTAGTATATATTTAAGATAATAAATTGAAAGCCGAATCAAGTTTTGTGAAATTGTACAAGACATAATTTTAAAATTCTGTCATTAATAAACTGATCGTCCATAAATATAAAATTGTGTAAAATTTAAGTCGAGAATTTAAACAAAGTATTCAAGGCTGTTACAATTATGTTTTTTATATCAATCTTGCTTTTTTATTTCATAGATAGGCGAAATAATGCATTTTTGGAGTAAAAGTTGCCCCAATCCAGTTGTGGCGAAACTTCTGGTCGTCGTCAGTTTAATATTTGCCTTATGTGGTCACGAAAGTCATGCTGCGGCGGTTATGTCAGTTGATTTGGGTACTGAATGGATGAAAGTGGGCGTTGTATCGCCGGGAGTTCCAATGGAAATTGCATTAAATAAAGAATCTAAACGGAAAACGCCGACTATTCTTTCATTCCGCGATGGAATTCGTAATTTCGGGGAAGATGCCGTTACTGTTGGTATTCGTGATCCTGCTGCAGCATATGGTTATTTATTGGACCTGCTAGGAAAAGATATTGATAACCCTATTGTAAACCTTTACAAGTAAGTTAATTCAATAGATTTTAACTATTTATTTGGAAAGAAATTATCCTTATTCATGAACCCTTATACGTATTTGGTTTCCCATTAATAGAGAACGTTTCCCGTACTATGATCTTGTTGCTGATGAAACACGTCACACCGTAATCTTTAAAAAACCCGAAAGCGATCAATTTTCTGTTGAGGAATTAATTGCTCAGATGCTAACAAAGGCTAAAGAGTTTGCCCAGCAATCCACCCAGCAAATTATATCCGAGTGTGTACTCACGGTGCCAAGTTATTTCGGTCAAGCTGAACGTCAGGCACTTCTCTCTGCGGCACGTTTGGCAAATCTAAAAGTTTTACAGTTAATTAATGATTACGCAGCGGTTGCTTTGAATTATGGAGTTTTCCATCGTGCTGAGATTAACGAAACGGCTCAGTACTTTGTTTTTTATGATATGGGCGCTTATAAAACATCGGCTGCAGTTGTCAGTTATCAGTTAGTAAAGGATAAGCATACTAAAGAAATTAATCCGGTTATCCAGGTGCTAGGTGTCGGCTATGATCGTACTTTAGGTGGTCTAGAAATTCAATTACGTTTACGGGATTACCTTGCAGCTGAATTTAATGCTTTGGGAAAAACTAAAACCGATGTAACGAAAAATCCTCGGGCCTTAGCCAAGTTGTTTAAGGAGGCTGGTCGTGTTAAGAACGTTCTTTCAGCCAATAATGATCACTTTGCTCAGATTGAAAATCTTTTGGAAGATCATGATTTTAGACTTCAAGTGACACGTGCAAAATTGGAAGAACTTTGTGGTGACTTATGGGCGCGCGTATTAGGTCCTCTTCAACATGCCATTCAAGCTTCTGGATTATCTTTGGAAAATATTAATCAGGTTATAATAGTTGGTGGCGGCACTCGTGTTCCAAAAGTACAGGAAATTCTTAAGGACAGCATAAAAAAAGACCTCGGAAAGAGCTTGAATGCCGATGAAGCAGCCACAATGGGAGCAGTGTATAAAGCAGCGGATTTAGCGACTGGATTCAAAGTTAAAAAGTTCATAATTAAGGATGCTGTAACTCTTCCTATCCAAATCAGTTTCCAACGAGTTCCTGATGATGGAGGCAATATAAGACAGGTCAAGCGTGTCCTCTTCGGGCATTTGAATCCTTATCCTCAGAAAAAGATGATTACATTCAACAAACATACCAATGATTTCGACTTTCATGTTCACTATGGAGACTTAAATCATTTATCAGCTGAAGAAATATCACGTTTAGGAAGTCTAAACATTTCGCATGTCAAACTTCACAAAGTTAACGATTTAATCGAAAGAAATCAACAGAACTTGATTGAATCAAAGGGTATAAAAGCACATTTCTCTCTTGATGATTCGGGCGTCTTAAAATTGTCCAGCATTGAATATGTTTTCGAGAAACAGAAAACGAATAATGAAGATAGCGGTACACTGGCCAAATTAGGCAGCACTATAAGTAAATTATTTTCAAAAGATAAAGAACCGGGAAAGGAAGAACAAGAGGAAAATACTGCCGAAGATGGCCAAACAGAGAATAAAACGACTGAGACAGATAATCCAACAAAAGTCGATGAAGATGTAAATATTAATGAAAATAAAACTGCGAATGCGACAGAAGAAATTGTTAGAAACGTGACTGTCAAAGAACCAGTGGAACATACTGTTACGATTCAATTTTCTAATCCCCTTTCAGATCAAGATTTCGAGAAATCGTTGAATAAATTAACTTCCATAAATTCTGCAGAACAGGAACGCATTCGATTAGAATCAGCTTTAAATGCTTTGGAATCGCACGTTATCGAAATTCAGCAAAAGCTTTCAGAAGATGATTATGCAAGCTGTACATCTCCTGAAGAAAAAGAGACGATCTTAAATGAATGCTCAGCTGTGTCTGACTGGTTATACGAGGATATTGAATCTCCTACGGCTGAAATGTATGAAAAACGTCTTTCTGAACTCAAAGCACTTACAAATGTCTTTATGGCAAAACATTGGGAGCATGAAGAAAGGCCTGGAGCTCTGAAAGCATTGGACGCATTGATCGATGGTGCCAAAAAAGTTTTGAGTACGATCAGTAATTTGACCAAAGAGAAAAATCCTGAGAAGGATATTTTCACAGAAATTGAAATAGAAACTTTATCCAGAGTAATCGCTGAAACAGCTGAATGGAAAATTGCTGAGAAAGCTGCTCAAGATAAATTACAGCGATACGAAGAAGTACGTTTAACAGTGCAGGCCATAAATGAGAAAATGTCCTCACTTGATAGAGAAGTAAAATATTTGCTAAATAAAATGAAGTTTTGGAAACCAAGAAAGCCTGTAAATAAAAATACTAAAGAGAAAGAAGCTAATGCGGGAAAAACGGACGCGGAAAATACTGCTGCCGAAGAGGCGGAGACGGATGGGACTGATACGGAAAAATCAGACGCAGAAAATCTTCATTTAAATGACACGACCGGTAGCGGTTCTAGCTCAAATTATGAAAATATAGATCAGAGTGATGATCAGGTCGAAGTACCAATCACTGAAGGAAGCGCTGAAGTTAAAGACTCAAAACGTCCAGAGGGCACAACCCCGCGCAGCGATCTCTAAAAAATTAATTAAATTTAAATACAGTCCGAAACAAAAGCAAAGCATTTATCCTACAATTTGACATATAATTCATTGTGATGAATTGATTTATCAATACGTTTTACGCTGTCTACGATATAAATGAAAGAAATTATTCTGCACAGCCCGTCACAAAAAATATTGAATTCTTTCATTCCATCGTTTCATAAATGCTCGTTCTCATAAAGGCTTTCATTTTATGTGACGTATTCCCTTCAACGCATTCAGTTATATGAATATCGAAGAGTTTTTGAATTTAAAATTAGAGTAAAGTAATTTATGTGAATAAACAAAAACTAGGAATTATTTAAAACTTTTTTCAAATAGTATTAATGAAGCACATCGTAGTTATATTATGAAATTTGTTATTTTGTAATGCTTACGACAAAGATTTCAACAAAGTGAGAAAATTTTTTAAAATACAAATTCTCAATTTTAAAATTTCAATTCTTTTTTTACTTTTGAAGTTTTTAATACTTTTGTGGAAATTCATAATTATTAAAATATTTATTGAGAGTCAATGTAATTATTAATTCATTACTTACTTTTTGAACAAAAAATAGTCGCGGAAAATCTAAATTTAGTGTTAAGCCGTCAAAAATATACAATGAATTATGTGTATAAGTTCAGAATAGGTGACCGAAGATATGGGGGAGCTAAGGTTTTCTTGATTTTTTATTTACCGTTAAATTTTACCGTTAGAAAAAACATAAAAAAGTTGTACGTTAAAGTCAGCCATTTTGGATACGGAAGCATTTAACTAGATAAACACAATGTCATATCTCTGTAACCCAAATTTAACCAGCATAACGTTCATAATATAATTGAGCTCCTTACATAGAGTATCTGAGGCCTGCTTCACCCGCGTATAGTCTCAGAGGTCTTGCGCAAAAAACATTTTATATTAGCGACCTTCGTCCGCCTGGATAACAATAACCTTCAACTAGCAGAATGACGATAAAATTAAAAATCTTTTTAAACGTTTTTATATTGGCGGCGTTTGGTCGTCGCAAGGATCATGATCATGAACCATCAGAATACAAAAAATGAAGTGTTTCATAAAAGCCCCTTTATATCGGCGGCCTTAGGTCGCAGAAAATAACAACCCTCAACCAGTAGAATATTCACGATGAAATAAAGTTCTAATCAAGATAAGAATTATTTTACTGTCTTATTGTAATTGTCTGTTTTAAAAATTATTTAGTAAAATTTTTACAAAATGTTAATCATCATTTAATGAAATAAAACTATATGAGTTAGTAAGTAATAAGTAAATCATATTGTATTTCATTTGAATGGTAGAGAGAGTATTCTCAATTATTTCTAAACTAATTTATTTATAAATATATTTATTTATAAATTTATTTATTACTTTTAAGTTTTTAATTTGTTCCTAAGAAAGGTGGATACATATTTTTACGAATATCAGGGCCTATTCTGCCAATTCCGTTATTCTTTTATAAATTTCTGCTAAACATTTATAACAAATCATGCCTGCAAAAAGCTTTTTTTATCGTATATATTTCAATATTTACCGTGTATTAAAGCTTGAACACAATCATGGCGGCTGGCAGCTAGTAGCGAGTAAAGCTGTCAAAATTACATATGCCGCACTCACACAGAGGACATTTGTCTCGAGACATGGAACTATTCACTTATTTGCCTCCGATATCACTCACACATGGGACAGATTGGAATGTGAGTTGTGTCCCCACGTATGACCTTAATACGTTTTGCTACTTTTAAACAATTTTTTGCTGAATGGTAGCGTTTTCATTACTCTTTAACATTATTTGATTACATTCCATTTTATGTTGGGCGTTAAAGATAGAAAATATTGAAGAAATTAAAATTGCGTTAATTTTTTAATTGAGGTAATGTTCCAACTTTTCCACATACACAAACCGATAGGAAGTTTGTGAACAGCGGTGATTCGGCAGAAGATATACAAATAAATAAAATTTTGTTGTGTAAATGCTTTACACAGGAAGGCAGAATTAATGAGTATATCAAATTGTAATTTTAAATTAATTTTGAGTTTAAATTCATCAATTAATTAAAAAAATGCATGAATGTAAAATCTTTAAGTTCGTTCGCTTAATTTAAGAAATGTTATAGGGATACTATAAAATATGAACCACTATTAATATGAATCTAATAATATGAACTAATATAAAACACTAATAATATAAAATAATAGTATTATAAAATAAATTATTTCCAGAAAATGTATTTCATTAAGTATTCAAGAAGGGGATCAATATTTGAATATCTCTCAAATGTCTGGCTCGTTTGCGGTAGGAATAATCTCTAGTGTTTTCACGGCGCTCTAGTTTATACCAACCGTATAGATTGCCCTAATCTCGCAAACAGTCCAACAATTTGATAACTTTGAACCATAGAGTAAGAAATAACAAGAGGCCCAAACAGCTCTTTTTATTCATTTGCCATCATGGAAGCATTCGGTCCAAGTGGGAAACGAAGAAGTGTTATTTCTTACTCTATGTTTGAACATACATAAATCGCTTTCGAAGGACGACTAGCTATCATCTTGTCGATTCTCCTTGTTTTCATCTCTTTATTTCAGTTGCAAATATTTGTAAACACAGTATTTTAATGTACAAGGCATCGAAGTTTGTGGTACAGAATGGAGGAATGAATCATTATATGATATATTAAGGATTCGCTAAAAAATTCTAGCAAAAATAATGTAGTTTATGTTTTTCAGTCCTAGCAGCAACCTTGTTCGAACAAAACTTCCGTAAAATGCATAATGTAAATACAATACAAATACATACCTGATTTCGGTCGTGATGTTCTTTGTCGCGACGACAATCCGCTGCTCGGTGTCCCCAGTAAATATCAAGGGACGCAAGTGTCGCACAAGTGTCACACAAGCATATATATATATATATATATATATATATATATATATATATATATATATATATATATATATATATATATATATATATATATATATATATATATATATATATATATATATATATATATATATATATATATATATATATATATATATATATATATATATATATATATATATATATATATATATATATATATATATATATATATATATATATATATATATATATATATATATATATATATATATATATATATATATATATATATATATATATATATATATATATATATATATATATATATATATATATATATATATATATATATATATATATATATATATATATATATATATATATATATATATATATATATATATATATATATATATATATATATATATATATATATATATATATATATATATATATATATATATATATATATATATATATATATATATATATATATATATATATATATATATATATATATATATATATATATATATATATATATATATATATATATATATATATATATATATATATATATATATATATATATATATATATATATATATATATATATATATATATATATATATATATATATATATATATATATATATATATTCGCGACAAAATAAACATGGCTTTTGTCAAATTTTATTACTGGATATTAACGGCGTTTCCAGGCGCCTCTAGCTGCCTGCTGCTATGGTTGTGTTTAAGCATAGAGTAAGAAATAACAAGAGTCCGAATCACTCAAAATCGCTTCACCGTCAACTTAGAAGCAAGCGGTCAGGACGGTGAACGAAGGAAGCATGGAGTGCAAATACGGCTGAGAAACGAGAGCAGCCGAATGGCTATGGTTATTTTCTTCAGGGCGCTCTTCGCATTTCGCTACATGTTTCGCTTTATTATTTTTCCCTGCTTATTTCCTACTCTATGACTTATTGCTTGTATGAATCTTCTCATTCTATGGTGCAAGCGGTTGCATGTATATGAGCGTAACAAGGAAGGGAAACAAGAATAAAGCGTTGTTGTTGTCATATGCTTTGTTTACTTTTGGCGGTGGTAGATGGTTTGATAAGATTTTTGGCTATTCTGTGCTTTTGGTATTTTTTGAAAGTGAGTACACTTGTCGGAAAGCACAAATACCTGATTTTTTCAGAAGTATGATGTGCGCTGCGTTGCCTCATATCTATGATCTCGTCGTTATAAAAGCAGTGCAATTCTTTAAATTTGCTACCATAGATCAATCAATGGGGAAAATTTGGAGGGAAAATGCGGGAATCCTTTGAAAATTATTTTTAGGTTAACAAAGGCGAATAAAACCACATAGTTTTACTTTTTCTACCGAATTTTTATCATTTATTAATTTTCTTAATATGAAGTTGTGAATAAAATGAATTTTAAAAAATATTAATTTAATTTTTTTAAGTGCATCAAGTACACAAACAGGCATGGCATCCAAAGCGGACAACGCATGCTCACACATCGTTGTTCAACCGTTTTCGTTACAAAAACAAAACAACGGCAGCGCAAAACAAAGTCTCCGAGAGTCAGTACAAAAACAGAAAAGAGCGAAAGAAAAGAGACTAACAACCAAAAACACTCAGGAATGAGTAAAAAGGGAGTCCATTGTTGGACCCTCCATAGAAAATTTTGCTCGTACCAGATTCGGACTCTTGTTATTTCTTGCTCTATGGTTGAACCATCTATTTAAATGACTACACAGAACGCACTTGATTGAACCATAGAGTAAAAAATAACTTACTCTATGATTACTTACTCTATGATTGAACACACAGAACATACCGGTAGGACATAAAGCGGCCAAATCACAACTCTAATTTTGTTGTGTATTTTATCGGGGAAATCTCCAAAAGAGAAAAAATGTATAACCGCCGTATTACATCACAAACTTTTGTTTAGCCAAACGGCATATAAGTACTTATTTTTCATGCAAATAAAGCAGCGTTCGTGGTCAGGATTGAAAATGCTCCGTTTTCATTATTTTGGCGCAACAGAAGGAGAAAACCAAACGTTAGGCTCACTACTACAAAAAGGAATATCATGCATAAATTCGTGATGTAATATGGGCCTTGTCCACTTCCTCTTTTGACAAAGAGAATTTGTACTATTATTTGTTATAATGCTGCCAGCTGGGGGTATAACGTTCGTAAGCGCGGAAGTCGTTTTATATGTAACGCCAATAATAAGCGTATTCGCGCAACAAAAGAAGCACGGCCCGTCCCAATTCGGGTGCCAGGCCCGTCGCGGATACGGCGACAAAATGCCAGTGGCTAGTGTGCTTGCACGTAGTTCACTGCCAACGAACTATGCAGACTAGTTCCGAAGCCTTACCAAAGGCGATAAAATGGTGCCACGGGTGGTGCGCACCATAGGGTCAAATTCCGACCCCGTTAATCCAAATGCCCACGTACACAGTGCATCGGTGGGTAGGCTTCTCACTTGTGAGAGCTTCGTGGTGGCTGTGGTACGACCCAAATATATGCTTATAGAGACCAAAGAGTCTCCGCGTAGAGTTGCGCGTGGAGGAGGCCGCCTCCCCCAACTCGGCAGCCGGTGGCCAAACATCGGCAGAGGTTTTAGATAGGCCTCGATCGCTAACCTGCGAGGAATGTCCGGCGTGTTCCAGGCATTCCAAAGGTACACATAAGGTGCAACAGGGCAATTGCAACAGGTCGATTGCCGAGATATAGGGTAGTTCACAAAGTCTACCTAGCAATCCCGAGTGTGGGTAGGCCCACCGTGAGCTTAAGCCAACATGGCAGGTACTCACGTTAAACACCGAGAGTCATCTGCCCGTCCCAATATTTTCAGGGTGTGAAAAAATGAATATTAGAAAAAAATTTAATTTATCTGCAAAGAAAAATTTTCAAAAAAAATGACGTTAAAAATCACAGGCGAGTAGAACAAAACGAAAATAGTGTATACTCTCTAACCGATAACTTTAAGACCTAGAATCTGGGTTTAAAAAGTGGTTATAATCATTGAAATTCAGAATCTGTGATCCAGTTCTCCTTCATCAATTGTGAGCATTTTCTATCAAATTAGCTCTTCTTAGCCGAGAAAATAAAAAATGTTCTAAAATTAATGAAATAGATATAGGAATATTCTCCAAATTAACGTATGCCGGGTTCAGCAAAAATCGAAAACTGAGCAAAATGGCAGACTACCCGTTTGATATCCTGACTTAAAATACTTTTCGGTTTATTGCTGGTTTACAAAACCTTCAAAACTGACGAATAAAGAATACGTTAGTGAAAAGCGATAATCCCATACGTCATACCCATTCCGTAATAGATAAATCAGCTTTCGGTATGTCAAACACCGTCCATGGCAAAACAATCATAGAAACCGAATCTGTCAAAGTGTTTGCCAGAAGTTACTGGAGTGATACAACTACAGATGAGTTCATTAATATAGAACATCACTACTAATGATAAAGAGATAGGACACTCCGAATTCACCACGCGAAAAAGTAATTTGACGTCTATTTTTTATGCATTATTAACATCACGTACACTATACGTGGAATTGCGCCATATTGTTCTTATTGTTTGCTTTTACGTACTTTCCAGAAAAACACAACATGTTTCACCGCGCATAAACAAAACTAATGTGATTTCTGCAACAATTTCAACGGGGTCTCATAGAACAGTATGTTCCACAACTCCCTACCAAATATTGTATTTTAGAAAATTGAGAGGCCAAAAACAGTATTCAATATCTGCAGAAGTATCTCCCTTTTCACCGCTGAACTATTTTTTAACAATCACGAAGAAAATTTTGTGAAAAAATTAATCAAAATCCTCAGAAGACACTACCATATATTCACCAAACCTTTAACGCATAAAATCCAAGGCAACTTCTAATCGAGCCAATGTTTTTGATTGATGTCGACGCGAGTATGCGTTTCCAAAGAAATAAGTACCAAATTCCAACTAAATTTCTACAATTCTGTGGCTGTATGGAGCAAATGCATATGGATTATTACGACGTGTCCATTCTCTTTATCTCTGGTCGCTACATTCTACATCTGAAAACAAAATTCTATGTAAACCCCACCTAAATTTATCGATTTTTTTTTTGACAACACTGAGTCTATCGGCGAAGTTCTTTCTTCACGAATTATCAAAATGGTTGGTTGGGGCACCATGTGGCTTAAGTAATTCCTTTGAATAAACTAATAATATTGGTTTAAATCCTCAGGTGAAAATCAAGTGCTCGGATTTAAGGACTAAAGATAAAAAGGAGCTGACCAAACAGCTTGATGAGCTTAAAAATGAGCTACTTAGCTTACGCGTTGCTAAAGTTACTGGTGGTGCTCCATCTAAACTTTCTAAGATGTAAGAATGAATATGTGGAATTGAACTTTATCTTTGAAATGTGTCTTTTTTCAGTCGAGTTGTGCGGAAAGCCATAGCTCGCGTTTACATTGTCATGCATCAGAAGCAAAAGGAGAATCTGAGAAAGGTTTACAAATCCAAAAAATACATACCTCTCGACCTGAGGAAAAAAAGGACTCGAGCTATGCGAAAAGCTCTATCACCTCGGGATGCGAACAGAAAAACATTGAAAGAGATCCGTAAAAGGTCTATATATCCAAAAAGAAAGTATGCTGTTAAACCATAAATATTGTATTTTGCTGTAATTTAAAATTTTCATCAAAATTTTGGGATAATTGAAAATTAAAAGGGCATTGCTCTCTATAATCCAAATTAATTTTTTTAACCAGTAAGTTTTGGTTTTTCGTATATGAACAGTAGGAACTGCGCATTTTGGGGCGTCAGCACGGGCACTCAGTATTTTTAAAAAAGGCAGGAATAAAAGACATTCTGTATTCAATTGAAGCAAACACATCAAACTAGAGAAACATCTACGTAGAGTTCGGGTGTTTCGTAGAGTTTAAATTTTGCTGTCACACAATGTGAGCTTAAAAGGGAATTAAATTTTGGAAATGCCTTAATTTTGTGCAGTCTGTCGGTAATTAATTTGGCATTCAGTAAGTATTAATAAACCGGCCACCAATTTGGCGAGTGCTGTGTGGATTCATTATAATTTGTTTTTACTTAAAACCCTGTTCCTCTATAATGGCAACAGTAGTCAATTTCAGTCTAATTGATTAGGAGCTTAGTGAGAGCTGAAAGCTCGTCTCGTCATTAGAATTGAAAATTGTGGCCCATAATTCTTAATATGGTATAAGTTTGGAATTGGGGTCCTCAAGCCCTCTCAATTAAATTTTTTACCGTTATTTTCTACCGTTAGAAACGTCAAAAGTAATACATTTATTTGCGGAAGTCCGCCATTTTGGATTTAGAAGCACCTAAACATGCAATACGAGATTTCATGCCAACAAATATACAATTTGAAGAGTATTTCCATTCCCTACCATTGACATAATATACCTCCTTGTCGATATCATTGACGTTTTAGAGTTATTTCAATTTTAGTAAAAATATGCACACTTTTTGTATAACGAACTATTCCTCGTAGACGAATTCATTAAGGTATCAAACAATTCCCTTTTCTAAAAGTCTATTCTCTAAGGGTCTTTAAAAATTAAAAATAATATACATTAATTTTTTTAGAACTTATTCAGAATGGGGCACAAACTCTTTTTTGTTTTTGTCGTTATTTTTACGGTTAGAAAAGTAAATAACTAAAAATGTTGAGGAAATCCGCCATATTTGATTCAGAAGCATAGCATTGCATAAACATTACATCACATCTCTGTAACCAATATGTGAAATATCACGAAATTTCTCCTAAATGAATACAATAAGAACAAGCAAGTGTGCTATCTTCGGCCTGGGCGATGCTTAAATACCCTGCATTCACAGGTTATGTCCGTATTCCTAGTAGAAGTGCATCGCGGCCACTTTTTGCAAAATAATTTAGTATTCGTGGTTCAGTTCTAGGATAAAATTTAGTTTTCAAATTCGCTCTACAAACGTAGAAACTGAGTTTCGTATGTGCATACATGTATATAAGCTACAAAAAAGGAGGTGTGACTCTCATCAGATTTCGCCCATTTGCAATACCAATTTGTGCCAAATTTCATGACCGTATTTCTTCGTTCTCTCGGAATCATGATTTCAACCATAGAGTAAGAAATAACGTGATTTCAACCATAGAGTTATTTCTTACTCTATGTTTCAACAGACGGACAAGGCTAAATCGACTCAGGAGATTGTTCTGAGCCGGAATATATATATTTTTCCACACCAACCACCTCCTTTAATGTGTTACAACCGAAGGAATCAAATTAAAAATAAAAACAATAAAAAAAGTATATTAAGTATTTTTAATAACAAAGAAATGAATGTATATTAAAACAAATAACATTTTCAATTCTGTTGTCCCAGTGAGAAAAATGGAGCAATCGGCAAATATTCTAGATGTAGATCATATTATTTTGGATGTAACTTCAAAAGCTCGAACCGGAATTTACGGTTAGCTAAAATTTTACTTCTGTCTTCCATCTGGAGACTCAAGTTTCCCTCCGCTCAGAATCTTCAATAATTTTTACACGACTATGGGTCTTTTCTGCGGAAGAGTTATCCGTAAAAAGCAAACGATTTTGGCCGCTCAAGAGTATATTAGGAATTAGGAACATCTTACCATTAAGGAATTCGCTCCGGTTTTTTAAAATTGCGTTGTTGTTGCTTTTTACTTTTCAATTCAAACAACAACAACAACATTGATTTGGATGCAAAAACTTTTCTAAGATTCCTATTAGTATTTGCTTTCTTATTTTTTATATTTTTGGATGGGTGAATTACGTATTTTTTTGGAAATAATTTTTGAATGCGAAAAAAGGTTCTAAATTTAATATTGCTTTTATTACCAAAACTATGAGGATTTATATAAAATGTTATATTACATAAATAATTAAGCATATCCTTAGATTTCCAACGGTACCAATTTAATCCGAATATTTAGTATAGTATAGATATATCGACAGTTATATTTCATACTTTGAAGGGCCCTATCCATGCCCCCAGAGGGGATAGACATAAATGTTGCTGTTGGAATCAGCGTAAAAAACAAAAGCAACAAAAATGTTTTAAAAAATCAGCGAATTGCTTGATGGTAAGATATGCCAATGTTATAAATAATTATAATGTTTTCTAATTCTGTACATCTACATTTTACCCAAAAACTTCTTTTCGAGAAAAAGAATTTGATTTTTGAAACTTAAACACAACCATAGCAGATGGCAGCTAGCGTCTCCTGGAAATATCAAGTGTGTAGGGGCTCTAAGACGATGCATACGCCATCTACATCTAAAACCATAGACAGGGCATCCAACATAAGAAGTACAATCAGCTGTAATTATAAGATTAGAGATTCTCTTGATTTTTTAAGCAACACGTGCACCTCAGTGCATTATTAAAGATCTCAAAACTATATGTAATAAAATTTAAATATATATACGGAAAACAACATTATTCGTGTTTTATTACCTATAAGTGTCAAAGAAGACAACAAAATAAATTAAATTGGAAGCAATTGCTTTGTCGAAATCAGTGCCCATCTTCTGTAACTCTCACTGGTGAGAAATTCTGACGTGAAGCAGTTGAATTGATACTGAAACACTGCGAATGGGAATCTTCTCACTCGAACTGAGTCTGTAACTTTGTTTCTTTGAGAAGAATCTCAGTAGTAAAAATTGACATGAAATCATCGATGATATCCTAATGAGTTTGTGTGCGGTATCAACTCGATTCTGCATCTTCTTTTCGCCTTACATTTACACACGCATTGCCTAGGAGCCCGGAGCAAATCGCACTCTACCTTACAACGTAGGCGAAAAACGAAGGAGGTCTGTGTATGGCCTGATGGATGGGTGGTGGAATAGCAATATACATAAAGGAATCTATTGCATATTCGAGAGAAGGAGATTCCAAATTAAGCACAAAATCTTTTGAAAGCATAGATATAGCGTTGATGAAAGACGAGCAACTTCTTTCTTTAATTGCTATATACCGACCGCCAGCTCAAAGTACTACTACGTTTATTGATGAATTGGATCAGTAAATTGGAGACATTAATAAGAATAAGAATAAAAATATTGTAACCGTTGGGGACATGAACATAAATTTACACCTTTATGATTGTACTACCACCACTGAATATCTTGCAATGCTTGCCGCAAATGGCTTTTTGAATTGTGTTACCGGAAGTACGAGAGTGGACTTAAATAGAGAGTCTGAAAGTTGCATTGATCACTTGTTTATGAAGAGTATTGAGTGTGAAGCTGTAGCAGCAGTGATTACAACAAACATATCGGATCACTTCTCTTTATGGTTTGCAATGAAATTTTTCAGAGTACAAAAATATAAAGACTTATGCCAAGATAGAAGGAAAATTGATGATCGTAAAGTTAATGCAAAAGTAACTTCAACAAACTGGAGTGATATTCTGAGACTTGACGATGCTGAATCCATCTGTAAAGAAATACAAGAAACATTTAATACTATTTACTGTACCTCAATTAAAGAAGTAAAAGTATCGAGGCAGCGGAGATCAAATCCATGGTTAAATAAAGAAATATTAGCATGCTGCGATCAACGTGATAGATTATATAAAAAATGGCTCCGAAAGCCGAAAGATAAAAATGCCGAAATACAGTATAAGTCATATAGAAATGTTGTTAATAGATTGTTAGTAAAAGCTAAAAATCAATATTACAGAGCGAAATTTTATGAGTATAGATACGACGTTAACAAAACATGGAAAACAATTAATGAAATAATAGGAAAGAAAACGCAGAATGTGGACAACATTATACTAAATAATTTTAAAGGGCAGAGCATGAATAAGTTATCGAGTGAGTTTGCAGAAAACTTCCAGAATAATATAATGAATTCGGTACATGATTGTCAAATAAAAACGCTGCATAATGAAAATTACACAAATTTGAACTCTATGTACTTAAGTGAAGTCAATGAAACCGAAATCTACAATATTATTGCATGTTTAAAGACAAATAAATCTCCAGGGTGCGACGGAATAAGACCTAAAGATCTAAAAGAGCACGTAGATGCCCTGACACCAGTCATAACAAAATTTGTTAATCTGAGCATTAAATTTGGAAAGATACCGAACTCCATAAAGCAGTCAATAGTAAGGCCTATATATAAGAAAGGTCCAAAATCTGTGCTAGACAATTATCGCCCTATATCAATTCTACCAGTGATTGAGAAAATTCTAGAAGAAGTCGTAGCTCGAAGGCTTAAAAGTTTTATATTAAGATTTAAAATAATACATCCGAATCAGTATGGTTACCAAAGTGGTAAGAATATAAATAAAGCTTTAGCGAATTTCGCCAACATTTTGAATGGAAATCTAAGTAAGGGACATCACAGTTTAGCATTGTTCATGGATTTCAGTAAGGCATTCGATACTCTGTCACATGAAAGAATTATTATGTCATTGGAGCGCGCAGGAGTTCGCGGGGAAACGTTACTGTGGTTCAGAGACTACATAAATATGAGAACCTTTCGGGTCAAAGTCGGTGAAGGGCTTAGTGAGGAAATTAATATGAAGTATGGAGTCCCGCAAGGTTCAAAATTGGGCCCCTTATTGTACATTATTTACGCAAATGACATGTTGAAAGCAGTAAAAAATTGTAATGCATTTGCCTACGCAGATGATACTGCGTTGATAGTTTCAAACCGTGATCTTAATGTTGCAATAGAGGCAATGCAAGAAGATTTTAATAAGATCACAAGATGGGCGCATGATAATGGTCTTCTATTAAATGCGTCGAAAACAAATGTCATGCATATTAAGCCGCCACATTTTTTATATAGCGAAGTTCGCATAATATATCACGACCATTTATGTCTCCACGAAAATCATTGTAGCGAAGAGATTTATGTTGCGGGCGACAAGTGCAAAACTTATATTAAGTTGGTTAAAAACTATAAATACCTTGGAGTGATAATTGACGACAACTTAAATTGGTATGCCCATATAGAATCGCTTCAGAAAAAGATGACTCAAATAGCATACTTCATTTACCATTTAAGTAACTCATGTGACTTCCTTGTACTCAAGCAAGTTTACATGGCGCTTTGCGAGTCAATTTTGAGACAGGGAATTACAGCGTGGGGATCATCCAAGAGATGCAAAAACTTGCAAAAAAGTCAAAACAAAATTCTAAAAGTTTTGGCTAAAAGTAAAAACAAAAATTACGCAGAGTCTTTCTCTATTTCTTTGCCGAAATATCTAAATTTACTGAATATCAGCGGAATTTTCAAGTACACGGTGCTGTTGGAATTTTATGGGGACACTCGCTTCAGAAATGTTATTCAACACTCATATGATACGAGACGGAGAGCGGACGGAAGGTACCGAGTACAACAATTTCACAACGACTATGGACGGAATTCGCTAAATGTTTTAGTCCCAATGATTTTTAATAGTTTGCCTTTAGAGCTGATTAACCTGCAAAGCTTACAAGAACGGAAAAAAAGGATCAAAAGGTTTTTAATAAGCGCGGAGTGCTGAGCTTGGTTGACAGGAAACAACAATTTTTCAAATTTTCTTTTATAATTAAATTCAAAATTGCGTTTTTCTCACATTGGATTAACATGAAGATTATTGTAACATAAGAAACTAACTAATAAACGATGTAATTTTTGTGTAAATAGCCGATCGAATGTATGCCACGTACTGTAGTAATTTGTACCTCTGCAGACAAGTCCACAGGACTTCGCAGGGTACTTTAATGTAACTTAAATGATTTGGATTTTTTGATAATAAATAATGATATCAGGAAATAGGAAGCAAATCTATGGACCTTAGCTCCCTGCCTGTGGATTGCATGTGAAAATAGTATCCATTTTGTTCCATTTTTCACATTCGATTGTAATAGGGGGTACACATTATCGAACTTGACTGTCGATCAAAATAGCTTCAGTTTTGACTGTAGGCTAGCAACGGCCAAACGATCAGTCAAAGCGAAGCTCAAACCGTCAGTCAAGCTGTAAAATTCGATTTATTCGTGTATCATGGAAAAGAAAAAAATCGGGTGCGCATTATTTCTTATCGCGATAGCGGAAAAAGAAAAAAGATCAAAGAAAAGAAAAATATGGGTAAAATAGTAGATCGGATCCAGGAAAAAAAATTCCCATGTAAATATTTTGAAAGAAATAAATGACACTGAGCCCATGGATTTTCATACTTATTTCCGAATGACGAATGAAAATTATTTTGCTGACACTCGCGACTCCACTTATTAAAAAGAATGATACAACAATGAGAGAAGCAATAAGCGTACACGAGCGTACACATCTACAAAAACAAATATGACGTCTGACTGCCATTCACCACAAAAATTTTTGTGATTGACTGTTGACTGAAAAAAAGCGGCCACATTATCAGTCAAGGCCTGATTAGTCGTACGTTTTTGTAATTGTTTACTGTTTCGAAATTGTTCGGGTTGCAGGGTGTTCAATTGATTATGATGTTGCCGATCTCGTCGAACCATGTTCGAAAGTGGGAATTTTGTGGGCATTTTTTTGATGAATTTTATATTTTAAAAATTCTTTGGATTTCTTTAACTCAAATATTACTAAATAATATAAGTAATTATAGAAACTAAAGTATTATTGTTAATTATTATTAATAATTATGTACCGTTTCTTCGGATTTTAATGGGAAATTCATAATTCATTCAAATTTAATGGCATTCATAGAAATTTCACACTTTTTGCAGCTGTGCTCATTGGTGTTGTTAACAATTCTTACAATCATTTGCAAATTCCATAAAAAGTATATGGATTACCAAAGTGATTTAGAGATCTTAAATATAATTAGACTCTACTATGAATGGAAGCATTCGAGGCAAATTAGGCGTTGGCGTGTTCGTCCTATAAACAGAGACCGAGTGAGACATGGTTACTTTAGAAAAGTTTTCATAAGTATAAAAAATGTGGATGAAGGCCAATTTTTATACACACAAGAATGACTCGTCCTATTTATGATTTTCTGTTCAATTTGGTCGGTTTCCATTTAGAAAAGCCACTACAAATCATAGGTGCCGAAGAACGACTGTAAGTTAAAAAATAATTTTTTCAAATGGAATTTTTGAGAAACTAATTTATTTTATTTAAGCTCAATTACCAAAGCTTTTTTATTAAAGCTCAAATTATGATTATTATATTTAATATTATATATATATATATATATATATATATATATATATATATATATATATATATATATATATATATATATATATATATATATATATATATATATATATATATATATATATATATATATATATATATATATATATATATATATATATATATATATATATATATATATATATATATATATATATATATATATATATATATATATATATATATATATATATATATATATATATATATATATATATATATATATATATATATATATATATATATATATATATATATATATATATATATATATATATATATATATATATATATATATATATATATATATATATATATATATATATATATATATATATATATATATATATATATATATATATATATATATATATATATATATATATATATATATATATATATATATATATATATATATATATATATATATATATATATATATATATATATATATATATATATATATATATATATATATATATATATATATATATATATATATATATATATATATATATATATATATATATATATATATATATATATATATATATATATATATATATATATATATATATATATATATATATATATATATATATATATATATATATATATATATATATATATATATATATATATATATATATATATATATATATATATATATATATATATATATATATATATATATATATATATATATATATATATATATATATATATATATATATATATATATATATATATATATATATATATATATATATATATATATATATATATATATATATATATATATATATATATATATATATATATATATATATATATATATATATATATATATATATATATATATATATATATATATATATATATATATATATATATATATATATATATATATATATATATATATATATATATATATATATATATATATATATATATATATATATATATATATATATATATATATATATATATATATATATATATATATATATATATATATATATATATATATATATATATATATATATATATATATATATATATATATATATATATATATATATATATATATATATATATATATATATATATATATATATATATATATATATATATATATATATATATATATGTCTCTCGTCATCCATTTCTTGGTAAATATAAATTGAAGTGAAAGCTTCATGTGGCCACTCACTTTTAGTTGTCACTTTGTTCGAATTTGAGAATTTTTCGAAACGTGACCAAATATTAAAATGATTTTAGGCCTGATTAGTCGTACGTTTTCGTAATTGTTTACCTTTTCGAAATTGTTCGGGTTGCAGGGGGTTCAATTGATTATGATGTTGCCAATCTCGTCGAACCATGTTCGAAAGTGGGAATTTTGTGGGCATTTTTTTGATGAATTTTATATTTTAAAAATTCTTTGGATTTCTTTAACTCAAATATTACTAAATAATATAAGTAATTATAGAAAATAAAGTATTATTATTAGTTATTATTAATAATTATGTACCGTTTCTTTGGATTTTAATGGGAAATTCATAATTCATTCAAATTTAATGGCATTCATAGAAATTTCAAACTTTTTGACAGCTGTGCTCATTGGTTTTATTAACAATTCTTACAATTATTTGCAAATTCCAAAAAAAAGTTAATGGATTACCAAAGTGATTTAGGGATCTTAAATATAATTAGACTCTACTTTGAATGGAAGAATTCGAGGCAAATTAGGCGTTGGCGTGTTGTCCTATAAACAGCGACCGAGTGAGACATGGTTATTTTAGAAAAGTTTTCAATTTTCAAATGACATAATTGGCAAGGATATGTTCAAGATTTTTTTTTAGTAGTAACGAAATAAACAAAGTAAAAAAAGTTTGTAGTGTTGATCCGATGGTGATCCACATTACTTTGTAAGGGAGATTCGTAAGGACGTATTATTCTCGCTTACGACTACCTTCGTAACGAAGGGCTTTGAAATTCATCGACCAAATCAGTACGTAATCACCAATGATATTCAAAGGCCTTCGGATAATTTACCACTGGGATCTGTCGAAATTATATTTTCCGTGAATTATTGGAAATAAGTGAGAAAACTGAGTCTGTAATTACTTCTCGTGAGAAGTTTCGCACTTCAAATGTCAAAATTTCTCATTTAAAAAGTCAATAATGAGTAACGTGTCAGCGTTGAAAATTTGAAAATTAAATTCAAAAATAAGTTCAAAACAATTCCAGTTAAAAACCACAGGAATTAATAAGTAAAATGTGTGCTCACGTTGAAAAAATAAGTATTTCTAATTATTTCTAAATTTTATTTAACATTTTTATTAACTTTTAGAAAAATCAAAGAATATCGAGGATGCAGAAGGAGAAACTAATCGAATACATGGCAACAAGTCCGCAGATTGCTCGTGGAGAGTTCGTTGAGCCGAACTCAAATTCCCTAAATAAGCAGCTTTGGGAATCCTTAAGCTCAAATTCGAATTATCTTGGTGGAAGCGCTAAGACGGTTCACATTATCTGTTGATGTTATTTTCGTGTTGGTGCGACATAAAGGCCAGCGTCAAAAAAAGTGTCAACGCAAGACGGCACCTTATCAATAATACTGGTGGAGGCGCTCACCAGTATTGATGAACAAATTTTAGCCATAATAATTGTGGATGGGGTAGACGGCGATGCAGCTACTCCGGAGTCTGGAGTTAATTCGGCTGAGCTAGAAGACGTAAGTATTAAGCCTAATGATGTACACATGTGTGCTATATACGTATCAAATTAAAAATGTACACATAACCGTTTATAAATTATAGGAACAGATGCAAACTTATGAACCGGCATGTTCGTTACCTAGTGCATTACCTAGTTCAAAAATAGCACCAGGTCCAATTACTAAATGGCACTTGAGGAAGCCCGCTCTCAACAGGCTCAATTAATAGGAAGGATGGAGAAAATAGAAGCCCAAAACAAGAAAATTGTAAAGATGTTGGAAAAGATTTTTGTTTCATTAAATATAAATGATGATTAAATTAGTTTCAGTATTTAAATATTAACATAGTTTTGGTATTTAGATATTAAGTTAGTCTTAGTAAATTAAGCTAAATTAGTTTTATAGTTAGTATAAGGCAGCTATTTAAGTACGTATATAAATAAATGAATATACATTTGCACAACTTTTTGTCTTTTCTTTCATTTCATTCAAGTCGAAATAGATTGATTCCAGGAACATTTTAAGACCGGTTTTGGGAGCTAGCCGGGAAGAATGAGGAAGCCGCTGATATTTTAATAGAACTCCATTCAAACGTTCTATACAATTTCTGCCCTTGGCATGGGTCGTATTAAATTTCCGCTCGCTTTCATTTGGAGGAGACCTGCAGGGCGTAATTAACCTGTAGGTCTCAAATGGTATCCAGAATCACCTAGATTAAATGAAAAAGTATATTATTGCCTCTGCAATTCTGCCTCTATTAGCGCAGCACTATATATTTTTCTAAATAATAATTAGCTTGTCAAATAAGTTCAATAACTAAATAACTAATTTGACATATACATACTTTTTTCCGTTGAATCTGAGATAAAATAATCTCTTCAATCCTTAATAATTAAATTATTTTAATTATTTCTCAGATCTGCTTTGAGTTCTATAAATCAAAGGACTATATTATTTCACGAAATATATTATATTTATTTATAAAAGTACATACCTAACTTTAGATTCGTTGAACCCTCAACGGCAATTATTTGAACAATTTTTTTATATTTTGGCAGCTTGCACACATGTAAACAAAAATTGCAGTGAAAAGTTTTCGAAAATATCATTTTTCTCACTTTCAGTTACAGACTCAGTTTATTTTCCAGCTGTGAGAAACGGTGGGATTTTTTGACACAGGGGACATTTGTCGCGAGACGTGGAACTATTCATTTATTTGTCCCCGATACCACCTACACAGGGGACAAATCGGAATGTAGGTTGTATCCCAATGCATGATTTTTTAATTAGACTTATTACTACATTTTGCTACTTTTTAATACTTTTAAAATAACATTAATAAAAAAGTTTTCAAACTAATTACATATTTTTTATTTTGTAATTTTTGTGATATTTACACGTAATTTTGTATTGTATTAGTATAGTTTATATTAATTATTATAATTAGTATTAATAGTATAGTATTAAGTATATATATATATATATATATATATATATATATATATATATATATATATATATATATATATATATATATATATATATATATATATATATATATATATATATATATATATATATATATATATATATATATATATATATATATATATATTATATATATATATATATATATATATATATATATATATATATATATATATATATATATATATATATATATATATATATATATATATATATATATATATATATATATATATATATATATATATATATATATATATATATATATATATATATATATATATATATAATATATATATATATATATATATATATATATATATATATATATATATATATATATATATATATATATATATATATATATATATATATATATATATATATATATATATATATATATATATATATATATATATATATATATATATATATATATATATATATATATATATATATATATATATATATATATATATATATATATATATATATATATATATATATATATATATATATATATATATATATATATATATATATATATATATATATATATATATATATATATATATATATATATATATATATATATATATATATATATATATATATTATATATATATATATATATATATATATATATATATATATATATATGTATATATATATGTATATATATATATATATATATATATATATATATATATATATATATATATATATATATATATATATATATATATATATATAATATATATATATATATATATATATATATATATATATATATATATATATATATATATATATATAATATATATATATATATATATATATATATATATATATATATATATATATATATATATATATATATATATATATATATATATTATATATATATATATATATATATATATATATATATATATATATATATATATATATATATATATATATATATATATATATATATATATATATATATATATATATATATATATATATATATATATATATATATATATATATATATATATATATATATATATATATATATATATATATATATATATATATATATATATATATATATATATATATATATATATATATATATATATATATATATATATATATATATATATATATATATATATATATATATATATATATATATATATATATATATATATATATATATATATATATATATATATATATATATATATATATATATATATATATATATATATATATATATATATATATATATATATATATATATATATATATATATATATATATATATATATATATATATATATATATATATATATATATATATATATATATATATATATATATATATATATATATATATATATATATATATATATATATATATATAATATATATATATATATATATATATATATATATATATATATATATATATATATATATATATATATATATATATACATATATATATATATATATATATATATATATATATATATATATATATATATATATATATATATATATATATATATATATATATATATATATATATATATATATATATATATATATATATATATATATATATATATATATATATATATATATATATATATATATATATATATATATATATATATATATATATATATATATATATATATATATATATATATATATATATATATATATATATATATATATATATATATATATATATATATATATATATATATATATATATATATATATATATATATATATATATATATATATATATATATATATATATATATATATATATATATATATATATATATTATATATATATATATATATATATATATATATATATATATATATATATATATATATATATATATATATATATATATATATATATATATATATATATATATATATATATATACCCAAATTATGACTCAGTACTTAAAAACTCAAAATTAATGGAGTTAGCATTTATTCCTTTATAATAAACGAGAAACCGAACTACAATTAACTTCTCCGATATGAAACGGTGCTCGGGTAATTGTATATTACTGCAATCAATTTGGTGGTGTCTTGTTATCAAAAATCAGTTATACGAATCCATAATTTTCTTTAACATTTTAAGACATATATTTCATATTGATTTGGAGGAAAATCTATCTCTGCGCCTCCCCATTGATTTTCTTATAGTAGAGTGTACCACTATTGAAAATAGTGGTAAAAAACTATTGAAAATTGCATAGAAATAGAAGCAGGAAAAATGTTTTCGACACGTTCGATGACAAATACTCGTTAGCAAACGCAAAGCAAACAAGAACAACATCGGACGAGTTCTCACACAATGAAACGAATTTATTAATCACAGCAACGAGCGTCTTACCTCCCTATCTCTAGTACAGGGGCCAGGTGCAGAGACCGGCGCCGAAAAGTTTAATTGGCGGCGGCAGCTTAACTGTAGAAACTAGAGTTGGGCATTCTAGTTCCCGATAGGGAGCGATCTTTATAGTTCATTTCGAACTTGTGAACTAGTTCGTTCTTTTAATTCTTTTAGTTCGTTCTGCTTCTTCTTAATACAACATACGTTTTATTCGTTTTTCTCTAAAGAACATTAAATTTGGGTTCAACCTTTTATTAAATAGTTTTTCAAATACAGTAGTTTAAGCAATAAGTTCTAATTATTCTATGGCTATGCTAATATAAAAATATATATAATTATATATAATATATATGTTCTATTATATATCAAAGAGGTAGGGAGGAAATATTGAAATCAAACTTATTTCTGGATCTCCATAAAATCGCATGTAAACCTGTAATTCTCAATTGAGTCGTATACTTCTTACCGTAGCGTGTTTTGCTTGCTCTGCCACTAACGAGTATAGTATAGCAGCTATACTATAGCTCAACTCGTGTTAGCCCGCTCTTTTTATATATATTTCAACAAATAGTTCTTTATATGCTTCTTCTAGTTCTTTACATAGTTCTTTTAGTTCCTTACATAGTTCAGTTTAGTTCGTTAGTTCGTTCTAGTTCATTGGAAAATATGTTTTGTTCTTTCTTACATTCACGTGGTAAATTCAGTGGTGTCATCACACTCGTGCTTGCTCGCTCTTTACCTCAATACGTAGTTCTTTACATAGTTCATTTAGTTCGTTCACATAGTTCGTTCTTTAGTTCGTTCACATAGTTCAATCCGATATCGTTCTTTAGTTCGTTCTTTAGTTCGTTCATTTCTGAGGTCGGTGACGGACGTGTTGCTGCGAACTAAAAGAACAAAAAAGAGGGAGGGAGACGAACTAGTTCTTATCAGAGATAACGAGATAGGAAACTTCTCTAATTACAACTCTGATTTAAGGTAGTGTTAGTGACTTTCAGTCCCAAACAATGGAATTCCAGGAAATCGATGTTACAGACCCAAACAATTCGCGGAATTGCATGTTACGGACCCAAACAATATTTGAGTTTCAGACCCCAATGACATTTCGGTCTAAAATACCCACCACCTTTGTTTAGATATTCCAACTTAGATATTGATCTATAAAATTAAATTCTATTTCATGTACACTTTTATGCTTTATGCTATGTACATGCTTTGTGTTCATACTTTGTTTGATGACAATAATATATCTAATAATTTATCGGCAAAAACATTGCGCTTTTGTAAGCATGAGGAAATAAATGAAATGAAATTTCGTGCAATAATTCAGTAATTCGCAAAAATGGAGTGACTTATTTAATGGGGCAAATAATTCCAAAGAGGGTAAAATAAATTAAACAAATATTTAAAACAATTTACTTAAACAAATTCTGCATGTTGCTTTATTAACATTACCCTAAATCCAAGTGAAAACCTTGTTTTGATTTTCATGTTTACTAATCACTCGCCGAAGCAATTAAATTACCGTATATGTGTTTTAATAATCTTCACCTTAAATTAAAATATTGTTAATATTTTATGAGAATATAAACGAAATTAAATGTGGTATAACGTTTTAATTAGCATTTAATAAGCATTCATGTCAATTTTACAATATAAGTGATAGTAAAATTAATTAAACAAATGTTTAAAAGAATTTATTTAATAATGTATTATTAATAATAATGTGAATTAATGTAATTATTTTATATATTCTATCTTCATTTTGAAGTAATATAAATAATTTGACACTTTATTTATCTATCCTGAATAGTTTAGTTCAATTCAATATATTCAGTATTCACATTGAAAATATATGCGAAATTATTTATTTGCGTTTACTTGCACACATCTTAGTTTTTCAACATAATTGTGATGAATTCATCCTTATGAGAAACTCTTAAAAAAGAAAATGCATATAAATACTGGCGTTGGCATTCCTTAATTATTTTTTGACCTCACAGCTAGATTTGACCATTTTAGTGTTACCTGCTTATGCGGCTCGTAGCGTTTTAAGTACATTTTTTAGCATTCATATGAAAACAGTGTTGCCTGCATTTTGTAATTTGGTATAAACTAAATTTTATCGTTAATTATTAAATAAAGAATCATTAAACCAGTATATTAAACCATTATAGCTTGCTAAATGAACTTGAAACTACTTTTCAATTTAGAAAATTTCATTATTTTTAGTATTGAACAAGATTATGTGGGTCACATTTGTTTGTAATATCAAAGAATTGAATAATATATATACGGAATTTTGGTAGTCTTCAGTTCAAACATTTAATTACGGGTTGAATTATTGAGATTGTTACGTAAAACATACTCGCATAATTTATGTACACGCTTCAATACGTTTCATTGGTTTCGTATTTTTCAAGTTTCTTTTTTGAATTTAATTTGCAGCGCTGGGCCTTTTTCGCTATATATTTTTTCAACACGATTTTTAAATTTGCAAAATAAAAAAAATATATACATTCCAAGGATTTCTAATTTTGCTAAAAAATGCCAAGTGTGCGAGTATGCAGTAAAGTTGGATGTGCAGGCGGTGGTCACTTCTTCAGGTTTCCGGACGCTGCCACCGATGGATCACAGTGAGATGTTGGCCAAGCGGCCGCAAGTGTTTTCCAATTGGAATCTCCAGTTGTTCCAATTGGAAAACCTACAATGTTAGATTTAGGTAATAATGTATAGCTCTGATATGGATATTTTTAATTTGAATAACCAACATTCTAATCCAAATGAGAGTAAAAATATTTGATATCTGCATTTGCTTAGAAGTTATAGCTCAATAAAATAAAAGAGCAATTAATAAAAATCAGTATCAAACTGTTGAAAGAGTAAAACTGTTTTTATTAAAATATTAACTAATATAATTATAATAAATTAACAATTTAACTATGAAGAATTACAAATTTCAAATATATAAACATTTTCAAAGCGATCAAGTTTTGCAAATATAAACCAATACTTCAGTAAAAATTGCCAAGCCAAAAGATCTTATGAGGGGATCCCAAAAGCCGCCGGGAGTGGGAAGTATATCAAATTCTGGTGATTTATTAAATAAATCTCTCTTTAAGCCCGCATCTTAAGGTCATCTTGAGGTTTTAACCTTTCTCGTCTAACTCCCTTTTCTTTTTAGCTAAAATTGGTTGCGGCATAAAATCTTCCATTTCACTACTACTGCTCTCATCAAATAAATTCCTTTCGGCTACTTCCATTTTTGATACTGTTTCCTTCGTTGTCTTTTTTCTTCTGTTTTCTCTTCACTTCTTTGCTCCGCCTTTATCTCACTAGTAGGATTTCCATGAACAATGGAATTGGTGGATTCCGGCATATTTCTGGTATCTTTAGTAATTGACAATTTTGCCATTTTTGAAAACTTCATGAAGGAGAGGCTTTGATTCTATGCAGGTGCTATCTTGATAACTTTCTTCTATGAACACTGTTCATCTTTCTTCACTGTTCGCCCATTAAAATCAATGAAAATCTGAAAATTCTGAAAGAATTGAATATATTAATCGATTCGAAACGACGAAAAATGAAATCTTTAATAGAATTACCGTAAATTTTAAAAAGTATGGAGCCTGATTTTACTTCCATGACTGAGTTCTTGTGAATTGAATAATTTGTTAGGCGCGCCTGTTTCAATTTCCTTTTCGAATCAAGTGGCGAGTCTTTCATTTGATTGTTTCTATTTTGTGTAGGCTGCTTTATACTATCTTGATTGCAAATTATTCATGGCAATATTGAGTTCATCTGGAGTAATGTTATATCATCCTCAACTCTTTCTTGCTGTTCCTTCCTACAGTATTCCAAAATATTCATCAACTCTTTATTCTCTTTTGGGATGTTTTTGGGATTTGTGGTGACATGAAAATAAGACACGTGGTATTGGCCAGCTCAAAGTGGTGTTGGCCACCCCATCCGAATTCTGACTGAAGCCCGTGTTATGTTCTACTTTTACGTATTAATAATTTTTGAATTTAAATTTTTGTTCGTGACTCTTTTTCTTATTATTTTCACTTTAAAATAGAGCACAAAATGTGCTTTCAAATCAAGCCGCGGAACGAACTGTTGTTTACATATTTTCATGAAAAGTCATACGTGACATTTAATTTGGTGAATAACGCATCCATATACATAACCCCTGTACGTGAGTTTCGGTCGTGTAAAATTTTGTCATTTTTTTGACACATTTTTTTCGGGAAAAGAGTTTCCTATCTCGTTGTCTCTGGTTCTTATAGTTCGCAAGTGGGAATAGTTCGAATGAACTAGTTCGTTCGCGAACGACACAACTCTAGTAGAAACATAATCAGTGCAGCTGTGCAGCTCAGTTCAAAATTTACACATAAGCTCATGGAGCTTCACAGCTGCACAGCTGCGCAGCTGAAATAGAATCGATTCATTTTTTCTCTCAGCTGCAGTGCTTACGGCTCTTTCTCCCAAAAGAGTAGTGCCTACCTTTTACTGAAAATCCCTTAATATTAATTGAGTGCTGAGAGACAAAAACATATGTTTTTGACAAATAAAAGAAAACGAAAAAGAAGACAAAAATTAAACTAAAACCAAAATTCTAAAATGCAAAGCAATTTGGAGGAAATACTCAAAGCGATGAGTGGCCAAAAAGCGAAGAGTGTTGGAGGATCATTTGGCTACAGTTTTGACCGTGGCAAGCCAATCGATCCGAGATTTTCGTTCTGCTTTGGAGTAACGACGCTACAACAGCAGCTGCAGCTGTTGTGCTGCTCATTGTGTTTAAATGCACAGCTGGAGAGAGATGCAGCTGCCCAGCTGCAGTGATTCTGTTTCTACAGTAAATGAAACTCTTCAGCAGCAGCTAGAATTCGGCTCAACTTCGCGCACATTAACCGGGTTATTCTGTAAACTCACATGATGCGTTCAGATCCTGCGTTCAATTTGTCACATGATCGAAAACTACAAATTCTGTAAGGTTTCATAAACGTGGGATGGGAACTCGTAAGAAACAACAGGTTTTTGCTTTGCCTATCATTCGTCATGTGTTTGTATTCTAGTTCAGTCGGCACAGTGTTACCATGTATAAAGACTGCTAAGTATGAGTGCAGTCGTTTAAGTAAGGTCCCTCATATTTTTATATATATAACAAATTTATTTATTTGCTAAATTTTTAAATAATTTTAAATGTTGAACATTTCCTTAATTTTTAACATTATATCAATTAAAATAAACTGTTTTTGTAGACGTTGTTTTAATTTTACCATGCAAATCTCAACAAGTTCAGCATTACTTTTAACATTACCCCCGTAATATCATATAAAAATTTGCTATGGCGTAACCTGGCAACAATGGCAAAGCAGATTCGATTGGTTATTTTATGCGTGCTATATGACATTTGAACGCATGCAATCGAATGTTATGGAATTCGTGTGTTTTCGGAAAATCGTTCGAAAAGCATATAAAAGTAGCAAAAACATACGTCACAAAGACATGGGATGGAATGCGTTCGAGTTTATTTTTTTTCTGACAACGGAACATCTGTTTCACGAAACTAACAAAAGAGAATAGAGAATAGAATCGAACTGAACGCATCATGTGAGTTTACAGAATAACCCGGTAATATTAGATGTGTTTCATAGAAAAAATATTGAATTTGTTTGAATATATTTAAAAATGCTAATCCTTTGTTATTTGTTTTCGTTAATATCTTCAATGTCAAATAAGTTTTCATCATAATTTTCGGCATCACTTTGCTGAGGCTGATTAGAAACTAACAAAAAAATTTTAAAATTTTCAATATCACAAAATTTAATTAAAATATTCAACATCTTATCTCATTTAAAAATGAAACCAAAATTTTTGTTGTTAAGTTTAAAATTTTATTAATGGTACCAAATTTGGCTTAAGTTCAGGACTTAACTCCAGCTCCATTTTTTTAATTCCTTGATAGGCCGCTATTACATTGCAATCATTTGAGTGCCCATTCAATACATTGTTTTTGTTTTTCCGTGCAAACCTGTCAGATTTCACAAAATTGTGATTCTCTCGCGAGAGGATGAACTTGCCGCAGTCTATTCATATATATTGCCGTCGACGAGGCCAATTATCAATCAAGACGCAGTTCCAGTGTAGTGAAATAAAATTGTATTAACTTTTAGTTGAAGAAAAAACAAAATTTGTAGAAATGAAAAATCATTATGCAAAATTCACTTATTGTACGCATTTTTCAGCTCTGAATTTTTTCCAAACTGGAGTATTTGACACTACTTAGCATTTGGCAAATTGGTGTTCATTTGAATTCAATGTAGTATAGCAGCAATCAAAATTGACGCGAAAGTAAAAATTGTTGATTTTCCCCCAGGTTGACCATTCAAATTATTGCAATATTATAGCGGACAGTTTATGCTGGTGTTGGAGACACCAACAGGCGTCAAAACTTGCTCTCTTTACGTTTCATTTCGAAGTAATGACTTTAAAAATCCAAATTTATTTAGTTATATATCAGAAACTAGAAATGTGAGACATATAAGGAATCCACCAATCGAGATATAATAGCAGGGTCTTCTTTAAGGTAATAACTTTCAATGAAAATCAGTATTTTTTAAGAAATTTTCTAATTTGAATTATTAATACTTTTTTATATGTTAATATTAAGAAAGAATATTTTCTTAGCTTTCCGCGCAAATGCTTTTCGGTTTTTATATCCAAGTAAAAATATAAAAGATATCATATTTTCAATATTTGCATTTATTGAGAATAAACAACTTTACTACATTTTTGGTTAGTACGTTTTTTATTCGACTTTTTGTAACCCAGAAACACATTTCATAAAAACAACTTTGTATTCTCGATAGAGTTCTACTCACTGAGGACTGTCATCCTTGCTTGGCTCTTACAGTTAATGAGATATTACATCGAGTATTTCACACTTTAATTGGTTATAACCCCTAAACAGTATGTGAGCATAGTACAATTTAGTTGTAATCCACAACATGTTTTTGTCCTTGACCTGTTCCCCAATTTTGAATTATTTACCGTTTTATAATACAGGTTGCATAAAGAATTAATTTCTCTATAATTGTTTTACACATGAAGATTTTACAAGACATATTAAATTCTACACATAATGCCATATGAGATCGAACTTAGTATAAAACAATAATGTAATGCAATATTTGTCATAATTTACAAATTAAACTATTACTCGTAGCATATCTAAAATATACAATTAAGAGCGAATATTTTATTCCGATTTAAATGTTAATCGTTATCAGATTTCAAATTAACTAGTAGGATTTATAAATAAGATGTGATAGATTTGGCAAATATTCAACACAATTTTTCCATTTTTTTTATTGGTGTATGTTTTACACGTGAAGATTTTGCAAGACACATTAAATTCTACACATAATGCCATACTATATCGAACATAGTATAAAACAATAATGTGATGCAATATTTGTCATAATTTACAAATTAAACTATTACTCGTAGTATATCTAAAACATACCATTAAGAGCGAATATTTTATTCCGATTTAAATGTTGATCATTATAAGATTTCAAAGTAACCAGTAGGATTTATAAATAAGATGTGATGGATGTGGAAAATATTATACACAATTTTTTCATTTCTCATTTATATGATCAAATTTCTTTTCTATAGATAATATAGTATTTACTAAGTCTTTTCTTTTTTTAAAACATTCAACATAATTTAAGTGCCAAATTAAAATCGGGTATGAATGCCTATATGTTTTTTAAATATACAAGGACAAATAAAAATTTCTGAATTTGAATGATATATCTCAGAAAAAATTTGGTACCGCCCGCATCGAACAAAACAAAAAGTTTTATAGGGAACAAAATTCTGTTTATAATCTAGAATATGTGGTTGGCGACTAATTTAGGCCTTTTATGACATCAAGTTTTCAACGCCGGCGGCATCTGACGAGCTTCAATGGCGGCTAGATCTTTTCGGCGCAGGTCTCTGCTCAGGTGTTTTCATTTACGGCATATGTTATGGAAAACATATGATATCTGATTACAGTGAAGTTGAATTTTTATGGCATTTGTGCGAAATTTTAAACAAATCTTGCAACAAAAGCTATTGCCTTAAGTGATTAAAGTTAATTCGTGATTTAAATTCCGAGAAAAATGTTTTGCATAAGCCATTACATTATAAATGCGAATAAATGTTTGTGCATTAAGTAAATTAAGTATCCATCAGTAAAAATTGCTGATTTCAGACATTTGAAACCAAACCAACCAACGTTTTGGATTTTCCGTGTTTATAAGGAGAATAATTTCGAATAAAAAAAAATTTAAACAATTTACAGGGTAAGAAAAATTGTTCGGCATATCGGTTCATGCATTTGTTGTCCTTAAACATTTTGTGGGCTACAAGTCAGTTGAAATTTTTTTAACATTCGACTTTTCGATGTGGGTTATGGGGTCAAATAAATAACCCACCACCTAACTATTTCATCAACATACGGGAGCAGTTCGAACTTGTAAGAAATATAAATGCGACATTTTATGTAATAAACAGAAAGTGTAGTTATCTAAATATCTGGAATGGCGTGGCGTGAAAAATCATTGTAGCAGTAATTGTTCCGCAATTAAAACTAAACGTATCTTCTAATTTCTCACTAAACTTTAGCTTTTGAAATCTATTCCGCAACCCAACCTATTGTATCTGAGATATATAACAATTTGCGTAATTCAAGCCTTAAAAACTTCGATTTTTTACTATCGGCAGCAGAACAGGAAAACCAGTTGTGTTCTTCCAAGCTAAACAACAGCAAAGCACAGTACCATGAATGCCTTACGTCGTAGCCGGTCAGAAATATTTTATTTTGCTTTTAAATATAGAACCGGCTAATAGACTGCAATTATTATTACCAGGTTTGCTAACTGTGATGGCATTTTTTATATTCTGAGCATAATGTCATTTTGTGCGTTTTAAAAGGTGTTCAGCCGTATTTACTATATTATAAATTTACTATCGATGGTCCTTATTACGCAAAACGAAACGAGTGGAGAGACCTTGGCCCTGGTTTTGACCAGACAAAACTTTCGCCAGCTTCGTTAAAAAAAGGACTTCGAGCAGAAGGTTTCTGCTCTCGTTTTTTGCACTAGCTGTTTTGATTCCTGTACTCAAAAATATTCTGTCTTCGGCTGAAATGCACTGATAAGCACTAACATTTGTTTATTCTATGTCAGACCAAATTTTATTTGATGCTTATATACAGGCGGTTGAACCAACGACAAATTTGTTTGATTATTCAGATCTGAGATTATTTTCGTTCGCACCAGAAACAAAAAGATAGGACACTTCGCTTTAATACATCCACATTTGCTTTATAAAATTATAGAATATTTAAAATTTAGCTTGAATTTGGTACTTATTTCTTAAGAAATAACTACGCACGTTAGCAACAATCGTTAACAAGGTTCTTAAAGGTAGATTGCATTGAATTTTAAGCGTCAAAGGTTTAGTGAATGTGATTGTATTTTCTGAGGATTTTTATAAATGATTCCACAAATTTTACATCTTGATTGTTAAAAAATGGTTATATAGTGGATAAGAAGATACTTGTGTGAAAATTGTATATTGGTTTTGGTCTCTCAATCTTTTAAAAATACAATATTTTTTATTGAGTTGAGGTACTTACTGCTCTATAAAACCTCATTACAATCATTGCGGAAATTGCAATAGAAATTACATCACTTTTGTTTATGTGCGGTGGAATATGTTGTTATTCTTTACACAATTACGGTCGTATTCTGGTTGTTAACTAAGTTCACCACATTAATAAACACACAGGAAAATAATTAAGCATTAACAGTTGTTAAAGTTTGGTATTCTCTGCGAAAATTGAAAGCTGAATTCTTAACTATTTTGTTAACCACTGAGCAGGTCTTAGAGATATTTTTGATAGAAGAAATGATGGAAAGTTTCATCGTCAGCTGACTTTTTTTCACACTTGTGTACTAAGTTAACGATGCCAAATATAGAACAAAAATAAATATAAAATATGATGCAATTTATTTTAATTTTTAAACTTTGAGGATGAGCGAAAACAAAAAAGTCGAAATGTCCGCTCGTGAGGCAACTACACGACGACAACGATTCATTCTCCTTACCTCAAGAGGAGTTCCATAAAAATTTTGTAATATAGAAATCATTATGCCGACAAATAACGATTGACCTGCAAACGTACGACTGCCAAAAAACGTCTTTACGCTTTTTATCCAAAATTTATTTGGGCACGGCTCCCAAAAATGTATTGGAAATTGTCAATCGTCGGGTTCGAGAAATCTTATCGAAATAACAAATAAATAATTTCGATCTTTAATCTGTACATGAACAGATAGGGATATTACATCATCAATGTGGAAGCAGTAAGCATATATTTTCCAATTAATGTAACTAGCTTAGATAATTTAAAGATTTTAAGTAGATATGTGATCATCGGCTGGTGTTCTTATCTGTCAATACTAAATACCCCGGATCATGTCACGATTCAGGCATATGGACAGCTGAGCCCTTGACGTCATATATTCAGCTTAGAGCCTTGGATTCTTACAGCTGTATCTTAGCCACTTGGAGCTAAGGAAGTGAAGTACAATAAATTCCATGGAAAAAGCCAAAGAGTAATAGAAAGGACATTCAGATTTGCGAAATCCCGTCTTAATTGCTTATCCAATTATCGGGTCCTGAACTATAGTCACGAAAAAGCTGCGAATATTGTGTGTGCTTGTGTAATCTTACACAATACCTTAGCAAAGCCTGGTGTCCCAATAAATGTGGACGAACATGAAAGGACCGATTATGACGATGAGGTTTTACCAAGTCACATCGTTTCAAATATAAGAGAAGACGAAAGAATTCGTACAAGATATATTTCAACTTTGTAAAACTGTAATGCAAAACTAACCTTACAATATGTACGAACACAAAAAAATAGCTTTTTTATTTTATTTCCTTCATTCGTTATTTGTTAGTGTCTGGATGACGCTGGATAAGCTGCCGCTTAGCTCTTTCAACGCAGTTGCTGTGGCGAGTTGTGCTTGAATGGCCTGGTTCTCCCTAGAAAATTACCCAGGGCTAGCCACTGGCGCCAAATATGGCCCTGGGGTGGCCACTGTCGGTGAAAATAGCCCTCGGTTGGGCACTGACGGAAAAATAAAGGCGGCCAAAGGTTCTGTAAATAAACAAATCAGGTAGTTTGGATAGAAATCGATACAGATTATGCAGAAAACTATATCCCTATACCCAGTTCCTCAAACTGGTTCAACCCGTCAACAGCAGCATTACCGAAGATGCTGAGAGCGTGAACGTGTTTCTCAAAGATGCTTAACGGGCTACTAGGAGCAACTCCGCTTTGCGTTGTCTTGCGCGGCTACAAAGCTGGGCCTTCTAGACACCCAAATTCTGCAAAATTTTTATTGTCAAAAGTAATTTAGCAATTATTTTTTTTAATTTACTTTTGGCTGGAGTTCTTGTTGGGCTCCTTATCCCGGAAACTCTTGCCATTGGTCCCGTATTATTGCCGGGTTATGTGGCGTATCTGTCGCCAATATTCCACATAATACGAGAGTTACTCTTCAGTGGAGCGCTGGAATATTGCTTCTCCGGAATGTATATAAGAAAAATACATAAATTAAAAAAATAAATACATAAAAGCAACTAAATACTTTTCGATAGGGTCCATCGTTTTGTTTTTGAAATTAAACACCTGGTATCTATCCTGGTAAGGCTTTCTCAGAATACCGATATTAACTAAGCTTAACATAGTCCTTAACAGGAACTTAACAAAAAGCCTTGTTAAGTTAACAACTAGAATAGGGCGGTCCCCTAGTTTATCGGAGAGCAAATAATAACAACAACATGGTAGAAGCTCACGTATTGTGTACGTGATGTAAACAGTGCACAAAAATGGACGTCCTATCTTAGCTCTGGTTCGTATATTCTGCTGTTCTCTCCTGCTGTTTCTTTCTTTACAAATTGTCTTTAATATGATTGGTTAAAATATCTCCTTCGGCGAAACATTTACAGCAGGGATCAGAGTAATGGAGATAGGAAATCAGTTGCTGTAATTGAAAAGTTCGTTACTCATTTTCAAAACCGATGTGAAGTTAGTACTTATTTTGAGTACACATTTTTGGAGACTTTTAAAAGTAGAGCTGCCATATAATCTCGAGTAGGTATCAAAATGTTATCAGAATGGAGACTAAGACCCCTGAGAGCAACTATTGGTTTAGGTCTTTTATATAATATTTTAATTATTGTCATATATTATTTCCTTGTGTAGACGGGAGATGGAGCACTGTTTGCATTTTCCGGATTGATGAAACTAGTATTAAATAAATTTTGTATTTCCCATTTGTAAACTTTAAACCTAAATTTATAGATTTTTTCTTATTTCTAATGGAACTAAATATAAATTATTTGCGGGAAATATATTGACTGTTTACTTCTTTTAAAACTATGGAAAAAATCTAATATAGGCTGCTCTCTCCTAAACCGGTTCTTCAAAAGCAATTGTGAAAATGTTTTTTAGAAACGAAACTCCCTATGTATTTCAACAACAAGTTTCGAAACCATAATAGTGACCGTAAGAAATAGAATATTTTAATGTATTTTATAGTGTCTTTTATAAATTTTTCCTACATATATTTCCTAGACCTGCCTTATTTGCAATATATATTTTCATTTGACAATTGTTTTCTTCATAAGGAGTAATTTTACAACCACTTCCTCTGATAATATTCTTGTTCTGGTTTATAATAAGCCATTACATGAAGCTGAATTGAATGAATTAGACGCTAGCCTCTATTTCACATCATTTGGAAACAAAGAATCACTGTTAGCTTCACATCTATGTCCGGTTACACTTCTCATTAAAGGGATACACCATCTACATTGATACTACTAATGAATCTGCTTGATACGAGTATTAAATTCTTTACTAATACGTGACTCTGTGGGTGTAATTTAGTATATCCTACAGCTCTAAATTTCCTATTTTAACCCACAGCATTTCTACACCAATATACTAACCCTGAGTAGTGCGTTTTCGCGGAATAGCGATCTAAACCAAGGTAAAAGCATTGTGTTGATTTTTTCTTCCATTTTTCCAAGAATCTATGAACTTGGTTCATGACAGTAAAAAATGTTATCTATGTTGTGTTGTTATATAATATTAAATAAATTCACAGAGTAATCATGACTTCATAATGACCAGTTATAAGTAATATTTTACGGCGCCTTTATGTGCATTCCAAAGTCTACATCTTAAAATTTAAAACAGCAGACCATGCAATCAATGCTAAGAAGATAGGTTCCGTTCCTGACTATAACTCAACTGCAGTATAACCAAGAATACCATCCAAGTATACAAAACACTGCATACTTTTTTCTGTTATTTTTGGAGAAATGTATTTCAGTACCTACAGAATACAATACTATGGTCCAGCATATCTTGAATTTGCAAAAAATTGTCCAGAGTTTTTCGAATGAAATTTTCCTACACTATAGAGGAAGGTCCCACCTAACATCCTATATTCACACTATTGACTGTCTACCAACGGTTTGTCAGATATACTCTTTTATCTTCCGGCGCTACACTTTTGGAGATATAGTCGTCCAGTACACATTCAATTTGCAAAAAATTGTCCAGAGTTTTTCATATGAAATTTTCCTACAATATAGAGGGAGGTTCCACCTAACACCCTGTATTCACGCAATTGACTGTCTACTAACCGTTTGCCAGATATACGTTTTTTCTTCCGGCTTTAGTAAAACCATCATCGTCCAGTACACATTCAATTTGCAAAAAATTGTCCAGAGTTTTTCATATGAAATTTTCCTACAATATAGAGGAAGGTTCCACCTAACACCCTGTATTCACGCAATCGACTGTCTACTAACCGTTTGCCAGATATACGTTTTTTCTTCCGGCTTTAGTAAATCCATCACCGTCCAGTACACATTCAATTTGAAAAAATGGTCCAGAGTTTTTCGAATGAAATTTTCCTACGATATAGAGGAAGGTCCCACCTAACACCCTGTATTCACGCAATTGACTGTCTACTAACCGTTTGCTAGATATACGTTTTTTCTTCCGGCTTTAGTAAAGCCATCATCGTCCAGTACACATTCAATTTGCAAAAAATTGTCCAGAGTTTTTCGGATGAAATTTTCCTACAATATAGAGGAAGGTCCCACCTAACACCCTGTATTCACACAATATACTGTCTACTAACCGTTTGCCAGATATACGTTTTTTCCTCCGGCTTTAGTAAAGCCATCATCGTCCAGTACACATTCAATTTGCAAAAAATTGTCCAGAGTTTTTCGAATGAAATTTTCCTACGATATAGAGGAAGGTTCCACCTAACACCCTGTATTCACACAATTGACTGTCTACTAAACGTTTGCCAGATATGGCTTTACTAAAGCCGGAAGAAAAAACGTATATCTGGCAAATCGTTTGTAGACAGTCAATTGTGTGAGTACAGGGTGTTAGGTGGGACCTTCCTCTATATTGTAGGAAAATTTCATTCGAAAAAATCTGGACAATTTTTTGCAAATTGAATGTGTACTGGACGATGATGGCTTTACTAAAGCCGGAAGAAAAAACGTATATCTGGCAAACGGTTAGTAGACAGTCAATTGTGTGAATATAGGGTGTTAGGTGAGACCTTCCTCTATATTGTAGGAAAATTTCATTCGAAAAACTTTGGACAATTTTTTGCAAATTGAATGTGTACTGGACGATGATGGCTTTACTAAAGCCGGAAGAAAAACGTATATCTGGCAAACGGTTAGTAGACAGTCAATTGTGTGAATACAGGGTGTTAGGTGGGACCTTCCTCTATATTGTAGGAAAATTTCATCCGAAAAACTCTGGACAATTTTTTGCAAATTGAATGTGTACTGGACGATGATGGCTTTACTAAAGCCGGAAGAAAAAACGTATATCTGGCAAACGGTTAGTAGACAGTCAATTGCGTGAATACAAGGTGTTAGGTGGAACCTTCCTCTATATTGTAGGAAAATTTCATATGAAAAACTCTGGACAATTTTTTGCAAATTGAATGTGTACTGGACGATGATGGCTTTACTAAAGGCGGAAGAAAAAACGTATATCTGGCAAACGGTTAGTAGACAGTCAATTGTGTGAATACAGGGTGTTAGGTGGGACCTTCCTCTATATTGTAGGAAAATTTCATCCGAAAAACTCTGGACAATTTTTTGCAAATTCAAGACATGCTGGACCATAGTATTATATTCTGTAGGTACTGAAATACATTTCTCCAAAAATAACAGCCAAAAAGTATGCAGTGTTTTGTATACTTGGATGGTATACTTAGTTATACTGCAGTTGAGTTATAGTCAGGAACGGAACCTATCTTCTTAGCATTGATTGCATGGTCTGCTGTTTTAAATTTTAAGATGTAGACTTTGGAATGCACATAAAGGCGCCGTGAAATATTACTTATAACTGGTCATTATGAAGTCATGATTACTCTATAAAATTATTACAAAAAGTCAACACAATGCCTTTACCTCTGTTTAGATAGCTATTTCGCGAAAACGCACTTCTTAGAGTTAGTATATGGGTGTTGAAATGCTGTGGGTTAAAATGGGAAACCTAAAACTGTAAAATGTACTAAATTACTCGCACAGAGTCACGTATTAATAAACAATTTAATATATCTTTAATGTTTTCCTATTTTTATAATAACTGATTTAGGTAAAAAGCTTACGCTCGTTATACTATAAGTTATACTATTCTACGATCGAATCATATAAGCAAATAAAATTTGTGTGCCTTATGCAATAAAAATTGTATCGGGTTTGTGTCAAGGATAATATATTGTTGTATTTAACGATTACAATTCTTGCAAGCATGGCAACCCTTTTTCTCTCCAATTTGCGTCTTAGCTAGACATTTCCAAATTTGGTTCTTTAAAAAAGAGTACTAACTTCACACTAGTATTTTCAAATATGTATCATTCAGGTTTTTCCAAATCGATTGGTATACTCGGGGTATACATTTGGCTAAGAATGGTGTCGATAACTTGGTTTGGCATTCCAAGCTTTCGTAGGATTCTCCTGTGGCTAAATATCGCAAGGCTACGGTCAGCTGCTCATTCGGTGGTACAGTTTTTCGCATATGCGTGTCAGCCTTCTGCGAATCGGTTTGGCTAAAATTTAGCAATTTAGAAAACTTCTCTTCTCATATTCGCAAATAATTCCGGTAGGAATATTTATTACACACTTGTATGCTGTTTGTCAGAACCTTAAGGCTCCATTTGAATCTTTTCTTTTCGCCAGTTTTTAAACCAGCAGCTTCTTCGGCGGGCCTTGCCAACTTCCAGTCGTTCCACAGTATTTTAAATTAATTTTATTATGTCTGCATATTCTTACCGAACGATGAATAATGCATCCGTAAAACCGGTCGCCATAGAAATTAACGCAATTTTAATTTCTTCAATGTTTTCCATAAACAGCGTAACGATGTTGAAATGTAATCAAACAATGTGTTAAAGTAGTGAAAACGCTAGCATTTAGCAAAATAGTATTAAAGGTAGCAAAATGTAGTAATAAGTCTCATTAACAATTCATACGTGGCGATACGACCTGGATTGCAATCTGTCCCCTGTGTGAGCGGTATCGGGGACAAAAAAAAATGAATAGTTCCGTGTCTCGC